>JAWXYG010000002.1:70822405-72022405 GCA_034222035.1 Acacia crassicarpa
CAAGACGGTGGTCTGTTTAAGTGGGTCTTGCCCAGTAACTAATTAAAAGAGAATGATAACCAAATTTAGTTAGAATAGAGAAGGTTAATTATATTAGTTATTCGTATTAAATATGTATTACTTTTTTTTTAAAAAAAAATTTATCATATTGTTTTTGTAACCACCTTAGAATAGAAACTCTTTTATATATATATAGAGGGTAAAGGATTTCTCCTGTCACTAGAGATAATAACTCTATTTCCAGTGATCCCAAAACTATGTCGTCTTTTAGATTAATGAAAGGTTTGTTAGTAATTTCAGGTAAATTAGTGAAGAGTGTTTCAGTAATTCTGTTTATTTTTTAATCATATACATTTTACCAAAACATCCTTCATTAATTCATCTAAAATTACTAACAAACCCTTCATTAACTCAAAACGACGTAGTTTTGGGGTCACTGGAGATAACTCTATCTCCAGTGACAGGAGAAATCTTTTTCCCATATATATATATATATCATTAATATCATTTTTTTTATTATAAATATCCACAAAAGAGTTGGTCTAACATGTTAAGCTCCCACTAAACAACTCCACCTTCCACATAAATAAAGAAAAAAATTATAGGCAATTTCTAATTTTCTTTAATTTATTTGTAATTAAATATAAATTCTACCAACATTGCCTAAATCTTTAATTTCATGATTGTCCGAGGAAAGTTTCGCTTTTTTTTTTTTTTTAAAAAATGTTAATGTTTTGATATTATTTCTTAAATTTCTGGGTTTTACATTACATATAGGGGTTTAATTTTGTTTGTTTTTCTGGTTTTGAATTAATTATAGTTGTAGTGTCCATTTTTGTGTTATTTTCTGTTGAGGATGCGACTGAAGTCAAAAACGGTGAAGGCTTTCTAGTTACAGCTTTTTTTTCTTTGTGAAACATTAAAAATGAATTGAATTTAAGAAATTGAAGAGGTGGGGCTATAAAATTATAATAGGGTGAAGATATAAAATAAAATATATAAAAATTAATTAAAATTGATTAGTGGAAATCGGAGAGTCGGGACTGCGGGAGTGCGTATCCTTCAATCAAATGATTTAATATGTCTAATGGATTGATCAGCATATTACGCCCCTACTCTCAACAATGCTAATTATTGAACAATATTTTTGAATTGATTTTTATTTTAATTAGAGGATAAAATTTTAATTTTTATCAATTTCTTCATAAAATATTTTTATTGATACTTTCTCAATAATAATTGAACATAATAATAATTTTGTAAGACATTTATATATTCTATAGCATGAGTAATGCTTACCACTCATTAATGCATCCACCTCAATTATACTGTTTTGTTTATAAAATAATTTTGAGCAATTTTATTATATTTAATAATGACATCACTATGAAGTTACACTTTTAGTCTACAAGATTAGAACGGAAGTTCTTGATGGAGATCGACACACCAAATTATGTAGGAGCACAGGGAAGTCGTAGGTGAAGTAGGAGAGGTCCAACAAAAAATAGATAATTAGAATAATTGGATGCTATTTTAAAATTTAAATACGGGTATTTTACAAAAATAAATATAATTAATTAATTTAATAACTACCCCTCATCTCTCAAAAGCTAAGTAAATATGTTCTATGATTAGTATTGAAGTAGTAATTTCTATGGATTTTTGTTGTTTGTTACTAGTAATTAAATTCGAACTCTATAAACCTCACCAGCTCACCCATAACTTTGGTGACTCTAAAAAAAAAATTCACTGGTTCATTTCAACAATTTTAATAATATGATATTACTGTTTCATGACTTTCTGGTTTTCGCCATTTACAGAAACATACTATTATGTAAGCTTGGTTTTAATTGCAGAGTAGCCATTTTTTTGTGTTCCTCTCTTTTCTCTGCGATTCGACTGGACGGTTCTTCTCATCCATTCTAATTGATCCGCCTGCTTCTCTATCCATATCCAGATCAGCTCTCCGTTAAGATATCAATTCATTCTCTGTCCCGTCCCTTCACCTTTTGGTTTCATCCACAATTTTAATTTTTGTGAGTGATGAGAACATCCCTTCAAAAATTACATTAGAAAGATGGGTTTTATATTCAGTACAAAATAAAAAATCTAAAGAGGACGTGCGATTGCATAAAATACTAATGCCATTGATGTTCGTGTTGCGAATTATGAAGATACTGCTATTGGTTCTCTTCCTTTCTGTTTTCCTGTTGAACACCCAAATTAAACCGCCAAACCAGTTGTGCTACTCCTTCAGCCTTCACCATCTACAATGTTCTTGCTTCATCGAAGCTAACTCTGAATTTCATGACAATTCCACTACTCTCTGTTTCATCAATAGATGCTTCAATTATTCTTAAGTCTTTAAATGTTGCGATGACTTCCTTGATTATTTTTGTTATCACGCTACTCCCTGCATATCACATGTCACCTTCTTCATTTAAAAACAGTCCACCTGCATGAGAATAATATATGTTTTTCACATGTGCTCGCCTTCTTATATGTCCCTCTGTAACACAAGCTTGTTATTGACAATTGAACTAGACATATTAACGGTTATCAAGGCTTTTTTGACGACACATTTTTAAATTGCATAACAGAAGTATTTACCGCAGCAAAGAGTTTCAACCTCCTCATTTATTCCTACCAAAACATAGCACACTATCACTGTAAACAAAACAGCAATTCAAAATGCTACCCCACACACAAGAAAATAACAACTTAAATCATAAAGATGACATACAATGAACAAGCTTTGCATATAACGAAATCATATATACCCAAACCCAGTCAATGTTTAGACTAAAATATAAACTTTCCATATTATAGAGTGAAAAAGATATGAAAGTTGTGAACCTCAAAATATGCACATGCAATCAAGAGAAAAGGCGTAGTGGAGATGATGGATGTTCGAGGCAGTGGCAGAGCCACACTGGTGCCAGTGTGGGCACGTGCAGACACAAAATGCAATGCAGAAGCTTCATGATTTTGAACCAAACCCTAAGCCTCCTTCGTTCATCTCTGTTACCGGCGCTCTCGTCTCTCAGTTATCCTCTCTTCCTCTCACCGTGCTTCCAGAACCACCCTTGCTCGCAAACCGTCGCCCTCTTCCATCCAACCAGATCTGCCGTCACTGTTCCCAAAGTCGCAGCTTCCACTACTTTCTCTGCGGCTCTGTCTCACCTCTGTAACTTCTCTGCTCTTGGTCATTATCACAGAGGTATACTTCATCTCTTTTCCCTTGGGTTATTTTGGTTTTGGGCAGTTTCGTAGGGAAAACATGAGTAGGGTTGCAACGTGAGAGGGATGTGATTTTGATTCTGAATTTAAGCATGTCAGCTGAGGCTTGAACTGATGAGTTTTGATTTGAGGATTAGCATATAATATCGTTTGCTTTAGTAGTCTCTATAATGAAAGCATATGAGGACACTTGCTGTTCTTTGGAATTGCGATTGTTCTTTAGCATATTATAGCAACAATCCAAGTGTTGTTGCAACTTCTTGAGAACTACGTTTTCTTTGTGTCAAACTTGGTGGTTGTGTTGTTGTGATTCTATAAATGTCAAAATCTATTATCTGTGGAAAAGATTTTGCGAATGGTAAACTAGTGCTTGATGAACTAAGCCCCTGATTAGCTGCATGAGTGTTACATTTTGCTTGATTCATTGGGACAAGTTCTAAAATTCTTGAATTCTTTGACCAAATTCTGAATTTTCTTTACATACTGATGTGAGAAGGTCCTCATTTTGACATATTCCCACATTCCTTTACATAATGAAGTAATAGGACAATTTTCCTATTTTGAGGGATTTCTTTTGTTAAAAAATTTCAAGAATTTCGGCACTTTATTTAATTGAATCAATTGCACAAGCCATACTATTAGTGATAATACTGTTAAACCAATTTTGAAATAAGATTAGGTTTGTAATACTAGTAGATAGTTTTGGTTTCGATAGAGGAAGTATTAAGATGAACTAGTTTATAGGTTGCAACATTTTCTTTAACTTGTAATCATTGTGGAAGTCTAAGTACATAAAATTGCTGCTGGAATTAGTCTAAATACAAAATGCTTTGAACTGTTATGAAGCATATTGACATCTAGGCTTGAATTTGAATGGTAATTTGAGAAGTAGTTTCTTGTCATACTAATAATTGCTTGTGAAAATGGGTTTTGGATTGCTGGTGCATTTTGATACATTGTCCACAATGTTCTTAGCTTAATTGGTTAATTAAGCACTTTCACATGCTCCTAAAAAAATGATGGTCTGAAAACTTCGGTTAGTGATTTCATGCTTGTGAAAATCAAGTTGTACTGAATTTTATCAAAATATATCTCAAATATATTAAAAATAAGAAGTTCTCAAAGTATGCTTTTGTATCGTTTTGTTTTAATAGTTTAGTTGACTTTTGATTATTATTTTTCTATATTAAGTTAAAGTTTTATTTTATTTTTTTATTAATATTTTTTTATTTTTTAATACATTTAAAACTTTCTTTTAAAAAAAAAATTGGCCCCGAATCTTTCTACTAATTATGCAAACACTAATACTAAATCCTAACTTCGCCATTGGTTTGAGGCGATGCTAGTGTCAGTAGGGCCTTCATTCATTTCCATGTTTGCTTCTCTTTCTCCTGAAAGGCTGCAGACGCGTGAAACTGGTTCCTGTTTTATCTTCTAAGTTCTAACCAACTTCATTTTAATTTTGTTTTCCTTTTTAATGAATGTGGGCAAAGTAATCTTTTCTTATTTTCATTTAATCCAACTCAAGTTTCACATGACATCAATTTAACAATAAGTTATCGTAGAACTTTAAATACCCAAAAAAGCGAGAAAGAATTAGTACCCAACGTGAATATGTAGTTTATTTAAAAAGGAAAATTATAGGTTATCAATATGATAATTTTGCGGTTGTAACTTCATGATGAGTCTCATTCTGTGACAAATATATACTAGAATTGTTGCCAAACTTGCGGGTCAACTCTCTGAACTTATCAGTTTCACGTTTTTAACTTATAAAATTATGTTAGTTTGTACTTAAACTTATATTAATCATAGATTCAGTTTAACTCACGAGTTTATATACTGAGCTTATCATTTTATATCTTTACCTTATAAAATTGTGTCTACTCACTATTAAACTCGTGTTGGTTGGTTTGTAATAATGGTCAGTGGCTTTATATATGAATTTCTTTGGATATAATAAATTTAAAATGTTGATGGATTTAATTTCAATTACCAATATTCAAAATATGTATTTATATCAAAATTATTGTTATTTAATTTCAACTACCAATATTTAAAATATATATTTATATCAAAATTATTCTTATTTTTAAAATTTTTATTTTATTATATACTTTTAACACCTATTTATTAATAAAAATAAATTCTTACGAATTTATAATCCAATTTTACATTTTTATCACGAGTTTATTTAAATTGGCGAGTTTCACGACCTTATATATTAGAAAGTAGATTATCACCCTTGTGTTTCTTTAGATATTTGATATCTGATTGAGAGGAAGAAGTTAAAGAGATGATCTGACCAAGTTTTGAGGGCAAAGCATCGAGTGTGGAAGGATAAGGCGGAGGAGTGAGTACGCTGGAGCCTCCATGAGCGATTGTAGTTCTTCTCTCGTTGTCTTCTTTCCTTGCCACGATTCTGTGCCGTCTGTTTGCTTCTTCTGTATCTTTTGTTTTAAATTCCTTTTTTTTGGGGTGGAGCCCACCCTAGTCCCTCTGGCATCAATAATAAATTATCCCAAAAATTGATTCAATAAACATAACTTAAAATTGTTGGAATTTTTAAGAGCAGTATAGATTTACCTTGTGGGATAGGGTGGATGGCCTAGATCAATCTATTCAAAGGTAAATACTATATCTATTGATTTGTTTTATTGAACCAATTTTTGGGATAATTTATTTCTCGTTTTGTGTTTCATTTACTTAGATCATAAGTGATGTTTCCTCTGAGTTTTGCGACAAACCTTTCAGTTTCTTTGACCAGTTCGACTTCACAAATTCCGGCAGCTTTGAGCTCAACGTCCTAAGGATCTCCCTCTCTGACTTTAAGTTTGACCTTTCCAAGGCATGACATGTATGTTCTTTGACTGATTTAATAGTTAAATTTAATATTGTGGGTCAAAAAGGAAAAATTGCAACGTTTTGTAAATCTTTGGGACAAAAATGATACTTAACTTTTATTTGATTGATGAGGTGGCAAGTCACGTCTGCACTTAGTTAAACTTAACAGTCAAAATTAACCGAGAAGCAAAATTGCTACTTTTTGTTAACTTCTGTGGCAATTTTGGTCCAAAAAAACTTCCGTTCACCCAGTGCTCCTTAACCAAAACTTTCGGGGCAAATAAAGACCCTTATCCTTTAGAAAAATAAATGTAATTTTAACAGTTGCCCTTATTAATTACAATTAAAAAAAAGAATTCTTTCATATTTATTTTTTGGAATCATTCATAAATAGGGCAACATTAAAAATTTAGCTCATAATTTATGAGTTAATAAATTCTCATTGATACATGAGAGTTAATAATTTTGATTTATAAATAAAATCAGGATGTGGTATAATTCAATCCTCGTTTGTAAAACACAAAAAGGTGTTTTTAAGCATTTTTTGCAATAGGCGACAAAAATCTTCTCACACTACAAGAAAAAAGGGTTTTAGCGACGGAAAAAATCCGTCGCTAAATCCTCAAATTCCGTCGCTAAATGAATTAGCGACGGAATTAGAGACGGATTTTTTCCGTCGCTAAAAAGTGGTCGCAATTGCAACGGAATTTCAAATTCCGTCGCAATTAGCGACGGATTTCAATTCCGTCGCTATTAGCGACGGAATTATTTTCCGTCGCTAATAGCGACAGAATTTAAATTCGTCGCTAATTTGAATTTAGCGACGGATTTCAAATCCGTCGCAAATTTCGCTAAATTCAAATTAGCGACGGATTCAGTTTCCGTCGCTAATTTAATTATTTTTTTTTAAAAAAATATTTATTATTTTCTTTAATTAATTTATTATTTTTTTTAATTTTCTTTGAAAATTATATTCTTTTAAAAATAATTATATTCTTTTCCATTATTCTTTTAAATTTATTTATTTTATTTTTTAATTTTATTTAAAAATTATATAATAATATATTTAAAAAAAATTATATAACATACATACCGAATCTTCATAAAAATACATTATAAATATAGTGTTTCAACAGAGATGTACTAAAAAAGTAATCTAAACAGCAGCATCCTCATCATCATCATCAGTAGGAGGATTACCTTCAGGAGGCGGCATCGGACCCTTGTCTTTCATTAGGGCCATGATTTGACGCTGCATCTGTCTAACCATCTCCTGTGTCTGGTGGAGCTCAATGTCTGTGTTCATTTGTTTTTGCTTTGTCTCGTTCAGCTCAACTGCTTGCGACTCGATAATTGTCTTCATCCTCATCAATTCATTTGCCAAAAAATTAGGAAATATAATTATCTTTTTTGCACTGCATTTAAATGAACCAGAGAATGAAAATGTTACAATCAATATCAAATGTATTACGTTTACCTGCAGAAACACCTTCGCTACTGCTGGATGTGGAGCGCTTTGATTCCCTAAGTCGGCTGGCATAGGAACCTAACCCGAAGACTCTACCTTTACTGTTAAATCCACCCGTAGCCTGTAAGAATAGAGTCTCGTTATCGGACTGAGAGGATGAGGGTTGGGTTCCACTCTGCGAGTCTCTCTCCTGAGTCAGCGTCAGATAGTTGCCCTATAAACAAAAAAAGACATCACAAAAAAAGCCGATGTGATATGAAATAAACATGTCTTAATTATAAATAAATAAATAAATTTAAAAGAAAAATCAAGGGGGGCACTTGCCCCCTATCCAACACTTGGGTCCGGCCATATATGTGTGTGTATATATATATATATATATATATATATATATATGTATATATCTTCCTACATGTTTTTGTTTATTTCATCATAAAGTTAGCTATTTATAACTAATATTAAATGTATTTTGATTATTAATTTTTGAGCTTTTGTCGTCTAGTTGTTAATCAGATGTAAGGAATCCTCGGATGGTTTCTACTCATAGCTATATGATGACGATGTCTCGATCGAGTGGTTTATATTTATTTCAACAATACCCTTTTTTTAATTTTTTTAAAACACTAATTATAGTAAATACGAGATGCAGAATTTTCGTAATATAGTAATATAGTAATTAGGAAAAATATTTTTTTTTTAATAACTTTTAGGAAGGGTGGTATTTCAACTTATCAAGTTTAACAAAACTGACAAATCCTTTTCTTGCAATTAATTTGATTCTCGGATAGTGTCTCAAGAGTCTAGATACATCGAACCGATATAATTATTAATTAATAAGATGAAGATATGTTAGAAAATCAATATTAAGTCTTTTGTTGATAATTTAAAATTAATTAGTTAAAAGTATAATTAATTATAGATAATACTTATTATCAATACATAAAAAGTATTTAGTATAAAATTTTACAATTTACAAATTATTTTAATAAATAAACCATTGAATTCAAATTTTAAAATGCAATTGGTATTTATTTTTCATGTATACTTTTTTAGTTATATTTATAAGATAATTATAAATATAAATATACATAATAATTCCACCAACTATTTATTCGGAAGTGTTATTCAAACCAACATTTCAGACCACAAAATATATATATATATATATATATATATATATATATATATATATATATATATATATATATATATATATACATATATTAAAAAATCAATTATCACCCCTATGCGCCTAAGCTATGATTATCAAAAAATTATTGGATAAATTGGAATATAATATTTATTATTTAACGATAACAAGAGACAAATAATTATAATAGTTATTATTTAATTTAAAAAAAAAAGGAAAGGGAGCTTACCGGAAAATATAATAATTAATTTGGTGAAAAAAAAAGACCTTTAAAGTGAACCTAATAATTAATTTGGTGAAAAAAAATAACAAAATAAAGGAAACTTACCGGATGAAGAGGGTAGCCGGACAGCAGATAAGAGCACCGGTGACTAGAGAACGGCGACTTTGGAGACCTATTTATTCATAAGAAAAAAATATGAGCAATTTTTTTTCAATGTTTATCTAAACTTATTTCTCAAAAAAAAATTAAAGTGATTAAAAAAAAAAACCAAAGTCTTACCTGTGGGGGAGGGGGAGCGCAGCAGCCGGTGGGGTGGGAGCTGAGGGATTGGGAGCTGAGGGTTAGGGCGTTGGGGTGGGGGCGGTGGAGCTGAGGGGGACCGGTCAGGTGGGGGATGGTGGAACTGTCGGGTGGAGGCGATCTGGGGGTCGCGGGGAGCTGGGGGACAGCGAGCTGGGGGCGAGCTGAGGGGTGGGGTAGAGGGGAGCTGGGGGCGGGCGAGCTGGGGGCCAGTTGCCGGCGGCGGCGAGCTGTGGGGGAGCTGTCGGCGGCGAGCTGTGGGCGGGGGGAGCTGAGAGTTCGAGCTGTGGGAGAGAAGTGCGAATTAATGAGGAAGATGATGTTTTTTTATTAATTTTTAGCGACGGAATTTGAATTCCGTCGCTAAAAAGCAACTTGCTTTTAGTGACGGAATTTGAATTCCGTCGCTAAAAAGCTGAAAAGCTGCTTTTAGCGACGGAATTTGAATTCCGTCACTAAAAAGCAACTTGCTTTTAGCGACGGAATTTGAATTCCGTCGCTAAAAAGCTGCTTTTAGCGACGGAATTTGAATTCCGTCGCTAAAAAGCTGCTTTTAGCGACGGAATTTGAATTCCGTCACTAAAAGCAAGTTGCTTTTTAGCGACGGAATTTGGATTCCGTCGCTAAAAGCAAGTTGCTTTCTAGCGGCGGAATCTAGATTCCGTTGCTAAAAAGCTGCAGATGGCAGCTTTTTGCTGCCAGCTAGCGACGGAATATGATTCCGTCACTAACTTTAGCGACGGAATACTATTCCGTCGCTAAATGAAAAAAACTGGCGGCCAAAGTTAGCGACGGAATCAGATTCCGTCGCTAAATCAAAAAAACTGGCGGTCTTTTTGGCCGCCAGTTAGCGACGGATTTCATATCCGTCGCAGTTTGCGACGGATTCAAAATCCGTCGCTAAGTTTAGCGACGGATTCAAAATCCGTCGCTAAGTTCCCCGTTTAGCGACGGAATTAATATTCCGTCGCTAAATACCGTGAATTTGCGACGGAATATTTTCCGTTGCAAATTCCGTCGCTAAAACACATTTTTTTAGTAGTGTCATTATACTTATCGACCAAAAAAAAAAACATAATGGAATCACTTTATTAAAAAAAACAAAGAGACACAGACACTGGTTTTTTTTTTTTGATTACAAAGAGGAGGGGAAACCCTCAAACTATTCTACTACAAATATCAGAAAGTAACCTATCCTTATTCAGGAATTTGGCTAAATCACCAAAAGAGGCATGAAATTGATGAACCCCAGGCCATACATCAAAAGCCTGTTTCGCCACATAATCAGCAGCCATATCTATCTTCCTTGGGACCCATTGTACAAGTACCTCCCAGTCTCTGTTTAGGATACTTTTAACCTCCCTAACAACCTCCCCTACGGACTGAGATTCTTGGATCGGACCATTTATCAACTCAACAACTTCCCTGGCATCAGATTCCAGCACCACCCTTCGCTCGCCCAAATCCCAGCACATTTTCATCCCAAACAAAACCGCCCATACCTCAGCAGCGAAACTATCAGCAGGCGTCGCCGCTTTAAACATGAACCCCGCCTTAAGAGCACCATACTCGTCTCGGAGCACTCCTCCACCTGTTGCAACTTGGTCTTGTGAACACGCGCCATCCACATTCAACTTGACCCAGCCTTGGCATGGCGGCGACCATGAAATGCTTCTTGGTTGCTCCGGTCTACCATTAAGATTGACCCCTTTCAGCATGAGACTCGCCTTAGACATCGTTTCAATGATAGATCTCGCTCTGTGCATAATGGAATCATTACTCGGGCATGTATTCTTGAAAATTCTGGCATTCCTGCGTTGCCATATAAGCCAACACACCGTCGAAAAGAGCTCACTCCATCCCTCTTTCCCACGGTTATGACCCCTTTGTATGTTTTTACTAAGCCACGGTTGCCTCTCTAACTGACACTGGTTTTATTCCTGAAAGAATAAAAATGACTAGGCTATGTAACTTTCCTTTACGAGTTGTTTGGTGATCATCCAGAAATTTAATAATTTAATTGTCATTCATTTAAAAGTGAGAATTACTTGGATTCTACTTATAATAAAGATATGATGGAGTATTGATAGACTCAATGAGTAAGAAAAATATAAATGTCGATTTGTCAAGGCACTGTTGTACGGTGAGTTATGGCACGGAATATCATTTCGGGAAAATCCTTTTTAGGGTATTTTTTACCAAAAAAATCCTAAAAAAGGCCTAAAGAGTATGAAAATCTGGGATTTTCAAAATCTACGTGAGTGTTAATGGGGCTGATATAGTTGTTAACGGGGTACTGATATAGTTGTTAACGGGGCTAATTTAGTTGTTAGCAAATTGTTGTTAGTGAGACTGATTTAGTTGTTAATGACCTACCCGTTAACAACTATATCAGCCCCATTAACAACTCACGTAGATTCTGAAAATCCCAGAAAAGCTTCAATCTTGGGGTCTTTTTTGAGAATTTTTTTTTATAAAAAGGGCACTGAAAAGGACTTTCCCTATCATTTCATTATCTGAGATCCATAGGTCAGGTGGGGGGACTGTGGGAGAACACTAGTACTTAGGGACAGAGTCAGGATTCAGAGTTTATGGATGTACAATTAGTGTAGAGGTTCGGGGGTAGCGCCCTCAAATTTTTTTATTTTTTTTTAAAGAAAAGTTTTAAATGCATTAAGATTGTATTATTGACATTTTTTGGAAAGAAAAAAGTTTGGCAAGATTAGGGAAATTAATCTAGATCCTAAAATCAAAGGATATGATCTAGATTTTAGAATCAAGGGATTTTCTAACAAAAAGTATAGCTATCTTAACAAAACTTTGAATTATATTATTCCAACATCTACAACTCTATTTTAATAACTAGCATGAACTCCCATGTGCAATGAATGGGAGAATTCAATACCATAAGAACCTAAAGAACTGACCGCAACATCTCCAATCTCAGACTGCTTCCTTTGTCCACTAACTCAGGCAGTACTTATTAGCTTGAAACTTATTACCAGGTGCCAACAAGCCATGAGAACTCTATTAAAATATTTTTAAGGGAAAATGAAAAACATCATAATGCAACAGTAAATTATAAGTAAACTCAAATCATATCATGTTTGATAAAGGGTCAACCAAAAGAAAAAGTAATTGTTTCTAAGGATAAAACATTCTATGATATAATGATCTAAAACAGCAAAACCAAAGTAAAAAGGGGGGGGGGGGGGGAGAAACCAATACCCCATTTATCTTAGTTTATGATTCATATTATGTGCTCATGGAATAATACATGGCTTGAAAATGAAGTCAGAAACTCAAAAAGAAATAGATTATCTAATGAATGACTTGACATGGCTGTGGGCAGATTTCAGGTCACCAAGAAGAGTAGAGGACCATTCAAATCATGAAACAAGACATATCATTGCAGTGAAACAAGATTCCAAAAGGATCTTCCAAAAATTTTGAGGCAATCTATTCGTGCCTCTTGGTCTTTGGGGGCCTAGCTTTGTGATAAAACTTAACACAGGGATGTGTGCTAACCCACACTTTAGCTAAATAATTTCCAAAAGATCCACAGTATTATTATAAAACATCACTGCAATCTTAAAGGGCAAGTGAAATTAATTTGCTACCTAACAGAATTGAATCAGTGAGTGAGAACTGACAACAATAATGTCTAAGACAGAATCAAAATTACCTCGGAGGAGCTAGAAGACGCCGATGACAGAGGTTAACACGACCCAAGGCACAATTGGCAACAAGCAGGAGATTCAAATAGAAGATAAACCCTAATTGAAAAATGAAATCAGAATTGAATCAGAATGTTGGCTCGATGAGTGAGAACTGACAACAATGACGCCTAAGACAGAATCAAAATTACCTTGGAGGAGCTAGAAGACGCCGACGACGGAGGTTAACACGACTCAAGGCGCAATCGGCGACAAGCAAGAGAAACACGACCCAAGGCGCAATTGACGACAAGCAACAGCAAATTGGGATGGTGGCCTGACGCGATTCACGGAGACAAGTTGATTCACGGAGAAAGAGAGAAAGACGAGTTGCCTCACGCCCGTGCAGAGTCTCAGTCGAGTGAGAACAAAGTCGGTCCAGTGAGAACTATAATTGAAAAAAAAAAAACACAAAAGGGTAGACGTGCCGTTCGAACCCTGGTCCTTGTACATGAATATGGAATGTTTTAACTAGTTACTCCAATCAGTCAAGTTGCAACAAAAGTCCTTTACAAAATATATATTTTTAAAATTTTATGGGTTCACTTGCCCCGATAGACACTAGCATGGTAGTTAAAAACTTGATTTATCACTACGATTTTACGTTTTTAAGATTTTTTTTACGATTTTACGTTTTACGATTTTTCATTCTTCTTCCGTTTTCAGGTAAAATCTACGTTTTCACTACCATGGGCATTAGTGTGTCTCTGTCCCTACTAGTACTGGAGCTAGAGCAAAAGCAGAAAGGCGGGAGTGCGCATCAAGTGATCAAATGCTGTAACAATATAATTGATAAATGGATTGAAATCTGAAAGAAAGTGGTGAATAAATGAGGTTATAACAGTTTTACATATATTAATTATACTAATAAAAATAGGTAAAAAAATAAAGAATTAAAAAATACACATTTATAAATTAGAACAAAGTTCAAAAATTTATCCCATATTAAGTGCCTCTCCTTAATATACGTTATTTGAAAAAAAAAAAAAGGATTTGTCACTAAGATCAAAGCGGTCGTATAACCGAAAAAGAGGTGAGGAGAAGGATACAGCGTTTCTTCAAATCGGATTGAGGATATGGTATCTGGGGAAGAAGAATTGAGATGAGGAGTGAGCAGTGATTTAATAATAGCACAAGAATGGAATGCCAAGCTCCTATGGTTTGAATCTCGGATATGGGGGAGGGGAGCCAAGCTTCCATGCCACTGCACTACTAAGGCGCTAGCTTCTAAAGTATTGTTCTAAATTAATTCCTAGTTTTTATTTGACAATTTTTTTCAATTTATCCTTTTATTTATTCAGGACAGGAGGGAGTGGCACTTCACTGCTCTTCCCATAAACTTCTCAACGTCACCGTATCAGGCTTCAGACTCAGTCATCTCCCTAGTATGACACTTAAAATATCTAAGATTTTTCGTTATTAATTTCATTAACTAAATTCAAACTTTCTTTTTTCATCATAGTTAAATCTCAACTATGGGCCTGCTTGGGCTAGTAGAGGTAGAAATGACTTTTGTTTTTTATGAACTTTTTCTGATATGATTTGTATTTAAGATAACGGTGGGAAAAATGAGTTTTGTTTCTAATGAGCACTTGTTTAGTATGAACTTTGAAAAAATAGATATGATGAAAAATGACTAAAAAGGGCATGAATCAAATTCATATATATATATATATATGTTATATAAAATGTGATAATTTGATATAACAAATTAAGAATAAATATAAATTTACTAAATAAAATAGTATTCACCTCAAATAAATAAATAAATAAAAGTTGCTCAAATTCTTCAAGGGGCAAATAAAAAAGAGGAATTCGTAATTCACCTCAAACTTTGATTATGCAGGTTAAATATCATTCATGATAATAAAAAAAAAAATCCTTTATATTATTTTCTCTTTCGTATTTTTGAATGAAAAAATTAGTAGAAGGAAAAAAAGAAAACAAAAGGCAAAATCACCGAAAGACGTTATTTTGGAGTATTCAAAAAGAGGAGCGCCGGTCATGGATTTAATTGCAAAGGATATCGCGTAGCGAAATTGAAAGAGGAGAGGAGAGGCAATCAAGAGTACGACTTGAAGGAGGAGAGAATGCTTTTTTTTTTTTGTTGGGGGGTGTAACGGTCATTTTTCAGACAGGCCAATAGGAGGAATTGATGGAAAAGATATTGATGGGATCAAAAGCTTGATGCCGTGACTTCAAAAAAAAAAAAAAAAGCTTCACCTTGAAGTTCATCAAACAAGAAGCTATTCCAAACACTTATTTAAGCTTTCACTTTTGTTAAGCTTTTACTGGACTTTTTTCTACTTATGAAGCTATACGAAACATGCCCTATAACTATCAACTGTGTAACTTTGTTGCTCAACTGATGGTCAGGAATTTTTTTTCTCCCTTCTTTCAAAACTTTTTTATATTATTTCATAAATTTCTGGTTTTTGCTATTTACATTTTTTCGCCAACTTTTACTGTTTACACATATACAAATAAAAGTGAATTTTAATTATAGTGGCATTTTTTGTGCTACTATCTAGTGAAAATATGAGTGAAGTTAAAAAGACGGTGATAGTCGTGTACCACTCTGGTCCTATTTATAAGATCCTTTTAACCAAATAAATAAAATTGTGACAATTTTGTTTATGTTATTGTACCAATGAAAATATAGAGAGAATAAAAAGTTGAAAGGTACCCACTCATAAATAAGAGTAAAATTAAAAATTTACCTCATAATCATTGAACTATTTACCTTTCTTTTGTATGTGTAATTTAGTTCAAAGGGGGATGAGAGTGGTAATCAACATGTGAAGGTTTTGCAGTTTTCTTTAATAAATACTGAATTTCATTGCTAATCAGGCACTAAACATTATTACATACAATTTATATCTGGTAACCCCTCATCAATATCCCCATAATTAATGTGTTTGACTGGGGGAGATTAATCCCAGGTAAAAAAAGTAATCATTAATACTTCTAAAGAACAATGCAGTAAAACCAGTTGAATACGAGGTTTATATCTGCAATCTGCTCCAAACATGCTAGCTTGGAAACAAAACATCTCTGCGTGCCATGGGACCCTTCTATCCATCCACCTGCTCCTCTATATATATCTAGCTTCAGTATTGGGGCTTTATTATTATTTTTAGCCTTTTTATTCTCGTCTCAAGCCTCCCTTTATTAACAATTGTTGATGATCGCAAGAGGTATTAAATTTCCTAAGCAAAAATAGAATCAAATAAAATACATAAAACCTATTTATTATATTCAATGAAGGGGGGAAAAAATCTCCTTTAGTCTAGGTGCAATTGTAAAGTGGGGCCAAACAGCCAACTTTCATAAAGAACTTCAAAATGTTGAGACATTGTGGTTGACCTATCCAAAGATGGATAGAGAAGCAGATAAAAGCCTCTCCCCTAAGACGAAATACCAATGATTTCGCAAGGAATATTGTTTTACGGTCTGTGTTTATTATTCTTGACTACGTAGAGGGGTTTTCGTTCTTCATCTGTCGAAAATAATTAAAAACAATGGACTACGCGTCGAAAGTTATCTCCCTCATAAACACAAACACGCCACCTATGCAAAGGCTTCTTGGATGAATATAAGTATGAATATAGTTCTCTGTTAACCAAATACAAAAATCAGGCAAATATTGTTCTGTAGCCAAAGCTTGAAACAAAAGCAAACACTAAAAATCAGTGCAAGAGGTATCCATACAAAGTTGAAACATGATAAAGTGCAACAAGATGCAAGCAAGACCGGTTTGCAGGCACAAAAAATATAGAGATCAGCAGAATTGGATGATATTGTAACTCTATTAAGCTAACATAGACCAAACACAACAGCACATCAAACAACCTGAAACCCGGATGGCGGAGGCCAGAACAGCCCAGAATACTCGTCAGAGACTCGTGAAAGCAGCTTAGCAGAACAGTCCTCCATGTCAAACAAGGCAACATAACGGTCTACCTGAAGGTCATCGGCATCATCACTCGAGAAGAAACCTTCCATATAGTAAATGCAATTCTTCTTGCATCCACCCCATTCTTGAGTTGAAACACAGAAAGTGCAATCATCACCAAGAAACATGGCTCTATTTCCCAAGCTTTTCACCGGAACCCATTTGCGCTCATCCTCATTCAGCTTATGAACGTCAAAATAAAGGGGCAGTACATCCTCGACGGAATCAGAATTCTCGCCCGCAAGAGACCCACGCTCAGGACCCGGCTCCATGTGTAGGAGGAATAAATCCCCAAGATAACTCACCAAGCGCTTATTAAATTTACCATCACTAGAACGATGCGTTGCTAAAGCTGGGGTAACTCGTGAAATTTTACTTGACAAGTCTACTGAAATAGTTAAGCCGGAGTAATCCAGGGCATACAACTTGCCCTTGTGGCAAACGACATCACTATAACAAAGGCCACCTTGACCATTGCTCAGCCAAATCCATTTCTGATCATTATTTTGCCAAACACTCAATTGACCATAAGAGTGAATGGCCATAACCGCAAAATCAGGACCCTTAGAACACACTGCTACTCTGACGGGTTGGACAGAAAAAAGTTCAGGACATACCGCTGCAGGTATTTTACTATTTTTACCCACAAATTTAAGATCATAAACCTTAGTTATCTCAGAAACCCTATGATCAAGAAGATTCAATCCCTTAGGAAGACGTGGAGAGAGAGGCTTACAATTTGCAGATCGAAGGAGGGGATGTTTGAGGCGAACCTCACCAGCCACCCGGGTCTCCTCAATCTTGATGATCCAGCTCTCGTTAGTCTTCCAGGTGCCTGTAAATTTATCGCGAGGTTGAAGGCAGTAGACAGTGGAGTGAACCAAGCTGAAGTATCCTTGACGTCTCGGATGCAAATTTGGATTAGGAGCCATTGGAAACTTAAGCTTGAGAGATTCAGAGGGAGACAGGGACCTCCGGGACGGCGGAGGGAGATCGCAGCGCCAGGAATAGCAAACGCCGCGGAAGCGAAGACGATCAATGCCAGAATCTAGGAGATTTGCAATCTTGAGGAGCAGATCACTTCGAAGACCAGACCATGGAGGCGGGCGGGGATCCATAGAAGATGCGAGAAAGTGAGAAGAGACCCAAAACGGAAAGGTAAAAGATGGCAACTAGGGCTAGTCATGCTCTCGGTGACGAAAGTACGAGACGGAGGCTTTGTTTTGTTTGAGTTGGCCGTTGGGAAAAGAGCTAAATAACTAATTAACAGTGATTGATAACCAATTTAGTTAGACCATAAAAAGTTAGTTATATCAATTATTTCTTTTAAATATATACTTTATTAATTTTTTATTATTAAATATCATACTTTTTGTAACTATTCAAAGATAAAACTCCTTCATGTATATCATTAGTATCATTCTTTATTGTAAGTATTAATAAAGAGTTGGTCTAATAGGTAAACTCTTGCTAAAAAAACTCCACCACCTTCCACATAAATAAATAAAAAAATTATAGATAATTTCTGATTTTTTATTTATTAGTAATTAAATTCAAACTCTACAAAGACCTAAGACTTTAATTTACCTAAAACTTTAATTTCATGATTGTTCCACAAAATTTTTGCTTTTTTTGGCCCCAATTTTTTTTGGTGATGAGTTAATTATAATTGTAGTGGCCATTTTTGTGTTATTTTCTATTGAGGATGTGAATAAAGTTAAAGACGGTAAGGGAGTTACAGGTTTTTTTTAAAGATTAAAATGAATTAAATTGAAAAAAATTAAAGATGTGGAGCTATAAATTTATAATAAGGTGAAGATATACAAAATAAAATAAAAGGTATAAAAATTTTTAACTTCATTGTTTTTTTTAAAATTCATCTTTTAAATTTTCTTTCCTCTCCTTCGTTCCAAATCCCTCTTACAAGCCGATGAAGCGTGAGGTGAAAACGGAGAGGTGGGAGTGCGCATCCTTCGATCAAATGACCTAATATATTCTAAGGTTAAGGACTAAATTGGCCAATGAATTTTTACCTCAAGAGCGTCTAACATAAATAACTTTTAAATTAATAAAAAAATACCAAAAAAAAAACTTTTCAAAATGTAAAGTAAACTCAATGCCGTTAATAAAAGATAACGTTTCTTATTTAAGGTGTAAATTGGCCAACGAAATACCAATGTTTTCCCAAGGAATATTATTTTACGGTCTGTGTTTATTAATCTTGACTACGTAGGGGTTTTCATTCTTCATCTGTCGAAAATAATTAAAAACAATGGACTACGCGTCGAAAGTTATCTCCCTCATAAACACAACCACGCCACCTATGCAAAGGCTTCTTGGATGAATATAAGTATGAACATAGTTCTCTGTTAACCAAATACAAAAATCAGGAAAATATTGTTCTGCAGCCAAAGCTTGAAACAAAAGCAAACCCTAAAAATCAGTGCAAGAGGTATCCATACAAAGTTGAAACAAGATAAAGTGCAACAAGATGCAAGCAAGACCAGTTTGCAGAGTGATGAGCCGAATTGGATGATATTGTAACTCTATTAAGCTAACATAGACCAAACACAACAGCACATCAAACAACCTGAAACCCGGATGGCGGAGGCCAGAACAGCCCAGAATAGTCGTCAGAGACTCGTGAAAGCAGCTTAGCAGAACAGTCCTCCATGTCAAACAAGGCAACCTTACGGGCTACCTGAAGTTCATCGGCATCATCACTCGAGAAGAAACGTTCCAGATAGTAAATGCAATTCTTCTTGCATCCACCCCATTCTTGAGTTGAAACACAGAAAGTGCAATCATCACAAACAAACATGGCTCTATTTCCCAAGCTTTTCACCGGAACCCATTTGCGCTCATCCTCATTCAGCTTATGAACGTCAAAATAAGTGGGCAGTACATCCTCGTCGGAATCAGGATCCTCGCCGGCGAGAGACCCACGCTCAGCATCCGGGTGCCTGTGTAGGAGGAATAAATCCCCAAGATAACTCACCAAGCGCTTATTAAGTTTATCATCACTAGAACGATGCGTTGCTAATGCTGGGGTAACTTGTACAATTTTCTTTGACAAGTCCACTGAAATAGTTAAGCCGGAGTAATCCAGGGCATAAAACTTGCCCTTGTGGCAAACAACATCATTATAACAAAAACCACCTCGACCATTGCTCAGCCAAGTCCATTTCTGATCATCATTTTTCCAAATACTCAATTGACCATAAGAGTGAATGGCCATAACCGCAAAATCAGGACCCTTAAAACACGCAGCTACTTTGATGGGTTGGACAGAAAAAATTTCAGGACATACAGCTGCAGGTATTTTACTATTTTTACCCACAAATTTAAGATCATAAACCTTAGTTATCTCAGAAACCCTATGATCAAGAAGATTCAATCCCTTAGGAAGACCTGGAGAGAGAGTCTTAGAATGTGTAGATCGAAGGAGGGGATATTTGAGGCGAACCTCACCAGCCACCCTGGTCTCCTCAATCTTGATGATCCAGCACCCGTTAGTCTTCCAGGTCTCTGTAAATTTATCGCGAGGGTGAAGGCAGTAGACAGTGGAGTGAACCAAGATGAAGTATCCTTGACGTCTCGGATTCAAATTTGGATTAGGAGCCATTGGGAACGGAAGCTTGAGAGATTCAGAGGGAGACGGGGACCTCCGGGACGGCGTAGGGAGAACGGGGCGCCAGGAATCGCAAACGCCACGGAAGCGAAGACGATCGATGCCAGAATCTAGGAGATTTGCAATCTTGAGGAGCAGATCACTGCGAAGACCAGACCATGGAGGCGGGTGGGGATCCATAGAAGATGCGAGAAAGAGAGAAGAGACCCAAAACGGAAAGGTAAAGGATGGCAACTAGGGCCTGTCATGCTCTTGTTTTGTTTGAGTTGGCCGTTGAAAAAGAGCTAAATAACTAATTAACAGTGATTGATTGATAACCAATTTAGTTAGACCATAAAAATTTAGTTATATCAATTATTTATATTAAATATATACTTTATTAATTTTTTTATTATTAAATATCATACTTTTTGTAACCATTCAAAGATAAAAACTCCTTCATGTATATCACTAGTATATCATTATTTATTGCAAGTATTAATAAAGAGTTGGTCTAATAGGTAAACTCTTGCTAAAAAAATCTCCACCTTCCACATAAATAAAGAAAAAAATTATAGGTAATTTATAATTGGGAAAATTAAAATAAAGAGTCTAAAGAAAATAATATTTATTATGAAGGACCATAAAAATTGCAATTACTTAAAAGAACCAAACATCATAATATTAATTTAAAATTAATAAATTACCATAATCAAACCTCATATATTATCTCTTTTATTTTAGCGTGTAAAAATTATAGTTTCATTAAATGACACATTCTTCAATTTGTAAAATCTATAATTTTTAAAAAAATCAACAAAATTTTAATTAAGAATGGAATTATACAATTTCAATTAAAAGTCAAGGTCTTTTATAATTTGTCATATATGTTAAACCAAGAAAGTTTGTATGATTTATTTTAGAAGTAATTTATGTGGGTTAAAAAGTTCATATAATGTTAATGAAATTAAAAAATCTAATTAATCTATTATATCCTAAAAATATGAAATAAGTTTAGATTTTATTTCTATAAAAAATATTAATTGATGTAGACGTTGATAATTAAATAATCTATTGAAAGAATAGACATGAGTGATCATGAAAGTTGTTAATTAAATAATATATTGAAAAATAAAAATTAAGAAAAATTTGAGTGAGAAAGTTGTTAATTAAATAATCTATTGAAAAAAAGTATGATCATATCATGATAGGTAGTTTTGTCAATTTTTATTATAATTTGTAAAAACTATAATTTAAAACAATAGTTTTCTCAATTTTCATAGATATAAATTTAAGTTGTAAAAAATAAAAAGTGGGAAACCTATTGTTTAATTAATGAAACTAAGAATTTTACCAAGTACAACATCACATACAAATTAAAAAATGCAAATGTTGACTAATATTTAAAAAAAAAAAAAAAAGGAACGCGCCTACTCCTATACATACATGCACGTACGTCTGATCTTCATCAGATGTGTCGATCACCTCTGCAATTCATTCAAGAAACTAAGTAGCTCTATTTCCCTAGCAATTCACCAGAACCCATTCGCCTTCGTCCACATTCAACCTATGGACCTGAAAATGATAAATCATGTCCGCGTATTCAAATGGTGGTTGGACTAGGAATAAATCGCCACGATGACTCAGCAAACTCATTTCACCAGAAGTATGCATTCCAGTCCTAACTAGTGCAGTACTACTTTCCGATGACAAATATACTAAAATAGTTACACCGCAGGCATCCTGAACATAAAATTTTCCGTTGTGGTATCGATATATGTAAGGAAATGTCGAGGATCGACTATATATGGACCTCCATTCAGGATCACCCTCCTTCCAAATACTCAATAGACCAACATCGTGAATGGCCAATGAGAAGAGGACAAATATTCACCCTTGAATATGATCAGTGGCGGAGCCACATTGTTTCCTATGGGTGCAAGTACACCCATAAAAGATACCCTTAATTTTGGGGGGATCACATAACCGAAGACAATCGCCACAATCTAACCACAAAAATCCTGTGAACGGAAGAAATGCTCAACAACAAAGCTATGGAGTAAAAATTCTACCGTACACCGGAAAATACTGTAACAATGATATGAGCACCAAAAAAGAAAGAAAGAAAGAAACTAACAAAAAATACCAACCTGAGTTAAATCTAGGTAATATAAGTATTCACTGGCATATAATCTACGTATGTAAACGAGATTTGCATGTGTGTATACAGCCATCACAATTTTCTGGGGGTTAACGTGCAAAAAACACATACATGTGTTTTACTCTAGAGTGTTCAACACCAAGTGTTTTTTTTAGATGTGAAAGTGCACACGTGGCTGCAAATTAGGTGCAAAAATACTATTTGACTTTTTTTGCTAATTGGACAATGACGTGACTTTTAAAGGTAGAAAAGTACACATGAGTTTTGGCTAAAAGATCACCCAACACCAAATGCTCTTCCCCCCCCCCCCCGGGGATATTGTGCCAATTCCAGTTTTGAGCTACCGCATACTTGTTTCATAGTTTTCAATTGAGCAGCAGACCCGACGCGACTGACAAATAAGCCGACGTTAATAGCGGGTCTAATTCCGCGATAAAAGAGCTCTGTTTCTATTTGTCCATCAGTAATGGGGATCACATTGGTGGGAATATAGGCCGATACGTCTCCAACTTGTGCTTCAATGATGGGTAAGGCGGTCAAGCTACCTGCACCTATCTGGTCCGATCGTTTAGCGGCTCCTTCTAAGAGAGGGGAATGTAAATAGAAAACATCGCCTGGGAAAGCCTCACGGCCTGGTGGTCGGCATAACAATAATGACATTTGTCGATATGTCACGACCTATTTACTAAGATCATCATAGATTATTAATGCGTGCATTCCATTATCGTGGAAATATTCCCCCATGGCACACCCAAAATATGGGGCCAGAAATTGCAGAGGAGCAGGATCCGAAGCGGTGGCTGCGACAAGAATGGAATATTCTAAAGCATTCGCTTCTGAAAGAATTTGAACTAATTGTGCCACAGTTGAGCGTTTCTGTCCAATCGCTACATAGACACAATACAATGTCTCACTCGCATAAATTTATTTCAATTAAAGGAAAATTATTATTTCTCTAGGCATAATTCTTGGAGGCCAATTTTCTTCTTCTTATTTATCATTTTGGGAAGGAGGATTTATCCAGGGCAACAACAGTAAAAATTTTATTTCCATAATTTATTTTCTTTTTTAAATCCTTATTAAATTTTCTAATTAATAATTGATAAATGAGTATTTATGCATTTGAAATTTGATATTATAAATAATATCTTTACTTAAAAATAATTTTAATTTTTCAAAAAATAAATAGTTAAAGAAATAATTTATTCATTCTATTAAAAAAATAGTCATTTACTTTAAAAAAGTAAATTTTATAACTATAAGTATATAACATTCCCTGATTTGCTTTCACTCATCATATAAATAGGAATAAGTATAGGAAATTAGGATATTTTGCAATGATTTAGCTGCTGAAATTTGGGGGGTTGTGTAGGGTCTTAGAATGGCACAAGATTTGGGTTTTAATAGGATCATAGCGGAAGGGGACTCAACTTTGGTTCTACATATGGTTCAAGATGACAGATCCAATGAAAGACTGGAGACAGGACACTTAACGCATAGCTGAGAGAAAGTAATATAAAGAGATGTAGATTCGCTTTGTCCATACTCTGAGAGAAGGTAATTTAGTTGCAGATTGGTTAGCTAATTTTAGCTTTAATTGTAGTGAGGACTTTATAGTTTTTCAATCTTCTCCAACAGGGGTGATAAATTTTTTATATAGTGACACTACACTGGATCTTGATTATGGAATAATGGGTGTTTGAGCCCCAGTTTTTTCCAAAAAACAAAAGAAATAATTTATTTAGAGGTACAAACGTTTATATTGCATATTTCTTAATGCAATAAAAATTAAATAATAATGTTCGGTTTTAATTGAAAAATTATTTAAATAATTTCTTGTTTAATTTGTTAGATCAAAAAATTAAAATTATTTTTAATTAAATATCATATTTATAATATCAAATTTGAAATTCATAAATACTTATTTATTAATTAGAAAATTTTAATAAGGATTTAAAAAAAGAGAATAAATTATGAAAATAAAAAATTTGGACTTCTAGGAATTATATCTAGAGAAATAATAATTGTCATTTAATAAAAATAAAACTATTAATTTTTTTTTAAAAAAAAACTTGTTGTTGAGCGCTCTTTTTGCCAAATCATATATGTATTTTTGTATTTTGAAAAGTCACATCATTATTCGGTCAGCAAAAAAAGTAAAACTTAACAGTAAAACGGTTTTTTTACACTTGATTTGTAACCACGTTTGCACTTTTATATATAAAAAAAAACATTTAGTGTCAATACTCTTCAAGATAAAACACATGTACATTTTTACAACTTGAACTTATTTTCTGATGGTCAAGGATCTCTCAGCAATCTACCATTCTCCACGTCTGAAGAGTGGGCTTAACTGATTAACCTGGCGCATGAGAAACAATAACTTATAATTATACGAGCAACGGCATGATTTCTCAGCCTTCTTGACCAAAAGTTATTTTTATTATTCTTTTATTTTAAATGGAAAAGTTATTTTTTAAAAAAATTAGTTTAAAGATTATTTTTATTTTAGATTCTTTATACATTAAAATTTTTTGTATAAATTTTTTTTTTTAAAAAAATCAGATATGAACCCTTCATGTCAGATTTAGACGGTTTAGAGCTCGTCCGTACTGACAAGCCCTTTCTACTTGTCCTTAAACTGAGTCCCAATCACGTGACAGAGGGCTTGGATATTCATGGACCTAGTTTCTTTGCTCGTCCTATGGACGAATAGGTATAGACGAGTTCTGGACGGTCCAGATCTAATTCTTTTACTTTTTTATTTTTTATAAAAAAATAATTTTAATAAGTAAAGAATTCAAAATAAATATAATATTTGAACTAATATTTTTTAAAAAAAAAAATAATTTTTTTTTTAATCATTCGGACGGGCTCTCCCAACAAGCAAGGAAACCAAATGCCACGTGATTGTTGTGGGAGACCCGAAGTCCCATTTCTTGACCATATTTCAGGTCTCTTCTCCTGACGATATGCCTGAAAGGTTCAACTGAATAAATAAAGACTTCCCTGGCCTTCTTCATCTCCCTCCCGCGCCGTTCACCCATACACGGCATAGGATCAAACCAGAACGACTCTTTCTTCGCCATCTCTGCCTCGTAAGTTTTGCCAGTATCAACATCATAGATCCATACCTTCACAGGTATCCACACCTCCAAAGCCTTACGGCTATCCTCATTCATTTGTCCTGAAATGAGTTATTTGAACTCCTTCGCAGCTGAGATCTTGAGGCTGTCCCAACACAAATTTCCAGAGTTGAGTTCGATCCTAAATGGCCACGGGTCTCTGAATTTTAGAGATTTTGTGTCGAAGCTATCCCTTTTTTTTAATATTTTTGTAGTCTTTGAGGATGAGTGAGAGTGAGATCTTTACTAGAATTTTCCATTTTGTTTTCCTTTCCATTTATAGCCACATGATAAATAAGTAGGCATAGTCTTTAAAATTGGGCCTTTTAAAAATAGAAAAATTCGTCATCAAAATATTATTTAGGGAGTTGAGGGGCAATTTTATCCCATAAGTTTTTCGGACGACAATTTTGTATCGGAAGTGTAAAAAGAAAAAGGCAAATTTGCCTTAGCCGGTATCTTAATTAATTTTAACCTTTAGTTGATTGAATATGTTGAGCTGGTAGTCCATATGCTATCTACATTTTTTTTTTGTTAAGATACAAATTCGCTTTGAAAGTTATAAATCTAACTTTTTTTTAAAAAAAATGAGGTAAATGAAACATAGAAGTGAATTTACACCTTTTTCAAAATGACGTGGATGGCATATAGACTGTCAGTTTAACATATTTAATTAATTAAGATAACTGTGAGGATGAAATTACTTCATTGTTTACACATCCTTATCGGTATGAGTAATCTCTTTTCTTGGACTTTCACTTGAGTCATATGAGTATGACACACGTAATCTCCTTTTTTCCCAAATATGACACAGGTACTCCATGTATTATCCCCAAAACTATATAAATCTTTTCGGGAGGGCTCTAGAATGTTTGAAATGTATTTACGACTCTAATGATTAAATTTTGCGCGGCCATTCTCTATTGTATATATTGTTGTCAAGGTCCCAATATCACATTTTGAATTTATCTTTTTTTATATTTTTAATTTGCAAAATCGTGCAAATTAACTCTAAAAACTGTATTCATGGTTGTCAAAATCGCCGATCCAGATCGTAAGATCGGCGATTTTGCGATTTTTGGCAAGAAAAATGATCCAAATCGCAGCCAAGATCAGATCGGAGGTGGGATCAATGGGATCGCCGGGGAAGATCGCAAACTCGTGGGATCGTCGTGCACAGTCGATCCTGCAAAATCGGTGACCCATTCGAAAAACCCACCTACCCACCCCACTACTCGATTTCTGAAATTCCTAAATCGACTTACCTTGCTAGTTGCCATCGATTGTTTCCTTTCTCAGCTGCGTCGGCCTTCTGAAATCCCTAAATCGCGACCATCAACGGTGTCATCGGCGGCCATCGTCGGTTCACTCTCCATCATCGGCGGTTCCAGCTCTCTCCACGGTCATCTACTCATCGCTCCTCTCCCCTCATCATCGCCCTCCTCCTCTCTTCTCTCGAGTCTCGATCATCTCTCCTCTATTTATTGTTTTGATTTTGTTTTTACCTGAATAAATAATATTAGATAAACATTTACTGACCCATTAATATATAGTGGGTAAGCTTCATTTTTATTTATAATAGCTAGAATGACCATAATCTATTAAATCTTCAGCCCCTCAAGCTGAAATTTTTTTATTTATCAAATTATTAGATTGTGGTGGTTTATTTTGCTCTTTATTTTCAATGTTATATATTTTTACTTGAAGATTGAATTGTCTTTTAGGATTAAGTTGTGAGTTAAATGTTATATTATATCCATATATATTTTTTATTTTTACTAAAATTAAAAAAGTAAGATCTTTACGATCCGTGTCGATCCCACGAGTTACGATCTTACTACTCCCTTCCGATTTTAAGTAAAATCGCGATCTTGACAACCTTGCCTGTGTTTCTAGCTACATTGAATTTCTCTTTTTTTCCTTTACATTTTACAACATTGTGTAACCATACTTTAGAAAGGGGAAAAACGTCCCAAAAAGAGAAACCAAGTTGCGGGCCTCATGACATCGACAAGGCTTCCTTCGTGTTTGGTCCTGTGAATAAGAGAGAGCAATCGCAATATACTTGGCATATGTTGGATACTTGTATGGGACACCGTGACCCAATTATGGGGTGATGGAGAGTGATCTCGTTTCATTCTTAATCTTCATGGAGAAAATTTTAGACTTATTTTATTTTTGGATGGACTTAGATGCCAGCTACTAAAACATGACAGCGTTGAAATCACATAACTGAAGACAATCGCCACAATTTAACCACAAAAATCCTGTGAATGGAAGAAATGCTCAACAACGAAGCCATGGAGTAAAACTTGTACTGTACACCGGTAAAATACTGTAACAATTAAAAAAAAAAAAACACCAACCTGAGTTAAATCTAGGTAAGATAAGTATTCACTGGCATATTATCTACGTATATAAACGAGATTTGCGTGTGTATGCAGCCATCAGCTTATTTTTTGATGACCAAGGATCTCTGATCAGCAATCTTTCAGTCTATCATTCTCAACGTCAGAAGAGTAGGCTTCACTAATTAACCTGGCACATGAGAAACAACAACTTTACAATAATACGAGCAACGAGCAAGATTTCTCAGATTCAATTCTTGTCTGATAAACTTATAAACATCAATAAAAGAAATCATCAGCTATAATGATATTGGTCAAAATTACTTATGTGTCAATAAAAGAAATCATATCTATTACTACCTCCGGTCCTAATTATAAGAGCTAGTTGACTTTCTTTGGAGAGATTAAGGAAGTTAAATAAGTTAATTAATCATTTTATATGTTAAATATTCTTAGATTATATATTAGTTTATTAGTTAAACCAATAAGTTTGAAGAAAAAAATAAAAATAAAAATACTTTAAAATAATTTAGTTAGCTTCCTTAGTTTCTCCAAAAAAGTCAACTAGCTCTTATAATTAGGACCGGAGGGAGTACAACACAAGCATGCTGCCGCCAAAAAAGGACATTATGTTCCAGTATCACAGACAAAGAAGGACCAGAAGCATAATAGCAAGTGAAATAAATCTAGTAAACTGGAAGCTCCTATCATCAGAAATGACTGTGGAGACATTTCTACAAACAATGCAAAACTAATGCAAAACTAATTAAGCTGGATGGCTTCGCCAAAAGTGCAATTGTAGAGCTTAATTTTGTACGTTAAAAAAGTTAGAACTACCATTAAGATTCTAAAAATTCTTGGCATATACTACCTCCAGTCATAATTATAGGAACACTATTGTAGTGCAATTTGCACTACAAAAGTGTTTTTATAGTTAGGACCGGATGGAGTATGTTATAACAATATACAAAGGGAAACAAGGGTTTTTGACCAATATAATATAAAATAAGAAAAAAATTACCAGAATACTCCGTATCAGAAACAAATTACCGAAGTACTACGGTTAATGGCGTGCTTGGCAGCACGCCACTAAACCCGCAAATCAGCACCCGCCACCTGGACGTGGCGGGTGATTTCCCACGCCACCTGTAAAGGTGGCGTGTGGACTTACACGCCACCCTATGGGTGGCGTGTTATGCTGCACGCCACAAATGTTGGCGTGCTATTTTATTTTTTTTAATTAAAATTATATAATTATATTTTAAAATATAAATAATAATTATATATAATAATTTTAATTAATAATTATAAAAATTAAAATATTTAAAATTTATTATAAATCTTAGGATACAAGACTAATAATCATTAAATTAATTAATTAGTGAATTTGTTATAAATAATGAGATAGATGACTAATTATTTAATATTTTTAGTTAGGATAAACTTAGTTAGAGAATAATTAATTAGTTAGTTAGAGAAAAAATCTCTAACTAATAATTAGTTAGAGAATTTTTTTCTAAAAAATATTTATTCTAATTAACTAACATAATAATTAATTAGAAAGGCACAAAATATTTTCCTCCAATATGAATGCACGCCCATAGATGACTAATTAGTTTAGACTTAATTATTTAATTAATATAAATGCACGCCCATAGATGACTAATTATTTAATATTTTTAGTTAGGATAAACTTAGTTAGAGAATAATTAACTAAAATATAAATAATAATTATATATAATAATTATTATATATAATTAGTTAGAGAATTTTTTTCTAACTAAGTTTATCCTAACTAAAAATATTAAATAATTAGTCATCTATCTCATTATTTATAACAAATTCACTAATTAATTAATTTAATAATTATTAGCCTTGTATCCTAAGATTTATAATAAATTTTAAATATTTTAATTTTTATAATTATTAATTAAAATTATTATATATAATTATTATTTATATTTTAAAATATAATTATATAATTTTAATTTAAAGAAAATAAAATAGCATGCCACATTTGTGGCGTGCAGCATAACACGCCACATTTGTGGCGTGCAGTATAACACGCCACCCATAGGGTGGCGTGTAAGTCCACACGCCACCTTTACAGGTGGCGTGTGAAATCACCCGCCACGTCCAGGTGGCGGGTGCTGATTTGCGAGTTCAGTGGCGTGCTGCTAAGCACGCCATTGACCGTAGTACTTCGGTAATTTGTTTCTGACACGGAGTATTCTGGTAATTTTTTTCTTATTTTATATTATATTGGTCAAAAATCCAGGGAAACAAAGCAGCGTAAATATAATCAAAGATGGACTTCCCCTCAACTAACAACCTAAATTACCCATAATAATTCCCACAACTGATATAAACAATCAATTACGCGTCGCTGTTTCAGTAACATCTAGTGAGGATTATTAACTCATCAAGCAAAGATAAACCATATAACTACCATCACTTTGCCTTAATTCAATTTACAATTCAAAAGTCATCCTGCTCGGTTTTTTTTTTTTTCCCCTTTTTTTAAGGACTGAAGCAAACAACACACAAAAACAACAAATAACGTATCTCAGAACTCACACGCTATTCCCAGTCACGGACGCTCTTGCCACTATATACGCCAAGCCAAAACCCAGGATGGGGGAGGCCAGAAAAGCCCAAAAGAGCCCAAGACCCGTGAAAGAAACTTAGTCGAAGAATCCTCCATATCGAACCGCGCAACATATTCAAACGGTTGAATTTCAATGAAACCAAAACCAAGCTCATGCATACGATCGATATGGTAAATGCAATTCATCTTGCATCCACCGCCACATTCTTCAGCTGAAACACCGAAACTGGAACCATCACCAACAAATATAGCTCTATTTCCCAAGCTATTCACCAGAACCCATTCGCCATCATCCTCATTCAACCTATAGACCTGAAAATTATGAATCATGCCCGCGCGTTTAAATGGTGGTTGGACTAGGAATAAATCGCCACGATGACTCAGCAAGCTCATTTCACCAAAAGTTTGCATTCCAAGCCTAACTGGTGCACTACTTTCCGATGACAAATCTACAGAAATAGTTATACCGCAGGCATCCTGAGCATAAAATCTTCCGTTGTGGTAAATAACATCATTATACGCATGGAAACATCGGTTATCGACTACGGACCTCCATTCAGGATCACCCTCTTTCCAAATACTCAATAGACCAACACCGTGAATGGCCATAACCGCAAAACGAGTACCCTCAGAACAAACAGCTATTTTCTCAGCGCGGGCAGATAAACGTTCACTATGATCCATTTCAGTCATTATGTTTTCATCACCCACAAATTGAAGATCATAAAACTTTTTTATCTCAAAAACCCTATAATCAAGTAGATTCAGAGTTTTAGGAAGACGTGGAGACAGAATCTGAGAATATGCAGGATGAGTGAGGGGATCTTTGAGGCGAAGCTTGCCAGACTCCTGGCTGTCCTCAGTCATGATGAGCCAGCACCTGGTAGCAATCATGGAGTTGTCTGCAGGGTTGTTGAGTGGTTGAAAGCAGAAGACTGTGCAGCAAACCAGCTCGAAGTGTCCCCTTCGTTTGCGTTTCTGAATTGGGAAGGGAAGCCTCAGAGGTGGCCTCTGGCGCGAAGAAGTGAGACCGGAGCGCCAGGATTTGCAAACAGAACGTATCCGAAGGCGATGGATTGAATCGAGGCGATCTGCGATTGATTCCAGTAAGTGGTTGGGAAGATCGGTCCATGAAATCGAGTGAGCTCGAATGCCACCAACCCTCATAGATGGGTTCGTACTATACCCTCCTTGGTAATCCGTTCTGTCTCATTTGAAAACAACAAATTAATGCCTGTGCTACATTATCATCAATAACGGTCATAGCTTTCTATGAAAAATTGTATTTTAAACTAAGGAACAGTTTTGACAAGATTTTGGCACGCCAAGAATGCCTCGTGAAATCAATACACAAATGAAGAGTCTATAAATCGAAACAACTATCTCTCTCTAAAGACCAGAATATCTTTCCAGACAAAAATCAAGAAACGATTCAGCTACATAGACAGGGCTCCATTCACTGAAAGAGATTCCACTGCTACATGTCCTCAATATTCTTTTTAATAAAACCTTAGTGTGGATCATGTAAATTTGAAGCGTGCGCTAAAGATGTAAAGATTACAAGGTATACAATGGATAGAGCCGCCGGCGAATAACTATATAGTTCAAGCATATGCTTATTGATCCACCGGATGCGTAGTCCGGTGAACTCTGTACGTAAGAAGGACTTGGAGATTCATCGTATTCCTAAAATTAACATTGAAAAATATACAAAAAGAAAAATTATACTATCATAAGATGGAAGAAAGTTCTTTGCCTATACATCCGTTTCATCGTAGAGAGAACAGACCACCAGAAAGCTAACCAAAGAATAGACAGAAGAAGAGCAACAGCAAATGGGATAACGAATGTCCAGTAAAACTCCCATTAAGAAAATAAAAAAGCGCAACTAAGTTCTTATGATGAGGCAAGAATTGGTAACCTTAGAGAGTTCTCCTTTTAGTTTAGCTAGAATCGGCACCTTCTCCAACAGTAGATGCTCTGATATGCAATATGAAGTCCTGGAAAACCAAAAAGGAAAGAATTAGAAGAGGGAAGAAAAGAAATGTCAGAATTATTTTTGTTCCAAAGACCAATGCCATGAGAATTACGCTGAGTTGAAGGTTCAAGGCGCTGGAAGGAATGATTTGCGCACTGTGAAAGATCCTAAATCTTCCAGTGGATTGGAGTTTCAAGAAGAGGTATGAGAGGCAGAGGATTCTAGCTGTGGACGGTTGATGACGTTTTCTTGGCGGGAACATAAAATGGGGACGTACGAAAAAAGCCGTGTGAAAATGACTAACTATTCACTATGACGTTTCATGCTAGCGATTTTTCTATGAAAGTAAAGTACTAGCAATTCTCAAGATTATAGATATTTTTTTATTCATGAATTAGAGTTGCAAAGAAACACAATTATGAACAGAAAAAACAAGCACATGAAAAAGGATATTTTAGTTGCAAAGAAACACAATTATGAACAGAAAAAACAAGCACATGAATTTTTTGATCGGAATTTCTACAGGATCGGAATTGTAAAAATAATAAATCCTATTTGTTATGTGGCGCATAAATATATTCAAACCTAATAATTTAATCAATGATTTTTTAATATCAGATCAAAAAAATAACTAATTATTTAGTAAAAATATTTTTATTCTTGTGAATTCGAAAGAGAGGTAATAAGAGCAAGCTTGAACCCGGTTTGCTTGCGCGTCAAGGAATGGATTTTTATTAATATATCTAAGCCTAAAAGTGTTCATCCATGAAACAGTAACACAGCAGTTGATGGCGGCCCACGGTTCTTGTTTTTAAAAATAATTTTATAAAACTGTTTTGAAAACAAAAAAAAATAATGTAGAAACAAACAGGCCCTTTTTATGTAGCATGAATCATGTTTAGAGGAAATTATGAAATAAAGGCAATTAAGAAATTTAATAAATTTATTATATATATATATAAAGAAATATAATAAATGATCACACCATTTCCAAATATAAGAAAATCGGGACATATTATGAAATAATCATTGCTATACGTAATTACTGATAATTGATAGTTGATTGATTCATTTTGCTCCCAAATAAGGTTTTGTTTCGTTATAAACTGACTCTTTAATTCTGAATTTTTTAGTTGATTGATTCATTGTGCTCTCAAATAAGGTTTTCTTTCGGTATAAACTGACTCTTTAATTCTAATTTGTTTTTCCAAGAAAATATGTTTAGATAGTTGTTTTTAAAAAAGGGACAATTACAATGAGGTGCCTAGGTACATAAAGAATAACCAAAATGTCCTAACCCAAAATCATATATCAAATAAGTCCCTAGAGACTTTTTTGTTATTTGTTGTGAAAGTAAAATTACCAAGTTACCCAAAATACACAGAAGACGTTAATAATAGGAAAAGCTATTTTCACAATAGGAAGTGTCATTTTGACAACTACATTTTGAAACCTGGAGTAATTTTGAAACTTTTGTCCCAAAATACACAAAAAGCGTTAACAACAGGAAAAGTCATTTTCATAACAAGAAGTGCCATTTTGACAACTATACTTTGAAACCCGGAGTAATTTTGAAACGTAAGTATATTAATTGTCCCAAAATGCACAAAAAGCGTTAACAACAGGAAAAACTATTTTCACAATAGGAAATGTTATTTTGACAACTACATTTTGAAACCTGGAGTAATTTTGAAACTTAAGTATATTATTGTCCCAAAATGCACAGAAGGCGTTAACAATAGGAAAAGTCATTTTCACAACTAGCTTTTGCGATAGGCGTAATTTTGAAACTTCAATACTTCATGATAAGTTTCACATCAGTAGCTAATATGTATTTTTCACAACATTGTATGCCTGTTTTGACAACATCATGAGCCTATTTTGACACATCTATAGAGAATGTTGACAGTTATATTAGCCTAGATTAAGAAGTGAATATCATATCAAAATATTAAGTGGCTATTTGTACCTACTCATTTAACTTAATATCATATCATTACAAAATATCATATATAGTTTCATATCCACGTATATGTTGTAATTACAATAATTTCTCCACCCATCAAAATACAAAAAGGTGTTACAAAAAGTCACTTATACTAGGTATATATAGACATAATGACTAAAAAAGCAACTATCAAAAGCATGTACATCTTGTTTTCAGTTGGGATTTAGATTTTTTCATGTCTTCACTGTGTGTCTAGCCTCATGGCATCTCCCACAATGATAAAGCTTATTGTTCTGAAATTGAGATTCACCCTCACCCCATACTTTCTATACAAGCTTGAGCGAATTTCGTTAGCAGTCTCGTCGATATTGTCCCTTAAACCATCCATTACAATTGAGGATGTCAAGGCGGATCGAGGTGGATAAGAAACAATTAGGCTATCCTACACCTGGTGGATGTGTGGACTTCGATATGTTCTGATTGTTAAAAAGTCTGTATCTTGACCAATTTTAAAATTGAGATTCACCTGCACCCCACATAATTGCAATTGCCAAAAAAACAAGTAGTCAAAACAATCATTACACGATATCTTACTTCACCTAAACCAGTTGCAGCTACCATTGCCAAAGTGAATGATGCAATTGTTGAAATAGAAACTTTACTACCTCTACCTTTCCTATCACTCAGCACATTAGTGGTTTCGTCGAAAGCAAGGGAATTCTCTAGACCAGTACCATCAATGACCTTGCTTCCTACATTCTTATGTGGAGCAGATCTAAGTTTTCAACTTCAGCTTTTGAGTTACCAAACAAGATAATGCAGTGAAAGTAGACACAGGACAGCAACATGTAGCAGCAGCTTTGGACTCCAAGCCATGTAAATCAAATTCTACTTTTAGATGTAAACAGACACGTCAACAGCCCCAAATGAAATCTTCAGAAGCTAGTGCTCCATGATCAATCAAGGATGCGGGACAGAAGCTCATAGCATGAAGATGATGCTATGAGCGCAATCAGGTAGTCGATAACACCAACAAGACAAACGCATCCAAAAGGCAGTCTTCACACATCAATTACAAGTCAAACATTTCCATGTCATATTATAATATCATTCTTATGAATTGTGCCCATTGGCTAGCTTGATCTCAAATAAGGGGGGAAAAACATGTGATTTATAATTTATCAAGTCATCATCAAGATAAGTAGAGGCAACCACTGCACTGAGCTTGTGTGTTGCTGGGTGCCCTCCAATCATTATTCAATGTTACAACTATATTGTACTCTTAAATATTAATAGAATTAGTTCGTTCTGAGCTATTCACCATTACTTGAACATCTGCTTTACCTTACAACAAGCATGACATCCCCCGCGCGATGTGCGATGCAACATTTTTGGAAACTTAAGGAAATCTTGAACGGAAATTGTTTACGATACACAAGTATTTGAGTAAAGAAAAGAATTGTAAAAGGAAAAATTTGCAGTTGAAATCGAGTAAAGGGGGGTGATGTATTATTTTAAGCTTAGCAATAGATGGTGCATCACAAAAACATCATCAAAATGACATGGATATGGAAGACATCAAACTACATCACCTTTTGAATATGTAGAATCAACCACAAATATAGTTCAATTATGTCACTAATACATTTCTAAATATTTCCTTGTATACGACATTGGTGGTTGTATATTTTCCACTGTCAGCAATGTCTTGTATTAGAATCTTCAAACCAGTGATATTCGTGACTCTTGATAAAGCAACGTACAATTGTCCATGTGCGAACACTGGCTTTGTCAAGTATAACCCTACATTCTGTAATGACTACCCCTGACTCTTGTTAATTGTCATTGCAAAAGACAAAGTAATAGGAAATTGTCGTCTCTTCATCCTAAAAGGTAGGCTACTGTCAGAAGGATTCATGTCCATTCTGTGGATCAAAACCTTCTGATTTGGATTCGACCCATTCAGTGTTAATCCTTCAATGACATTCTTCCCAAGTTGTATGACACGTAGTCTTGTTCCATTACATAAGCCAGCAGATTGATCTATATTCCTTAACAACATTATAGGTACACCAACCTTGAGTATAAGGTTATGCAAAGGTAGACCTGAACAAATAATTGTATTCAAAAACTCTGTAGTGTATAGATCATCGAATCCATCAACCTCTTGAGAGGACTTGCAAATAGTGTCACAACTGTAGTACTCCATCAATTGACCAGGTAATAAGGAACACATGTATTCATTTATGTTGTTCACACTTTCAATTGTTGGGCACAAAATAGCTCGACTATTGAAGTAATCAGAGTTATTCAAATTTTCAAGCAAACCTGGATAAGTGGCTAAAACAATGGCTTGCATAGGATTGTCAAGGTCACGGATGAGGAATTTATCTGGTATCTCAACCTGCGCCACTCCGTCGTGTGGTAACCCTAAGTTACCATCACCTATATCCAGAAGCCATTTTGAGAAGGATTGCAATTCTTCATATTCATGATTTGAAGAACACGAGAGCCTCATGTTTTTTGTGAGCTTGAAAATTGTACATGAATCCCACAAAGATGAAGAAGTGATGCAAGCATTGACTATAGTAGCTCTAGATGCCTTTGGAATAACTGGCAATAATTGGCGGAAGTCACCTCCCATCAAGACAGCCTTGCCTCCGAAGGGCTTGGTGGAATGCATGATGTCCTTCAATGTACGGTCAAACTCCTCAATGCAAAAACGTTGGACCATGGGTGCTTCATCCCATATAATCAGTTTGGTCACCTTAATTAAATCAGCCAACAAAGAATTTTGCTTGATATTGCACATTGAGTCTTCATTAATGGCAATTGGTATTGTAAACCTTGAATGTGCTGTCCTGCCAGACTGTAGCAATGTGGCTGCAATACCGCTAGACGCAACAGCGAGCACAATTTCACCTCTAGAACGAAGTGATGAGCTAAACGCTTTCCATAGAAAAGTTTTCCCGGTTCCTCCATATCCATAAACAAAGAAAAACCCGCCAACACCAGAATTAATTTTTGACATCACAGTATTGTAGATAACTTGTTGATCTACATTCAAAGATTTCACTACCTCTTCCGACTGCTCCTGTAGCTGCACCTTGTCATAATTTAATTCTTGGCGTATTAAATGATTATCAACATTGGCATGAGTACTTGATGAAGGCATTGGCAGTGAAGGAAAGTCAGAGATGCTCTTCCCATTTTTCTGGAGAAGACTTTCGATCTCGGTAAGAGCAGCTTGCTCTTTGTCTGATGCTAGTATAAGTATTGCTACATTATTGAAGAGAAAGCATGAACAATAGTTGTTAGGAAAAAAATATAGTGAAGTAATAGTTCAAGGACTATGAACTTACTTGATGACATAGGGTCACGATGTGGAATATATAATAAGTCCTCTGATAAAATTTGGGAAGTCTCCTTCCAAACAACCTCAGGTCGGGTAAGGCAACAACACAATAACATACTAACAAACATAGCTCGCAGTGACCGGCCGGATGCCCACATAGAAGCTTCCTTTAAAGCTGCTACAAATTCACAGTCATCGTCTAACAATCCCAATGCAATACACGCAGCACGATATGTAGGATGTACTATACCATCAACAGTTCTAATAGCCTCGTAGGATGAAGGTCCTTTAACTTTAGTCAACAAAATCCTTAGGTAGTAGAATTCTCCTGATGAAGGTCCAGCATGCGTAAGTCGACCTATTGCAAATCCTTTTTTCCTTAATTTCCACATACGCTTACTACGTTGATATACATAATATTGTGGGAATTCATAATAATATAGTGTTTTTGCAAGATCATCATCCTTATTCTGTTTCATCCAAGCAATAAACATAGACTCACTGACTCTTGGCTTGGATAGAATTTCAGCCACATCATCAGTGTTAGAATAGATGACACATTGTTGGTCTGGTAGATAAAAGCTCAACCTTTCAACAGGTGGGAACCTATGTTGGATTTCAAATCCAAATATACGCCAAGCTGCCTCACATGCGGATATATAGCGAAAGTTGTAATACTGTTCAATCTCATCCAATGCTCCCTGCGGATTGCCGTCTTTGTCAGTGTCATAAGTTGAGGCAACGACACGATCATTCCCTTTGTTGATATACTTGAATAGGTACTTGATCGCAGTAGATTGGTTACATTTTTCAACATTTATGTGAGCATGGAACATAGACAACAACGTATGATTATAGGGAACAACAAATCTGTTATCTAATGGAATACCTTTAATTTCAACAGACCTGCCATCATCTCTTCGCCTGTATGTAGGAAATCCTTCATGGTCAATAGTTGTGTGTGGATTATATTTTTTGGGAAGAACTTGTTGCATCTCTTATCCACCATACATTGTGCCTTTGGGTTAAGTGGCCCACAAGGAGAATGCATCATGAATTTCTGCACTAATTCATACAGTTTGGGATCTGAATTAGGATCTGGGATTTCGGCGGATACTATTTTGTCAACATCTTCAGGTTCTTTGATCTTGTCACGTTCTACTAGCCATATAAGTATGTGGGCATGTGGGAGGCCTCTTTTTTGGAATTCAATCGTGTATACTTCTGTCATTGGAAAAAATAGAGTTGAACAAAAAGAATTAGTTACATTGTATGATGATCGGTAGTTTGAATGTTATAAAATATGAAGATGGCTCAACATAAACGAAATCTAGTTTGAGTACCTGCACGAACGTTTCCAAACAACCTTTTTTGTTTAATGACATTCATGAGAGCTTTGAGTTTGAGTCTGAAAATCCTCGATAAGATATCAGCCCTATTTGAAGCAATTAGAGTTTCTCTGGCGCAAAACCTTACTATTTCAGGCCAGGATGGGTTGCATGTAAATGTTATGAATAGATCTGGGTACCCAGCAAATCGACATATTGTCATTGCATCTTGATAGGCCTGAATCATGTAACGCGCTCCACCAGTAAAGGAAGAAGGTAAAATAATACGTTTGCCAATGGCGGATGCATTTCTTTCTCCACTAATCAAAGCATCAGATAATCCTTGGTACATGTCGGCACGGAGTTCTTTCTGATGTGTCCTAATCCATAACAACCTTTGGGCCTCAATCATAGTATATGCATCAACCAAAAATTGTTGAAAAAGTCTTCCAGCATGTAAGATAGTTGATACCTCATCATGTCGAGTCATCAACTTGTATACAAAGTATTCTCTCATGCTAACTCGTTTATTTGCCCGATTAGGACCAATATCATTTGCAAAATGGTCGATATCTTCCCTGTAACCATCCTCTCCCCTAGGAAATAAAAGAGGGTACTGCAATGGAAGGTATGATGGATGTAACTCATGTATCCTTTGAGGTGCACCAGACAACTCCTCAACAATAATGTCCCTCCGCTGGAAATTGATATCAATATCTCCGATGATCAATGCTGCAACTTCTGAAGCTGATGGCAGGTTATGTGTCTGGCCATCATGTTGTCTGTTACTAATCAGTCTTAGCTTTAAACCATGAGGGTGAGGCCGACTAATCATTGAACCTGCCATTCGATATTGTTTTACAAAAGGGTTAAATTCGTCGAGCACATTCTTAATTCGTTCAACAATTAGTGGATCGATGCTAGAGTCCTTTAAGTGCTTGGCTTTAAGAAAGCAATACGTATGTGTTAGATATTGAGTTTTAATCATAAGAGGTAATTCATCTTGAACGTGATGTCAAAAGATTTACTGTGTGTACCTTACAGCAGAAATTCTATTTTGAACTTCATTTTCGGTGTCATATATGTAAAGTTGTGAGTACACAGGCTTCGCTCCATTTTCAGGCAAAAGACTCCCTATGTGATGGTAATTGATCCAGAGAGAACGAAGGTGTAGGGCCCACATCCTTTGTTTTTTGAATGGTCGATTTTGCCTCCCATTGACGTAAAAGAGAACATGTTGTTGTAGTTCCTAATGTTTGAATGGAAATTCATTGACATCCTGGCTTTTTTATCAAAGAACAGGTCATGCATCACAGAAGGAGGTTCAAGGTTTTTTGGTAGACGGACTTTTCCTCCTTGGCAACACATGTTAAAAAGTGGTGCAACTGAACTTCGTTGTCTCTTCACACTTTCATTAAACCACATGTTTGCACCACATATGTGACATTCATGATTAAGATCTCCTTCATCCAAGTACTCTACAACATTATAAACATATTTGAGTGAACGAAGGTATGTTAAATGAATGATATTATAGGGGAAAAACACTTAAAAGTTATGTACCAATAATGTATGGGCTTTTCCCTGTTGACGATTGAAATGTATTTTGAGTCGTAGATCTAACGTTGGTGAAACCGCATTGATTATCTAAATAGTTAAATAAGAATATACGTAAGTATGCTATTAAAAGGCAGTATAAGCATAGCCTGACATGTAGATAGCTAACCTTCCAATGGGAGCGTCCCATATTGATTGTCCTCATTGTCAGATCCCAAGGATTGGTCATATGCGAAGTCAATATGTTGGTAATAGTGTTCAGGATCTAATAATGAAGATAAGGTTTTTCAATGAATTGCAATGAAATGGTATTCGATAGATTTGTTATTTAATAATATAGTACAATTATAAAGGTTAATTTGGGTAATGCAATTGTAACAGAAAAATTACTTGTGTATGTATGAAGGTTTTGATGGCTTGGCATGGGCTGCTCTGTGATTATTGATTTATTACTTGATGGAGTAACTTCCGTGGAGTCAATATCTGAATAAGTTGGAGGACAAACAACATGTGGGGCTGATACTGTATGCAAATGACATTAAATAAGTTGTGTTCAAATACATCAACATTTTTTGGGTAATTGGTCGAGGTGGATAAACATGTTGATATGTAACTTCAATCGTATGTATTTTTACATTACCTGCAGGTGACGTGTCGGATTGAAAATCTAGGCGTCGTGTAACCAAATATGCATCAAAATTTTTGGTTCTAGTAGTTGATGAGTCGGTAGAAACTGTACTATGTTGTCCAGAGTCAATTTCCATGGTGCAATACCGCTTGCTTCTTTTTGTAATTGTACTGTTCCTGAAATCCATTTCCTCTGCATAGGTGCATAAAATTAGTAAGGTCCCATTAATCACTAGATGATAGACGACAAGATTAGTGATGATATACCATGATTTTTGTATGGTTGAAATGGTGACTTGTCATTCCTTTGGAAATTTGTTATATCCTGGAAAATAAACCTCCTCGCTTCTTCCTTATAATCAACTTTATCTCCATTATTGGGGTGGTGTCTTTTCTTTGGAGGCATATTGAACCACACACTAACATTTAAGACTAATGCAACATAGGGTGAAAAAGGTTAGACCTAAGTAGTGAACATGAGATTATGTATGTAAGGAATGCATTATGAATTGGATGCAAATGTTATTATTTCCTTTTATATATTAAAAAAAAATTATTTACCTTCCATTGTATTTTATTTAAAAGGTGAGTTTGATTGATTATACAATATCTTGAGACTTAATAAAGTCAATTTATTTGTATGTGTTTTTCTGTTACTACTACATATTGCTAGACAATAGACTTTTTCAATTTCAAATTAATGTTAATCTAAGAATATCTCAAGAAGAATTTGGTTGGAATCAATTAGAGCCGTTTGATAATCGTTATGTATGAAAATAAATTAAGAGGTTAAAGACATTTGGCCAATTTTGCTTGAGTGAAGGTTTAAATGTGTGACAATAATGTAAGGCTGGTAAGGCAATGCTTGGATGGGGTGTTAGGTTATGATTGATGTTTGTTTACAATACGGAAAATTAATTTTTCCCTTTTTTATTTAGACGATAACACATGTAATGAAGAGTTGCAGTCCCTTTTTTTTTTTTTTTTGTGTGTTGAAGAGTTTCAACCCAAATTTAAACCTATAAATGTGAAGGTAAAAAGGTTTAGATATTGGAGAATGGCAAGTAAAATTTCATTTGTCAAACAAATGCTGAATTACATCTTCCGTTTAGACAAGTTTAAATCGGATTTTCATTTTCACGGGTTTTTCATATAAAAAGAACTACCAATTAAAGAAAGGCATATATAATAAGCATCAATAATGCCACGTGGACTGAATATGTCAAAAGAAGTTGTAGAAGTTGGTTAGATTTAGGATTGAAAAGAAGTTGTTTGCTAGATGGATTCATTGTTTAGTAATGTGGATATTGGACTAATGTTTGATTAATGTAAAAGGCTGTGCTGGATTTTGGTACATTTCAACTTGAAATAAACATATTTGATATTCAAAGTTGGACTTAAATTATATTAATAATAAATGTAATATAACGATAGGTACATATATACTAATAATATATGTACTTTAATGGTAGGTAGATATATACACACATAAAGTTGGAATCGCCGTCGGGTAAAGAGTGATAATTGGTAACTTCCCACTTTTGGTATGTTTCAAATTGGTTGATAATATTTTGTTAATTGTTTGACATGAAGACATGCAGTACATAGGTTACATGACAATGTAGTTCATAAAAGCAAGTCATCACTCTTACCATAAAGCATGATTCAAATTATTCCTTTGCAATGAATTGATTGCCTTAACAGTTAAGTTCAGAAAGGTTGGTTAACAATTAGGGTTGAGGCCACCACATTACATACACTACCCACAATGATAGCAAGTTGATGTTTGGCTTGCTACTATTTGTTCAAACTGGGTTTAAAACAGTTTAGAAGCAGATCATGTGCGTGTGTGATAGATAAGGGGGAAAAATGTTCCTAATACATTAAATATGCCAATCAATTGGTTAAAAAAAGAAAAAAAAATCAGGAGGTAGTAATTTTTAATGATAAAGTGGTCATAAAATTTAAAAACTTAACAATAACACGAAATCTCCCAACAACAATTTGGCATAATAAATGGCTGTTGAAACTACAACTTCTTGAGAGGGTAACAATAAATAACTGAGATTGTATAATATATGTGGTTAATTTATTGTTTGGCAACACGGATTTTTTTTTTTTAAATGCAGCACATTATTTGTACACTTCAACATGAATGCAGTTTTTGGTAGATTGTAAATTGTATAACTAATAACATAGATGCTCAATGTATCAATTTTTTTTTCCTGCTTGATGGATTTAAGTTCACGAATGTGACAATGTCATCCAGCTAAAATACTAACCTTCGTCGCAATGTGAAAGGTTTGAAATGATTCAGCATCAGAAACCTTAATTGGGTAAAGTAAGGTTGAAAAATATGATATATGCAGAGTATCCTGCAAAAGGTTAGTGGAACAAACCAATAATCAAGTCTAATGTAGCTGAATGGTATAATGATGGGAACTACATGGATTGGCATAGGAAAATATCATTTGCATGATAAGAAATATATGTTCCTTACATTGAGAGCAAAAGTCAATCGAAGTAACAAATGACTAATGTGGCAGTCCTTCTATCTGAATGAATATGTCCCATTAAGTTGGCAATGACAAAGGTTAGCATCTGGTTTCAGCTTTTTTTTTCAAAGTTTCTAAATAGCAAGAGCAGCGATGTATAAGACAAAGTAAGGTTTTCTTATGCATTAATACTCATATGTTCTGGCAACAAAGTTAGCATCGTATACCTATATCTATTTATTAAATAAGCTCTTCCTATGGTTTCCAAAGTCCAGCAATGAACATATATCATTGACAGCAAATTCCCTCTTTATTTCTAACCCACCCACGTGTATGATAGCTAAATAAAACTCCTCAGTATATGTAGGCATCAGAAAAATGCAACAAACTCTTTTCATTTTCTAAAAGTAACTATATATATTCATACACATATAGCTACCTAAATAACTACTTATCACAGCAACATATATGACAGCAACAATAGTGAGTTTCAAATCCAAAAACTTGTGTGGGGATATAGTAGAAACTAAAGGGAAAGAAGCTCAATGGTTACCTAGGTTGCTTGCTCAATTCACAGCTGCTCAGTTGAACAAACGTACCCTCTGTTTTCTGGTTTACAAACAGGGCACCACACACACCGTCAGTGCTCTCCTCTCTTCTCTTACTCTGTCTCTTTCACTTACTCTCTCTTTCTCTCTCCCGTAGCACGTTTCAGCTTAAGTAGCGTGAATGATGAAAAGAGACGAAGAGTATTGCATACATAGAGGATTAAAGGTACTGTCCGAGGTGGAGACCAATGATTAGAAGAGCATAAATGGTCAACTGTTTTGGAGGTCGAGGAATACGGTGTCTCTGCGCTTGCGTGAACCCGTGGGAACCGCTGGTGTGATCCTTTTGAGAGGTAGGACATTCCTGCCGTGCTTTCGGTGATAACACAATGCTTCCACCGTTGGGCGTGTGGCTCGAAAACTCTTTCTCCTCTCTGCGTTTTCGTGCTTGGGGCCATAAACCAAAGAGGTGCCGGTAGTGTCTCCTACTGCTACTCCTTGTTGCTGATGGCGTGTTGCAGGTGGTGTGTCGTGGAGGTTGACTTCATTGATCCGGTTTTCCTCGTTGTCATTTAATCAGCTCGTTACAGTTATTGTCACGGGTTCAGTTCAATTTGGTTGAGCTTGGCATTCACGTGACTCACCTTTCTGCTGCTGAGAAGTTTACTGGAACGCGAGAGTGTCAACGTTTTTTTTTTTGGTAATTACTTCCTCTTGCCCCACAAACCTTAATTTCTATAATTCTTTAGGCCTAAATTATTTTCGAATTATTTGTTCTTACTTCATGGAAAATATACCTTAAATTCTAGTAATGAATTTTATAATTATACTTAAATCCTAAAATTAAAAAAAATTAGGATGTTACATCATGAGGTGTTGTAAGTATACCTACTATAAAAGGCATGTTTAATCAGCCACGAATTCAAGAAAAAACAAAGAAATGACTTACCACGAATTGACATTCTAGAAGATAAAACTGCCATACTCAGTCCCTACATTCCATCATGTCTTTAATATGGTAAATTCAATGTGAGTAGGTCAACTGTGTTGCTTTAAGTAAATAACAACTACAGTTATACATAATGGTTTCCATGGTTGGTCAACTTGTGAAATAGAATAATCTAGCGTAGAACTATTTTTTCTTGGAAGGATAATGGAATAATGGTTGAATTTGTAGATGCAGGGTGTTGCTGCTTCTAAGATGGTAATGTAGTGCCTTTCAGATGAAAAAAAGATGGGAATGTAGTGACTAAACTTAACAGTATGACCCTCATTGAGTAAGGGAAAATCTAACTAATTGGGAAACGTTCAATGTATGTTAGAATTGAATAACAAATAAACTGAATGAATACTTACAACAGAAACAATCACAACATAAACCCTAATATTATTATGAGAGCAATGCAGCTCTTGCATAACATGGAACATTAGCTTAATGCTCAAGAAACAGATTTGCAATGGTGTGTAAATGAGGTTTGGTGAGCACAGATTGACGTATTTGGCAGACATGCATTGGTTGCTAATAGTTTTGGGTGTGTTAAGTAATGAAGACGTGTAGATGCAAGGGATATTTGTTGCATCTCTTGGTTGTAACTTCATACTATTAATAACGGAAGTAGTTACAGGAAGGCTCATGTAAGCTCTGAGGTAGTTGGATTCCAAAAAATTAACAAAAAAACATCATCTTTCACAATAAGCAGACATTACAACCTAGCGTTATCTATCTCAACATTACAATCAAGGGTCCACAAAACACGATGAGTACAGCAAATAATGCAAAAAACTACTTAAAAAACTACAGATAACATGAAAGGAAGGTTGTGGCAACAATAAGTTAGAGGAGTTTATCATGTACACTTGGATGATAGAACATGAAAGGCAGATTGTGGCAACAATAAGTTACAGGAGTTTATCATGTACACATGTAGATATTCAGAAACCACATTTTTCAACATTTGTTGCATATTTCAATCTTCATGAATTAATTAAGAGAGATACTCGATCAAAACTACCTGTTGAAGACCTCCCAAAAAAAAAACTGAAGTAGATGTTGAGATCAAATCAAGAAGCAAGAGTGCTACAGGAAATGATTATATCCTTTTTTCAGCAACAAAATCAATAAATTCAACATTGGTGGAACAAAGTAGATTGAGGAATATATAGACCTCTCCATCAACAATTATATCCACCATCCTTGGAGGGACTATTATGTCTTCCACAAACTCAGCCAACTTGGATTCAGCCACCTGTTGCAAAAAAACTATTCATCAAACAGCATATTACTCAAGTTCGGGGGAAGGGCTGACAAATGATTATCAGAGGGATTGATTCAACTGTCAAATAGAAATCACCATTAGGCTTTTTGTATGCAGATCAAAATCTCAGTCTAACACACGATACTAGCGATTCAGCTTATATAGAACCAAGCAGGAGGTATTGCCATTATCAACATTTTTAAATTTTCTGTACAAAAAAATGTTCATACCTTACGATTCTTAAGCCTCAAGCCCATATCCATGGATTTCTCTAGGAGAACCTTAATGTCTGAACTGATGGAACCAATTTCAGCCTGGAAAACAAATTTTAAGATAGAGCTAAAAATTAACTATTCAGTACTGTCAAAGAAATTTCACTTGAAATTCAAAGTAGTCCTGCAAATTATATTATAATGAAAAATTGATCCTGAGCTGTATGTGCTGAAATGGAGAATTCTAAAACATACATAAAAATAGAACAGTGAATGATATGATCAGCTATCTCTATCCTGATAAATGCTCATATATTCTAATTTCTTAAAGTGTCAACATACCTGAAATCCACTAAGAAGAGTTTCCATTTGTGACAAGATGCTATCACAATCTCGAATTTGATCGTGAAGAGAGACTAGATTATCACTTTCTCTGATATAATCCTGCAGCATTTTGAGTTTGACATGAATAGTAGAAGACGATTCCATGAACACTCAATTAATAGCGAAAATGTTATGCCAAAAATAATAACCCTTAAGATTATATCATGCAGCAGACCAGAATGTCACAACAAACATTAGTATGGTGAGAGGCAAAATAACAAATCTCAGCAAGCACACAAACAAACACGAAGGTTCAAAGATTCGAAGTTTGACTACGGCATATCATTTTAGGAGCAGCATATCAAAATAGGAAAATCTAAAGATGGAATAAATTATCACTTTGACAAACCTGTCAATTAATAAACAACCCACGGTGAGGGGGTGAGGAAAGAACGATCGGAGGGAATTGATGGGAAGCGGCAAAAGTCAGAGTGGGAGCTACGCTTAGGGTATGGAAGATGGTGGTGAATGAGTCGATCTGCAGCGATATACTTCAGATCATATTTTGAAAACATTTGGAAGCTTGGCTGGAACAATAACAAAACCCAAAAATAACATCCTGGTAGCAGAAGCGAAATTTGGAAGCTTGAGGGCAACAAAAAGACGTTAAGACAAAAGTTGAAGAACATGGTAAGAGAATGAACAGATCTGAAACTCGACACTGAAGAAGAGAATGGATGGAATTGCCGGAAGAACAAACGGATGGATCTGACAGTGAAGAGTGGAGCATTGAGCTTGTGATAATGAGGAAGAAATAGGCATTCTCGAAGTCGGAGATGAGCTTAGGGTTTGGCAAGTGTATACTAGGTGGCAGATCTGAGGTAAGTGTTTGGCAAGTGGATGATAGGTGGCACTTCTTGAGGGGCAATTTTGTGAGTGGCGACGCGTAAATGAGGAGGGGCAATTTCGGCAAATGCATAATAGGTGAATCCACTTGCACGGAGCATACAATCAACCCACTACATCCAATGTCATGCACGGAGCCCCAAAACGTGCCTGGCTTGCAAGTTTTGAGCTGGAACTGTTCCAATGAATAGTGATCTGTGAGTAGTGCTACAGTGTATGGCTTAGTTAGATTCTCCTATTAAGTTTATATTGATGCCATTAAGAGGATGATATGTCCTGTGAATGTTAGAAAAATGCTACAAATGCACCAAATATTGCAACAAATGGAATTTCTAATACATCATCTTCAGCTACGAGGGTCAGCTTTCCACATTCATCAACGGAGGTGAGCTGAATTGCTTATCTTGCAATTAGACAATACTGATGCCATAACACAAGAAATTTAAGAATTAATGCTTTGACTCCAAGTAATTGTTTTGTTCTTTTCCAAATATGTTCGAAAGCAGTATTGAACTTTGCCTGGATGCTCTTTCTTTTTTTCCGGGGAAGGAATGTTTTAGTTGCCATAGTGCTGGCTGAGTTTGCCACTAGAAAAGCAGGACTTTGGTCGCCAAAATTCAAAAGAGGAAAGGGGGAAAAAACAGAACTTTAAGCAAGATGATGGACACCAAATAAATGCAGCCACATACATCTTTGATATGGTAACAAAATCTGCAACTTTTCCCATGAATGTAAATATTGAATGACCCAAAACAGACATGAAACTTGCCTACCAATATATCTTACAAAATGATCATTCTGGGTTTTGGATTAGCTTTCTCCTACTAGTTGTGTTTTGGACGGCAAATTGCTCTGTAGAAAAGCCGAAGGTTGCAACGCCAGAATCTGATGCTTCTTTGGGTTAGCTTTCAAAAATCCTTATAAAGAAATTAGCCAATTCAGCTTCCTTCGCATCCAAATGAAGTTTCAGCTTTTCTGCTTTAGGGCTCAACCACGGTGTATGGACGAAGCCTGTGGAGAGGAGATGATTACTGAGTGTTACGTTAGTAAGTTTAATTCACAACTAATAATGAAAAAAGCCTAGGGACTTTTTGAAATTTTTTCAATATGTGATTATTTTTGAAATTTTTTTTAATATGTGATTTTCATTATTCTTTTTGTATTTTGGGACCTCATTGTGATTGTGCCTTAAAAATATCTATCTTTCAAGTGGTGGGAGTGACTGTTGCGAGCTTTGTTGATAGTTAACTGGTAGTGGCCTCAAGAAATTAAAAATAAAAAAATACGAAAAAAAAAAACTGTTTTGATTTTTTAGTTTTTAAAATCAATTTAAGAAAAAACAAAAAAAATGTTTAGATGATTTTTTTTAAAAAAAAAACAGAGACGTGGTGGTATTTTATCTTTTTCCATGAGAGCTTAAGAGGCGAGCTCTTTCCTTTCATTTAGTCAGTGCCTCTTTGTTTTATTTTCTAAAAAGTAGTTTAATAGAGTTCGAATAAATATAATGAAAACATTTTTGCCACATTTTGCGAAAAATGCTAAAAAAGAATTGTGCTTCCCAAAAAAGCACCGAGTTTTTTTCACTATTTTGGTTCCATTTATAAGTTAAAATTAATTAACTCTCATGAAATTAATGGAAGTTAATTAAGTCATTAATTATTGGCCGAATTTCTAATGTTACCATTATTTTTGAATGATTCCAAGAGTCAATATGAATGAATTTTTTTTGTTTATTACAATTAATAAGGGCAATTATAAAAATTATATTTATTTCTCTAAAAGCAGACTTACGATAAAGACCGTCAAAATGACTTACATATAGGATAGAAGGGGTAACTTGAAAACCTTCACCGTCTTCCTGATTTATTTCACATCCTCAACCGAAAAGAACACAAAAATACTCCCTACAATTAAAATTAACTTATCATAAAAAACAATTAAAATTAAATAACTCTTATATACTGGAAAACTCGCAAATTTATGAAATAATATCAAAATATTAAATTTGTTGAAAAATCACAGCAAAAATTCCGTCGCACAATCATTATTTTTTTTATGTAATTTGTAGAGTTTCTTTCACAAGTCAATGGCTATTGTGGCCTCCCCCATCCTGGCTTCTCACTTGGACCATGTATGTTTGCAATGCTTAGGACTTAAGTTTGTGCGGGTGTGTGTCTCATCATTTTTGTTGGTGTTACCTTGTCTTTTCTGTAAATATTTGAAACAATTAATAATTAATTACTTTGTTTCTTGAATGGATTTCAGAGGTGATCGAACAAACTGATGAAGATTATTAGACGTGCATGTACGTATATATAGGAGCAGGCGCATCCGTTTTTGTTTGAATATTAGCCAACATTTGTGTTCTTTGTATGCCATATTGTGTAAGTCGTGCTTGCTCTTTTGTTGGGATCTTAAAGTTTCAACATTGATATGCTGACGTGTTAGATATTGTGACTGCAAACCAGCCAAGTTATCTGGCAGCTTGTTGCCCTATATCACATATCTTTTCTATTTTTGAATGAAGAAAAGTGTAACACACACTCCATGTACGTGGACAACACACACTACATGCCTAACATTGAGCCCTTCGTCATCCTCCATCTTCTTAACATCTAAAGTGAGGGAGGGTGATCTGTCAAAAAAAATAGTGATTCAAGCTTATAGTGTTTGATTTTGAATTTTTTATTCAAGCTTTGGTTCCAAATCAATATTTTTTGTTTTGTTTTGAACTTCTGACGTAAAGTCCGATGTTTTTATTTTTGACAAACGAAGAGTGGAAGCACCTTTATAAGTTCAAGGATTTAAATTCATAAAGATAATGAAATATGCGAAAACATTATATTTTGTAGGAAAAACTTTTATGAATTATTATTTATCCATACGATCGATCTATTTTCTTTTAGGTCAACCACGATGCATCACAACATTTTTTTAAGTTCTTCATCGAAGTTTGCTATTTGTCCTCACTGTATAATGACACCTTGACAAATCGAGATTTTTCTTTCTCAATTGAATATGTAACTACTCTATCTAATCCTTAATACAAAGTAATTGCCACATTTCAAGCAATAAAGATTAAATCATTAAATTATGGGAAAAACATTTCTCATGTTGTAGAAGAAGTGTTTTCTCATGTCTCACACACATAAAATGATCGGACCCACATATACATATAATTAGCATTATATATATATGTGTGTGGGTCCCGTTATTTCATGTATGTGTAGGAATCTTTTTCTTCTCATGCAACATGAGAAGTTTAAATCCCTTAAATTATTACCATGGTTCACCGGCTTCATCCGAAGGAAAAAGATTTTTTGAGTTGAATTTAAAAATATTAGAGAAGTGGGATTAAAAGTGTTTAATTAATTTAAAAATTAACTCATGAAAGGTTTATCTTTACTCGCCTCCGTTATACACACATATCATCACCTTCTTAACGTCTCTGCATTCAAAAGGAAATTCGGCTCAAGTAATAATTATAGGAAATATCAGACATATTTCACCCATTCACAATGGTCCCACCTGCAAGCATGGAAGTGAGGTTAGAAAAGGAATCATGGGATAGTAAGGATATAAATGAAGTTTATTAGAACAATAGGGTAGAAGAAAAATACCGTTATGGTAGAAGATCAATGGTAAAATACTAATCAATTAGGGTGCATAAGATATTCTTAATAGATAATAAGATTGCTATATTAAAAAAGTATACAATAATATATACTACATTATTAAATATTATATAAAATATAGAGTAGTATATACTACGTTATTAAATATTATATACTACTTTTTTTTTTTGGTTGCAGGCTATTGACTTTGAATATATTAAATCTTACTTATTGGTTCAATTTTTAAAATTCCTCCCTAAAAATATTTTGGCTCAATTAAATCTTATTTAAAAACGTTCCATGCTTATAAATATGACATTAAAAGTGGAATGGGTTTCGTACCCGAGTACTCTTGTCCTGAATGGTTCCATGATCATCACTCTTTTTATCAAGAAAGATGAATCCAATTCCAACCTCTCTCGATAACCAGGGAGTTCGGCGCAAAAACTTGTTCCACACTATTCCTCTGGGGACATGTCTCTTGTGCGTGTGATCGGAGAGACACGTGGACACCTCCTTCTGCCACCCGTCACCGCGTGGCATTTTCAGATTCCTTTATTAAGTGGTTCAATGGGGGGGGGGGGGGGGGGGGGGTTACTTGTAGTGGCACTGCATGCATGTACGTGTCTCCTTCATCAAGATATTTAGCCCTCAGAGTTCTTCTCCTTCCTTTCTACAAAACCCACTTGAAAACTCTCTCCCCTACGACATCTCCATCAACCCAGAAGATCACCCTCTCTGTTCCCAAAAGCTTGTGCGTCATAATGGCTTCCGGTGAACAGAAATTCCCGCCACAAAAGCAAGAAACCCAGCCTGGAAAAGAACATGCCATGGACCCCGTGCCTCAGTTCACAAGCCCCGATTACAAGCCATCTAACAAGCTTCAAGTATATACATACACGCTTATTTTGTAAGAGTTTCTCCGGGATTATGCAGCACTAATTTGCAGCGTTGGTTTGCAGGGGAAGATAGCACTGGTTACGGGGGGTGACTCCAGCATAGGAAGATCTCCCTGTGCAACTTGTTTGCCTTAGAAGGAGCCACCGTGGCCTTCACGTACGTGAAGGGACAAGAGGACAAAGATGCAAAGGACACTCTTGAAATGATCAACAAAGCCAAGGTTTCGGACGCCAAGGACCCAATGGCCATACCGGCGGACTTGGGTTACGAAGAGAATTGCAAGAAAGTCGTGGATGAGGTTGTGAACAGGTACGGCCGAATTGACATCTTGATCAACAATGCGGCGGAGCAGTACGAGGCCGGATCAGTGGAGGAGATCGACGAGAAGAGGCTGGACAGGGTGTTCAGAACCAACATCTTCGCTTATTTCTTCATGGCCAGGTCATGTCATGTGAAATGTTATATAGTAATATCTGATTTCTTTTCTGAGAGAATTATTTGCGTGTAGGCATGCGCTGAAGCACATGAAGGAGTGAAGCTGTATAATCAACACAACATCAGTGACGGCGTACAAAGGGAATGCCAAGCTGCATGTGTCTACGAAGGGAGCGAGAGTGGCATTTACGAGGGCACCGGCGCTTGAATTAGTGAGCAGGAAAATAAGAGTGAACGGGACGGCGCCTGGACCAATATGGACTCCATTGATTCCAGCCTAGGCGGATCAAACTAGAGCTGTAAAATAGGCTACCTGGCGTTCTAGCTCACGTAGGCTAGAGGCCAAAAGGCCCACAAGATCAAAAAACCCGCATGTTAAACAGTCCGACTAAAAAATTATATAACCCTATAGGTTAGGGTAGGCCAAAAATCATTTTAGAAAAATTAGGCATCTATAAGTGCTTACTGTGTTATCAATTCCAGATGGCTTCCCATGAATAATCTTCTCACGCTCAAAATTCCATTCATTAACATATTTAGAACTGATCTGAATATAAATATAAAAAACTATATCTTACATTCAAGATCAAGATGAGATACACCATCCTAGACTTTTTAATTAAAACTGCTCGTGATTTGAGATAATAAATATAGGGCAACAATTACGTTGGAATTTTTTTTTTGGGTGCAGATTTGACGTCTCTCTAGTTCTATTTTCCTACTCTTGAATCAAATTTTTTGAATGGTGAAAAATATGTAAAAAATATTATTATTAAAATGTGAAATATAAAAAAAAACTGTGAAAACTTAATTTAAACAGTTTTGAACTGTAATTAAGAAACAAAAAGATAAGTTATTTTTATAGAATGTTAAATCCTAATTATTTAAAAACTAAAAATTAACACCAGGGTTGGGGGAATGATTAAGGTGCGAGATTCTGAATCGTAAATATCATGAAAACGTGAATCACGCCACACGTGAATTTAGGTTTCAAACTATATCATCTCACACTGTTCTTTCCTGCGCAGGTTTTGATTAAAAAATAGGTTGGCCCACGGGTTAGCCCCATCATAACCTAAAGAAGTGGGGGTTATTTTAGGTTAAGGTAAAAAATAATTTCATTATATGGGGCTAAAAATAAAAGAGCTGAAAATAAGGTTTGCCCGTGGGATCCAAGCCCATTTTAACAACTCTGGATGAAACCAGTCAGTTTGGTGAAAGAGTGCCCATGAAGAGAGTCGGTCCCGGAAATTAAGAGTTTATTTAGGAAGATTGCATTATGTTTGATATGGTTAAATTTCAATTCATGGAGGAAGGGCATGGCGAGAACTACTGAGATTTTCCTGTTTTTTTGGGCAAGGGCCAATGACAAGGATTTGAAGCTTAAAGAATCCAGGAACCTGTGGGCGTGAAGAAATTGGGAAACACCCACTATCCTCTAACGACTTATAAAACAGTAACAAAAGCACTGGGTCGCAACGAAAATCTGTAGAGAACTAAAACAACAAAAAGAAATAACAGGGTACAAGTTGAGGCACATGATGTTACAAAGAAGCGCATATTTTCATGCTATTTATTTGAAAGATCCATTGACAATGATGTCAAATCGATACCTGAAAATAAAAAAGAATCAGGATGGAACCCCAAAGGAAATCTCAACACCTTTCCCGCCGATTCCGGCAGTGAAACATTGGAGCCCGCAAGACTCTAGCTCTGATATTACTTTCTCAACAACAGTTCCTGAAAGCACTATTCATGACTTGTCAAGGTAGAAGAAACGTAAGAAACATAGATTTCTGAATAGATTCCATATCGAGACAATTCAACGCAATTAACTTACGCAGCACGAAGAAATCAAAAACAGATGGGGAAGATAAAATAGGCAAGGCTCCTTGCTCGTTTATAATACATCTGCCAACCACAAAAACCTGGCTAAAAGTCTCTCAAGATGTTGGAGAGTTTGGGCTTATGCTGAAGGAATGTAAAAAAAGATACCGTGAAGATTCATCTGAACTTTGAATTTGGATCCCTTAATCTTTCCCCCTTCTTGTCAATTTGGAGATGGGGGCGCACAAAAAAGGGGGGGAAGATCCCACGGCGAGGGGGTACAAGGCTCACTTAATAGGTCAAACCCACACTACTTTCAAGTTGATAGGGAAGTTGATGAAGAGAAAATTGAGAGCAAACTGATGATATATGGCCCAAAAGCTCTTGAGGAGACCAGTAGGTGATCTTGTTAGTATTGTCAACATATATGCTTGTGCGTGTGTGATGCTTGTATCTATGCGCTTAGATATGACTATGCATACACGCCACAACATGCTTATGTTCACCAATGAGAAACCGAAATAGAGCAGAGAACCTCAGAAGCACTAGACAAATTAACAAGACAACAAGTGATAAGGATACAGGTAGGCAACAGTGTCAGAACGCAGCCTCCACCACCAGCTCCTGTTAATTTGGAGGCCAGCTTGTATTTCAGTGTTGTCCGAAGAACAGTTTCTATTGCAGCGTGGCTGACACCCATACATTGGAGCAAACCTTGATTCATTTCCATGAGCTCTTCTATCTTCCCTTCTTTCTCGGTGACAGAGAGGTCATCTGGTGTGGGTGACTGGATAATCTGAGCCAATTCTTTGCTGATAGCATCAACAGCACTGAACACAAAAGACATTGCATCCGGGTGCCTTAGTGTCCTCTCTGCAAGACCAGCCACCAATGCCTTTGTGTTTCTCCCTACTTTGGTGTTAGTTATGAGCATTTTAAGTGGCATATTTGCCCTTATATGCGTCAAGTTACCAGACCTGAAGCTGATCATGTTGCCTGACAAGTGATAATACTAATTTTTGAGTCATTCGCAAATATCAATAGCAACAACTCACTAATCTTGAAAAAACGTTGACAACAATGCAGAAGCAGTATATCTGAACTCAATAAAAATAGATTGAGTTCCCCACCAGTTCCCCACCAAACACTATTTCAATGTAATTCTTTTTCGTGCAACAATAGTAGAGTCTTCCCCATCAAACACTATATTTAATTCACATGTCAATAATATCCATATGGCTGTTTGACCTCATTCTAATATTGATGATCAATAATAACTCCAACAAAGACTGCCGGGTCATCCACTAAAGCTTACATATTATGTTCCAATTCATTCTAAACAAGTAAGTCTTTTTCATTAACAACATATGAAAGGTTCAAGTAGTAGTCATTCAAAGACCAAGAAAGGCAGAAAGACAAGTTCCAACAATGAACTGTTAGAAGTAGTATCTTCTTAGTTCTTACATTGCTAAGCCTTACCATAAGTGCTTACTGTGTTGTCAATTCCAGATGGCTTCCCGTGTATAATCTTCTCACCCTCAAAAGCCCATTTATTAACCAATTCCAGCTCCTTTTCTCCAAATGACAGCCATCCTTGGTCATTCACATCCAAACTAACCAAATCAGTGCAAGCAAGCAGGGCAGCTGCCAGGGCCACAGAGAAAGCTGCTGATGAACCCAAGCCTGAACCCAGGGGAAGTTCAGAAGTGACTACCACAGTAGCAGGCTTAAATCTACATTTCAGGAGTACAAAATCAGAAAAACAAAGGAAAGGAAAATAAAGAAATTTAACAGTTCAAATTGGATTCACACCGTTGAATAGATGAATACAGCCAGAGAAAGGCCGAAACTCCAGAAGCAAGTCCAATTTTTGCCTCTGGAATATTTTGTTCTTCAACTAGCGCTGCAATTGATTTGGAGGACTCAACAGAGCATGAAATGGGCACTGAAGAGGATTGACTACCTGATTCTGGCAGTACTTCTGCAATTTTACTAATTGGCCAGGAAAATTCTAATCCCATGTCTTTGAGCTGGAGTTTCAACATATCGTGGTTGTCTAAAAGATGATATTCACAAAGCCAATGAGAATGGAGATTTGAATGCAATGTACTTCAATTCAGAGAATCAGTTAGCCAAAAGCTTATTGTAGTTGTATTCATTTCTAAAGAAATAATGTTAGCAGTTGAGTACCGGATATATAAATTCATTCGGATAGAAATATCATATTGAATGCTTGAGCAGCGTAGCATCTCTCCAAATTCATTTTGGTATGACTCTACTTTTAATCATCTTATACCAACAACATCCTTCGAAAATAAAACACAAGTAAATTTTGCCAGTCCTTTCCATCCATATTCAGCATCATTCGGTTAATATCATATCCTCTTGGTATCTATCTGCTCTTGCGTCGTTGCAGCCTTTGGCTTGAACACAAATAAGTATGGCACATAATCGTATTAATTCAATCGGTGAATGTCGAAAGTAAAACCCACCCAACGAAATAGCAAAAAAAAACCATTTGAACTCCAATGAACAGCGGCACTAAAATGCACATAGATTTTTTCCCCAAAGATTTCGGTCAGATTGAATTAAATTCAAAGCCTCAGGGAAACGAGATCCCGCACCAAAATTTCGAACACACACACAAATGCAAGGGGGAAATGGAGAGAGTACCAGAGGGAGTGGGGAAACGGATAGATACATAGGTGTACAAGTCAATGGAAGCGGCAACAGCAGTGAATCCATGCACCACAGCGTGTTCGCCGGAGAGTATAATCTTCCCGGGAGCTCTGGCCTTAGCCTCCATATCCTTCTTTCGCCTCTGATCTGCTCACACTCGCTGTTTCACTGAATCCTTCTCCCCGCCAACTTAAGAAAGGGTGTCCGAGACGACAAACAAGCCGTCCGTTTTTGAAAAGGCAAGGGAAACAAAAACGAAATTTCAGATTTTGTCGAGGTATGCAAATTTCAGCGAGCGGAGGGACTATTTGGAAAATGAATATTAAATGCGAGGACGCTAATTGTGGGGTGTAGAGTGTAGTGTAAGGCGGTGGTTGGCAGGTGGAGTTTGAGATTGAGAATTTGGGAGTTGATTCTTGAGTTGTAGTGGGCCCAGCCTCTTGTTTTTTGGATTTGTATGGGTCAATAGCCCATGCACACGCACGCGCACCTCGTGTTTTACATTATTCTCGCATCCCTCGCCTTCCTTCACACCAAATTAAATTTGATCACCTCATGTCTACAATAAGTGCATGAGACTATATGACCAAATAATAAGACTTGTTTTCCATGTGAATGGAAAAAACCCCGCTGAGAAACTCTCCCACCATAGCCAGTTGCGCGATGCGGGTCGGATCCGGATTAATCGGTGAACTGGATGGGCAACCAAAAATAATAATAATAGTGTTACGAACCGGCCCAAATCCATGGAACGGCCCAACTGAGCCAGGAAGCATAGTTGTCGTATCAGCAAGGAAGATCCGGTATCCTAACAAGATAGGATCTATCCTAACCAACATCCCGAGATACTCGCCCCAAGTATCTCGACCCCGGATCTTGCTCGCTCCAAATATCTCGGCCCCGTAGATCGTGCTAGGCCAAGATACTCGCGCCGGACACCTCTATAAATACAGAGGAACGCCAACCAAGTGCACACGTTCTAATTAATGCTCTCTTTACTTTCTTTCACACAGAGCACACACACCACCCCCTAGCTAATAACCTCTAAGTTTACTACGAACTACGTGGACTTTGATCCCTTCAAAGGGTACGTAGGCTCTAGGCTTAACAACCTAGTCAAGTCCAATCACTCTTGTTCTCAGAACAGAACATTGGTGCCGACCGTGGGGACCATAAACTTCTATCCCTGTGACCACTAATGGCGAACACCAGAAGCCACAGCAGAAATCCACTGCAACAGGCTGACAAAGGCCCCCCGCCAAGCCAACCTCAGACTGGGCCAAGCCAGCGGCACGATCAACCACTACTGGAAGCAAGCAGGGAGATTCCAACCCGTGACGTTCTGGCGGTCATAGCCGACGTCCGCATTCTTCGGAGGACGCAAGAATCATTGCTCCAAAGATTTGAAGACAAGGAAAAACGGGACCACCTGCAACGAGAAGCAGACTTCCAAGCTTTCAACCGTATGATCAGGGAAGAGCTCTAACGCCATCACCGACGCGGAAGCCGTAGAAGGTCAGAAAGGGCCGTTACGAATAGCAGTAGCCCGACTGGTAGCCCGGAGTCAAGACACCGGACCGACGGCCAGACAGGGAGAGAAGACAGATCTAGGCAAGAACGTCAACCGGCATCCGCGCGAAAGAGAGAACGGTTATTACGGATCTCAGAACGGGAGGACCGAGGTCGCGATGACAACCAGGACCGCGATTATGACGAAAACCGCAACGGCCACAGGGAGGACCCAGACCTTGAAGGGCATCGTGAGGAAAACAGAGCTCCCCGGACGCCTGGCTCACCCTGGGAGTATAGGATGAAGTACTTGAAGGGTTCCGGCAAGACCCCTTTTTCCAGGGCAACAGCGACAGCCCCCTATCCGAAAAAATTCGATCTGGCCGACCTCCCGAAGTACGATGGGACTTAGGATCCGCGTAATCACCTCGAGATTTTCGAGAAGCTGATGTGGGTCCGGTCTATAGACGGCCCGGTCATTTTGTGCCTCTTCTCGGCCACATTGACCGGACCGGCACACAAATGGCTGAACTCTCTGCCTGATAATTCCATTCGGAGTTTTGAAGACCTCGGACGTAAATTTGAGTTACACTTTGCCACGAGCAAAAAACAGCCGAAGTCCGAATTCACACTGAGTAAGGTGAAACAGAAAAAGGGCGAGATGCTGCAAAGATACTTGAATAGGTTCAGAGACGTGGCAATGCAAGTACGATCTTTATCCGAGGGAGTTCATCTGTACTGCCTAGTCAACGGATTAGACCCATCATCACGACTGGCTAGGAATTTATGCAAGAACCGAGCCTACACTCTGACCGAATTCTACACCTGGGCAAAACAGTATCTGGATGTCGAACAGATGGAGATTGCCAATGCGGACGAATCCGAGAAGTTGAGGAATTCCTCACCCGACGAAAGGGATCGGGCGGACAAGCAGAGGGCCGAACCTCGGAGACGCAACGGAGACAGCCGACATCGGCAATAAGAATGCCGGCTAGGAGAACACGAAACGCCGACAAATAAAAGATCTATTACAGCTAGATCTCGGCACCGCCCTACGCTATTGCTTGGTTATTTCTTACGTTATCATTTGGTTATTCCTTTAAGTTCTCAAGTTTGAATTCTCCGTTATTTTTCCGTTGAATTACTCATGACCATTTGTAAGCTCTTTTGAGCTGTTTTTATTAATGAAGGATCCCACAAAGGAGATTCACCAATGTACACAAATATTTACTTAAGCATGAAGCTGAGGTCAATAAACCCGGCGCGAAGCCGAGGTCCTGAAACTCGGCATGAAGCTGAGGTCAATAAACCTGGCGTGAAGCCGAGGTCCTGAAACCCGGCATGGAACCGAGGCCATTAAGCCTGGTCCAAAAAACGGCTTTGAGGTCGCGTACCCGGCCGCAAAAAAAAACATCTAGATGTATGAAACCGGCCGTGGTACTCCGACAGGCATTGGTTAGAGCTCGGCGAGGGCGCCATACGTGGCCTTTCGTGAAATTGACGCGTCAATGCTCGCCCGACTAAGCAAGCGGACTATCATGCCGACCCTGATCAGGTCAAAATGTTTGATTAGAGGCAGGCGAAGCCTCAATTGAACATGTGGTAGTTTAGCCCTTACATCGGTTAAAAATAATCCTACTAGTGAAGGTTGGAATTCCGACTAGTGAAAGTTGGAATGAGGTAGTGCGGTTAGTTACACCTGACGATGTTGAAACAAGACAACTCTGCCCCAACCTCCCACGCGTAAGTGTGGTAGAGTCAAGCTACTTGTATTCATTACGGTCAACAAATATCTAAACTCCCGGACGTAAACGCTGGTCGAGTATATAGACATGTACTTAATGCGGTCAATAAATTAAACTCCCAGATGTAAACGCCAGTCGAGTATATAGAAGAGTGGCAGGGCACAGGCGCCCTAGCTCGGGAAAGCAGCATCACCAGAAGGCACCACCTCTTTGGACAGACTAGCCTCAGGAGCTCCTGACCCGGCCTCATCACCCCCTTGCAAGACGGAGCGGAACCCGGACACCGTCCTTCACATAAGCCCGGTAGGCATACCTGGCAAGGTTCAGGGATACGTCCGGATTCAAGTGCTCAGTTAGACCAAAGGCTAGGCTGAGGCAGTCTGCTTCAAACGAGAAAGTTCTGTCAGAAGGGGCTTGATGCACTGCCAGGAGAGCATCTTTGGTCAAGACCAACTCGGAGGAACGACATCATCTGAGGGAACCACCTCGCTGGAGGGAATAAAGATTAAACCTCGGACATAAGATCTCGCTTAAACGATCAATGCACCCCGGCAGCCCAGAGCCCTCGACTGCCAGGCTGGGGGGCAACAAGACAGGAGTGGCACCGTTAGGCTGTCAGCAACACAAAGCAACTTTGAAAAGCATCAACCGAGGCCGAGGCCAGCTAAGACAAAAGTCCGAGGCTGAGGTAAGCAAAAGCAAAGTGCAAGGGGAAGGTAAAAAGACCGGGCCTCGGGAGAAAAACCCGGCGATACGAACCCGAGCTAACAAATGAGTAGAAGGATGCGAATCCGAACTCGTCAAAGACTCAGACGAAAGCATATCAAGATGGATGCGAAATAAAGGCGCCTTGGCAGCCTAGAGACCATAAAGGGGCCTCGGCAGCCTAGAGACCTCTAAGCCCAGAAGGAAGGCCCAAAGTACGACGGACGCATCAAGTCCGCGCAGAAGTCACAAGCCGCCAGGTGTCGGTCGATGATAATGGCAAAGGCATAAGAATCCCAACCCTGAAGTCGGAAAACTCCTTGAGGCATACCTCGGATCTTTTGAGCAAAAGGCATCAGTAACTGGGGTCAATATGACACAACCCGGCACTATGCGGTAGATAGGCAAGAGGGTACAGATTCACAACAATCTAGCCCGAGAAACCTGAAGAAAGACTCCAACCTCAGAGATAGGCGAACCGCCTCGGCATTATCCCAGATCTTGGAGGCATTACCTCGGATCTGTGGAGTAGACGACTTCAATAGCCGAGATCGACACATGGATTCAAACGCAAGGCGTCTCGGACCAATCCGGGTCAGGTAACACCCCAACCACTTAAAGCAGGGCGTCCTTGGCACGATAACGGGAGTTGAACCTTTCAAAGTCATGAGAAGCCAGGCCCCGGATGTAACGCCTCAATTTTAACACCCAAAAACTTGGCCAAAGATACAAATTCATTTATATAGGGCCAAAATAAATCCAAAATAATATCAGAGTTTTCAAAATGCGGAAGTCTTATGGTCATGGCAAATAAAATAACATAGCATGAGCTTTCCATATGTGCCTTCCCTGATTTCCCTACTAAATCATTTACCTGAAAAAAAAAATAAACAAAGTAACCGTAAGATCCAAAGATCCCCGTAACCATTGGTTATTCAGAAATATACATGCAAACCAAGAACGAGAACATATTTATAAATTCACAATAATTAAAATATATGCCTTTATATAAAAACCTTTCACAAAATAGTTCTCGACTCGGTTACCAAAACTCCCTCCCAAAAAGGGTTCCAAAAACATCATAATTTATTTTCCAATAATTCACAAGAGATCTCACAATATAAAATATGTCAATGATGAATAGATCACCCTTATTACCCTGACCACCTCTTATAACCGTTGACTGGAGCAATCTAACACATAACTCATCTCATCATAACATATCCAATACTCATAACTTCAACATGGCTCCCCTCCTGGTAAAATCACAACCAAGGAGGTGTCATATTTGACCCGGTTAAAAGAAAAGTGATACCAAGGGCTCCAAGAATATCCACTCTCATCAAAACAACATTATCAGATTCCAAATCAAGCCTTCTATAGGCACAATAAATCCCAAAACAGTAAATAAATATACACATATAAATATTTGACAAGTATATAAAAGAATAACCAAGGTTACCTCAATTCCAAGCTTATTTTACCAATACTTCAATACTCTCAATTTACCATCACCAAATAATTCAACCTCAGATCATACCATCATTCTTCATTCCTTCCTTCTCTCTCTCTCTCTCTTCCTCTCTCTAAGTAGCTCTAGGAATTGTGAAGAATGAAATGAAATGGAACGTCTATTTATAGTTGGAAAATGGGTCTTTAAGTGTAATTTTCGTCTCTGGGTCTTTTACGTAATTTTCCCAAAATTATAAAAAGAAAACTTTCCCGTGACTCTTAGCCGCCCGTGAACGTTTTTTTAAAAATTTTAATAATATTTTAATAATATAATATAATATATTATTTTATTATTATAATATAATATTATTATTTAAATAATAAATTATTATTGAGTGGGTCCCGCTGACAAAATTTTCAAAGTTCACGGGGAGGAAGAATTATTTTGGTTGTGGGTCCCGCATGAATAGTAAATACGTATTTAGGAATAGTAAATACCGTATTTTTAAATAGTAAATACGTATATGTGAATAGTAAATACTATTCATGTACGTATTTATGAATAGTAAATACTATTTATGTAAAATAAAATACATTCCAGATTCGCCATTTTTAAAAATAGGGCCTAGTAGTCTTTCAAAAATAGGCTTATTTTCTATTCTTTAGACTCAAAAATCAGGATGTTACATTTCTCCCCTCCTAAAAAAAAATTTTGTCCTCAAAATTCATCATCTTCCGCTGCGCCACTCTGATAAAATATCAAACCTTATTCACAATCTAACCTTAATCATAATCTCAAACTATAAATCCTCAATAACAATTATAGATATCACAAGGACACTAAATAAGAAAATAGCTAAATAAATTCTAAATCTAACAGGGAAGTGCAAATGTTATGATATTTAATTTGCCACGACCTCAATTTTAGAAAACTGTTAGGAAATCAACAAATTGGCCAGAACCTTTTAGCTCTGATACCAAAAATGTAACGCCTCAATTTTAACACCCAAAAACTTGGCCAAAGATACAAATTCATTTATATAGGGCCAAAATAAATCCAAAATAATATCAGAGTTTTCAAAATGCGGAAGTCTTATGGTCATGGCAAATAAAATAACATAGCATGAGCTTTCCATATGTGCCTTCCCTGATTTCCCTACTAAATCATTTACCTGAAAAAAAAAATAAACAAAGTAACCGTAAGATCCAAAGATCCCCGTAACCATTGGTTATTCAGAAATATACATGCAAACCAAGAACGAGAACATATTTATAAATTCACAATAATTAAAATATATGCCTTTATATAAAAACCTTTCACAAAATAGTTCTCGACTCGGTTACCAAAACTCCCTCCCAAAAAGGGTTCCAAAAACATCATAATTTATTTTCCAATAATTCACAAGAGATCTCACAATATAAAATATGTCAATGATGAATAGATCACCCTTATTACCCTGACCACCTCTTATAACCGTTGACTGGAGCAATCTAACACATAACTCATCTCATCATAACATATCCAATACTCATAACTTCAACATGGCTCCCCTCCTGGTAAAATCACAACCAAGGAGGTGTCATATTTGACCCGGTTAAAAGAAAAGTGATACCAAGGGCTCCAAGAATATCCACTCTCATCAAAACAACATTATCAGATTCCAAATCAAGCCTTCTATAGGCACAATAAATCCCAAAACAGTAAATAAATATACACATATAAATATTTGACAAGTATATAAAAGAATAACCAAGGTTACCTCAATTCCAAGCTTATTTTACCAATACTTCAATACTCTCAATTTACCATCACCAAATAATTCAACCTCAGATCATACCATCATTCTTCATTCCTTCCTTCTCTCTCTCTCTCTCTTCCTCTCTCTAAGTAGCTCTAGGAATTGTGAAGAATGAAATGAAATGGAACGTCTATTTATAGTTGGAAAATGGGTCTTTAAGTGTAATTTTCGTCTCTGGGTCTTTTACGTAATTTTCCCAAAATTATAAAAAGAAAACTTTCCCGTGACTCTTAGCCGCCCGTGAACGTTTTTTTAAAAATTTTAATAATATTTTAATAATATAATATAATATATTATTTTATTATTATAATATAATATTATTATTTAAATAATAAATTATTATTGAGTGGGTCCCGCTGACAAAATTTTCAAAGTTCACGGGGAGGAAGAATTATTTTGGTTGTGGGTCCCGCATGAATAGTAAATACGTATTTAGGAATAGTAAATACCGTATTTTTAAATAGTAAATACGTATATGTGAATAGTAAATACTATTCATGTACGTATTTATGAATAGTAAATACTATTTATGTAAAATAAAATACATTCCAGATTCGCCATTTTTAAAAATAGGGCCTAGTAGTCTTTCAAAAATAGGCTTATTTTCTATTCTTTAGACTCAAAAATCAGGATGTTACATTTCTCCCCTCCTAAAAAAAAATTTTGTCCTCAAAATTCATCATCTTCCGCTGCGCCACTCTGATAAAATATCAAACCTTATTCACAATCTAACCTTAATCATAATCTCAAACTATAAATCCTCAATAACAATTATAGATATCACAAGGACACTAAATAAGAAAATAGCTAAATAAATTCTAAATCTAACAGGGAAGTGCAAATGTTACGATATTTAATTTGCCACGACCTCAATTTTAGAAAACTGTTAGGAAATCAACAAATTGGCCAGAACCTTTTAGCTCTGATACCAAAAATGTAACGCCTCAATTTTAACACCCAAAAACTTGGCCAAAGATACAAATTCATTTATATAGGGCCAAAATAAATCCAAAATAATATCAGAGTTTTCAAAATGCGGAAGTCTTATGGTCATGGCAAATAAAATAACATAGCATGAGCTTTCCATATGTGCCTTCCCTGATTTCCCTACTAAATCATTTACCTGAAAAAAAAAATAAACAAAGTAACCGTAAGATCCAAAGATCCCCGTAACCATTGGTTATTCAGAAATATACATGCAAACCAAGAACGAGAACATATTTATAAATTCACAATAATTAAAATATATGCCTTTATATAAAAACCTTTCACAAAATAGTTCTCGACTCGGTTACCAAAACTCCCTCCCAAAAAGGGTTCCAAAAACATCATAATTTATTTTCCAATAATTCACAAGAGATCTCACAATATAAAATATGTCAATGATGAATAGATCACCCTTATTACCCTGACCACCTCTTATAACCGTTGACTGGAGCAATCTAACACATAACTCATCTCATCATAACATATCCAATACTCATAACTTCAACATGGCTCCCCTCCTGGTAAAATCACAACCAAGGAGGTGTCATATTTGACCCGGTTAAAAGAAAAGTGATACCAAGGGCTCCAAGAATATCCACTCTCATCAAAACAACATTATCAGATTCCAAATCAAGCCTTCTATAGGCACAATAAATCCCAAAACAGTAAATAAATATACACATATAAATATTTGACAAGTATATAAAAGAATAACCAAGGTTACCTCAATTCCAAGCTTATTTTACCAATACTTCAATACTCTCAATTTACCATCACCAAATAATTCAACCTCAGATCATACCATCATTCTTCATTCCTTCCTTCTCTCTCTCTCTCTCTTCCTCTCTCTAAGTAGCTCTAGGAATTGTGAAGAATGAAATGAAATGGAACGTCTATTTATAGTTGGAAAATGGGTCTTTAAGTGTAATTTTCGTCTCTGGGTCTTTTACGTAATTTTCCCAAAATTATAAAAAGAAAACTTTCCCGTGACTCTTAGCCGCCCGTGAACGTTTTTTTAAAAATTTTAATAATATTTTAATAATATAATATAATATATTATTTTATTATTATAATATAATATTATTATTTAAATAATAAATTATTATTGAGTGGGTCCCGCTGACAAAATTTTCAAAGTTCACGGGGAGGAAGAATTATTTTGGTTGTGGGTCCCGCATGAATAGTAAATACGTATTTAGGAATAGTAAATACCGTATTTTTAAATAGTAAATACGTATATGTGAATAGTAAATACTATTCATGTACGTATTTATGAATAGTAAATACTATTTATGTAAAATAAAATACATTCCAGATTCGCCATTTTTAAAAATAGGGCCTAGTAGTCTTTCAAAAATAGGCTTATTTTCTATTCTTTAGACTCAAAAATCAGGATGTTACACCGGACGTAAAGCCACCTTATGGGCCGCGGCAGTTATAAGCCGGTCCAGCTAAAGTAGAATGCCCCGGCCTTAGCAGGGGTCGGGGGCAATATACATCTCGGCCGTCCAGAGGCCTGAACGACCAAGCTGGGGGGCAACTGTTACGAACCAGCCCAACGGCCCAAATCCATGGAACGGCCCAACTGAGCCTGGAAGCATAGTTGGCGTATCAGCAGGGAAGATCTGGTATCCTAACAAGATATGATTTATCCTAACCAACATCCAGAGATACTCGCCCCGAGTATCTCGGCCCCAGATCTTGCTCGCTCCAAATATCTCGGCCCCAGAGATCGTGCTAGGCCAAGATACTCGCGCCGAACACCTCTATAAATACAGAGGAACGCCAACCAGGTGCACACGTTCTAATTAATGTTCTCTTTACTTTCTGTCACACAGAGCACACATACCACCCCTGGCTAATAGCCTCCAAGCTTATTGCGAACTACGTGGACTTTGATCCCTTCAAAGAATACGTAGGCTCTAGGCTTGACAACCTAGTAAGGTCCAATCACTCTTGTTCTCAGAACAGAACAAATAGTAATAATAATAAGACTTGTTTCTTAATTTTTGCATAATATATGAGAAGTGCAGTACTCGCCTACTTTATTTTATATGTATAAATGGAAAAGAAACGTTGTGTCAATTAGATGGTGTCAATATCATCAATTTATCAAGGCAAGAAGTGCTTGGATGAGAGGGTGTTTGTTGTAAGTGACAGATTTAAGTATATTTAGGACCAAAAAATAAAGAGAAAATTGAGTCCCAAACAAGAGAAAATATGATAAAATATGCAACACCCGCCGGGTGTTGGCATTCTTTACTTTTATCTTACGCAGTAGTGTGGCAGAATCATAAATAGTTTGCTATACTGATATAACGGAAATTGGATTTGATTACATGTCAGGGTATTCTCAGGGCTTATACCGCCTTACATTCATTTAAAGACAGTGAAAATTAAAACCAACTAAACATTGTTGCCCCTACGGTTCTTCAAGTTGTCCCTTAGCTGGGCCGCCTTTAAGCAACCCTCCCTCCTTAAGCCATATGCAGCACTTGTCTCCTGTGCTCACCTGTCTGTTGATTTGTGGTAGAGGGTGAGATTTTGAGGAACCCCAGCAGCAGATAATACCAATACAATGCATGCAAGATAAATGCTAATGTATAATATATTTGCCTTGCACAAGCTCATGATAACATAATGACTTTTTTGCATGCTCAATGCTTCACGCATCATACTCATGGCCATAGTATAATTATAAACAGAGCTTCAATCATTCAAGTATGTTAAACATAGCAAGCAAGTATAACAATCAAACATATACATACAAGCAATAATATCAAATACATGTAAGTAAGTTAAGCCCGCTACCTTTTGAGTACTATTGTCCTTACTTGGGTTCCCTTTCGCTAACCGTCAAGAACTCCAAAATTTTCCAGAAAAAGTTGATGATTTTCTTGTTCTTGGCTTATGATCACTTTATCTTCTCCTTTTCCTTGCTCAATCCTTTGGCCTACAACCCAAAATAGCCACATGCATGTGAGTTACAACTCACAAAATCAACATGCAAGAAGGTTTCATCAACTTACCTTCTTCTTCTTGCTTCTTCTCTAATCGTGGATGTTCTTCAAGTTGAATGGGATGTTGATGATGATCGATAATGTTCAAGAGGAGGAAGGACGGTGGTTGTTGAGGGAAGAGAGGAGAGGAGTTGGATCAGTTTTTGTGAAGTGTGTGAGTGTGTATAGCCGTGAGGAATGAGGGAGGATAGGGATTGAATTAGTGAATGTGTGTGTGTAAATGTGTAATCCGTGAGTGTTGAGGGGAAGAGAATGAAATTAAATTAAATGGATGTATGTGGGCTGAATAAGGCTACGGCATAAGAGAGAAAAGAGACTTTGAAATTTGATTTAATGTGTGTATGTGTGTGTTGTCACTTTGTAAGCTTGCCATGTGTCTTGAGAGAAGAAGAGAAGATCACAAGTGTTTAATTGTTGCATGTGGGTGTGTTTATTGCGTGTAAATGAGAGTGATCTAATGGCAATTAAAAGGGTCCTCAACGGCTGAAACAAGAAGCGGGAAATAATTGACCTCCAACAAATCACATAATTACACTCTTTACCATTCCATTGCATTGTAAGTTTGTAACCATATAGTTAGATTTTTTTCCCCCTTTCTTTCTCTTTGGGTTCTCTTTGGCAGAAATGTGCATACAAGAGAGGGTGCTTAGAGGGCTTCATGTGACTTGGAGGAACAAGCTCTCGTGTCCCTAATTATTTTGATCAAATTGCCCTTACACTTATCTCACATATAAGGTCAATTTTGTTAAAATTCTTAAAGCTTCCTTCTCAATTCTCATGACCCAACATTCAGAATATTACATAATAGTCCCTTAAAATCTTCAATCATATATTCTAGCATTGCTAAATTTTCTAAGTTAACATTTTTCACTTTTTTGTAATTTTTATTTTAATTTTTTCTTATAATTATCTTAAATACCACTTATGTTGTCGTCATTTCAAACAAATTTCGATTTTATAAAAGTTATTTATGCTACCGTCAATTCAAATATAGATCATATTATATAATCTAACTTTTATCCAATATTACCTTTTATAAATCATATTACAAATAGGTCATTACTCATTTTTCTCCACGTTATCTAAACATACACACATATAACCACTGAATCATGTTTCAGAGTCGGAAGCAACGGATATCCAGGAATTAAAAGGCATATAATGTAAATGGTCCTGTGGTATTAAAATAACAAGATCTTATGTATTTGTTCAGCGACACCCGCCCAAAATGAAATTGAATTGAGTTCGTTTTTCATTTGCTGTCGTAACGATAAATCTTACATATGTGTATACAATTGGCTATCTGGTAATTGTAGAAATGTAGTCCCAAGAGGGAAGAGAAGAAAACAAACATATACAATTGCATCCTATCATAACCAACCACTGAATCATGTTTCAGAGTCGGAAGCAATGAATATCCAAGAATGGAGAGAAGAGGACTGAAAATTCGAAGCCCTCCGCCACGTGATTGTTGTGGGAGACCCGAAGTCCAATTTCGTGACCATATTTCAGGTCTCTTCTCCTGACGATATGCCTGAAAGGTTCAACTGAATAAACAAAAGGCTTCCCTGGCCTTCTTCATCTCTAGGCAGTTATGCTACTTTTTATGACCAACCAAAAAAATGGCTTATTCTCTGCATGGTTACAGAAATGTAAAGGCATTAAACTTCTATACCACTTATGCTCTTGGCTTTTAAAGCTGTGATTGTTAAACCTCAGCAAAACATGGAGCGATATCTGCAACAGCTTTTTTCTAATGATTTGTTCATTTCAATGATCGATAAGACGTCTGGCTTCTAGTCAAACAGCTTACCAGCCTCATACTTCGCTGGTTCATTCATAGCGTGCTCCCACATTAGAATTTTGGGAAAATCTCACGCCAAAAATCATAAAAAAATATCTAAAAAGTTTAATGATAGATTCCTTTATAAAAAAGTGGGTAGTAACGCAGTGATATATATTTTAAGTATGAATTTATTTTATTGATAAGTGTATATAACTTTATTGATAAGTTAATAAGCGACTATTGATAAGTTCATATATATATATTGGTTGCTTACTAGCTAGGTTCACCAGAACTTCACACCGACTAATCTGGATCTGACCCGTGTCGTGCATCTAGCTATGATGGGAGAGTCTCCCTATAGGGGTCCTTAACAAAAATGACATAGATAGTAGACTGTCGGTACAACATATTTAATTAAATAATGATGGGGCCAAACATCCCAAATACAAAAACCAACTTGTGGGCTCATGACATCGACAAGGCTTCCTTCATGTTTAGTCCTGTGAACAAGGGAAAGCAATCGCATGTTATCCAATGTGATCCAAATAGGTTCGTTGAAAAGACCATGACCCGTTTATTCAGTGCCAGAGCACGCTTCCTTCAAGAGGACGGGTAATGCGCGTCCGATTGCTTCATTTACTTATACCAGTATTTGGCATATGTTGGATATTTGTATGGGACACCGTGACCCAATTGGATTTTGTTTTGATACTACAATTATGGGGTGATGGAGAGTGATCTCGTGTCATTCTTAATTTTCGAGAGTTTAATGAAAAAGGAAAGAAAAATGACAATGAAATGTTGGAATATTTAATTCGGTAATTAATATTCTGTTATTTCTATTTATGGCCCACATTATTGCTGGTTTTGTAACCATCCATTAATACTGTAACGGCCCAATTAATATACAGTTAATACGCAATAAGTGCGTATTCAATTCGTTTCCTTTTGTAGCTCTGTGATGGCTAGAGGGGAGACGTACGGTGTAATTCTGTCTAGTCCCCTGAACCTGCTCTGACCTTGAGAAAAGCACACCATCTGCAGATTCAGAGAGAAGGATTAGAAGGACAAAGACTCGGAGTTCGTTCCTGCTTACTGGCTTGGATTTGTTCCCGTTTGGAGACTCGGAACTCGTCCTTGCTTGCTTCTGGAGACAAATCAATGGCGGGAGGTATTTGTGTTCTCTACTTCATTTTTCCGCATTGATCTTATGCTATTTAGTTGTTTAGCATGATAAGATCACATATATTTCTAATATTTGGTATCAGGGCAGATTATATGCCTCTGCCTTGATTTTTCCGGATTGAGTCTCAGTTTGATTTTTCATGAAAAATCAATGAGTTCAACCGGGTTTTCAGAATTTCTCTCCTATTTGTTCTTTGGAATCTATATATGATTTTCCTTTTGATGAGATTTTCTGATAAATTTTAATATATGTTTGAATCAGTTTCGAAAATAATGTCTTATTTTTGAAATCTCGATTTGATTTCCTTTGGTTGAATCCTTGTTTAGATCTGAGATTTTTTTCATTTAAAACTAATTGTTCTTAATCTCAGTATGGGTTTCTTGGATTCTTTTGAGTTTCTTAACGTCACTTTTATGGGAAAAATCCGAAAACTCTTTGGTTTTGACCTGTGATTTTCCCTTTTTGATGGAGATCTGAGCTCTTGTTCATGTTATGGACGCTGCCATCGGAATTTGGATTTTTCGATTGTGTGATTATATTGAGCATATTGTTCTGGATAATTTTTTGTGATTATTTTCGGTCATTGTTGCATGAAAATCACCATCCTTCGAACTTCCCGATTGCCTGAGAATCGCCATGAAATATGGACCACAACGGCATAAGGATCGCTAGAAAAACTGGATCTGGAGCACTCTGTTTCCGGTGGCTGTTTCAGATCACGGTGGCATCTCATATCATAGCAGCCGCAGATCCTTCCGGTCGCATTCAGATTTGGCGATTGGAGCTGCCGGTAAAGCCTCCTGGAGTTGTTGAAAAAGGCGATCTGCATTTGCAGACCGGGCAACAGGAACCGGGTCAGCGACTGGAACCGGGTTGAGATATGGGTATTAAGGATCCGATTATGGGGAAGATAACACTTGTGTAATTTTGAAAGATTTTATATTTACATATTGTAATTTTTGGATTTAAATATCATAATCTGATTTTTGCTTAAATTTCGGATTCATGTAATTATTATATATTATGTGGTTTGCATGCATTAATTATTATTTAATTATACATGCAATATTAAGTCAAATAATATGCCAACATGAATATCCAATTTTATGTTGATATTGCTTATGGTTTGTTGCAATATTATTCAGAAAATCTAAATATGGAACCTTAGACCAGTGGGCCAATTGTTCATATGAGTTGAGCAATTATTCTGGGTATTTAAGTCTTTTTATTTCCTTCTTGTAAAATTATTAGACCCTATTGCAATTTTTAATCACCTTGGCCATACTTATTTATTTTCTTGGCAACCTGTTTTATGTGAAATGTATTTTATTACATTAAATTGATTTGTTTAAATTGAGAAAAGTTAATTTTGGCAACTTTCACATTTTGGAAATTTTTTGAAAAACTATTACTATTATTTATGAGTTGTTTAATTGTCTAAATATTTGGAAACATTTACTTTAGACAATTATATATCTCTTTCAAATTGTTGAAACCAAATTTGAGGTGAATTATGCCAAAATTAATTCTTTAAACATTATTTGGATACATAAAACAGTGGGAGGATTTTTCTTTTAATCTGATTATTTGGTCATTTTTTGGATCAAATTAATCAATTAATCCCTCCATTAAGATGTGCATATATTAGATTTATTTTTTAATATACAAAATAGTGGGAGAATTTGTCTAAGATGATTATTTAATCACATTTTGTTGATTAAATTAATCGATTAAATTCTCATTAATGATTTGTGCATATTTGGGATCCAAATGCACAAGATTAATTTTGGTGATTAATATTGGTAATATTAATTTAATCAAAGTGGGAGGATTGTATTTAGTCATTCATGTTGATTAAATTAATTCGTTAAGTCCTCCATAAAGCTGTGCATATACAGATTTTAAGTGCACATTATTGATCTTTGTGATTAACTTGCATACTAGAGTAATTACCTATGGATTTTAGAATATCAATCTTTGAAGGTGAGTAAATATTTTTATTCACATTAATGATTTAGTTGTTTAAATTAATTAAATTCATATTTCTTTTGACATTGTGTGTATGGTATTTACATTGTACATATTTGAAATTAGTGATTAGTATACATATTTGTTAAAGGAATAGCTACAACATCTTTATGCACATGTTGTATGCATATTTAATCACATAAGGTTATACCATATCAAAATTATGATCATATGTACAATTAATATATACAATAGTGTGATGTCTTTGTGATGAGTATGTAGAACCAAGGAGTAACTAAAACATCCTCACTAGGCACTTAAGCTATATTTTGCTCTAATGAACAAAATACATCACATAAAGATTTGAAGACATCCATTGTAATTAAATATGTGGTTATAATTAATCTTTGCCTACAGGCAGATAATTATAATCATAGTTTTAATTAGGGTGGAATGGAACAACATTATATTTTCTAAGTAGCCCACAGGTATTAGGGGATATAATTGCATTCTAGTTTCATCAATTCGAGATAAATTCATGCTATGCTAATGTCTTTACCCACAGGTAGACTTTAGTTATACGAATTTATATGTATATGATTAATTGAGATAGAATATCAAATTATATTCTTAATGTGCTTGCAAGAATTAAGAATAAAGAAAATAATTTGATAGTTTTATCATAAAGTTATATATGGATCTAATTGAATTATAACTTTAGCCTACAGGTAAGTTGTATGTTAGTAGATTCATGTTTTTTTTAAGCATGATTTACATTGGTAAATCACGATATGATTTGTTAGTCTCAAATTTTAGTTATAACTTATAAGCATGTATGTTCAATACTATGCAGTCATACAACCTGCAAATCATTAATATTATTTACATGCTTAAGTACAAACGAATCAATAATTTGGAAGTGACTGTTACCATGATTCAGGTTATGCTGGCTGCATTGACTTAAGAAAATATGCTTTAGGATATATTTTATGCTAGCCAATAGAACTGTATCATGGAGTAGTAAAAAGCAATCTATTATTGCTACTTCCACTATGTAAGTTGAGTTTGTATCTTGTTTTGAGGCTACCTCACATGGTGTATGAATGAAGAGTTTCATTTTTTGGCTTAGAATTATGGATCCAATTTCTAGGCCATTGAGGTTATATTGTGACAATTCAGTTGCTGTTTTTATGACTAAGAACAATAAAGGTGGTAGTCGAATCAAGCATATCGACATTGAGTGTCTAGCCATAAAAGTGCGTGTTAAAAATAAAACAATGGTTATTGAACACATGAGCATTGAATTGATCATTGCTGATCCTTTAACTAAAGGCATGCCTACATTGAAATTTCAGGATCATGCAGAAAGAATGGGACTTGGTTCTCATATGTGATTTTCATTGTAAGAACGATGTTATTTATGAAACTCTATTTGCGATATTTTCTCATTTAGTATTGCACATATATTCATTTTGAGAAATATCATTAAAGTTTAGACCAAGAATAAACATGGGGTTTATTCATTAAGCTACTTGGGCTTGGGAAACATGATGCACTGTGATACGTGGAAGATATTACTCGCTTTAAAAGAGGACCTATCGCCATGACCCATGTATTTTGTTTTTCAGTGGTATATACTAAAGTATGTGGGCCAAGTGGGAGAATATTGGAATATTTAATTCGGTAATTAATATTCCGTTATTTCTATTTATGACCCACATTATTGCTGGTTTTGTAACCGTCCATTAATACTGTAACGGCCCAATTAATACACAGTTAATACGCAATAAGTGCGTATTCAATTCGTTTCCTTTTGTAGCTCTGTGATGGCCAGAGGGGAGACGTACGATGTAATTCTGTCTGGTCCCCTGAACCTGCTCTAACCTTGAGAAAAGCACACCATCTGCAGATTCAGAGAGAAGGATCAGAAGGACAAAGACTCGGAGTTCGTTCCTGTTTACTGGCTTGGATTTGTTCCTGTTTGGAGACTCGGAGCTCGTCCTTGCTTGCTTCTGGAGACAAATCAATGGCGGGAGGTATTTGTGTTCTTTACTTCATTTTTCCGCATTGATTTTATGCTATTTAGTTGTTCAGCATGATAAGATCACACATATTTCTAACATGAAATTCACTCGCTTATAAATTAATTAGTTTCTAAATTATGAATACTGTCACCACCACCTGTTGAAAAATCTACACTATGGTTCATATAACATTTCCTGCTCTCACCCTTACATTCAAGTAATATTTGTCAATGTTGTATATGATACAAGACCATTTTACATTCTTTTTGTGAAGACTTTTTTTCAAAAAAAAATAAAATTAAAATCTTCATGGAGAAAATTTTAGACTTATTTTATTTTTGGATGGACTTAGATGCCAGCTACTTTACATGACAGCGTTGAAATCACATAACTGAAGACAATCGCTACAATCTAACCACAAAAATCCTGTGAATGGAGAAAATGCTCAACAACGAAGCTAAAAACTTCTACTGAACAGTGGTAAAATACTATAACAATCTGAGCACAGAGAAAAAAAACAAACTAACAAAAAACACCAACCTGAGTTAAATCTAGGTAAGATAAGTATCCACTTGCATATTGTATACGTATATAAACGAGATTTGCGTGTGTGTATACAGCCATCAGCTTATTTTCTGATGGCCAAGAACCTCTCAGCAATCTTTCAATCTACCATTCTCAACGTCAGAAGAGTAGGCCTAACTAACCTGGCACATGAGAAACAACAACTTCATAATAATACGAGCAACGAGCAAGAAAGCAAGAAATTAAAGGCGAGGGAAATCAGTAACGTAATGCTAATAACTGATAAACAACGATCGCTTACTTCTATCATCAAATGCAAAATACTAAGATTCTATAATCTGAAAAGAAATATTGATGTTCAATGCAAAGGTGGGAAAACTTTATAACTGCAGAATCAAATGTCACTGTTCAGTAATTACTATTCGCCATAGAAGTTAATCCACAGACCGTGGAAATGCATTTATAAAGAGAGAAGGAGAGGTCAAAGTTCACCTCAATTTTAACGATACATTATAATAATGATAAGCAGCTAACGATCTGGAAATGGTCGTTGGTGCTCTTGTTGGTGTGGCCACATTTGTTGTGACATGTAGGGATGCGGCTGTTGAGGATATAGGTTCGGGTCCATTACAGGCCTACCCATGGCCATGATGGCCCCGGTAGCGCCAGCTTGAGGAGCATACTGTGGTGAATTTGAAAGATACGTAAAAGGAAGATCATCATCAGGATCTGCACCTGGCATGGTTCCTCTAGGGATTGATGCATCTGAATCTGAATGAATGGTAGTTTAAATCTTCATCATCATCACGAACATAATATATAATCCCAAGTACGTAATTAAGGCAAAATCACATTATTAGTATTGTCCTCATTCGATAAGAGATCAATATGAGACTTCTTTTTTTTTTTTCCTTTTTCCTTTTTTCTGCCTTGGCGTTTTTGAATCTTATTAGAGGCTAGCCTCATGTCTACGATATTCATTTTTTCTTTCACTCCTGTTTTCTTGTCCTTGACGGCTACGATATGATGCGGGTATATGTTAAGGTTGCTTTTATATCAAAATAGTATAAGCTATTTGATATGAGAGTAAACAGTAGTGGAAGAAAGTAAAAACAAATCTTAGAGGCCTACCCATGATGCCGGTAGCGCCAACTTGAGTAGCATGCTGTGCTGAAATAGACCTAAAAGGAAAATCATCAACAGGACCTGCAACTGGCATGGTTCCTCTACGGATTGATGCAAGTAGTTCATCTTTCAAGTCCTCCTGGGGGTCACTATCAACCAAAAAGTCAGTCTCTGTGATTGCTGCTGCGATATCATCTTTCTGCACTGTTTTGCTTTTCCTTTTCTTTTTCTCAGTGTGGTTCCAAGAACGCAGGGTCAAATCTGATATGAACATTTCACACGCCGTTGCAAGTATAGCAGGTGCCTCATCTGATATTGCCTTGACATTTTTATCGGCCATAAGCTTCCTGATCCCACACTCCAGGTTCTTGGAATCAGTTACCCTGTCAATTTCTTGGTATTGATTTTTCCCAAAGGTTTTGAGTTGCTGCTGCAACTGTTGCTGATTACCTCCTGCAAGCTGGCTAGTGGTTTGAATGGCCCCTGAAGATGTAACGACAGAACCAGATGCCCCAGATATTTGGCTTGGCTGGTAAGGATTAAAATAATAAGGCAACGGAGCTTCACTGCCACAAACCCCCATAGATGGGTTTGCGCTATAAGATATTTGGCTTGGCTGGTAATTAGGATTCGAACCATAAGGCAACTGAGCTTCAGTGCCACCAACCCCCATTGATGGGTTTGCGCTATAAGATATTTGGCTTGGCTGGTAATTACGATTAGAATGAGCTTCAGTGCCACCAACCTCCATTGATGGGTTTGCGCTATAAGATATTTGTCTTGGCTGGTAATTACGATTAGAAACAGACGGCAACTGAGCTTCAGTGCCACCAACCCCCATTGATGGGTTTGCGCTATAAGATATTTGCCTTGGCTGGTAATTAGGATTAGAAACATTAGGCAACTGAGCTTCAGTGCCACCAACCCCCATTGATGGGTTTGCGCTATAAGATATTTGGCTTGGCTGGTAATTACGATTAGAATGAGCTTCAGTGCCACCAACCCCCATTGATGGGTTTGCGCTATAAGATATTTGTCTTGGCTGGTAATTTCGATTAGAAACAGATGGCAACTGAGCTTCAGTGCCACCAACCCCCATTGATGGGTTTGCGCTATAAGATATTTGCCTTGGCTGGTAAGGATTAGAACCATAAGGCAACTGAGCTTCACTGCCATCAATCCCCATAGATGGGTTGGCGCTATAAGATATTTGCCTTGGCTGGTAAGGATTAGAACCATGAGGCGAATGACCTCCTCTGCGACCAACACCGATAGATGGGTTTGTGCTATCAGATATTTGCCTTGGCTGGTAAGGATTAGAACCATGAGGTCTGCGACCAACACCGATAGATGGGTTTGCGCTATAAGATGTTTGCCTTGGCTGGTAAGGATTAGAACCATGAGGCGAATGAGCTCCTCTGCGACCAACACCCATAGATGGGTTTGTGCTATCAGATATTTGCCTTGGCTGGTAAGGGTTAGAACCATAATGCAACTGAGCTCCACTGCCGCCAACCCCTATAGATGTGTTTGCGCTATCAGATATTTGCCTTGGCTGGTAAGGGTTAGAACCATATTGCAGCTGAGCTCCAATGCCACCAACACCCATAGATGTGTTTGCGCTATCGGATATTTGGCTTGGCTGAGCTTCAATGCCACCAACACTCATAGATGTGTTAGCGCTATCAGATATTTGGCTTGGCTGAGCTCCAATGCCACCAACAGACATAGATGTGTTTGCGCTATCAGATGTTTGCCTTGGTTGGTAAGGATAAGAACTACAAGAAAACTGAGCTCCACTGCCACCAAACCCCATATTGTGCTATACCCTCCTTGGTGATCCGTTCTGTCTCATTTGAAAACAACAAATCAATGCCTGTATTACATTACCATCAATAACAGTCATAGCTTTCTATGAAAAATTGTATTTCAAACCAAGGAGCAGTTTTGACAAGATTTTGGCACGCCGAGAATGCCTCGTGAAATTAATACACAAATGAACAGTCTATAAATCGAAACAACTCTCTCTCCCTAAAAACTAGAATGTCTTTCCAGACAAAAATCAAGAAACGGTTCAGCTACATAGACAGGGCTCCATTCGCTGAAAGAGATTCCACTGCTACATGTCCTCAGTATTCTTTTTAATTTAAAGCGTGCGCTAAAGATGTAAAGATTACAAGGTATACAAAGCATAGAGCCGTCGGCGAATAACTATATAGTTCAAGCATATGTTTATTGATCCACCGGATGCGTATTCCGGTAAACTCTGTATGTAAGAAGGACCTGGAGATTCATCGTATTCCTAAAATTAACATCGAAAAATATACCCAAAAAAAAAAAAAAACTATACTATCATAAGATTGAAGAAAGTTCTTTGTCTATACATCCGTTTCATCGTAGAGAGAAGAGACCGCCAGAAAGTTAACCAAAGAATAGACAGAAGAAGAGCAACAGCAAATGGGATAAGGAATGTCCAGTAAAACTCCCATTAAAAAAATAAAATCGAGCAAGTTCGTATGATGAGACAAGAATTGGTAACCTTAGAGCAAGTAAGTTCTCCTTTTAGTTGAGCAAGAATCGGCACATTCTCCGACAGTAGATGCTCTAATATGCAGTATCAGGACCTGAAAAACCAAAAAGGAAAGAAATAGAAGAGGGAAGAAAAGAACTGTCAGAATTTTTTTTGTTCCAAAGACCAATGCCATGAGAATTACGCAGAGTTGAAGGTTCACGGCGCTGGAAGGAATGATTTGCGCACTGTGAAAGATCCTAAATCTTCCAGTGGATTGGGGTTTCAAGAAGAGGTATGAAAAGCAGAGGTTTCTAGCTCTAGACGGTTGATGACGTTTTCTTGGAGGGAACATAAAATGGGGACGTACGAAAAAAGCTGTGTGAAAATGACTAACTATTCACGAAGACATTTTTTTTTTGCTCAAGATTCACGAAGACATTTCATGCTAGGGATTTTCCTATGAAAGTAATGTACTAGCAATTCTCAAGATTATAGATATTTTTTTATTTATCAATTAGAGTTGCAAAGAAACACAATTATGAACAGAAAAAAGAAGCACATGAAAAATGATATTTTTGTTTCTAAAGGATCGGAATTGTAAATATAATAAATCCTATTTGTTATGTTGCACATAAATATATTTAAACGTAATAATTTAATCACTGATTTTCTAATATCGGGTAAAAAAAAAAACTAGTTATTTAGTGGGATGATTATAAAAATGCACAACGTTCATATTTATTCCAATGGTTTTTGCTCGGGAGTGTGACGCAGAAGACAGTTTTTTCACTTAATTTCACCGCAAAATTTTTTAAATCAGAGAAATTTCACCCTACCTTATTCAATGTTAAATTTGATTAGGTTAAAGTATACTTTTAGTGCTTTAAGTTTACCTGAGATATATTTTTAACCCCTTAACTTTATAAAGTATACTTTAGTCCTATAATTCTAACACCGTTAATTTTACTCACGGACGGAAAATGTAAACTCAAGCGATAACAGTATAAATTTAAATAATGATTGTGCAATTAAATGTTATTAAACTTAAATTTAAAATATGGGTAAATTGAAGAATATATAAAATTTATGTGATTAAATGTTATTAGTCAACATTTGAGTTTGTTGTTGTGTCAATATTTTCGGTTAGCAACATTAACCGTGTTAAAATTTTAGAATCAAAAGTATATTTTATGAAGTTAAGGGACCAGAAGTATGCTTTATGTAAAATTTAAAGGACTAAAAGTAAATTTTAGTCATTTGATTATTATATATACTTATATATAAGAAGCATTAGGAAACTAAAACAGAAGGAGGAGAAATGAATCCATGCACTCTTGGTTAAACTAGGTCTTCAGTGAGTGAGCAGGACACTCATCCAAAAGAGAGGATGTCGTAATGCCGATTTTAGCCAGCGAATCGATTTGCTTCACCTGGGATATAACGAAGGGTAACTTCACAGTTTTGACAAAGCAAGGATTTAATCTCAGCAAATAATAAGCTACCCGTGGCAGATAGTATGACTCTAGACTAGCATATGCAAAGGTGGCACGTTGTATGGGAAAAAGAAAGGCCCACCTCAGCAAGCCTTGGATCCATACTCAACATCTGGGGTTGATTTTCTCTTCTAATTCTTTTCGTATTATCATTTATCATCTTTAAATTATATTCGTCAAATCAATCACAATACTATTTTAACCTTTCTTTCCTCTTCCTAATTAACGACCCAAATAAACTAATAAAGAAAAAGGAGAAAAATGATAATGAGAAGATCCTCCCCTAACCTTCGCAGCTCTTCCATCTTTTCAAGTCCCGACAATGACTTACCAGCTCACATTACTCATCGCCTCCCATTGAATGCCCCACCACCTGGAATATTTACACCAAATGAAATCGATTGCCCACATCCAAATCTCCAACCACCATAACCTAAATCTGCAAACTTATACAACTTCCAATTAATTAGGACTTTTATGCCACAAGGAGTGGCACCGTTGATTAAGTCATTGGCCTTCATCCTAAAAGAGAAAAGGTTCGATACCTATTGGTTGATGTAAGTGCTTTGTTGGTGAGTGATATATAAGTACCTCTGTAAGTGTTCTTTGAGCTTGAAGCTATGTCTTGGCCCTAATGGGTTACTCTTGTTTACCTCTAACTAAACTTTTTTTTTTAGCAAAAAAAAAAAAAGGGAATGGGCATTGCAAGATCAGTTCAAAAGTAGACATTAATACATGAGTTGCAAGATTAAGAGTCAATATAAACAAGGAGATTGGTCTTAATCCTGTTCTTTGAATGAGAATGAGGACGTACAAGCATAAACTCAAATTAAAAAAACTTCATTCAAAGCATAAACCAGAATCTAGACCAACTAATAAGATCCTATCTGCATAGGAACAAAAATCAGAAATCAACAACCATCCAAAAGCTTTCAAAAATTAGAAAGTAAAAAATTGAACCACACTCGTGAAAGGAGGATGGGAGATTTGAATCCCAAAACTAAGAAATAAGCGTAGAAGAGGAGGTCTAGGAGATCGCGGCTTATAGAGGCTATCTGATGAAAAACAACAACGGTGAAGCTAAAACCATCGTCACTAAGAGCACCAAAAAGGCTTCACTGTTGATGGCAGAGATCAACACCTAATGTCTAAGTAAGAGTTGCATACCAATGTGACATGAATATCGGTGCTCTTTCTGCCTCCTCCTTCGACATTGATATGAGTCCCTCCCTAGTTGCACCCCTATCGTTTTCATCGGCAGCAACTATGTCAATGGTTTGAAATTTGTATTCACCATCTATCTTAACTACCACACTTTGAGTATAGACTTTGGAGGAAGTATTCTTGGTGTTCGATATTGATGGCTATGGGAACACTCACGGTAGAGGAGCTTCAATTGGTGATGGAAATCCTCAAAGACGACTGCTTGTTGGCAAAGTGCTGGCTGATGATTCACAGTGTCAGAGCATCGGTGACGACCAGATTGATTTTGAGGAGTTTAAAGTGATGATGATGATGGGATCTCGTCGTGATTCTAGTGACACAGTGAAGCCAGAAAAAAGGAGAAGTAAGAACTCTCTGGAAGGCTGTGTACATAGAGAAAGCAAGAGGGAGGAAGAGAGAGAGATGAATGTGGTTTTTACCTGGCATAATGGTTGGATTATTATATGACATTTAATCTTTTATTATAGGCCATGTCAACATAATTAGGTCAACTAACTGTTTACCATTTGAGCTTGTTAAGTCAAGACGAAATTGTTGTGATTTGCAAAATTTTGAGACAAATATGGACTTTATCCCTATTAAAAATATATCAGTAAGGTAATATACATGTCATATCGACCCTAAAATTTAAATTAGAAAATCCCCAAAAAAATATGTTTGAAATTAAGAAAGACATATGACACTGTCCAATATACAAAATTTCATGTCAAACTCGGGAAAGGGACATGAGATTTCTAAATATTCTGAAGTTACTTATATACCTTTTTTACTTTTATCTCTCTCTTTCCCATCCCATTCATCGTCGCCCCTATCCTGACACCATCATTAATGTGATGGGTTTGAAAATCGCATCATATTGAAATTCACAGGAACTCCACAATCCCTTGCTTCGCATTTTGGGTTTTGTTGCTTGTTAATATGCGTGCTTGTTCTTTGAAGGAGAATATACATATCACCATTCTCGCATGTTAAGAAATTGATCTGTACAGTAAAAAGAGTGAGATTGAGAATGAATATGAGGATACCGAGATGAGTAGGGATCCGGTTTCCCAGCTCATCACTGGGACGAGCTGGGGGAGCTTGTCCATACGGACGAGCTCCTGGCCGTTCAAATCTAAATCTGGACGGCCCAGATCTTATTTTTTTATTTCTTAATTTTTTTTTCCTATATGAAAAAATCATTTTTTAAAAAAATGTTAGTTGAGAGATTGTCTTTATTTTAGATTCTTTACCTATTAAAATGATTTTATATATATAAAAAAAATCAGACCTCAACCATTCAGATCAGATCTAGACGGCCTGAAGCTCGTCTTAAGGACGAGCAGGGAGCAGGGAATCTGATTCTAGATAAGTAGGTGGCTCAGATTTGTCGTCATTGAAGAGAATCAGGGAGGAGAGGTTGAAGTTGAAAAGTCTCATTGTGAATGAAAGGAAAGAGCTCGCCTCTTAGGGAAAAAGATAAAAAAAACCACCACATCACTTCAAAAAGGGGGTTTTTTTTTTTAAAAAAAAAAACATCGAAGCTTTTTTTTTTTTACTTTTTCAAAACTTGATTTTAAAAATAAAAATCAAAGGAAAAATTATAATAAAGGACCTAAGAAAAATAATATTTATTAAAAAGGATTATAAAAATGTAATTATTTTGAATGACAAAAAATTAAAACATTAAAATAAAAAATACTAAATTGCTCTTAATCAAATCTCATATATTCTCTTTAATTAAGTTAGAATCTAGAATGATTGATGGATAAAAAAATAAACTCATAAACCTAGCTACCCAGCACAATCAGAAAAGGATGGGATAACCGCAATTTTCTTAGAAGGTTATATTTGAAAGACAAAATTCTAAATTGTTAGGAAGAAAATTAAGGAGGAATGACAAAGTAGTGGAGGAAACATGGGTATACATTTAGAGCCCAAAAATTAAATTAAATGGAGAAAATAAGATATTAAACCATGAAGCAAAATCAAAACAAAAATAGAGAAAGTACCAACATTAGGAAACTTCACAGTAACCATGGCTTCGAAGAGCGGAAGGAAGCGTGAGGGTAGGAAATCTGTATATTTGGTGACTTAGCATATTTTTATTTGATCTTGATTTATCACTATCCATCAATCACTCCACATTCTGATTTAATTGGAGAGAATATATGAAACCTGGATGAGGGCAATTTAGTTTTTCTATTTTAATGTTTTAATTCTGGTTCTTCAAAATAATTACCATTTTTATGGTCCTTCTTAATAAATATTATTTTTCTTAGGTCCTTTATTATAATTTTCCCAAAATTAAAACAGTTTTCTAGTATTTTCTTATTCTTATTTTTAATTTTTTGAGGCTGTTACCTGTTCACTATTAATACAGCTAGCGACACCCACTTTCACCATGTCAAAGATAGATTTTTTTACAAACAACAATCTAAATGGATTTTTTAAAAAATAATTTTAAGAATTAAAGATTAAGTTTATACGGAAAGAAAACCTTTGTTGGAAAAAAAAAACAAAAAGAGAACCTAATTTGAGAGCACAATCAATCAAGGTTGTCAGACTCACGAGTTTAAGCAAACTCGTGACGATAACGTAAACTCGTATCGTGAATTCGAATCGTAAACTCGTTAGAGTTTACTTTTATTATTAAATAGATATTATTAGTATATAATTAAATAATTAAAATATAAAAATGACAACAATTTGATTTAAATATATTTTAAATCCAAATAATTGAAATTAAATCTATCAACATTCATCATTTATCATATTTAATAAAGAAATTTCTATAAAATTTTTATATAAAGCCGTTGAATATAATTATATTAAAAAAGTTAACATGAGTTTATGAATAAGTTAACACAGTTTTGTAAACTAGAAACGTAAAAACAGAAAATTTGGTGTATAAAATCGTGAGTTTAACATAGTTTACAACTAACAAGAGTTTACCACTAACTTGACTTGTTTTTGTAAGCTAGAAACGTAAAAACGGTAAATTCGGAGAGTCAACTCATGAGTTTGACAACAATACAATCAATCACTCAACTATCAATTATCAATGAGATTCAGTTTTTGACCTCTTAAAGCGGAGTGAATTTGGGGAAAAAATTCAGTTGGAGAAAAAGTCTAATGAGGTAGTGTTTAAATTAGCTTATTTGTAAATGCGCTTGATGAAAAAAATTTGCTTTTGATGAGAAGCTTAAAAAGGCAACTTCTTGAACGTGATGCAATATTGAATACAAGAAATGACCCACATATTTCTAGAACTGGTGTGTGTATTTCCTACCACTAACTTTCAACTTTTCTGAAATTTTTTGGCCCAGTATTACGTTTTACAAGCTGGAAAAAATATGTACCAGTCTTTATACTAACTTTCCACCTTCTTCAACTTAATTTTTTAACAATAATTTATTTTCTTTTAATTTAAATTTATTTTTATTCAATTATCGTAATATATACAACTAAATAAAAGGTAGTATTCAAAATATTAATATATGTAGTATCAATAAGATTTATACATTTTTAGTTATTTTTCATCTCATTAGTTTAGAAAAAGTAACTTCTATAAAAGCCAAAATGGGCAATCCAAACACAAAATACATTTTCAATCTGAATTTTGTTCTGTTGAGCTTCTGCAAAAGTTAGATAGAAAATAAGCTACCACCCTCACTGCTAACTCCAAAAAGTCCAAGAACTACATAATAGTAATGATTATTTTATAATATTTTCTGATTTTCTTATATAAGGTGTTCTTGTATTTGATTGATTAAGCAATCATATTTGGAAATGGTGTGATCATTTATTAAATTTCTTTTTTTTTTCCCTTGATACTTAAAAGTTTAAGCCGGGGCAGACACTGGTACTCCACCAAGACCAGCGCATGCCTCCAGGTTCAAAGAATGCTTACAAAAATATTTACAAATCACCCACCAATAAAATCCTCAGATCAATCAACGGGAATCCAAACTTGATTCATGCTACATAAATATTGGGCCTGTTTGTTTCTACTTTCTGTTTTTTAGTTTTCAAAACAGTTTCGTAAAATTATTTTTAAAACAAGCTTAAAAAAAAAAAGAACCGTGGGCCGCCATCAACTGCTATGTTATTGTTTCATGGATTAACACGTAAGAAAAATCCTTTCCTTGACACGCAAGAAAATCGGGTTCAAGCTTGCTCTTATTACATTTCTTTTCACTTCACAGGCATAATTTTCTTTTTTACATGGGATATGGTATTCTCACTACCAATTCCACGTTACTATCTAAAATTTCATCTATCTTTATCACTCATTTCCTCTCTCTTTTTTAATAATAATACCATTATCAGAAATCACAATTAACACTTCCTTCCTGCTATAAGGATTTCACTCTCGTATAGTACGAAGTAGGGTTCCATTTTTCTCCGTCGACGACATAGCATTTATCACTTGGTCGAGGTCGCCGTTGTACACCGTCCGCCGTTGTCATCCCTGCGGGGTATTGAAGAAGGTTCGAAGCCTTGGGATTGTCTACTCCAAAAATCCGGGTAGATTGATTTGTTCAACCTGGCTTTGAAATATGAATCATGATTTGCATTTATTCCCCGCTTCATCTGTTTCCTGCTTGGTTCATAACCCTGTGTCGGACGGCGTCGCACCGATTCTTGCTTTGTTCAAATTTTTCATTTTAAATTGATTGCTAGCGACTTATATGCTTTTGATTGTTTTGTTGTACAATGTTGGATTTCTTGTGCATTTGCATTCTTTTTATTGATCTCTTTATACGATCATCTATTTAGAAAATTCTCAAGGTATTTGTTATGCTTGTATCTATCAATTTCGAAGCTTGAGTTTAAATTGTAGTTCTTCAGTGGCTTGGAGGAGTTGCCTGAATCAATGGGCTTGCTAAGGCATCTTCGTAAAAGTATCTGGAACAAAAATGAAAAGGATATTATACCAACTATTCATATTTCAAAGATCTGCCCCCACTAAGTGTTATATATAGGTCCGCCTATGCTCCCCAATTCACTGATCGCCTCCTGTTTTACTTAATGTTGTAGCAACCATGGCAGATGAAACACTTGATGATAAGAAGGAGGAGGTTCCTGAAGTTAGTATTCTTTCTTCCCTCTTTAATTATTTATAATTTTACAACGTTGTTCTGCTTTGTCTTTCGTTTGATTAGCTATGCAAGGATGTTTTTTTTGTTATGGTCTGTAAGTTGTTATATTTCATGTTTCTACTCTGGCAACCCCATTCATCTGTTACCACAATTACCTGATACTTCAGTTCCTTCAAAAAGCACTCCCTTCTGAGGTCTTATTTGTTGAGTGACAGATTGCCTCATTTGATCCTACTAAGAAGAAGAAGAAGAAGAAAGTTGCAATTATAGATCCTGCTGATGATCCAGTTGACAACTTGGCTGAGAAGACAGAAAACTTGTCTGGTATCTAATTTAAACCAAGAGATATTTTTATTATTGTTGCCGATGTTATCATTTGAGGTATCACTGACTGTGGATATGCATGGTTCATTCTTATTTTTGCAGTTTCGGATGGATTTGAGACTTCATTTGCTGGTTTAAAAAAGAAGAAGAAGAAGCCAGTGAGTCATTCAGTATTTATATAGAATATTTTTGCACACAATCTCTGCAGAAGTCAATGGAATATATAATTATATAGTTATGGGGGCAATATGATGCTTGTTTTTTGATTGCAGGTTGAAACCAGTAACTTTACTGATGAGGGTGGAGATGCTGCTGAAGATTTAGATGGTAAGCAGTTGTATTGTTTATTGATGTGCGATAAACTGAATTCACTGATTGTATGTGTGTTGTACTCTTGATGTCAAGTGAAGTTAGCTGAGTAAGTGATGAGCATCTAATAAATTTTCTTGCCTTAGATCACTCTGGAGAGGATGAAGGAGAAGGTGATGCCCTGGCCCCTCATTATCCTTGGGAAGGCAGTGACCGTGATTATCTCTATGAGGAGGTATATTCTATTTTTGCCTGCCTCCTGCAATCATACGTTTCTCCTTGTTTCTATCTTGGATAAATGTTTTGTAATTACTTAGCCACCTAGTCACATAAAATATAAGGTTATAAGCTTTTATACCTTTATGACTCTGATGGGATACTGATTTGGTTAAGCTGATGGGAAGGTTAAATGAGACTGAGAATGTAAAGAGAGATATACTCTGATCTAAAGAGGAAGCAAGTATCTTACTAACTTTTTAAAAACTGACTTTGTGAGATAGAGGGTAGGCAAGAATCTCGCATCTTCTCTAAATCAGCCCACATCCTTAATAGTAGATGAGCTAGAATCTGTAACTTATCGGACTATTAAAGTCCAAGGAGAATCTCCCATACCAATTTACTCTCTGAAATATTCCATACTCACTATGCCTATTTATATTAGTTTACAAAGAGAGAGACTCTAATTCAATATTTCACTTATTTCTTGATTTCCTAAAGATAATAATAAAAACAGACTCAATTAATTAAATATTTATTCCTAAAATCTCTAACTTTCTGCAACTTCTATTATCTCCTGCTAATCCGGCACTCTATCAAACTCCTATACTTTTATGAGTCTGTGTTATTGTTTAGGGCCTTTGAATGGACTTATATTTTAGAATTTATGCCATCTGTTATGCCTAGATTGGATGTGTTCTGAAGTTCTTTATCTTTTATTTCTTCCCATTTCATAACTTTTCCAGAGTTAATATACTTTGGGTTGTAAGTTTTGTGCTATCTTGAATTTATCAAAAGGGTTTTGTTAGACACCAATTCAATCATAACATGCAATTTTTTTATTTCTTTCCTCTATAGTGTTTCATATCAGCTGTTAGAGGAATCTTGGCTTAGTTATCACCGGTGTTGGTTATTATTATAATGACAAACCTGGATTTTGATTTTCTTTTCATAATGTTTTTCTCTGCAGCTTATTGGCAGGGTGTTTGACATTCTACGTGAGAATAATCCAGATCTGGCTGGGGATCGTCGGAGGACTGTCATCAGGCCTCCTCAAGTTCTTCGTGAGGGCACAAAGAAAACTGTTTTTGTGAATTTTATGGATTTATGCAAAACGTATGTTGATCTTTTATCTGCCATTCTCTGCAATATATGATAAAAACACATCCTTTCAAGATGGGATGAGTCTGAGCTAAAATTTCTCTTCTTGACTTATTATTTCCATTATACAGGGCTTGTTTGATTTTGTTCCCTGTTTTCATTTTTAAAAATTATTTTATAAATTAAATTTCGAAGAGTTGTTTCAAAATAAAACTAAATGAAATATATATATGGTTGTATTAATTTGAAAACAATTTTAGAGTTTGAAATGTTCATTTAAAAGTTAAAACTATCTTTTTCCAAAGCATGACTTCTATTATCAATAACCCCCTGCCCCTGATCATCATCAACTATTGCCACTGACAATCACTACTACTTACCGACTGCCGCCATCAGTAGATGGTGGTAGTCAGCAGTGATGGGTGATGAACAGTAGCGACTTAAGTGGCTGGCGGTGGTTAGCTGGTGGCGACCGATGGTAGATCCATGATCATATCCCTTATGATTCTTTTATTAATTTACCCGTTATAGAACCTTTGTAGACCCACGACCATATCTCTTGTGATGCTTTTGTTTTTACCACACTGGACCTAAAGTTACTAATCCTACATTGCCACTTCTTTATCCCTTTTTCTTCTTTGCTGGTACCATTTCTGCGTGTTGAGGATTAGGAGTATTCAGTGGCCTACTGTTGTTCAAATGGAAAAGTCATATGTACATGTGGCTAGCAAAGGGAAAGAGAAAGGAGAGGAAATAGAGGGAACAGGGAGGACACAAAGCAAGAGAGAGTAGAGAACAAAGAGTAGGAGAGAAGGAAGCTCAACTCATTATCCCTGCCTGATCACAACTGGCAGGGCCATCTTTATATAGCCACTGTCATTAACATCCGTAATGGCTATTAAGTCTTAATTCCCAACCACCCTTAATGAAGTCCCTCTTATTACAATTGCATAACGTCATCATTCACCATTATTTTCACTGGAAGTTTGAATGAAATGTTGTTGGTTCTATTGAGTTTGTAACGATAATTATTTTTTTGTATGCTTTTTATGCTTACTGAACACCTCTGCTTGTTCGATGTATCTGCAATATATATCGAGTCTAAAATTTTGACATTACTATGAAAACTGATAATAGATGCTGTTATCTAGTAACGACTTTACAGTAAATAACTGTGGGGAAAAGGTGAGTATTTCCTTAGAGTTACATAGAGGAGAGAGTATGTTGTTATTGACATACCTAGGAAAAGGGAATATACATACTGTACCTATGGGGTTTCCATTTCTGTCGAATTAATTACCTCTGTCTTCTCTCTGATATCAACTGACTTTTATATTTCACTTGTTTTTTTGTTAGGATGCATCGGCAGCCTGACCATGTTATGGCATTTTTGCTTGCTGAACTGGGCACAAGTGGGTCACTAGATGGACAGCAGAGATTGGTTGTGAAGGGAAGATTTGCACCAAAGAACTTCGAAGGAATTTTGCGGCGATACATCAGTATGTGTTTGTGTATAACGTTTGATATTTGATAGAGAATCTGCTGGATGTAATAAATGTAAACTGCATACACTTCTGCAACCTTGTGTGATTGTTAGAATGTTGCGGATATGAGCATAGAAATTCTCTTATAGGTTACAGTAGTGTTTTTTTTTTTTTTGGGGGGGGGGGGGGGGGGTTGTTTATTGATCTTAGGATTAATGACCAATTACCCTACTAACAATCTAGTTTACAAATTAGGTCCCTAAATGCATATTATTATCTTTACATATCAATATCCCCTCCCCAAAACATCCTTGCCCTCAAGGATGATTGACTACAAAACACAATCTGAACCTAAAAAGAAAACAATCTAAGGGAGTGAAACCAGACTGAAAACATAAGCTCCATAAGCTTCTAATTTATGGAAAATATTCAGCATAAACAGTCTTGAATTCTGTGACTTGACCTCTGCTACACCTTCAGCATTTTCTTTCTACTAAGAGAACAGATTCTCCCATTAAGCATTTCAATTAACTTGCCCCTGAACCAAACTAATAGCCGACTTTGTGTAGGAGAAAATTGCATAGACAAAATCCAGTTGAGAGACAAAGTTGTAGGCTTCATAGAAATAACCCATTGCAATGAATTTGGGCCTTTTTCTAGAAACACGAAGCCCATATATTCATCTGGAATTATCAATCCCAATATACCAACAAAATATCTCTAACACTTAGAGGGAATGCAAGTCAACAGCTGTTCCTTTGACTTTTCAAACAAAAGTTTTCGCAGCCATGTACACTCGAACTTGACAAATTCTTGTTCAAAGCACTTCATATCTTGCCACCTAACTCCTTCAAATACTAACCCATCAACGACCAACTTTACTTCCATCACCACCTACGCGTCTTGTTTTGTAATGACTACGATGTCTTTATTTCCTTTTGGTCTCACACAAAGCCTTCTGATCGGAGCTGGAACTGTCGGAAGCTAGAGGTGGGGCCTGGGAGAACGTTGGCGTTGACAACTCTAAGTCGCTCAAGCCCGACTTTGCTTCTCTGGTTTGTCCTGTCACATTCCACACATCCATTGCATGCGAGAATTCGTGAAAACCTCCCATGGAGTTGACACTCGGCGACTCATTAACACTAGATGAGAGTTTCACATGCTTCGTCGCTGCTCTGTTTTGGGTCATCGCGCCTGACATCTCTGGTCCAGCGTCTATCGAAGTCATTTTTCACATTATTTCCAAGTTCTGTCACATGTGAATCTGGTTGCGTTGGCCCCAACAGATTTCTTAGTCCAGCCTCCATCTTCATTCTTTGTTCCTTGCTTAGAAATTGGGTGTTCAAGAATTTCATCTTTATAAACTTTATCAGTTACTGTGTAGTCGACCGGGCCTTCTTGGGTGTTGGTCGATTAAGACCCACCTTTTTCTTGATCTTCCAATTCTTTTCTTGCCTTCTCTGCTTTCTTAGTTCGCCATTGCAAGTAAAGTTCTTGCAATCTTGCCAGACGTCGAGCTTCAAGTAGCATGAGGGGGTTGAACATATGAACAGATTCTGCAACCTCTTTTGTCAAGCCATAAACATGTCTTAACCAGGTATTCCTCTGGTACATCTAGATTTGCTGAGAGGGAATCAAATGCATAATTATAATCTGCTACAAAACCCTGTTGTTGAAGGCGCCTTAACAGATGTTGCCCCTTTGCTTGTTAGACACGTTCTTCAAAACTTCTTGAAAGAAATTGAGAAGTGAATTAGAAGCCATGGGAAATTCTTTTCTTTTTTTCTTTTGAAATCGGCAGAAGCAGAATGGGAAAACAGAAACCAGAAGATGACAATGACAACCAGAAACCAGAAACAGAAAGACAACCAGAAATGAAGAACAACCCGAGAGATGATTGATGGCTCATGGCTGAACAACAAAACCCAGCAACAAGAACCAGTGATGCAAATCTTTATTGTTCCAATATGACAGAAGTAGAAAATAGAAGAAAGAAAATGGACCCAGAATTGATCACGGCAGAACCAGAAAGTGTTATAATTTAGGCCAGAACTGCCACGAAATGAGCTGAGTCCAGAAACAGATCAGAGGGTTTAGAAAGAATCAGAATTCACAGTGAAGCAGCAGCCAAGGAATGACTGCTCTGATACCATTGTTATGTTTATTGATCTTAGGATTAATAACTAATTACCCTACTAACTATGTAGTATACAATCAGGTCCCTAGGTTTATCTTACAATTAGGTCTCCAAATGCATATTATTATCTTTACATATCAGTGGTTGTTGGCTGCAATTTTGTAAAAATAAGAATTTTGAATAAATCTTGAGCTTGTGCTTGCATTTGTGTTTGATGTCTTCTTTATGGAGATCTTATTTACTGTGTTGATGTACTTCTCTTGAGATTAAGGCTGATTGATATTTCTCTCGCAGATGAATATGTCATTTGCATTGGATGCAAGTGTTCAGAAACAATACTTACAAAGGAGAACCGTCTGTTCTTTCTTCGATGTGAGAAGGTAAATCTTCTTGCTTGTGCCCTCTACTCACCCCTTCATATTTTGCTGTGAAAATTACTTGCTACACCGAATATTTTTCAAGCGTACCCTTTCTTGTGCCCCCTCCTTGGATGTTGCATCAAATCTAGTACTTGTTGATTTGCTGCAGTGTGGATGTGAGAGATCAGTTGCTCCCATCAAGGCTGGTTTTGTTGCTCGCGTTGGACGTAGGAATGCAGGGGCATGATTCAGTCATGCGCTTGCAATTTTATGTAAAGACGGGTTGAAGAAATGAAATCTTGAGTTGAAAAATGAGTTACCTTTGTTTTTATTTGAGTTTTGAGTATTATACTGTGGCAACCGAATGTTTATTTTTCTCGTTTTGGTTTTGGTCCAAGTGTAGGAACGGTATCTTCCAGCTGTATTTCCACAAGTGCAAACGGCCCTATTTTTGAATCATATGGAAGGGTTCAAACTTCGTAGTTCTAAATTCGTGAGGAGTAAACGGCCCTGTTTTTCAATCATATGGAAACTTGCTGAGGGGCGATATGGAACTTGATCTTAAAAATAACATCGGATTCTTCTTCATTCAACTGTCCGTAACAGTCCACTCGATAAGCATTCAAGGCTTCAGCTCCTGTTGTGATTTCACTTTTAATCCGTCAGGAACTGTCTGCAATTTCTGAGATGCAGCTTCTCTTGCATTATTAATTAACCATGAACCAAGATCAACAGCTTTCTAAACACATGCGCAAGATATAATGATGCTCTTCCAGTTGAAAATAGTTTTTCAACAACCAAATAATTTGGACCAGAACTTCAAACTTTCCAACCACACTCATGGAAACTTAATTCGTTTTAGCTTTAACGGATACAACGAAACAAATTTGTTCGGTCCAACTCAAGGCAAAATTAAAAACAAAGGAGAATCTTTTTACTTTTGAAGAACACGAAAGATTAGCAAATTTTCAATCGAGCATTTCTTATCCCCGATTCTAGTTTTCTAGGATGGGCTTCTATATCCCTCGTAAAAAGACTAAAAGTTACCGCAAGAGCACTGACAGCACTAAAAAGGACCCTCTCATCTATACTCCTTAGGCATCTGGTAGCCAGGAATGACTATTTTGTCCGCAAACATTTTGCCAGTCTTGGGCATGACATGCCAATGCAATGTCAAGTTAAATTCTTTGCCGCGAAAATTGCTTCCCTGGCCAAAAAGATGCGGGGAATTTAATTATTGGGTACTGAAGCATTCAAGAATAACAGCCTTGCAGAATTGGTATACCTGATCAATAAGCCGGTACTTGTTTGAAGTGTGAATCGAAAACTTTGCATGCTCTTTAGAAAGAATAATACCATCCCACAAGGATATCTATACATCGGCGTATCAAGAGCTAAATCAATATATTTATGAAATTATGGTAGGAAAAAAAAACCAAATTAAAACAAGGATTTTTTTTTTTTTTTTTTTGGGGGGGGGGGGGGGGAGGGGCTGTGAGAGAGAGATTATAAATTGCAAAAGCATGGCTAAAAATTAAAATACCAATATGTCAAAATAACAGATGCAGACAAATTGCTCATAATTTCACCTGGTTCAACGAATTCTTTGGGGTTTCATATTCAGCAGCAAGAAATGCAAATACCTGCAAGTATATAAGAGCCAGAACTAAGTCCCTAGACAGCTCTGAGCTTCTACTTTCCAAATCATTAATTTGATAAAAATCCAAACCATTTGCGTTATCTGCAAATATCCAACCAAATGAACCAATGCTTTTCCGATCCTTAGTAACTTTGCAGAGAACAAAGTGCTACAAAATCATGATATGCAACGAGGGAGCAAGTAACATAACAGAAAGTGAAAAGTAAAAACAGCAGCCCAGCAGCCCCAAACATAGACCTCAGCCCACTAAATGGAAATCAAATACCTTGGGCACAAGGAAGAGAAGAAGAAGAGGAAATGAGGAAGGCAGTACAACGTAAACTTAAGACATGCATCACACCTCAATCCATTGTAAACTTTCACTCCTCTCCATCTATTCCTCCCATTGTCAGTAAGCAAACGAGAATAAAAATAAAAAAGAAACATTAGCAGTTACAAGTACAACGATCAATACAAATTCACGTCAATAACCTGTTTTGTGTTCCATGTAAAAAGAGATTGTAAGTCCGCTGAAATGTTCAGTGTCAGGCTGACCTGAAAAATTTAAAAAGCTTAATTAGTTCAGGTTTAACTATGTAGTAAGACGACAATTGAATATAGGAATGCAAGGCATCACATTGAGGTCGTTTATGGCACGTTTATACATGATGTAGACGATAAACAAGACGGAATCCAGCTAATATGCATGAAAAATGTTTGGGATGTCTTTTCATGTTTAGTCATCTACAATAAGTTGCCATAACTTATTCAGGTTACATTAGAAACCTTCAAGATATAGTGGGGGAAAATTTAATCAGGGACAACCATTGGTAAAACAAGAAACTAACAATCTAACTTGATCAGACTAGGACCAGGTCCTACATCTATGCCTACGAAGTCCTTGTGAGCTCTAACTTTACCTTTAATTATTTCCCAAGTAATCATACTCCAAGTCTGATGCTGGCAAGCCCATGACAAACATATGTCCTTTCTCTTCAATCTTATATAAACTTTTTCTTAAACTATATATTATAGATTATAGACGCTGCTAACCAGCAATCAGTTGTGCCCATCATCACATACTAGAGAATCTATAAAATCAATTTTTGGGTATTGGCATACAAAATTCACCATAAAAAAAGTATAGACAATCAATCTGCACAAGCTCTCCCATGGCCAGGGAACATATACATATAGCCTTTTTTTTTTTTTTGGTCAAAATATACATATAGCCTTTAACTTGCCCTTATTTTGGCACTAAAGGCTAGATATAAATCTATCCAATCGTACAACATAGAAGGGTAACTTTTTCCATAGTTAAATGCAACCAAGAAGGCTGGACATCGTTAATCAAATTGGCAGCTAAATGCTTTATGCTTTAAGAAGTTTTGCCACTTGTATTATACTCACTTATCATGAAAACTCTTCCCGAATCATTTTACTTCAAGGCTTTCAGCACATTGCCAATACAACTAAATGCCAACATGATTCATGTTCATGACATGTAATGTTTTGCGTTATCCTTATATCATCAATCAAATGGTAAATTAGTCGTCAGTCTCCATGATAGGAAACAATAAAAGTGGAAAAGTCAACCTTGGATGAACTTTTATACCTCAGGAGATATCAATTTCCATTATTATTGAAGTATTAAAGTAGGTAGGTCGTATTAGCCCACATTTTATTATCATCCATCGTCAGACTTAACCAGCAAACATGTTTGTAGCAGGTCTAAACAATGACAGTCGGCAAGCAAACTCAATTTTCATAGTTGCTAGATACACACATAAGATGAAGCCGTATATATAATATCCGAATAAATATGCGGAGCTAGAATATTTACATTAAGTTTTTAAATTTGTACGTAAATATGGCTTGTATTAGTCAAGGATGACATAAAATTAAAAATCATTTTGCGCTAATCACGTACATATATAGAAAAATAAACAAGTGCATCCCATGTCCTTTAAAGGCTCAAACCAGCACAACACTAAAAACGAAAGCGAAACACGAATTGACAGTTAAAAATCAAAGCAAGAAAATACCTCGTCGTTTCCGCTGGGCTGCTTCTGAAACCAGTTCATGTTCAAAACCTACATTCACAACGCGCACATACTAACATAGACTAATCAAACCATACAGGATTAAGCAATCGAAAACAGATAAAGTATAGTGAAGTACAGATCCGTGAGGGGGAAATTACTGGGAAAGAGGGAGAGTGACCTGGACTTGAGCAGATGGAGAGGGAGAATTAAGGCTGTCAGATAGAGAGGATATGACGCACATGAAGGCCAGAATAGTTACGGCAAAGGTTAGTAGAGCATTAGCTCTGTAACCAAAAGAATGCATTTTTTTTCCCCCTTTTTGAGCTTTGGGGGTTTTCTCCGAATGCTCTTGCACTGGTCCGATGAATGAAATGGCGAAGACAAGGGGTTAATGGTAGTAAACAGAGACTAAGAAGGCTACACTCGTCATTTCGTGCCGTCGTTGGATCCACGTAATTGGTGGGCCACCAAAAGAAGCTTTCGGCTTCTTTTTTTGCCTAAAGGCCGTAGCTGATACAGTGATACCTGATAGGTAGCTGTTTAATTTTTCTTTTCTTTGGGTGATCTTTCCTTTTTTTTTTTTTTTTTACGGTCAAATTTAAAAAAGCGAAAAAGATCAATAAATACCATATGAATTTGTAAAACCTCCAAAAATCTATCGAATTTGTAAAAGGATTGAGAATTGACAAGGACTTCTGAGGGATATGTAAATTCGGGTGAAATTACCATTTAGTCCTTAATTTTAAATAAATTTAAAAAATAAAAAAAATCCTCGTCGAAGGACCGCTAGCGACCGGGCACCGGCAAGGGGGGTGGGGTTTTGTTTTTTTAAAAAAATATATTCATTACAATACTCGTTCTTCATCGTTTTCCTTGTGATGCCGTGAATCCCTTAAGAAAAATCTGGTTTGATTTTTTGAAATTTTAATCGTTTGGGATGTGGCAGTTGTTGGAGCTAGACTCCATTGTTGGAAGGTGAAGAAGGGAGAAATAAAGAAAAAGGTGAATAGTAAAACGAGCTCAGAAGGTTGAAAAATCCAATAATAAACAGTGAATTGCGTTTGAGAAAGAAGGTGAACAATAAATATAGGCTTTTGACGACTGTTTTTTCAAAAACAGTCATCGAAAACAGTACTTTTAATGACTGTTTTTGAAAACAGTCATTAAAAGTACTGTTTTCGATGACTGTTTTTGAAAAAACAGTCATTAAAAGTATGTTTTTTATGACTGTTTTTCAAAAACAGTTGTTAAAAGTACTGTTGTAAATATCGTTTGTGGAACGGTAATTTTCATTTATGGAATGGTAATTCTCATTTGTGGAATGGTAATTCTCGTTTCAAGATTTGTAAAAGTGCATTTTTAAAAATAAAAATGCACTTTTACAAATCTTGATATAAAAATGCACTTTTACAAATCCTGAAACGAGAATTACCATTTCACAAACGGCATTTACAATAGTACCTTTAACGACTGTTTTTTCAGAAATAATCATAAAAAACATACTTTTAACAACTGTTTTTTCAAAAACAGTAATCGAAAATAGTACTTTTAATGATTGTTTTCTCAAAAACAATCGTTAAAAGTATATTTTTTATGACTGTTTTTGAAAAAACAGTCGTCAAAAGCCTACATTTACTGTTCATCTTCTTCCTCAAACGCAATTCACTGTTCATTATTGAATTTTTCAACCTCCTATGCTTGTTTTACTATTCACCTTTTTCTTTATTTCTTCCTCCTTCACCTTCCAACAATGGAGTTCAGCCCCAACAACCACCACATCCAAAACGATTAAAATTTCGAAAAATCAAACAAGATTTTTCTTAAGAGATTCACGGCATCACAAGGAAAACGATGAAGAACGAGTGTTGTGATGAATATATTTTTTTTAAAAAAAAAATCCCACCCCCTTGCCAGTGGCCGGTGGCTGACGCCGACCCTTCGGCGGTTGGTCACCAGCTGCCCTTCGACGAGGATTTTTTTTAAAATTTTTAAATTTATTTAAAATTAAGGGCTAAAGGGTAATTTCACCCGAATTTGTATATTCCTCATAAGTCCTTGTCACTTCTCAATCCTTTTACAAATTCAATAGGCTTCTGGAGGTTTTACAAATTCATATGGTATGTATTTGTCTTTTTCCCATTAAAAAACAGCTGATTTTCTATAATTGATCTAAATTTTGGACTGTAGAAGTGTTAAACGATGTAAAAATTTGGGAGAGGCTATCTACACAAACATACAAGTGTAAAAAAGTCCTTTATCACATACCAAAATTGCCCTTATCACTAGTATATTTTGACTAATTCTCACATGCTACAAAATGACAATCACTTATGTTAAATTGATAAAAAAAAGAATTTAAGTTTATCCTCATTAAAATTTTCTCTATTTAAAAGTCATTCTCATACCTTTCTTATTCTTCTTTCCTGCCATAATTAAATAAAAATAAAATGGGAAAAGATTCATTAATAACCCTGCTCCCTTAATAACTCTCCCTCCAAGTGGACATATATTCAGGATAAAAAGAAATTTCGCAGTGAATTTATAATAATAATTAAATCGGTACAAGATTATATGGACGGAGGAGAGTATTGCATAATTTCTCATATATTTATGAGTGTATGAATACTGAAGCTCTGTCTATATAATTCACCTCATCTTCACTATTTCTTTAGCTGGCAGAATGAAATGATATTGATAAGAACACACTAATTGATTATACACACACAACGTACACATTAATTTAAGCACACAGTACAGATCAGGCTTACACATGCATGTCGTTTTATTTAGTTTGATTCCCACCACCCCTTAAACATTACAAGGTAGGAACAAGGAGAAGCTTATTGCTGATTGCTGATTGCTGATTGCTGATTGCTTAATCAGAAGCATGCTTCAATACACACGTGCGGGGACTCTATGGAGAAGTGGCGAAGTTGTAGCTGGAACATTTAGTGCCACGAGAGAGCAAGGAAGGGCTAAATCCGAGCGTGGAGCGAGCCAGGTCGAACACCACCAGGTACTCCTGCAACTGACGTGCCCCTAAAGCGATCGCAGCCCTTGGCTTGTCTCCTCCATTCACGAACCCTAGACACCTCACTCCAGGCCTTGCCTCCACCATCAAATTCTCTCCACTTATTCTCCACGCTGCACTAGCCCCTCTCATCACTAGCTCCACGTCCGGAACCTTGTTGATCTTCTTCCAGTCCATGCATAAGCCAAATGGTTCCACTGCCTTCACCTGCGCCTGTTTTGGAACTTGATTGGCATATACGTGAACAAGGGCTTCGAATATGGATCGGTGCAGAACTGTATAAGGCGATGCGGTGGTAATCAAGGTTCCTCCGAGACCGGATCTGGTGGTCCTTGCGAGTTCTGATGCGAGAGATGGGCTCACTGGGACCACCACCTGGCTGTTAACTTTTATGGACGTGACTCGGACATGGTACTCTCCTTTCGGGGTAACAGTGAGCGGGGTGTAAACCAGATCACGTGAAATATCCAAGTGAGGACGTAATAGATTTGGTTGTTCCCCGAAGAATATAAACCCCTTCGAGTTGGGGTCGCCGGAGAGGCACATGGCGAATGTTTGTTGTAACCCGAAGTGAGAGGCGAGTTGACGTGGGAGAGAAATGGGCTCGTGGCCCAGTCCGGCCACGCCCTGAACGATGGGCGGAAGGCCGTTGTGGAGGAGGAAGGAGGGTGCGCAGGCAAAGAGGAAGCGAGGGACGACGACCATGGACACGGTTTTAGAGGGAGAAAGTGGGGGCTGTACTTGAATGGCGAGGATGTCTTGGGCGAGCTCGGCGACGCCAGACTGGAGGGTGACAGGGTTGACGGACATGAGGCCGCAGGTGTTGTTGTGGCAGCCGGGGCGGGAAGCGGAGGCGCAAGAGTAGCATAAGTGGGAGTTGGCTCGTGAGCAGAGGGTGGAGTGGCAAAGGGGGGCGGTGTACGAGGTTGATGAGTAGTGTTGGTCACAGTTGACCCACAAGGACCGGCCGTTGAGGTCCACAAGAACCGGGACAGCAACAAGAGGGGTTCTCTTGTGGATATAGGCCCAATGAAGGCCCGAAGAAGCATCTTTTTGCACAGGCAAAACCAGAAGACTCGGCTCGGCAGGCTGGAGGGTGGCGGACTCTGAAAAGAAGAGAAGAGAGATGAGTAGCAGAAAACGGAGGAATGAAGCAGAAGCCATGAGATGGAATATAATTAATTAAATCTGTTGGTGGGGATGAGTGAAGGGCTGCGTTTAATAGGAGGGGTCCTGTGTGGAGGACAGCGAGATGGAAGGAGGCATGAGTTTGGAGGATAGAGATAGGGATGAAGGGGTGCAGGGGAGGGAGACAAAAGGGAGTGATACTTGGCGAAGGAACAAGATGGTTTGAGTAGTGACGCGCAATTGCATGGCCTTGTGGTGCTTGCATGCACTCTCTAGCTACTGTCTAAGAGCTTTGGATTGTTGCCTGCCTCACCCTCGGGATCCCCCCTCTATTTTCAAGAAACACCAAACTTATATTTACTTTTAATGTTTAATTATTTTCTATCCTTCAAGAATGATGATATATGATTTTCAATGACAGCATGACCAGACAAATCTATGCATTACGGACACCTGCTCAGACTGCCTGGCCTGGCCCTAAGCCACGGTAGGTTGGGTCGTGATACATGAGCCCGCTTATTACAATGGCCCAAGAAAAAAAGCCCATATATGCTCCATGAGCGTCGGTGCTTTGTTTCCCTTTGCGGCGCTCGTGGGCGATTATAATTCCCTGCACATGTTAGCGTGGGAATGATTGAATAATATTTTCACTTGCCAAGCAGTGGTCCCATCTATTTAAATATGTAAATAGTAATACTCGATTACATTAGGACATCATTCATTCCAATATGTAAAACAAAATTCATCGAAATTAGTTTTGATATTTTTATAAAATTTTCTTTTCGGAAAGAAACTACGGTGGACCCCTCACCTTCAATTATTTTTTCCTCTCTTATTTTTGTCGTTATTTGGATCTTAATTTATTCTCGTGTGTCCTGAATTACAGATTCCCCCGGGGGAAAATAGTACTACTGTATATATGGTTGATCAAACAGAAGTCAAAAGAAGAAAAGCTAATTAATGAACAGTAGACAGAAAGGCGAAGGGCCTTGTTGTCATTGGATCACCTTTGGTGCCTCGAGTAAAAGAGTGAAACCGATTACCACAGTTTACAAGTGAAAGAAAAGCAACACAAGAATCAACAAGTAAGAGAGATCCTAGACATCTCTCTCATCATTGATCGCCTTTCAAAGGAAAGGAGGGGACTATCAATATTCAAATATATAAGATCTTTGTCCCCACCTTTCCTCGCCAGAGAGTTGGGTCTAATTTAAAAGATACAGCTGTTTCGTCTATTGTTTGTACCCAGGCCATAGCAGATTCTCTTTATGACCCATCATTATCAGAAACCCGCATGTTTCTGGATAATACTGAACAAAGTTTGATCCAAAATTATTGGTGCTACTCTAAACCAGGAGCCATTCAATATTTACAAATGGAGAAAATGGCGCACCAGACTTGAAACAATATTTTACTCATTAAGTGCTAAAAGATTAAGAAACCAGTCAAGTTAGCATGCCAGGACAAGCTTGAGTCCTCGCATGCACATAATTAAACTGTCCAATTGTCCAGGCTACTGGCCCTTAATAGATTCTCAGATGATAACGTATAACTATAAAATATTACCAAACATCTTTAACATAAGATTTAATTTATCATCTGTCAAAGGTAGTATGTTTTTACTGAGTGTCTGCGTCAAAGTGCGAAAAGCATTTGCTTTTTTGTTTTCTGCACACAATGCTCCCATCCAACTAAACGCCTGAGAATAATTATATGTATAAATAAAAGGCACGATATATCCAAAAAAGGGGGGCATGATCAGTAAGGGAGTGGCTATACTGTGAGGGCCATTTTTTGGCCATTAGTGCTTAATTACAGCTAGCACATGTGAGCGCCTGCCATTACGTCTGTCTGTCGCCAAGGACACGTCCCAGAAATAAAAGCAACCATATCAATTTTATATATATATATATCATCCTAAATTTTGCACATATCTAATACCACTAACGCACTAACATTCACTAGAACAAAATTTCATGAAACTCCATATACTGAACAAAGGAAGACCAAGAAACAACTAGATATAAAAGTGTAGCAATGCAAGCTCGACCTCTAAGTTACATGACAGTGCAGCCCTCAGTGTTTTCATCGTTAAAGGCGTGAGTAACAGGATCGTTGCCCGGATAAACTGGGATCGGCGGTGGAGGTGGCATGTAAGGGCGGCCGTACATCATTGTTGGTGGTGCGTACATACTGTTCAGATGTGGTTGCTGTTGATAATTATGGCTCATCATGGGAGCCATGTAAGGCTGCTGCGGCTGATACTGTGGAGGAGCATGATGTTGCATCTGCATCCCAGGGTAGTACCCACCACCGTTCATGGCGGGTAGGCCTTGCATTTGCATTAAATTCCTCATCTGCTCCATTTGGCCCATTTGAATTGGGCCCATCTGGCCCACGTTTCCATGATTACTGTTACCTTTACCACTATTGTTTTTACCACCATTGCCTCCTTTCCCTTTGCCTTTGCCTTTGCCTTGATGAGACTGAGGAATATCAAATTCATCAAGATCGTCTTCGTCGTCGTCAAAATCGTAGCCCTCATCCTCAAATTTGTCTCCTCCCTTCTTCTTCTTCCCTTCTTTGCCCTTTTTGTTATTTCCAGTTCCGCCCCCACCTCCTCCTTCCTTCTTCTTATCTTTGCTTTTGTCACCTCCTTTTTTACCAAACCCTAGAAACCGACCTAGCAACCCCCCACTGGTTTTCGTGTTCTTTTTGTTTCCTCCACCTCCATGATTGTGTTTTTTGCCTCCGCCTTCATGGCCTTTCTTTCCTCCGTTGCCCGCATTTTTGGCCTTGATTTGTTCTGCCAGATCCATGACGTCAATCTTCTTCGCATTCTTACCACCACCACCACCACCACTCTTACCTTTATGCCCACTCATCATCTTGTTGGGCATAGCATGAGTATGGACATGTTCTTCTTCGTAGTCATCCTCTGAATCTTCATAATCGTCGAACTCGTCATCACTTGCGTCAAATTCCTCCCCCGGCATGTTGAACTTGACAGATTTGTGATCTTTGGCGGGTAGGTTGAAATTATTAGGCCCTTTATTTTGGTATTGAAACAACTGGGGCTGACCACCTCCTTTTTGGTGGTCCTTTCCACCCTTGTGAGACTTCTTGTTGTCTTTTCCCCCTTTGCCATGAACATGATGATCAAGTTGCAGGTTCTTAAACTGGTTAGTGGGAAACATCATGCCTTTCGGCGCCCATAGTTCAGCACGTTTGCCTGAACTTTTCAGCTTTTTTAACAGTGTGGCTGGATCCACATTCCCTGTGACCACTACCTTCCCCTGCTCTGCATCTATGTTCACTGAATACACCCCTGTCACCAAAATCATGTAATTAGCAACCACCAAAGTTTGATGAAACATACCTATACTATACTACTAACTAGCCCGAGAAAAAAGATTAATTAGCCAAGCATAATTGAAGCTGTGGAATATGAAAAAGAGACTTGTGGTGCATGTGCTAAGTAAAAGCAGTAATGATAACTTGGAGTTGGATCTGAAAATTGGACAAATTAGACTTGGTAATAAAAGCTATATACCGTCAATTTTCTGAAGCAGTTTCTTTACTTTATGCTCGCAGCCCTCGCAGTGGATGTTCACCTTGAGAACACAAGTCTGCACAAATCAAATGGCATCAGCGAAGAAGAATTACCCGAGGAACAGAACCAGAGAAAAAGGAAGTAAATTAACAAATTTAGCTTAGTAAAATAAAGATGAGACGGGAAATTACTCAAGAGAACTTGTACCTGAAGTTTGAGCAAGTCTTGCTTATTCATCTTCTTCGTCACGAACAGAGAGAAAGTGTGTGTGAGAGAGGGTGTGGGATGTGGGAAAAGCAGAGGGAGTGTAGAGATATTTTTAGAGCGCTTAAAGGCGGTTGGAAAGCATGGCCAAATTATCTCTTTTGGCTTTGTCCCCTTACTGGAATTTCCGTACAGCGACCACACAATTACTCACACTCACAGACGCAGAGTGGTGGATGAGGAGAGAGAAAGATGGAGCTCTGCAAGTCTGCAACGAGAGCAGGGGGACTAGATGGCTATAAACAGCTAGGAATAGCTTTCCCTCTGAGTTGGCTTTAGTGGCTTTTATGCTTTTGTTGTATACAAAGAAGCTTCAGGTTGGGATGGTGTTTGACAGCTTAATTGTGCTATTCTTGAACTTAAATAATTAAACGCGCTGCCCCAATTCTGATATTTCTGTGCAACTATATGGACTGTATGATTCAGCCCACTTTTGGTCCCCGATCCACGTTCAGGTTTTCCTTCACAGGCATATCAAAAAAAAAAAAAAAAAAATCTGAACACAAGAAAAGTTTCCTTTTTTTTCCTCAACAATTTCTATCGTATCTTCAAGTAATTGATTCTTGAGCAAAAAAGAAAAAAAAAAGTAATTGATTGACGACGCTAGTGGAATTTAATTTTGATTGTTGAGACAATTATGTCTAAAAATTATATCCAAATAATAAATTGCCATAAAAAATTGTTAATTGTAAATCCAGATATTTTATTGGTATTTGGTAATTAATTTTTGAATTACCTTAAATTTTTTAAATCTTAAATGCATCTTGTATTAAATAAGGTATGATTTTTTGGATTTGGTTACTTACCTTACTTACCAAATTTTCCCAAAAGATAAGGTAAGTTTGCTTTTGGGCCAGATTAGCGAATTGTGACGATAAGAGAGAAGATTTAATAAGTAGGAATTGAATGTATCATGTTGCCCCAGCGTGCAAGAAGAAACTCCAGCTTTATTGGCCCCCACTTAGGAAATAAGTTCAGTCTTCAACGACGAAACCAGGGCTATGTTCATGTGCAATTTGACCCCAAGCGGTTCGATCCTATCCTTTTTTTTTTTCGTTTCCAATGATATTACTTGCAAGTATGGATCAAGTAAAATATTGATTTGTTAATTTCTAACTGGAGCACCGCTCAAATCCCCATCTCTGGCACTGACACATACAGCCATTCATAAAGAGGTCAAAATAAAATAATAACCCACTCTGCTTCTTCAGAGATAGAACAGTGAGCAGCATCTTTTCGGAGTTTGGACTCTGCCTCTCCAACCAAAATAAGTGTTTGTCTTCTTCCTAAACCTAACCTCGATGCAAAGTTTGCTGTCCCCTCTTTTCATCTCTCTCTCCTTTGTCCTGAAAGAAAAGATTTTAAAAGGAGAAAGATAAGCGCAAGAAGAAGGTGCCTTAATGGTGACAAAAGAACTCCTACGAAAGGGAACAACCCTCCTAAAAACCCTCCGTCTCTGTCAAATAAAGCTTTCCGAGTAGTGAGCACTTGAGATGAGGTTGCCGACTCCCAAGTCGTGCGCTTTTCTTTTCTTTTCTTTGTTTTTTTTTTTGTAAAAAAAAAAAAAAATTCTTGTTTTTCTCTATCGATCAGTGCCCCGATACTTTGATTATTTTGCTATATCTTGCACTTGGTTCTTCACACCATCATATCCGTCGTTTTCTTGTTGTGTCTCATCATTTAGTGGGCACCTCCTTTTCAAACTTGATCGGTGGCCTGAGGCAGACCCAGCAACTAGTGATAAAAAAAATCATAAGGAGGATTCACAAATCATGGGTTAGGGAAGCTTCCACTAACATTGTCGACATATTTTAGTGTCGATAATATGATGTTAAGGAAATAGCTGCGACTAGCACAGTAAGTATCAGATGTTTGATTTTTGCAGCAGATATTTTAACTCTTGGGACTGATTCGAGAGAGGAGGTTAAACAGGGTCTGAGAATATCATCATGTGACTGACAGATGACCAGACAATGGGATGTCAAGAAAATCATTCTGAAGATCTATAAGTTTTTCTTGGGGGTGTGCATGGAAAGTGGACAGGTCACGAGGATATATGGACACCGTTCCAGGTTAAAAGTATGGCAAATATATATACAGTGGAGAGAAGTTGAGAGAGAGAGAGAGGCACAATTGGGTGGGTTGATTTTAAAAACAAAAACAGAGAAAGAAGCAGAGGAAGATTATTGGTTTATTAGGCGAACGAATGGATAGAAGGAGAAGTGGGTCATGAAGCGAGTGGGGAAGGAAAAAAAGAAGAAAATGAAAGGAGGGGGGTGGCCGGAGTTGGAGGAGTTCAATTCAAGCAACTCAAGTAACTTAATTAAGGTATAATCGATGAAAAAAATATGTCACGTCTGCTTCATACATAAAATATGTCTATGTTAACGTGAAATATAAGTCGTCGGGAGAAGAAAAAGTGGGGGGAAATTGGAGGGAATGTGGGAGGGACAGGTGGCTCCAATGGTGCCGTGTGAAGAGCGTAGAGTAGCCGGCCAAATAGTGACACATAGCCCTCACCCTCCCTCAATGGAAGTTGTTGGAATAGGCTTTGTGCTTAAGCGGAGCCCATATTCACATAATACACAATATTTCAGTCTTAATCATGCACATGAGCCTATCATATCAGCACATGGCCCATTCTTTAATTATTCCACCTTCCATTATTTTATAAATCCACCTAAATATGATCATCCAATTTTGTTTCTTTCTCGTCCTTCTATTGGGGATAATACTCTCTATAAGGCATTAAGTAAGTTTTATATCCTATTTAAGGCATTGTTAGGCCCAACACTACGTGTGTGCACCCCTTCCAATTCATGAATCATGACCCACTTCTCCTTGTTTGTACCAATTTTTTTCACCCGACTTATACTTTCAACGAACTTCTTTGGTATCCCACCCGATTCATTAAAACCTTCAGTTCTAAACTTCTAATTAATCTGGATTCAAATTCTGTGGTGGCAAGGACGACCCCCTAACAGTGATAGCTTCATACAAGGCGGATTATAACTGCTTTTTTTTTTGGTACAGATGCGGGGAGGGGGAATCGAGCCATAGACCGGGGGAGACTAAACATCTCAATACCACTGTAAGTGCCACTGCACTGTAATGACCGGGGAGACTAAACATCTTTATTGCAGACTTCCAACCAACTTTTATTCATACATTTCAACTTTTTGACCTGATTTCATATATAAAATAAAGAAAAAAAAATCTCAGCCCATTTAAATCATATCTAGCCCATCCGAAAAAGCCCATGACTAAAGTTCCTTTTGAGAAAAACGTTACTAATACTAACTCCCAAAAAAATGACAAAGGGCCCGGAGGATATGCGCATAGTAAAAGAACGACAGCTTTCAGTTCGCGGCGCGACGGAGGGAGGGAAATTTGTCGATAGATAAAAAGGCGATTTTCGTGGATTCCGCACGAGGAGGATTCAAAATGTGAATGGTCGAAGGAAACGGAATGAATCCTTGATTGCATTTTGGACAAGAGATCAAATAGTCTAAATGGCAGATCGCGCGGGCGATGATGATAAGACAAGAAGGGTTGTTTTTGTAACCGTGGGAACGACTTCATTTGATGCTCTTGTGAAAGCGGTGGACTCTCCGACGGTCAAGCAGGAGTTATTTACAGAAGGGTACACCCACCTCCTTATTCAAATGGGTCGTGGATCTTATGTTCCCACAAAGGTAGTCTTAAAAACACTTCACTGCAGTGCCTTTTATTCCCTACTCATCTGATGTATCCACAATGAAGTTAAGTTGAACTATTATTAGCTTCTCAGTTATATAAACTTGTGACTATTATTAGCTTCTCAGTTATATAAACTTGTGACTAGAGGTGAATGGTACTCTAGAAGTTATAAATTTCGAAATATTTTGAATACAAAGTTTGGAAATGCGTCCACTTGAGGCTCCTCAAATGTCTTTTTGACTACTTTTTTTTCAGGGTCCGTTAGAAATTTGTGAAAAACTGGAAGATGTTAATGCATGATGGCTTTATCACCCTGAAATTATGAATTAAGATTTTGGGAGGAAGTCACTCAATTACATCTAAATTTAAAATTTGAAATTATATTGTATTGGTATTGACATTAGCTTTATTACATGCTTCTCTCATTTACTGAATTTCTTAGAAGTTACTTCTTTGTAGTCTGAAGGAGGTAGTTCGTTGGCTGTTGATTACTTCACCTTTTCCTCCAGCATTGCCGACCATCTTAATTCAGCCTCTCTTGTCATCAGTCATGCAGGTAACATTTTCTTTTCTTCTGTTCTTTCTTTATTTTTTCTTGGTTCTTTACTTTTTATGTAGTTATGGTATTGTCAAGTTTGCATGAGTCATGGTGTTACTATTTGATTTTAGTGGCTGCAATTTTATTGTTCCATCTGTAAGGGAGAAGTATCTGTCACGCTAATGGTCATTGATTATATTTGCTGCATTCTGCCTTCAGTTTTATCATTCCATCTATAAGATAGACTCAACTTCAATTTTATTGTTCCATTAATTATATCTGGATGTGATAAGTGTTGACTGGGTTCGTTCAAGTTATTCACCAGTACTAGGGAATAGGAGAAGAGTAGAAAATGAAAATAAGAAATGAGCGACAATTGTTACCACGGGCTGGTAAAATTAGATTAAATAGCAGGAGGACATAATGAGCAAAGTCAAATACGGCCCCGAATTAGACTTATTTGCATGAAATTGACTTGTGTACTTTAATAAATTTAATCTAAATGTAAAATAATTTAGCATAATTGATGTCGTTTATGCTTTTTTAAGAATAAACAAAGGATCCGTCAATTCCCTCCCTTCCCGACTCTGGCTAAGCATAGGGGGACCAGTTGTTTTGTTGAAAAGCGAGGGGATATTTTCCCACTGTTTAATGCACTCATGAGTGATGAGTTTACTACCCCGCATTGTTAAGGATTCGACAAGTCTAGATTACGTTATATGTTTACTATTTGTTGGAACGTGGTACTTTTATTCACTATTACATTTTTCAGTATCGTTGATTTCTTTAGTCCCAAGCCCCATAAAGTCGGCGGCACATTCTAGAATGAATGAATATGTTATTTCACAGTTCTGATTCTGAATCCGAATGCCTACCTTGCATTTTGGAGATTGACAAAAGTTTTGTGTGCTTTTGGAGAAATTTTATATTTTTACAGGCATGTTTATGTGTCAATGTTACATTGACTGCAAATTTTCTAGGGGCGGCTTGTAACTGTTGACTGACTCCATGCAGGGTCAGGTAGCATATTTGAGACGTTGAGGCTGGGCAAGCCTTTAATTGTGACTGTGAATGAAGATTTGATGGACAATCATCAAAGTGAACTCGCAGAAGAACTGGCAGACCAAAAACATTTGTATTGTGCGCGTCCTCAAACTCTCCATCAAACTGTAGCTGATATGGATTTGAATTCTCTCGTCCCTTACTCACCGGGTGATGCCACACCTGTCACAAAGCTCATCAATAGATTCCTCGGTTTTCCTGATGATTGACGAATTAAAATGTGATTCATCCAGTTTTTTTTTTTCATCAAAATACATGAGTAATGTAAATTTCGGTTAAACTGGGGAATGCCAATAATATTCAAGTGTCATGTTGATTTTGAGGGTGAGGGTCCTCCCACATATCACATGGTTGAATCAAGATTGAGTAGTGAAGAAGAGGTAAAATTGGAGGGGCATGATGATTGGTGTTATAAAGGATAGATGGGTGAAGCACGTGGGATATGATTGATACACGAGCATAGAAGATCTGAACGGAAAGCGAAGGTCGAACTTGATGGATGCTTACATATATAGTATAGTGGGTTCGGTTGTTGTGGTCCTGCTTCATCTTAAATACAGCTTGCCACTCCATACCTGCTTTATGATGGCCACATGACTTCTGTGACTTTGAGCTCGCCATAACCATGGCCTTTCTCATTATGCAGGAATCAAGCTTCATAAATAGTGAAATAAAATGCAAGCTCTTAATACCTTCGGCTTCGAGCAGGAACCATCAACTATGTCCAAGGCCGATTGTTGGCTCAGAATTACCTATTATGAATGACCTGGTACAATCAACTAAATTGTACATTCTTAACTTGAGCACATCTTACGTGTTGGCTCCATAGATTTTAGCGCTGATAAACCGTGCTCTGGTCAAGGAGAATGAATGTCTTTGTTGAAGATGGTAGAGATTAGGTGCCACGATATTTATTTTGGTTGATAGAGATAAGGATGCCCTTGAGAAAGGGACGAAGGCAAAGTAATAGTGGGTCATGTCATTGTTGAATAAATGAGGCAAGTCTGCTTTTCTTTTTCTCTTTTCTTCTTTTCCCGGATCTGTCATCTGCCTAATTGCATAGCTACGCTCGCAAACAAGAAAATAAGAAGGGCGGCCGTATAAGGGTCCAGATTGAGGTTAGTATGTTGTGTGAAAGCCAAAATCTATTGTGATATATCAACACTGGCAGAGTTATATATCAATTAAATTTCATGTCGTCAGTAGTAGATGTTATTTAATAATTGAAATTGAGATAAGATATTGTCACTACCAATTTTATGTCACTACCAAGTCACTACCACTTTTTCACCGTTAAATTACAATCTTATCTACTTTTATTATTTCTTTCTCTTATTGAGATTCTGATCTAACGGTGAAAAAGTGGTAGTAACTTAGTAGTAACATAAAATTGGTAGTGACAATATCTTATCCCATTGGAATTTACCAAAGTATTTTGTTTTGTGGCGCCCAAAAAAGCGGAAGACCAAATGGCATGGCATGAGATATCTTATTAGCCTCCCCTGAGTTGCAACCTCCATCCCATCAAACTTCACTTGCCCTTGTTTCTGATTGAAGCTGATGGGTATACACCACTTGTATTAACCCTTATCGCCCTCCTCTTTTCTTTACCTTAAGATTTGAAGTTATCTGCATCCCGCAGTTTCGGCATATTTGCTAAAGCCGTGGAATCAGGAAAAACCACTTTTCTACAGCAAAAAGCTTACTTTTGGCTAATTTTGATTTTGTCATGTGTTTGAGTTTATGGTGAAACATGATGTGCTTATTCCTCGATTTTGTCATGTGTTTAAGTTTATGGTGAAACACAATCTGCTTATTTCTCAAAAAACTCATTTATCAATAAGCCACAATTTCTTACTTCTGGGTCATGTTGCAGTACGACAGAAAATATAGGTATGTAAATCCCACAGATTTCATCTTTTCAATTCCTCTTAGCCCCTTTATCTTTTTTTCCTGGTGTCTCAATTCTCGTTTGATACTCTCAACATAGCCATCAATTTTTATTCTTCAGTGAAAAATTCTCATTTTCAAATATATCTATTAATATATTTTTATCTATTAAAAATTTAACATTCTAATAATTAATAATTTATATGTTTATCTATTAAATATATTTAATTATGTCATATGTCATATGTTTGGATTTGTTTGAGAAATAATAGGGAAAACACAAATGACATTAATTAGGAAAAAATCCTATATGTATTATTTTATAAGATTCTTCATTTATCAGGGAAATATCAATCGTTCGATGCTGGCTATCCAATACCAGTTAGATGTCTTGATCCGTACGTGAGTGTTATCCCCTTCCGACTTCAAGCGACAACGGAGATTTGGAAATTATAACGAGATCTTCAATTATTATCATTCAAATTTGAGGTACACCACAAAAAAAGGATGTTTGGAGTCTGGAAGAATATGTTTCAAATCTTGCAAGATATGCACTCATGTGGCTTTAAAACACATTTATGCATTCTAATTTATATGTATTTTTATTTATATACAATTTTATCCATTAAATATATTTAATTAAATACTTTAGTGTTTTTTAATTTTTCCAATAATAATTAAACTTTTTTTATTTTATCAAATTTAAATTTAATTTTTCTCTTCAATTACCACAACATATATATATATTTGTGTCCACATGCACATATATATATATGTGTGTGTCTTCTGGTAATTAAATATTATATATTATTCAATAAGATTTACACCATTTTTTAGTCATTTTCCATCTTAACTTGATTTTCAAATAATAATCCAAATAAATTTAAATTTGGGGAAAAAAACTTTTATCATCATCAATCCAAACACAAATCATATTTATAATTTGATTTTTATCCTATCTTAAAGTTTACAAAAATTAAATTAAAAAAAAAAGTTATTTCTATCACCACTAATGCAAACAGACCCTAAGCCATTCACTCACCTTTTTTTGGCTGAAGAAGATGATTATCTAGATAAAAACTTAAATCAAGTTTTTTGTATTTTCCAATTACACATGACTACATGTCTTACTAATAATTTAAAAAAAAAAGAAAAAAGAAAAAAGAAAACATGGTTATAAAAGTGTGATTTAAAAATTTAATGTAATAAATATAATAAACTTAATGTAAGCATAGTCGGATTATGAAGTAAAGAAATTTTATGTTGTAGGTACAATTTGTCAATTATTGTTGGTTGCGAAATGATAGGGATGGAGATGTGCGGGTGGCTATATAATGATAATTGAGAGAGGAAGAATGCAAAGGCACATGCAGAGCTCAAAACGTCGGTTTAATCTGTTGCCTCTTTGGGAGGGTATCGTAATTATTAGTTGCCACCATCAGAATGCCCACTTGGTTTAGCTGGCAAGCCTTCTCTCACCCATAAGCCATAACCACTGCTATCCTTTCTTTCATTCCTGGGTATCAATTTGGAATTCGAGATGAAAGAATAAGAAAATTATACTACTGTATACCTTGGTGTTTTATTCTGGAATCCGGAGATTATTATTTTCTAAGGGAGAGCGGGTGGCAAAGGCTTCCAAGACTCTATGATCCAGAAGAGAGAGAGAGAGACAGTTCTATACAAAAGACACCGCTTGGGACAAACCAAGTACACGCTACCACTTCGATTAAATTATTCACGAGAAAACACAGAGGGAGAGAGAGAGAGAGAGAGATTATATGACCCTCTACTTGGTAGTTGGTCCCCCTTTAGAAGAAGGGAAGTTCAAAACTAGCAAATACTAACCTTCCATTTTGTCCTAACCATCAAATTCATCCATAGTCCTCTCTCCCTTTCTTGCTTCTTTCTAGCTCTGTTCTCTGCATTCATGGAAGTGAATACCAGTTTTGCTGTAGCCGCAGAATCACCCATTGTTGCCTCCACACGGAACCACTCACATCTCGAAGAGCACAACAAGCATCATCACCATCATCCTCACTTCCCCTCCAAAACCATTCTCATAGTGGTCATAACCCTCACTTCCTTCATGCTTCTCCTCGCCATTTCTCTAATCATATTCCTCCTCCGTCGCCTCAAATCCTCCCACAAGAACCCAAGCACTAAACTCGGCGGCGAAGAGTTTCACGATACCAGTAGCAGATTCGTCGCCTCATCAACAGCTTCCAACTTCACTTGTAGCCCAGGTAGCGTTCTTCTATACCTCAAGAAAATAACTTTTTTCCCAGATAAAGATTAGTGTTATTAACATTGGGAGAGAGAAAATCGCAGATGTGAGGGGTGGCTGTATGTATGGAGGAAACATAAACAGAGCATCTATACCTAAATTCAGGGGAGTGCAAGTTTTCACATATAAGGAGCTAGAAGTGGCGACGGAGGGATTCACTGAAGCCAATATAATTAGCAATAATGGAGGATTTGGTTTGGTGTACAAGGGAGTCTTAAGTGATGGCACTCTGGCCGCCATTAAGCTGTTGCAGAGACAAGGTAAGCAAGGCGAGCGTGCCTTCAGAATAGAGGTGAGCCCCTTCATTTATTATCTCATTCATTCGTTGTCTCTCTTCTCAAGCTCTGTTTCACAACATTAATTTCTATAGCCATTTCAAGAGTGTTTTTTTTTTCTACTCGTTGTTACTTGTCATTTTGACATTTTTTTTTTTTATCAACGTCATTTTGACATTTTCCCTCTAAAGTGTCAAGTAATGAGTGATACATACATTTACATGATTCATCAGGAACAAAAATGCGGTTCACTTCATAGGTTTTGGTGTTACACAAAAGTAACGTCTCTTTATTCAGTTGTTACCTGCTCCCTCGCTTTTTCACTGCTTTTGTGTATCCTTTTCGTGCATGTAATCCCGTCTGTTCAGACTTCGCAGAGATTGCATTTGTCTTTTCTGTTTGTAAAGCTGCCGTTTCTGTGAGCATATCGAGATCCAAAAAGAAAAGTCAAAACTAAAAGCTAAGCTATCTTTAGATTTTTAATTTTAATGCGAGAAGGCACCTTACATAAAGACAACCTTTGTATAAGGTTTTAGGTTCATCTTTTCCATTATCCTGTTGTCTCTGAAGTGTCAAGAAAACAAATAATTGACATTCTCCTCACCATCCTCAAGCAATAATTCTTGACTTTATACTTGGTACACGCCAAGAAATGTACTGATTTTCTATACTTATAATGCAAAAGCGGCTTATTTTTAATTTTTGGACCATTCCACTGATCCACTCCATCACGGCCACTTGACAGCTAAAAATATTAAGAACTTCATTCTAATAATTGGCTGCACATGGGTGTGAAGAGCGAATGAGAAAATTAAATGTCATTTTATCCTTTGCTTTGTTTCTAATGACAGGTGGATCTTCTAAGCCGATTGCACTCTCCTTATTTGGTGGGGTTAATTGGGTATTGCGCTGACCAGCACCACAGGCTCCTCGTCTTTGAATATGTGGCCAATGGGACGCTCCGGCACCATCTTCACTCTGCCTACGATCGTGCCCAGCCGTTGGATTGGTGGACCCGCATGAGGGTGGCCCTTGATTGTGCCAGGGCCTTGGAGTTCCTGCACGAGCATGCCGCCACGCCTGTGATACACCGCGACTTCAAGTCCCACAATGTCGTGCTGGATCATAACTTCCGAGCCAAGGTTTCTGACTTTGGATTGGCCAGGATGGGCTCAGAAAAGATTAACGGTCTAGTTTCCACCAGGGTTTTGGGGACCACTGGATACCTGGCTCCAGAGTGAGTACACTGTACCCTCACCCAGGAAAAAAAAATCTTCTATCACTGTAAAGCTCCTTTCCTTATCTTATCTTCTGGACACAGTACGAAAATTGGTGTGTTTAAAAGAAAGGAATCATTTGGAAAGGACACAGTCAGTATCTAGTCACTTTCATGAAGCTGTCAATTTTCTCATTTAATAGGAGAAGGTTTTTCTTAAGAAATTTTTTTATTAACTAAGATTTGAAATCGAAATTACATTGTAGGTATGCATCTACAGGGAAGCTAACCACAAAGTCAGATGTATACAGCTACGGGGTGGTTCTTCTAGAGTTGCTGACGGGGCGAGTGCCCGTTGATATAAAGCGTCCCCCTGGTGAACACGTCCTTGTCTCTTGGGTTAGTCATATGATTTTTAATTTGGACTAACAACTCTAGTACATACACAAATAAGCTGGCAATCTTAAATATCCTACGTAGGGAACAACAAGCAGAATATGTTACTAGTGGATAGTTTGTGACATGTGATTTTTATCAGGCTCTTCCGAGGTTAACAAACAGAGAAAAGGTGGTGGAAATGGTTGATCCAGCTCTGCGAGGACAGTATTCTAAGAAGGATCTAGTGCAGGTCAGAACTTTCTTTATTATAGCCATTGTCAGTAGGAGGAGTGATGATTTTATGCCATTAATTCATTTTTGTATTACTGGTTTGGTGTTTATAGGTGGCGGCCATAGCAGCAATGTGCATACAGCCAGAGGCAGATTATAGGCCGCTAATGACCGATGTCGTGCAGTCACTATTACCGCTAGTTAGAAACCCATCCTCTGTTAGTTCATCCAGTTCATTAAGATTTCAGAAACATACATCAAGTCCAAGCCATTAATAAGCTGCTGAAAATTCACAGTTCCAGGCTCGCCAACTGACTATTTTTTGAAGACTGTATCCGATAAATCCGGTCGGACCCGCACGACACAGGAGCAGACCAATGATCCCCCCCCCCCCCCCCCCCCAAAAAAAAAAAAGGGGGTAGCATCTTCAAAATCTTCTCGGAGGACCAGTACACAAAAATACCTTTCCATTTCCTCAGATTCTACATTTTCTTCATTCTACACGTTTCTTTTTTATATGTAGAACGGAAGGGGAACACTTGAGCAGTTAGCATTTTCGGTAGTTATAATGTAGGTAGGCACAAAAGGTAGGGGAGTACGATTTATATGTTTTGTTCCTGTCTTTGAATGAATAATGTATTTTCCAAAATGACAGCTTTCTATTAATGTTAGTTTAATGTCATTTCAAAGCCTAAGATGTAACACCCCAACTTTTCTAAAGCATTTTTGAAATTATTTGATCAGAGTTCAAAATAATTTAACCAGAATTGAGCAACGAAATGATTTTAAATACAGAGTAACTGATATTCAACTACTGTAGTGTACTGGTTTGCTGATACAAAGAGTTCGAAAGACTATACATATCTACAGGACTTTCTCCAGCTAGTCCTTCTGCCTGCTGCTTACCCTTGTTTCTGTTTCTGTTCACTCCGAAAATCCTGTAGCTACAGTAAGAGCTGAGGTTCAATACCCATTGAACCTCAGGTAACGGTTAACCTCATGCTTATGTATCAAATATGTATGACAGATATCCATGGCAAAACAGCATTTAATCACATACAATATTCATATATTCACATAATAACATTACACGGCCACTGCAACATGTATGTTATTACAGTCTGCACTATCTTCCAGTGCCACGGTGTACATCCGTGTCCTCAGCGCTAGGAAAACATAACGGCATTATCACGACTATAACCCGTATTAAGATGTATGTGTATGATCAATTTTCAAATATTGAATTATTCAAAAATGCACTATGCAGTATGCAGCCTCCCTTATATCACCACCTCCCTTATACCGCTGACTGGAACCATAGGCTAACATATAGTCCAATAGAAACTCATTCATTTGACTGGATGGTTTCAAGCTCACCAAAACTTAAGATACACCCGGCCAAAGGTATAGAGCTTAAATCTGGACTATGGCTCCCCTCCTTTAAAATAACAACTATGGAGGTGTCACATGTCCCACATCTCCAATGAAATCCCGGCCAAAGGAAAAACATGGAAGATGGGGCCCTGAAAGGTACCATCCACTGTGCACCGAGTGGTGGCATAAATCATTCTTATCATTCAAATCCCTCCTTACTCCACCCATCATAATACAACCACCATGATGAATATGTTCACTCAAAATAATGCATTATTATACCATAAAGTTTTATACATCAATATGCGTATTTATGAATAGTAAATACTATGCGTATCTGTGAATAGTAAAATACTATGTGTATATGTGAATAGTAAAACACGGTATATATACATGAATAGTAAAAATGAAGAGTACATACGGTATGTATACGTGAATAGTAAATACGGTATGTATACGTGAATAGTATTATGAATAGTAAATACAGTATACGTGAATAGTAAAATGAATAGTAAATACGGTATACGTGAATAGTAAAATGAATAGTAAATACGGTATATGTGAATAGTAACGTACATATAAATAGTACCTCTGTATGATCAATTTTCAAAACAATATCTCAGACTATCTATCACATATAAGCATACCATAAGCATCAGAGTTAGTGTTACAATACGCGTCCGTACCTTCGTTGATGATGTTTTGGTACGTTTGACGAAAACGGTACTTCTAACGGAAAACAGCGGTATAACAGCAGCAGCGGTAATGGTTCTCAGATATCCTATAATATCATTTTTATCAGAGACCATTAATTTTCAGCATTTGCGGAAACTATGTTGGATATTCACTATTCATGTGAATAGTACCAGTAAAAATATTTTTACCGTGCCGGTAAATATTTTTTTACTGTGCCAGTAAATAATATTTACTGCCCAAGGATAATTCTTTTCTGATGTAACAGATCAGACTAAGCTGCAGCCACAGAGCATACTCAGAAGAAACTCTATAGGCATTTCAGGTACAAATTACCAAAACTTAAGACTAGAGATCGAAGAACTTACCCTTGAAGTTCTTGCTCCTTCTCTTCAACTCCAAGAACTTTACTCTAAACTCTCTCTCTAACTCTAAGAAATCTCACTCTTCTCTTAAACTCAATCGTTGTACTCTGAGTTTGGTGTGAAGAAAATGAAGAAATGAAGCCTCTATTTATAGTGTTGGAAAATGGGTCCTTAAGCGTAATTTTTATCTCTGGGTCATTATACGTAATTTTCCCCGTGACAAATTTTCAAACCTCCCGTGACTCTTCCCGTGGCTTGTTGCGGAAATAATTTTTTTGTGGGTCCCACATGAATAGTAAATTATATTATAATAATATAATATTATTTTTCAAATAGTGAATTACTATTGAGTGGGTCCCGCATGCCACTTTTTTTTCAAAACTCACGAGACTTCTGTAGCAGGAGAAATAATTTGACGTGGGTCCCGCATGAATAGTAAATACGTATTTATGAATAGTAAATACCGTATTTTTAAATAGTAAATACGTATTTGTGAATAGTGCACACTATTCATATTTCACAAATTTCAAGTATTAAATACGTATTTGCGAATAACATATATATATATATATATATATATATATATTTTTTTTTTTTAAATACGTATTTGTAAATAGTAAAAACGTATACGTGAATAGTAAATACTATTCACGGGGCCCACAAAATACTGATTTCAAATTTATCACTTTCCAAAAATAGAGCCTACTAGTCTTCCCAAAATAGGTTTATGTTCAATATATTAGATTCAAAATTCAGGATGTTACATTTCTCCCCCCGTTCAATAAATTTCGTCCTCGAAATTTGACAATATAAAATCAAAAGGTTATCTAGACCTCTAGTCTATTCCTTCCTTATGCAAACTTAAATAGCACGCATCCTACTATTCAATGTCTCAATCTTATACCCAGGTATAGTACTAAATTACAGGACTTGCTGATCTATTCTCACAGTACTTGGTTACACAGGCCTCACTGCCTGATTTATTTAGCCTATCGGCTTAACACATATTGGCCTTCCGCATCTACTCATCAATTTCATCTGAGTCTTTCCCATTCAAGTTCTCGAATTACTTTCACTTACTCAACACTATAGCTGACAGCTATTAATTGACTTAACTAGTTTAGTATTCCAGACCTTTCTAATAGTTGCTGTTCCTGTACCATAATTCCCAATTACACTGCTTTTCTTTTCAACACGATAGCGTCGACAATCATGTCATTGCTACCCAAAATTATTTTCTTGTCTCATTTTCAAATTTTCAAACATGAAAAATTTTCCGTGGTTTCAGTACATTTCACAATCTGCACTATACCACAAAGTAATAGTGCTATAACATTTTTAAACTTAATCGCTGCCATCACAAATTCGTGAAAACATTTTTCACTGCCGGATCATTTTCAAAAACTTTTATTACCGGTACATATCTTTGAGGGAGCTAATTTATTTCACAAAATTTTACAATTGAGAGTACACACCATCATTTTAACCATTTGGTACAGTGAGCGCCTTACCCCAATCCTCAAATCCAGTCTCAACAGTACTATCAACAATGTGGGAGAACCTCCGCCCCTCTCTCAGGAGACCCAGTGTTCACACTGGCACATAAAGTAGCAACCCTATCTAGCGGAACTCAGTCCAGTCATAGACAGCCAGGTTTTACTAATCAAAACATACGCCCTAGGCGAAATGTTATGGATTGGGTGTGTTCACTGCTGGTGCGATTTCCATTTTCTCAAACCAAAATCCCTCCAAAACTTTTTGTTCAAAAAAGAACATTTATCAAAGGCTAGCGATTTCAAACATTTTAAAACATCTAGCAAGACCCAGCAAACTGTGTACATCTACAACAGCTTCTGTCCTTCCAGTTTTGTACTGACTTTATCACAACATAGTTAAAAACTCAGTTTCAAACTCTGGGTTCTATCAAAAACCCTTTTTTTTTTACAAGACAATATCATTTCAAAATAATAATCGCTGTGGTCTCAAATTCTGTTGAAAACATTTCATTTGAAAACTCAGCTTAAAAAAAATCCACATGTTCGAACAAATAAATTTCAAAATTTCTAATACAGCAGGTGTATTGGCAAGTTCAAAAATTAAATTTTAAAACCTTACTTAGGAATCAGACAACTAACATTAGAAGGTCATCACTAATTACACGTATTCGGACCTCTTTCCTTGGCTACTCAAACCATATGTATAATGCTTAGTTTGTTCTACTTAACTCATATGGCTATTCCAAACTTTGCCCGTTATCCTCGGGTTTCACAAACTTTTTGGGACACTTCTCATATTTGTTGTCTAACAACCGTGGGCTTCTGCTAGCTTATAAACACAATATGTGCTATATAGCACTGGAGCGACTCATGGCAATATACTAGATTACTGAAACCTTCGCTCTAAGGAACCTATTCGATGTGAGATTATAATGTACATACCTTAAGAACCGATGCACTTGGTAACTCTACTTTATGGTTCGTTGTCACGGCGGCTCCACTCTACGGTTTGTCGTCACGGTGGCTCTGCTCTACGGCACATTACTCGGCGCTTCACTCAGTCTTCTCAGATCAGTCAGCTTTTCCGGTTAGCATCCTTGTAGGTAAACCTCCTAGATCAGAACTCCCCGTAGGTATCCTTCTCCGATCAAACTTCCCATAAGTAGTGTCAGTGATCGTCTCTGATTCATTATAACGAGAACTCAAATATCTATCAGGTTCCTATCCTATAGTGGTTTCATAAACCGTTGTTTCTATGTCTGCCATCTTATCTAGGGTCATTCTATTTGTGGACTTTCACTTTCTATTTAGCTCCAAGCATAATTCTTAACTCAATTTTCCCTATCGGGTAGCCACTTACTTTATAGGGAATCTATTAGCCACTAACATCTCTATGGTTCTTGGTCCCACCTTGAGACCATAACCTGGTGGCTACTGAGGTTTCCAGCTTTCGTATGGTTCTGTTAAGGAACTATCTCTTAGGTATTTGGAACCTAGGCAAAACTCACTCATATTCTCTCAGGGTTCCTACTCTCACAGGGGTCATAGTTCTGAGATTTCTCTCGCCTAAGCAATATTAACTTCATAATGTCTATTGATTCTTGGTACTAATATTGGTATACTTACTACTGGGTACCTACAACTCTCATAGGCACTAGTATGACATAACTGTCTCCCCAGAATTACTGGGTACTTTCCCTCTTCTGTCAATTGATCACCACCGTCAAGGACTTAATCAAAAGATCTTCGTCCCCGGAGCCACGCCCCTTTGCACGCATGGTGTCTGGCCTCTACAAGGTAGGGATTTTCTTCTCAGGGTACCTTAACAAGTTATTATTTTGACAGGACATTAAATCGATAGGTTACTATCCAAGGGAAACCTAAACAGTAGGTTACTGTCTACCGGAAAACTTAAGTCGTACCGACTTCTCTGTACCACTTCCCTTGAAACTCTGAGTGGGGATTTAACTTAGATTCCAATTCCCATATCAAAAGTCTTAAAGTTAAACAACAGAAACCATATTCTGTGCCATCTACTCTATATCAAGGCCTCCCGAGCCTAACCCTTTTCCTTAGGATGTACGTCCTTTTTGTATCACAACACCAATATTGTATCAGTACTTGTACTTGTTTTTTTTTTTCGAAATACTTTTAGAACCATGGCTTAGAGCCTAACTTAGTTAGTCAAACCGATTGGCCAGGTAGGCGTCTATCATGGGAGCCTCACCGTGCTAGGGTGACTGATTGGCTGATCCACATAGACTCGGCCCTACCTTCGGCACCAATGGTTTACTGTAACTGAGTCGGGTTCATACCAGATAAAACACTTTTGAAAGCTTAGAACCTAACTCCGCTACTCAGACAATCCGACTATGTAACACCTCATTTTCATCACCCAAAAACTTGGTCAAAATATTGAAAATACCATCAAAAGAGTTCAACAATATCCAAATCCTTTTACAATGTTACCATTTCGAATAAAACCCGTAATACATAATCAGAATAAATTCCAGAAAATATTTCAGAGTTTAATACAAAACGGAAGTCTTAGGTTCATGGCAAATAAAATAACATATCATAATTTATTGGAGATTAAAAGAGCTTCCAGAGCTCACTCCATAGGTGCCTTCCCTTGCTCTCTACTAGAATAATCACCTGAAAAATGTTAATATGGGATGAGATTCCACGTCTCAGTAACTACTGAATATTTCTACCTTACACGAGCAAATTACATATGACAAAAATAAAAGGTAATATAATGTGAATTTAATATACTCAGATATTTTTAGATATACCGTTGTTCACATCAAATGCCTTTACAAAATACTCATCATTCTTTATTGAATAATTCAGAAATGCACTATGCAGTATGCAGCCTCCCTTATATCCCCTTCCAACCGTATACCGCTGACTGGAACCATAGGCTAACATATAGTCCAATAGAAACTCATTCATTTGACTGGATGGTTTCAAGCTCACCAAAACTTAAGATACACCCGGCCAAAGGTATAGAGCTTAAATCTGGACTATGGCTCCCCTCCTTTAAAATAACAACTAAGGAGGTGTCACATGTCCCACATCTCCAATGAAATCCCGGCCAGAGGAAAACATGGAAGATGAGGCCCTGAAAAGTACCATCCACTGTGCACCGAGTGGTGGCATAAACAATTCTTATCATTCAATTCCCTCCTTACTCCACCCATCACATTACAACCGCCATGATGAATGTATTTACTAAAAAAAAAATAATGCATTATTATACCATTATATACATTGATATGCGTATTTATGAATAGTAAAATACTATGCGTATATGTGAATAGTAAAATACTATGCGTATCTGTGAATAGTAAAATACGGTATATACATGAATAGTAAAATGAGTAGTAAATACGGTATACGTGAATAGTAACATGAATAGTAAATACGGTATATGGGAATAGTAACATGAATAGTAAATACGGTATACGTGAATAGTAACATGAATAGTAAATACGGTATACGTGAATAGTAAAAATGAATAGTAAATACGGTATACGGTTGGAAGGGGATATAAGAGAGGCTGCATACTGCATAGTGCATTTCTGAATTATTCAATAAAGAATGATGAGTATTTTGTAAAGGCATTTGATGTGAACAACGGTATATCTAAAAATATCTGAGTATATTAAATTCACATTATATTACCTTTTATTTTTGTCATATGTAATTTGCTCGTGTAAGGTAGAAATATTCAGTAGTTACTGAGACGTGGAATCTCATCCCATATTAACATTTTTCAGGTGATTATTCTAGTAGAGAGCAAGGGAAGGCACCTATGGAGTGAGCTCTGGAAGCTCTTTTAATCTCCAATAAATTATGATATGTTATTTTATTTGCCATGAACCTAAGACTTCCGTTTTGTATTAAACTCTGAAATATTTTCTGGAATTTATTCTGATTATGTATTACGGGTTTTATTCGAAATGGTAACATTGTAAAAGGATTTGGATATTGTTGAACTCTTTTGATGGTATTTTCAATATTTTGACCAAGTTTTTGGGTGATGAAAATGAGGTGTTACATTTTTGGTATCAGAGCTAAAGGTTCCATGGCAATTTTGTTTATTTTCTAAAGTGATTTCTTAAAAAAAAAAAATTTTTAAAAGTTCGTGGCAAATTAAATATCATAACATGAGTACTTCCCTTTGTTAGATTTAGAATTTATTTAGCTATTTTTATTGGTTTAGTGTCCTTATAATATTAAACATAGGAGGAGATAATGGCAAGAACTCGAAGAACTAATTCAACCCCTGCTCCGTCCCAAAGAGGTCTCCCTCCGCATCAAGATGGTCCCTATCCTCAGGATAACAATGCCCTTTTGGCAGAATTACGAGACGTCATCCTGGAGATGAGAGAGAAAGTGAATAGACACGAGGATGAATTAGCAAAAGGACGAGGCCAAGGTGGTAAGGAAGGAAAGGAGAAGGCTCTGGAAGTCACACCTTCTGACCATCAATCTAGGGGAGGAAGTCATTCTCGCACTGAAGATGGAGGTAGTAGCGGTTCTCATTCTCAGTATCATCCCTTACCTATTACTGAGGTTTGGGAAAAATTTCGGAAGTTTACTCCACCGATGTTCGAGGGGAAGCTAGATCCGATTGCAGCACTGGAGTGGCTGAAGCGTGTAGAAAAGATTTTCAGAGTTATCGAGATTAGCTCACAACAAAAGGTGATGGTTGCTGAACAATTGTTGCAGAAAGCAGCTGAAGAATGGTGGGAAAGCACCAAAACAAAAGGAAATGCTGAGATGACGTGGGAAGAGTTTAAGGAAAAGTTCGAAAATTATTACTTTTCCCCTTCAATCAGAATAGAGAAAGAAACTGAATTCCTCACATTCAGGCAAGGGGAATTACATGAAGACGAATTTATTACTCGCTTTTTAGAGTTGTCTAAATTCTGCGGATATTCACAGAACAACTCTAAATGGTTGAGTGCTCGATTGGTTGAAAAAGCTAGGCCAGACCTAAAAACAGCTCTATCACCGTTCCTTGATGAAACAAGGGATTTTGAAGAAATATGCGACAAACTGCGCACGATAGCAAGGAACAAACGAGAAGAGGAAGCTGAGAAGATGAAGGGTTTTCAGGCCAGATCTACACACCTCATGAGACCAACGGGAGGAGTTACTAAGAAGCAGAGTCACAACTTCAGTAATGTGAATACGCGGTTTAGCCAACCATCCAGAAATCACTTTGGTGGACCATCGAGGAGTTATTTTACTGGACCCCAAAGAAGTCATTTCAGCAGACCACCGAGGAGTCAATTCAAAGGACCTCAAAGGAGTCACTTCAGTGGAGGTCAGAGTTCATATAGGGGATCCACAGCTCCTGCTGCAAGCACCGCCAACAATCAGATGTGTGCCAAGTGTGGAAGAATACACCAAGGACCATGTGTGACGTGTTTCAACTGTGGAAAGCCAGGACACATTTCCAGATTTTGTGAGGAGGAGCCTCGAGGGGCCAAGGATGCTAGAACTGCAGTGCCAGGGAAAGTGTTTGCACTATCACATCAGGAGGCAAGTGCTTCACCAAATCTGATTAAAGGTATCCTCAAACTCCAAGGTCTTGAAGTAGAAGCCTTATTTGATTCTGGTGCCACACACTCTTTTATATCATACGACTGTGTGCCTCGATTGAATTTAAGAGTGAGTGAATTGCCTTATTATATGATTATTTCTACACCGGCGGGAGCTTCAGTAAAAACTTCTAGGGCTTGCTTAAATTGTACGATTGAGATTGATAATAGGATCTCAAATATAGACCTTGTTTGTTTACCCACGAAGGGTATCGATGTAATAATAGGAATGGATTGGTTGTCAGCTAATGACATCATCCTTGACTGCAAGAGGAAGACTATCTCTCTTGCGGATGACTCTATGAGTCATAGTAGACCACAATTGTTGTCTATAGTACAAGATGAAAAGCCTGTTCATCATGGTTGTCTTGCGTACATGGTGTTTTTCTCCATTCAAACAGAAGTGGAGGAAGGGATAGAGAACATTGAAGTGGTGAAAGAATTTCCGGAAGTATTTCCGAAAGAAATGACAGGTTTACCTCCAGAGAGAGAAGTAGAATTTTCTATTGATCTCGTACCTGGAACAGAACCTATATCTAAAGCTCCTTACCGAATGTCTCCATCGGAACTAGCAGAATTGAAGAAGCAGATCGAAGAATTGTTAGAAAAGGGTTTTATCAGACCCAGTGTATCTCCTTGGGGATCGCCCGTACTCTTTGTGAAGAAGAAAGTTTTTGGGTGATGAAAATGAGGTGTTACAGACTAGGCAGGTGTTTTTGTGGAAGGCTCGACGAATTCAAAGAAACTGATTGCCAACCACAAAACCCCTTTCTAGATATCGGACTGTTTGGAGTAACTTAGTTAACTCCGTGCCAGGATGTCTGCTCTGATACCAAAATGTAACACCCCAACTTTTCTAAAGCATTTTTGAAATTATTTGATCAGAGTTCAAAATAATTTAACCAGAATTGAGCAACGAAATGATTTTAAATACAGAGTAACTGATATTCAACCACTGTAGTGTACTGGTTTGCTGATACAAAGAGTTCGAAAGACTATACATATCTACAGGACTTTCTCCAGCTAGTCCTTCTGCCTGCTGCTTACCCTTGTTTCTGTTTCTGTTCACTCCGAAAATCCTGTAGCTACAGTAAGAGCTGAGGTTCAATACCCATTGAACCTCAGGTAACGGTTAACCTCATGCTTATGTATCAAATATGTATGACAGATATCCATGGCAAAACAGCATTTAATCACATACAATATTCATATATTCACATAATAACATTACACGGCCACTGCAACATGTATGTTATTACAGTCTGCACTATCTTCCAGTGCCACGGTGTACATCCGTGTCCTCAGCGCTAGGAAAACATAACGGCATTATCACGACTATAACCCGTATTAAGATGTATGTGTATGATCAATTTTCAAATATTGAATTATTCAAAAATGCACTATGCAGTATGCAGCCTCCCTTATATCACCACCTCCCTTATACCGCTGACTGGAACCATAGGCTAACATATAGTCCAATAGAAACTCATTCATTTGACTGGATGGTTTCAAGCTCACCAAAACTTAAGATACACCCGGCCAAAGGTATAGAGCTTAAATCTGGACTATGGCTCCCCTCCTTTAAAATAACAACTATGGAGGTGTCACATGTCCCACATCTCCAATGAAATCCCGGCCAGAGGAAAAACATGGAAGATGGGGCCCTGAAAGGTACCATCCACTGTGCACCGAGTGGTGGCATAAATCATTCTTATCATTCAAATCCCTCCTTACTCCACCCATCATAATACAACCGCCATGATGAATATGTTCACTCAAAATAATGCATTATTATACCATAAAGTTTTATACATCAATATGCGTATTTATGAATAGTAAATACTATGCGTATCTGTGAATAGTAAAATACTATGTGTATATGTGAATAGTAAAACACGGTATATATACATGAATAGTAAAAATGAAGAGTACATACGGTATGTATACGTGAATAGTAAATACGGTATGTATACGTGAATAGTATTATGAATAGTAAATACAGTATACGTGAATAGTAAAATGAATAGTAAATACGGTATACGTGAATAGTAAAATGAATAGTAAATACGGTATATGTGAATAGTAACGTACATATAAATAGTACCTCTGTATGATAAATTTTCAAAACAATATCTCAGACTATCTATCACATATAAGCATACCATAAGCATCAGAGTTAGTGTTACAATACGCGTCCGTACCTTCGTTGATGATGTTTTGGTACGTTTGACGAAAACGGTACTTCTAACGGAAAACAGCGGTATAACAGCAGCAGCGGTAATGGTTCTCAGATATCCTATAATATCATTTTTATCAGAGACCATTAATTTTCAGCATTTGCGGAAACTATGTTGGATATTCACTATTCATGTGAATAGTACCAGTAAAAATATTTTTACCGTGCCGGTAAATATTTTTTTACTGTGCCAGTAAATAATATTTACTGCCCAAGGATAATTCTTTTCTGATGTGACAGATCAGACTAAGCTGCAGCCACAGAGCATACTCAGAAGAAACTCTATAGGCATTTCAGGTACAAATTACCAAAACTTAAGACTAGAGATCGAAGAACTTACCCTTGAAGTTCTTGCTCCTTCTCTTCAACTCCAAGAACTTTACTCTAAACTCTCTCTCTAACTCTAAGAAATCTCACTCTTCTCTTAAACTCAATCGTTGTACTCTGAGTTTGGTGTGAAGAAAATGAAGAAATGAAGCCTCTATTTATAGTGTTGGAAAATGGGTCCTTAAGCGTAATTTTTATCTCTGGGTCATTATACGTAATTTTCCCCGTGACAAATTTTCAAACCTCCCGTGACTCTTCCCGTGGCTTGTTGCGGAAATAATTTTTTTGTGGGTCCCACATGAATAGTAAATTATATTATAATAATATAATATTATTTTTCAAATAGTGAATTACTATTGAGTGGGTCCCGCATGCCACTTTTTTTCAAAACTCACGAGACTTCTGTAGGCAGGAGAAATAATTTGACGTGGGTCCCGCATGAATAGTAAATACGTATTTATGAATAGTAAATACCGTATTTTTAAATAGTAAATACGTATTTGTGAATAGTGAACACTATTCATATTTCACAAATTTCAAGTATTAAATACGTATTTGCGAATAACATATATATATATATATATATATATATATTTTTTTTAAAATACGTATTTGTAAATAGTAAAAACATATACGTGAATAGTAAATACTATTCACGGGCCCCACAAAATACTGATTTCAAATTTATCACTTTCCAAAAATAGAGCCTACTAGTCTTCCCGTTTATGTTCAATATATTAGATTCAAAATTCAGGATGTTACATAAGATGCCTTGGCTAATCACCTTAAATGACATTTTAATGCACCTCCTGCTAATGAAAAAGATGACCTAGAAGGCTAGAACAAGGATACCATTCACCAAGTAGTAAAATACGGAACATGTTAGAGGCACTTGGAGCTCATTCATTTTTTGTGCGACACAGACCCAAAGAATGGAAAAACAGGTGTACGGCCTTATTGGAATGATGCCAAACAGTTGGGATTTTATCATTTGCTAACAATAATGCTATCAGGTCATCAATTATTTGTTGTTGGTCCTCCTTTCCACTATTGCTAATTCATTCAATCAAAAGGTTTACTTTTCCAATGAAAATTTTACATACAAACAATTCAATCTTATATTATCAATAAACAAATGTTCTCCAAACCGCATCAAACAAGAGAACTCTTGCTGCTGCATATGGAGATTATATTGCATTTGGCAATTTGACAGCATTCACCATTTTGATCTGCAACTGGCGATTGCACTCGTTTAACGTTGTAAATCAGTCATCTGAATATAGAAAGCCCAAGATGTCGTCTATATTAATATATTAATCAGCTGCAGAAAAAAACACAATCATTTTCTCCCATCAGCTTTTGATTCCATAATAACACTTGATTCTCCTCTCTCTTCCCCTTCTGATGCATTATTGCCTTTTCTTCCAACTCTGTCAGCATATTTGGCGAAAGCTGCAGATAATGCCGACTTGACGGTCATTTCAGTTTCTTTCTTCCTTCGTTTGCCAACTTGATCTTCTGCATCCTCATGCTTGTCTTCATTTAAGGAAGAAGGTTCAGCATCGTTCTCGGCTGAAGTCTTGGGACTGGCCGCTTTGTTCTGGGCAGAAGTCTCTGGAATGTTTTGCCAGCTAGATTCCACCCGCTTGAAGGGCTCATGGAATGTGTCAAACAAGCGCTTGACCTGATGGCAAAAAATGTTCATAATATTTGGAGATTCTATATCAGCAAAATTGAAATTGCCATTGTTCTCTGGTACCACTAGCAACTGCGAACTATGGCACCAAATAATCACAACCACATGAGGATAAAAGAAAATCCCCATCCTTTCTCACTCCCAGCACTAGAAAAATACCTTGCGCTCTCCAATGCCAGGGCATCGTGCCAGATCTTCCATGGATGAGCCCATGATGTGAGACAGAGACTAAAATAACAATCTCACTACATTAATTAACTAATATATGTAAATCTACGTGGGTGTACAAGAAATAAATCAACATACCCCAAATGTAGTTCCAAGTGTAACTACATCAGTCTTGTTAACATGCCGAACAGTTGTAAGGGCATGCGTTAGCTACAGTTGAAAGTAAGATAGCTTCAGTGCAATTCCGGAATAGATTTCTAACCAATTGGACAATCACTAACTGTTATAATTTCATAAATACATTTATAGACCAAAAACCGTTAAAATATACCCGCGAGAGATAATCTGTATCCATTTGACCCTGAATAATGTCTGCAGGCTTGTTTTCATAAACTTTTATAGTTTCCAAGTATCGACCACATTCCTCCAGGCTGTTGCCACAGGAGATGGGAAATTTAATAAAATCAGACAGATCAGAGGAATTTTCCTCTCACTACCATAGGTGATAAGATTCAAATGCATGCCATCATTGTAAAATCAAGTAGACAGATCAATGATGATTATGAATTTTAGATGCTTATTAATCCTGCTAGTTGCTATTGCAGCTGCTAAAATTCATAAGCATGCCACAATAAATCCAGACTTATAGTACGGACAGATTCTCCTTATAATACACATCTGTAACTCAGTCACTTAATGTTCATCTTCTTTAATTGGAATATGGTATTTCTAATCAGACTTCTCAAAGATACTCTTTAGATTGCAGTAAACTCTAGCAGCAATCTCAGAACTGAAATAGCTGAAATGACATTTTTTAAACACCCGTGCTCCATATGCAGTTAGAACTTAGAAGCGAAGTCAATATTACCTCCATCCACATAGAAGGGTACAGTCATGAAGCAAAGCTGTTTTAGTAACTTCAAGTAGAGGCTTCATCACATCCTCCTGAAACCAGTAGGAATAATACAAAGAATCTATCATAGTCAGATAGGAAGTAAATCCACAATGTTTAGACATCTGAACATTGGTAGACAGAATTCTTAAGTAAAAAGCAAGGAACCAGACCACATCAACGTGGCAGAGGACAACACGGAGCTTGAAATTCTTCTGCAACTCCCTTATTCTGTAATACAAGTAGTCTGGATGCAGGAGATGATAACGAAGACTGCATCAAACGATCCACCAGAGTTAGGTAGGTGCATTATTAAAAAGAAGCTAAGAATCTTGAACAAATTTCACATAGCAACAAAACTTATCATATGTTAAAATTGCAAATGGTTCTATAAGAAAGATGCGATCCATCAACTGTAACTTCCCTAGAATAATTAGCATATTAACAAGGGAAGCATAGACTGGAACCTGAGATAGAAAGCACATGAACTTTGCCCAAGCAAATAGTCACAGACAATATCTGCAAATGTCCACCTGACATTCCTAATATGTTTGAGCAACGGATTTCCCTTCTGGAACAGGGGAAAAAAATAAGTTTTAGATTATGCATCAATGTTCACATCGTAAGACCACGGTCACATAAAAAAACTTCAGCACGGCTAAAAACGGCATTAATAGCGGTGAAAGATTAAGAAACTGACTCCTATTTAATCCATATGCCGGTTTAAGAAAAAGTTAATTTTGCTCAATACCATTGGAGGATAAGAACATATTACCTGCCTGTGGCTCACAAGGATTGCATTGCGACTTGGAGTAAGTTGGGAGGATGTTGATGTAGAAACAGCTGCGGAGGTAGATGTTGAAGATGGAGCGACTGATTGATCAGTTTTCCTAATCAGAATATTAATGGACAAAGAAGCTTAACTTCAATCATGGAGAAATGTAGAACAAGAAAAATCCAAAGGTTATAACTTTTATAACACCATGGTAACACGATAAGGAGTGCCAATGAGTCGAAATTGCAATTTGCAAATACTCGTAGCACTTGAATTAATTCCACGCAGTCCCCAGCGTTCTTGAGGTTCTAACTTCTATGCCTAGAGGAAGAACAAAAATGCTATCCTCTCATCCTTGTCGCGGAGATGGAAGCAATTTATTTGATCAAATAATTATCCAGATAGATCGGAAAATCACATATCTGCCGGAAGAGCACGAAGAACGCAAGAAACAGCAGAAATTTATCACGCGCATCAATCGAACCCCATTTCTTCTTCCCAAGAAAAGGGAAAAAATTGCGCTGCAAAGCCCACCCCTGCGAAGGAAAGTATAAAACAGAATGGAGGAACAAGTACCTGGGGACAGTAGAGTCAGAAGACTGAGAAGCTGGGGAAGGGTTAGAAGAGGCGGAGGGAGGAGGGGAGTAAAACTCGGAGGACTTGAGGAACGAAAAGGCCTGGGAAAAGGTTTGTGAGGGGACGAAAAGGGAGGGCGGAGCGGATCTTGCCTGCGAACTTTCAAGAACTTCTTGATACGATGGAATCGTTATCGTCACGGGGCTCTTCTTTCCATTATCACTGCTTCCTTCTGCACTTGGACGCTCCCCTCCATTCTCCATCTGCTTTCCACCGCGACTTCCCGCCACCGTCTCCGCCCCTAACTGAATTCATAGAGCAGAGGCATTGGGGCCTAACGACACCCCCCTTTTAGGCCCAACAGCCCGCATCCGCATTCCGTCAGGATTTGCAGTTAATTTTGTGATGTTATTATAATAAATTGTCAGATGTTTTTTTCTTAATAGTAGCTGGAGAGTGAAAGGAGCAAAGTTCATATGATCAATACTAAAAATAATTCAAAAGAAGCTTGAATCAAACGCGCCAAATAAGTTGGCTCATTTGACTCGGCTCATGTTGAGGGCTCGAAGTGGGATGGCAGGCCAGAGGAGTTTTGGGAGTCAAAGGATGTATTCTGGAACCTTCATGCTGAACTAATAATAATAAAAACGTACTTACCGAAAGAAATTAAAAAAACAAAGTAGGGGGTTGGGGACCAATGAAAAGAAAATACTGTAGGAACCCATTGCGGAAGTCAAAGTAGGCGACTTTGAGAGTTGTAGCGTTACAAGCAAGCCAATCTCATTCCATTCCCCCACCTCCATATCTTCCCACCCTCACAACATTATTATTATTATTATTATTATTATTATTATTATTATTACTACGGATGAAATATTGGCAAAACCAAACGCCGCCATTTGTCCCCACTCAGACAATATATTGCCGGCATCAAAAGTGCTAAAATTCCTCTTACATAAAAGCATAATTAAAGATATGTTTTTGAAGGCCATTCCAAACAAGGTTATAGTGTCGTCCTGTCCACAATTAACGATACTAACTACCTAATACGTCTTCCACAAGATCAGAGCCTTCCAAGTTCAGACCCACCAGGTCCCATCTCTCTGCCCTTCCACAGACAACCTAAATTAGCTTCACACATTTCCATGGGCCAACACAACATTTCATTCCACTCGTTTTACACGGGTTGGGTTTCTCTCCCCATCTTTTTTTCATTATCCCTCATCATCTTTAAATTATATTCATCCAATCAATCACAATACTACTTTAATCTCTCTTCCTTCTTCCCAATCAATTACCTAAATGGTGCCAAAGAGAGAAAAAGAAAAACAAGATTATGAGAAAATCATTCCCAATTTGATTTTGGTATTCAATACATGTGGCAATATTAAATGACATTATTTTGTTGCCGTTCTTTCACGATAATACTAATATCTCAAAAAATATACGTACTATTTTATAAACATTTTATACATTTTGGAGCAAAAACAAAACAAATTGGCTGCAGATCATGAAAAAAGGGGGAAAAAAATCAGTTGACTACAAGAGAGATGGAAAAAATGTTGAGATTTCTTTTAAAATGTCGAGAAAGTTTACAGGCAAAGGAACTGTTAAACCGGAGGTCGGGTCGCATCTGCTGCCGCCAGCACGACGATTTGAGTGGAGGTTCCTTCACGGACACTCCCTCCCACTTTCGGCGACCTCATAGACGATGCCCTCACAAGGAACGGCGGCGCCATCGTGAAAACCCATCGGTCCGATTTAATACCACGATCCAGCCGCCTCGAGCGCCTTCCTCTGCTACTGCCATCCCCACTAACTCGATATCCTCGTCTCGAACTACCTTCTCTGGGCAAGACAACCAGGCTTGTCGCCCGATGCAACTCCCGGTTCAAAATCTGATTCCTCACATCCACGGGCAATCTCAGAGTGAAACGTTCCATGTCTTCACCCGGCTGGACCAAGGAATGCCCGGTCGAGTGCGACCGGGGAAACCTCCGCGCCCAACCCGATCGAGACCCTCGCGTTGTGCGGTTCCGTTTCACCGCCTGATTAAGGCACACAACTTCTGACTCCGTCAGTTCAGGATCGGCCTCCACAGAATGCTGCTGCTCGGGTTCGGGCTCCACGACCTCGTTCTGAGCTTCAAGGTCCACGGCGTCGGCGTTGAGGATCGGAAGTCCGCGGACTGACTGGTCAGGCTGAGGAACGAGGTCGGCACGGCAGACGGGGCAGGTGGTATGAGTAGTCAACCACTCGTCGATGCACTCAGGGTGGAAGACGTGATCGCACTTGGGGAGCAAACGCAGCGTTTCGGAGTCTTCGAACTCGGACAAGCAGACGGCGCACTCGAGGGCGCCTTTGCCGATCTTGTGGGACTTGACCTCGGAATAGTGAAGAGTGGGGAAAGTGTGGATGACGAGAGGGTCGAGACCGCGAGGAGCACGCCGGGAACGGCCTATGGGAGCACGGAGGCCGAGGGGACGGACGCTGCCGGAGGGGGAGTCGGCGCAGTGGCGGATGTAGATGGAGAAGATGCCCATGAAGAAAAGAGCGGCAATCAGGATGACGATGATGATGGCCATGGAAGGGGTGAGGCTATTGAGCTGTTGTTGGTTTGGGTCGTTGTTTGAATTGGAAGATGGTTGAGCAGCGACGAGGAGGGGGAAGAGTAGGGTGAAGCAGAGAAAGGCTCCATGGTGAGGAGAGGTGAGCTTGGCCATGGCAGAGAATTGTGGGCGGAGCTACACTTTACTGATGAGAGAGAGAGAGAGAGAGAGTTATAAATGGAGGAGGAAAGAGGAAAGAGGGGGGAAGAAGGGTGAAAGGAAAAGGAATCTAAATAATGAAGAAGACGGAGAGAAGGGAGAAGGAGGGACTTGGGTGCGGCTGCGTCTAATTTTGCTCCAAGTGTATGGGTCAGGTCGTGAGTGACATCACTCCTTGGTCATACCCGGTGTGCTCCTGCCACGTTGCATATTGAGTTTCCAGTTTCCTGTAATTTATTCTGTCTTTCTAGTTTCTACGGTGGTGATTGGCAAGGTTTTATCGGGAAGTAAAAAATATTGCAAAAATCTTTTTAAGGTCTAAGTACCAAAAAAAAAAATCAAAAAATTAAAAATTAAAAATTTTAATATAAAAAGTCTCAAGAAACTCTTAACAGATAAAGTTATTAATACCTACTAGAATAATTGTAAATGAGATTTTTTTACACCAATTTTTTTTGGTGAGATATTCTTAAACATTTTTTTCAGTCTCAAAAGAAATTTTCCGACAAACGTTTGCCCAAAATACGTTCGCGTTCGCGTTCTCATTCTCCGTTCCTTGGTTGATTAGTCTTAAAACTTGCCTTTTTGGTCAATTTGGTTAAATTGGGTGAAAAATCCATCTTAGAAAAAAGCGCTACTAATCATAGAGGAAAAGTAATTCATTTAAAATAATAATAAAAAGGTCAGACAAGGAAGCTTTGCTGAACTTGAAGGCTTCTAGAATTAGAGGATCCGAGTCGTTTTTTGATTCCTAATCAGTAAAACCATGCTTTAGTATTATCAATATAATGCTGTTCAAGTTTGAACGCTGACTTCGTTTTCTTTTTAATAATATAATAATCAACAAATTGTCTGAATCCCTACCAAATGATTTGCCCTGCCTTCACATCCAAATATTCCCTTATTTAATTATATATATATATATATATGGGTTTCTTCCTTTCTCCATTTTATTTTCCTTTTTTAATTTACAGCCGGCCGGAGAACTGTAATTAAATATGGCCGGGTTTCTGAATGACTAAATCCAGACCCCCTCCCTGCATTTATTTTAATTTAAGTAGTTACTACTTTTCGGGGCAGGGAAATTGATCTTCATCATTTAACATGAATCAATAATAAGTTGAAAACGAAACAACATCAATCAGCTGGGGAAAACCAATAATTCATACGTAACTCATCATAGGCGAGCCCTAAACGTACGTACACCAGCGAGTGAAAATTCAAATGAAGGATCATTAACATTCTGGTTCTAGCTAGGAGATTATCAGGTCCACAAATGCTAACATTCTGGTTATTATATTCTGGTTCTACCTCCTAGGATTCAATTGCTTTAATTTTGTGAAAGATTGTTAAATATATCTTGTTGAAAAATCTATTATTGCGTCATGTACACTTGGCTTCTAGTGAGGTATGTTCTTTTTGTAATAATAACAACAAATCTTTAGAGCACCTGTTATTATATTGTCCATTTTTTAGAGTTTGATATTTTGGTTGTAACGTTGGAAATCTTAAGATTAACTCTGATCCTAGTAAAAGGTTATGATGAGATTGGATATAGTTACGTGGTTGATGAACCGTAATGATATACTAATAACTTTATGATAATCTACCTTTTTATATTTGAGATTCTATATGTGTGGTTTACAGGGAACAAAATTTGCCGTGCAGGTTCTAGAATTTGTCCGTTCCAGTTAATCAACATACAAACTGTTATGGACCGGCCTGATAGGCCCAGATCCGGATCTCGGCCCAACCACGCTAGGAACAGAATCTGCGTGATAATGGGCAGGGATATAGGATCCCACCAATCTAGGATCTCATTAATGGAGATTCACCCCCAATCAGGATCCCAACAGATCAATCCCTGATTCCCCAATCACGGATATCGCTCATCAATACGAAGATACTCGCACTGGACTCCTCTATAAATAGAAGGAAACCTTAAACAGGTGCACACGTTCTATCTCATGCTCTCTTTACTTTCCGTTACACAGAGCACACACCCCACTCCCCTGGCTTCACGCCTTACTGTGTAACACGAACTACGTGGACTTTGATCCTTTCAAAGGGTACGTAGGCTCTAGGCTTGACAACCTAGTCAAGTCCAATCTCTGTGTTCTCAGGACAGAACATTGGCGCCGACCGTAGGGATCTATAAACTTCAATCCCCGTGACCACTGATGGTGAGCACTAGAAGCCACACCAGAAACCCCCAGCCGGTGGGAGGAGACCCCCAACCAAGCCAACCATCAGCAGATCAGCCGCCGGAGCAACCGCGGCGACAAAACACCCCCGTAGGGCACGTCACTGACACGGAAACCACCCCTTCGGCAGAGGATTAGCAGCCATTAGGAGCACTCATAGTGGCTCCAACGAGAGACGTCCAGGCAGTTGAAGCTGACGTCCGCATCATTCGAAGGACGCAGGAGTCGTTCCTCCAACGGCTAGAAAACAAGGAGAAACGAGAAGACCTGCAAAGGCAGGCCGACTTTGCAGCCATTGGCCCAATGATCCAGGAAGCGCTCGAAAAAGATCGCAAGCAGGGAAACTGCCAGAGGAACCATAGGCGTGAAAGGAGAGCCCCCGTGGATGATAGCAGTTCCTCGAGCAACTCAGAGCCGAGGAGCACGTGTCGCGGCAACCGCGAACCGGGTCGGAGGACGAGTGAAAAACGAGGCAGACCACGGTCCCCAGAAAACAGAGAGAACCACGGTGACGGTCTTAACCGCACTGATCGACCTGCAAGAAAGGACCGAGACCGAGAAGGGCCCCGTGTGGAGGATAGAACTCCCCGGACCAGCAGATCACCTCGCCATGGATCCCCCCGTGAATATCGGGTCACATTCTTGTCGGACTCTAGAAGATCCCCGTTTTCAAGGGAGGCGGCCATGGCCCGTTATCCGAAGCACTTCGATTTGGCCGACCTTCCGAAGTACGATGGAACCCAAGATCCACGCAACCACCTTGATGTGTTCGAAAAGCTGATGTGGGTACGACAAATTAGCGGCCCAATTATCCAGCTTCTTTTCGCGGCCACCCTGCACGGGGCCGCACACGGATGGCTGACCTCTCTCCCAGACAACTCGATCCGGAGCTATGAAGACCTTGGACGCAAGTTCGAGTTGCATTTCGCCACTAGTAAGAAACAGCCAAAGACCACATTTACGCTAAGCAAGGTACGACAGAGGAAAGGAGAGGCCCTACAGAAGTACCTGGATTGGTTTCGCGATGTAGCCATGCAGGTGCGGTCGCTGCCCAAAGACGTCCACGTACACTGCCTAGTCAATGGACTAGATCCTTCATCCCGGCTCGCTTGACACCTATGCAAAAACCCGGTGTACACCTTGACCGAATTCTATACAGAGGCGAAGAAATACCTGGAAATGGAGCAGATGGAGGCGGCCAATGCCGACGAACCCGAGCGGACTAGGAAGAGCCCGCACAGTGACGAGGAACGGCCAGGAGGGACGAAGGCCGGCCCCAGAAGACGGAACCAAGAAGGCCGAGCCAAGCCTGACCGAGCCGATCAAAAGGCCAAGTACGATAGCTATACCCCACTGAATGTCCCTCAGTCTCAAGTATGGAAAGAGGTAGCCCAGGCCGAGATGAAGCAGGTGGACAAGCCGAGCCCGATCCGAGGGCACTCCAGCATGGACCGCTCCAAGTTCTGCAACTTCCACGACTGCCACGGCCATACGACCGACGAGTGCTATGACCTTCGTGACGCTATCGAGAAGTTCGTGAGAGATGGGAAGCTGCGTCAGTATGTGATCAAGACTCAGGGAAGGACGAGTGGCAAGCGCACTGACCGCGGCCGCAGTAGAAGTCCGCCCAAGGAAACTCGGAAGCAGGGGAAGAAGCAGAGGACTGCCTCAGACGATGAATTTCCCGACGTAGATTTCCAGTGCAACGTCGTCAGCGGAGGATTCAGAGGAGGAGGAGACACTCTAAGCCAGCGGAAGAAATACCTCCGCGGGGTACTGACCGTCCGAGAGCTCCCCAAGTTCAAGGAGGACCCCAAGAGGCCGAAGCCGCCTACCTTGACCTTCACCGACGAGGAGCTGAAAGACGTCATACCTGGCCACCTGGATGGACTGGTAATTACTGGAACCTTGGTTAATTGCTGAGTTAAAAGAATTTTCGTGGATGCAGGGAGCTCGGCCGATATTATAAGCTGGGATGCCTACAAAAGGATGCACCTCGACAAGGAGGACCTCAAGCCATGCAAAACCACCCTGATTGGGTTCAATGGCGAACAATCTTTTCCGAAAGGATACATCGACCTCAGGCTGACCCTAGGGACCAAGGAAGCTTTCAAGTCCGAGCGAGTGAGATTCGTAGTCGCCGACTTTCGATCCCCCTACAACATCATCCTGGGCAGACCAACGATCCACGACTGGGACATTCTGGTATCCACCAAACACCAAAAACTGAAGATGGTCAACAATAAGAACCAGATAGTTGTGGTATCCGGAGACCAGAAAGAGTCAAGGCAATGCTATTTTGAAGCTCTCCGGGTCGAGGAAGGAGGACCCTCGTCTCCACCTCGGCTCAGATCCAATGAGCACGTAGCCGAAGCCGGCTCGGACGAGTGCCCGCGGCAGCAAATCAACATGGTAGAGCTCGACCTTCGAGAATAGGATAATCCGAGGCCTGAGCCAGAAGGAGAGTTTGAGGAGATAGTGCTAGGCGAAGACTCGTCCAAGACCGCCAAAATTGGCCGAGACATGGAGGACGGCCTAAAGGCTCTTATGATTCGTTTCCTAAAGCAGAACCAAGACGTCTTCGCATGGACCTCGGCCGAAGTACCCGACATCAACCCCCACTTCTGCTGCCACAAGCTCGGCATATGGCCGGGATCAAGACCAGTGGCACAGAAGAAGAGGAACATTGCGGACAACAGGCAGAAGGCCTTGGAGGACCACGTAGAGGAGCTCCTAGCGGCCGGCTTCATTCGAGAGGTGCAGTACACCACTTGGCTCTCCAACGTAGTGATGGTCCTCAAACCCAGCGGCAAATGGAGAGTCTGCGTCGACTACACCAACCTCAACAAGGCCTGCCCAAAGGACTCCTACCCGATGCCTAACATTGATAAGCTTGTGGACAACTCGGCCGGGTACCAGCTCCTCTCCTTCATGGATGCCTACTCCGGTTATAACCAGATCGCCATGCATCCAGACGACCAAGAAAAGACCGCCTTTATGACTGATAAGGCGAATTACTGCTACAACGTCATGCCTTTTGGACTGAAGAATGCCGGGGCCACCTACCAAAGGATGATGAACCGGGTTTTCGAGGATCAGATCGGGCGCAACATAGAGGTCTACATAGACGACATGATCGTCAAGTCGAAACTGCCAGAAGACCACATCCGGGACCTAGAACAGACGTTTGAAAAGTTAAAAAGACATCGAATGAGGTTGAACCCGGCCAAATGTGCCTTCGGAGTTCTGGCTGGGAAATTCCTAGGCTTCATGCTGACCAACAGAGGGATCGAAGCCAACCCGGACAAATGTAAGGCCGTGCTCGACATGCAGCGCCCGAGGACCAAGAAGGAGGTACAGCAGCTAACAGGCCGACTAGCCGCCCTGACGTGCTTTCTACCAAAGTCGGCGGAGAAAGCCCTACCTCTCTTCAAGTTGCTGAAGAAGGAAACCCGAGGCGGCTGGAACCCAGACTGTGACGCTGCCTTCTCAGAAATCAAGAGATGCTTGGCAACCCCGCCGGTTCTTACCAAGCCGGACACCGGGGAGATCTTATTCCTCTACCTATCAATCGGCAACGAAGCCGTAAGCGCCGCCCTAGTGAAGGAGTCCGAGGCCGGGCAGACACCCATATACTTCATCAGCAAGGCCTTACAAAGCTCTGAACTCCGGTACCAGAAACTGGACAAGGTAGCTTTTGGCTCACTCACCGCGGCACGAAGACTCCTGGCTTATTTCCAGGGGCATCAGATCTTGGTACGAACTAGCCAGCCGATCCGACAGATTCTCCACAAGCCTGATTTGGCCGGAAGAATGACCAATTGGGCCATAGAACTGTCCGAGTTCGACATCACATTCGAAGCCCGACAGGCGATTAAGTCCCAGGCACTCACGAATTTCATCAGGGAACTCACCCCAGCCACCTCCAATGACGGGATTTGGAAGGTCTACGTGGAACAGAATCTGCGTGATAATGGGCAGGGATATAGATCCCACCAATCTAGGATCTCATTAATGGAGATTCACCCCCAATCAGGATCCCAACAGATCAATCCCTGATTCCCCAATCACGGATATTGCTCATCAATACGAAGATACTCGCACCAGACTCCTCTATAAATAGAAGGAAACCCTAAACAGGTGCACACGTTCTATCTCATGCTCTCTTTACTTTCCGTTACACAGAGCACACACCCCACTCCCCTGGCTTCACGCCTTACTGTGTAACACGAACTACGTGGACTTTGATCCCTTCAAAGGGTACGTAGGCTCTAGGCTTGACAACCTAGTCAAATCCAATTTCTGTGTTCTCAGGACAGATCTCAAACTAAAGCAATCAATCAGTTTCTACTCCAACAACATCAGAAAGAAGAGAGTTTTCAACAACAAAGAATACATAGCAGAACAACCAATCTATTATATGGAATTTCTCTAGCAAATGGGATGTCTACTTCAAACTTATTAAGATTAACAACCATGGTCGCGGCTGTTACAGTCTTTTTCAATCATCTTTCCTTTCACCAATGGTTGCTACTTGCTAGCTCCTCAGATCAAACTTCGCAACCTTCAATTGTAGCTACAGGCACTTGGAGAAGCAATAACTTTTATCCTCCATGACAAAACTATATATATGTTGCTTATCCTAGTTGTTTTCCTATTAATTATTGTAAACTAGTCAAATTATCGCCCATTTAAATACTCACTAAGACTTAAATGTTTGATGGACTCTAAATACCTTCTTAGAGATCTCTGTGTATTACTCTGATACTTTGTAACTTATATTTTATTAGTTCGAATGGATAGTTATATGTTATAAAAACAAAAACAAAAAAAGAAGCAGCGCCTATGGAATAAACAACCTGTACTGATAAATTGCGCGATGTTTTAACTGAAGAATGATCGATGTACAAAACCAAGGACATCAACAAAATATTCGACGTGATGTCTCATAGTCTTGGAATTGGTTTTGATTACTATTATTACTATGGATAGAGACCAAAGAAATACTCTTCTTCCTTTTTGACAACATCACGGAAATACTCTTAAAAATCATATAAATTAGATCCACTTAATCTATTTTCATTATAACTATTGTTCTGTCCTAAGAACACAGAAAGATTGGACTTGACTAGGTTGTCAAGCTTAGAGCCTATGTACCCTTTGAAGGGATCAAAGTCCACGTAGTTCGTAGTATACGTAAAGGCGTGAAGCCAGGGGGTGGTGTGTGTGCTCTGTGTGACAGGAAGTAAAAGGAGCATAGATTAGAACGTGTGCACCTGTTTAGGGTTTCCTTGTATTTATAGAGGAGCCTGGTGCGAGTATCCCTGGATTAATGAGCGATATCCGGAATTGAGATATCAGGGGCTGATATCTTGTGATCACGATTGGGGGAGATCCTTGATTGATGAGATCCTAAATTGGTGGGATACTGGGATCCCATATCCTTGCCATTATGGCGCTGATTCTGCCTTAGGCATGGTTGGGTCGTGGCTTGGATATGGGCCTTTTGGGCCGGTCCATAACAGTTGCCCCCCAGCTCGGTCGTTTGGGCTTCTGGACGACCGAGGTGTGCATTGCCTTTGGTTATTTTCTAGGCCGAGGCCTTCTCTTTTTGCCGGACCGGCTTATGGATGCCACGGTCCTTAGGTCGGCTCGTGGTGCCCCTGCCGGGGCGACCTGCCGAGGGTGCCGGGCCCATCACGCTGGGGAGGTGATCCAATCTGTCTTGGTCCCAACATGCCTCCTGCTACTTCGGCCCTGCCTTTTATGCCTTTTGACATTCTTTCCGCGCTTCGGGATTCTCCCCCACGCGCCATCATTGCGGGTTTACAGGTGTCAGGCCTTGAGTGGCGGTGGTCTGCAACCGTCACGTTCGTTCGTGCCCTGATGTTCATGCGCATTCAATGCGCTGACGTCGTGCTGTACCAATCGCCTTGCCCCCAGGTGTAGATAGACCGTTTAGCCCTTGGCGCTTCGCGGCTTGGTTTAAATACCTTTCTCCCTCCTTCTCTTTCACTTTTCACCGTTACTCGCTCATTTTCCAGCTTCAGTTTCTGGTTTCTAGAGTTTGCAGAGAAGATTCTTCCTTGTTCGAAACCCTTTCCGTTTTCCAGTGTCCCAGTTTTCTTCCATTTTCCAAGTACAGGTATTCCGTCCTCTTCTTGACACTTTTGTTCGGTATTGTTCTTCGTTTATTTTCTTGAATTTGAAGTTTGTGCTATCGCTCTTCTGTGTTTCTGGGCTTTTCTGGGTTTCTCTAGTGTCAACATACCCAAAATTCGTCCCAAAATTCCCTTAAACACTGGCTTTTAGCGCCTTAGGCTTCTGACCATGGTGAGAGACAGAAATGTTCCTAGACCAAGGGCGTCGTTAACGCTGGAGGAGGAACCGTACGCGTCTTCCGCGGGCCACTTGTTGGGTTCTTGGGGGTGAACCACCCGCTACGAGGGTTCTGGCTCCTTTGCTTCGAAGTGGCGCCGTTCGTCCGGGACGAGCCAGGGCTCGCCCGGCTTCGGCTAGGGTTTCGGTTTCACTTTCTTACCATCCTTTCCGGCCGTTAACGCGCGCTCTTCCTCTCGAGTCGCCCGGTAGGGCCGTGGTAGGCTCCTCTGCCGGTTCCGAACCCCCTGTGGTGATGGTTCAACCCCTCAATTTCTATGAGGGCCTTTTTGCGGTTCGCCAGACATCTGCCCTGGGAGGGTATCTCGGCCCTTGCTGGGATTGTCTTGCGGAGGCTTCTGCGTTGATGGCTTGCGGTGGAGATGTCGGGGCTTCTTCCATACTTGGTTCTTGCCGGCATTGGTCCGCCCCGGCTGTCCCTTCTAGCGCCCCTGTTCGTCCCAGTCCGTGGTCCTTTTCGCCTGCTATTGTATCTGTGCCAGGTATTTCTGCTCTTCACTGATACTAGCTTTGTTTATTTTCGTATAGGTATAATGGCTCCCAAACCCCGGCCTTCCAAGCGGCGTTCTGAGATTGAGGGTTCGGACTCTTCTAGTCCGCCAAAGGCCCTGTGCCGGCGATATAACTGGGTATCGCACGAGCTGCTGAGGACCCAGTCTCTGATGTCGGATGCCGACCTTGCTCGGCTGAAGGTCCCGGATATGCCGGGGTGTGTCCTTAGGTGCCCGTCGGCTGATGAGCCCATTTGCGTGACGCGGGAGGCTAGTTGGCCCAACTTCTTCTTTTTCTATCGGGATTGCCTGACTCCGGTCCAGGTTCCCTTGCCCTTTACCAATTTCCAGATGGAAGCCCTTCTCCATCTAAGGCTTGTCCCTTCCCAACTTCATCCGAACGGGTGGGCTTACTTGGTCGCTTTTGAGCGGCTATGTAATTCTTTCCCGGTCCCCATTGCGTGTACAACCAACCTCTTTTTCTATTACTTTGACCCTTTTACCCCTAGTTCGCCTAAGGAGAGCGAGAAGCTGAAAGGGTTGGTGTCGTTGTGTATCAACCCGGAGCGGAGGCTTATGACGCCTTTTTCGGACTCCTTCAAGCGGTTTAAGGGGGCCTTTTTCAAGGTTGAGGCCGAGTCCGGGAAGCAGCCTTGGTTTTTGGAGGGTCCTGAGGGTGCCGACGTGGGCTGGCGCTTTCCCTTGTACTGGACGGAGAGCCACCATGACGTCAAGGCTACCTCCTTTCATGTACCGCGTAAGGACCTGTGGCCGGAGTCGGCCTCTACCGTGCCTCGACTGGAGGCGTTCATAGTGGAGTACGGGGTGAAGTCTGCGAGTTATTTTATAGCTGGGGACGGCGCCGAGCCGCTGCCTCCTACCAGTAGGGTTTCTAGTAATGTATTGTCTATGTTTTTGTCTTGGTTTCTTGGATCCATGAATCTGACCTGGTATCTTTTTACTTTTACAGGTCGAGATATGAATTCGCTTCCGCTTTATGTTCGTGAGGCGAATCCAGCTGCTGCCGTGTCCAGCCGCCCAAAGAAGCGAGGTGCCTCTGAGGGTGCCGGTGCTGCAGAGGCCCCAAAGAAAGCGAAGGGCTCGACTGGTCAGGGTCCTTCTACTGCTAACGCTGTCCAGTCTGCCCCGGTGGTGGGAACCCCAGCTTTGGAGAGGCGGGAGGCTGTTGCCGAGTCCCCGGTTTCTAGGGGGAAAGAAGTCGTGGTCAGCGACAAGGAGGACGAAGCCGTACTCCTGTCTGAGGTGCCCTCCGGCTCGCCACCGAGTCCGCCCTCGTCCTTGCCGCCTCCCCCTCCTCCTCCCCCCAGCCTACGAGGCCGTCTTCGGTTGTCCCCCGTCGCTTTTTGTGGGAAGAGGGGGTGGCTCTGGAGGTGGATGTTGCCTTCCTTCCTCCCCGGCATTTCATGGATACCCGGGCGTTGTCACCCCCGGCCTTGGACCAGCTACACTTGGCCCAGCGGGAACTGTGCCGGTTGGTGGGGTATGTCCAGGCGTTGATTCTGGTGCGGGAGCAGTACACCCGGGTTAGCGCTGAGTGCCAAAGGCTGAGGGCAGCCGAGGCTGAGCTGAAGAAGGGTCTGGCCGCGGCAAAGGCTAAGGCCACGTCCGTCGGGGACCTTAGGGAGGAGCTGGACGTGGCTGAGGCGAAAGCCAGGTTTGCTGAGGAGGAGCTCGTCAAAGCCTGGGACGAGCGAGATGCGGTCCGGGCGGAGCGGGACGTTGCCTGGGTGGAGCGGGATGCTGCGAAGGCTGCGGCGATGAAGGCTGATCAGGAGCTCCAGCTCTCCCGGGCGGATGCCGACAAGGTGGTCGCGGAGTGTGTCTGGGCTCAAAAGGGGATGTTGGAGGGCCTGACTGCGATGAAGGTCCTCCAGCAGCAGCGCGCCTCCTTGGCGGAGGAGAAGGATGAGCTTCAGACGGCCCTTGCCGCGGAGAAGGCGGCTCGACAGGAGGCCTTGGACGCGCTGGTGCTGACTGCTGAGGAGTGCTTCAAGCAGGCTCTAGCACAGATCCGGCACTTCAACCCCGGCGTTGAGCTGAACTTGGACGGGTACGATTACCGTGCCTTCGTTCAGGAGGATGGGACTCTGATCCCCTATCAGTCTCCCGCCGCCGCGGGTTCTTTCTGTTGGAAATTATGCCCTAGGGGTAAGTCATTGTTCTCCATTAAGTTATCACTTCATACGCATGTTTATGGTGATAACTATATCCCTGGATATATCTTATAGATTATCCTAAATGTCCCTGGTCGGTCATCTACGTGGGAGCGAAGATGAGATAAGACCAGTATGACTTTGATGAGGTATGGAGATACGAATCAAAGTCATGGGTACTTGTAAGAGTACAAGGTGCTGGACCAACCCACTATGAGAAAGCTGCATGGATTAAGTCATAAGCTTATCTCATGTATAACCGTGTCACAACGCTCTATGACCTGAGATCATCATGGATTCCTACATGATGAGTCACTGATCTTTGACCTGGTCAAAAGTCACCTTTGACCGGGTGATGATAAAGGCTAGGATCAGGATCAGTGGTTTTCATGCGGAGGAATGTGAGTGGTCAAGATGGGATTTGTCCCTCACATATGTAGAGAGATAATGCTGGGCCCCTCTATGAGTGAGTCTAAGAAATGTATGGCCATACTGTGATGGAAAAGAGTTTCCATTTCACTTATTAGACTACTCAAGAATCGAGAAAGCAATGGTCACAAAAAGGAAGTTGACATTATCCATGCCTCATTCTTGACCAAATTATCGCGTGACAAAAGGGACGTGACATGGTTGTACGATAGGTAGTATCATGTCGTTGATCCCTATGTGAATTGGGTAGTCGCAAGGTCTTGCTAGAGGCCGCTTGCGACTTGTGGGCTGATACAGTGTTGGCCCACTACCAATCTCATATGGTCCTGCAAGGTCGCACACAAGAATAATCCAACACGGGTAAAAGTGTCCAGATTCATTGAATCCCAGATTAGTCTGAGATTAAATGAATACTAAATTTGATCTAGGATTTATATATATATATATATATATATATATATATATAATTCGAAATTAATATTTATATTATAAATGAAGATTATAATATTATATATGATATTTGTTTAGTATTTAATTTATTTGATAAATTAAATACCTGAAACAAATAGAGATATTGTATCTCATTTAATTTCGAATAAAGATATCGTATATCTGTTTAATATTAAATTGAGATATGGTATCTCAGATTTAATTAAATTGATAGATATCATATCTTGGATTTAATTTATGATGATAAATTAAATCAAAAGGCTTTAAATTTAGATTTGATTTAAATTCAAAATTCGAATTTCCAAATCTGGGTTTTAATATATTTAATTACATTTATGAGATAGATGTGATTGATATGTTGACCAGATTCAAGAATCCAAATTTCCAAAATTAATAAAGGATTAATTTTGGTTATATAATACGCCTATCGGGTTTAGAAAGACCTACGGGATTTTCAGTTGAGCGTATTCAGAAAAGCCGCGAGAAACCCTAGAGCAACTTGAGAGAGAGAGACGCACAAAAAGCGCTAGCACGCTGCCGCAACCGTGTTTGGGGATTGTTCGTGTGAATACCAGTAGAGGAAGCCGATCCAAGAGTCGACTTCTGCTGATCGAAAGAACGAGACGCGGACGTGTTGATCGCCCACCTGATCAAAGGAACGAGACGTGGACGTGTTGTTCGAGAAGGTAGCCCACCTGATCAAAGGAACGGAACGCGGACTAGTTCAACACAAGGTATGATTCGGTTTCCTTAACTCTGATTTAAACGTCGTTGAATGATCCTTCGGAAGGATTCGTAAGAAATTTTTAATCCGCTGCGTGTCCGAATCCCAACACTTTCGATGCGTCTCCTGCCGCCGAGGGGCCTGCTAACGCTGAGGCCGAGCATCCCGAGGCTGAAGATCCTGAGGCCGGGCCTTCCAGCTAGTTTTAGCTTTTTGCTTTTCTTTTTGTATTCGGGGCGTCTGTGCCCCTGTAACTTGTAAGAACAACTTTGGCCTTTGTGCCATTTTGTATAAACTTTTCTGAGTAATGAATGACCTACATTTTCATCATCCTTTTACTGCAGTTCTAAGCTTGGTAAGATACCTTAGGCAATGAATGGTTTACTTTTCGTCATCATCCTTTTGCCTCGGTTTGGGTGTGTGCCGGCTGTGTGAGTGCAAGCCGTTTAGATGCTTTAGACAATGAATGATTTATAATTATGTCATCCTTTTGTCTATGCTTAAATGTTAGTCGGCTGTATGTGTACAGGCCGTTTTCACTCTACCACACTTAGCGTGTGGGAGGTTGGGGCAGGGTTGTTTTGTTTCAACCTCGTCAAGTGTAACTAACCGCACTGCCTCGGTCCGACTTTCTAACAGTCGGACTCCAACTTTTTACTTAGTCGGATTTTGTTTTACCGACGTAAAGGCTAGACTACCATATGTCTAACCGAGGTTTCGTTTGCCTCCAATCGGACATTTTGACCTAATCAAGGCCGGTATGGTAGCCTGCTTGCTTAGTCGGGCGAGCGTTGACGCGTCAATTTCACGAAGGGCCACGTATGGCGCCTTCGCCGAGCTCTAACCAATGCCTGTCGGAGTACAACGGCCAATTTTCGTACATCTAGATGTTTTTGCTTTTCTGGCCGGGTACGCGACCTCTGAGCTGTTTACCGGTGTTGGACTTATAGGCCTCGACTTTCGGTTTCTTGGTCGGGCTTAATTGCCTCGGCCTTCATGATTTTGTCCGGGCTTCATTGCCTCGGCTTCATGCTTAAGTGAATAATTGTGCACATTCATAAATCTCCTCAATGAGGTCTTTTATTGATGGAAAACAGCCCTAAGGGGTGTTACAAAGAAAGAACATTAGAAAATAACATAACTTGAACTTTGACTTAACTGAAAATAAAGTAAAGACAAACGAGGCTGGATCTAGCTATAGTAGATTTTCAGCTTGTCGGCGTTCCATGTTCTTTTGATCGGCTTCCGTGCTAAGGTCTCGAGGATGTATGCCCCTCCGTCGAGCTTCTCTTTAATCCGGTAGAGGCCTTCCTTCTTGGCCCTCGGGGGGTGCATGTCTAGCACGGCCTTGCATTTGTCCGGGTTGGCTTCGATCCCTTGGTTGGTCAACATGAAGCCCAAGAACTTTCCAGCCGGAACTCCAAAAGCACATTTGGCCGGGTTCAACCTGATTCGATGTCTTCTTAGTTTTTCAAACGTTTGTTCAAGGTCCCGGATGTGGTCTTTTGGAAGCTTTGACTTGACGATCATGTCGTCAATGTAGACTTCTATGTTGCGGCCGATCTCGTCTTTGAAAACCCGATTCATCATCCTTTGATAGGTGGCTTCGACATTCTTCAGTCCGAACGGCATGACGTTGTAGCAGTAGTTTGCCTTATCCGTCATGAAGGCGGTCCTCTCTTGGTCGTCCGGATGCATTGCAATCTGATTGTACCCGGAGTAGGCGTCCATGAAGGAGAGGAGTTGGTACCTGGCCGAGTTATCCACGAGCTTGTCGATATTGGGCATCGGGTAGGAGTCCTTTGGGCACGCCTTGTTGTGGTTGGTGTAGTCGACACATACTCTCCATTTACCGTTGGGTTTGAGGACCATGACTACGTTGGAGAGCCAGGTGGTGTACTGCACCTCTCGGATAAATCGGGCTGCTAAGAGTTCCTCGACATGGCTCTCGAGGGCCTTTTGTCTGTTGTCCGCAATGTTCCTCTTCTTCTGGGCCACGGGTCTTGACCTCGGCCATATGCCGAGTTTGTGGCAACAGAAATGGGGGTCGATGCCGGGTATTTCGGCCGAGGTCCAGGCGAAGACGTCTTGGTTCTGTCTGAGGAAATGGATCACTTGTGTCTTTAGGTCGTCCCTTATGTCTCGGCCGATTTTGGCGGTCTTGGACGGGTCCGTCCCTAGTGTTATCTCCTCAAATTCCCCTTCCGGCTCGGGCCTCTGGTTTTCCTGCTCGTGGAGGTCGAGCTCTACCATGTTGATCGGATGCCGGGGGTGTTTGTCGCCGTCGGTCTCGGGTATGGACTCGTTGGATCCGAGCCGAGGTGGAGATGAGGGTCCTCCTTCGTCGACCTAGAGGGCTTCGAAGTAACATTGCCGTGATTCCTTTTGATCTCCGGATACCACGACTATCTGGTTCTTGTCATTGACCATCTTCAGTTTCTGGTGTTTGGTGGACACCAATATGTCCCAGTTGTGGATCGTTGGCTGACCTAGGATGACATTGTATGGGGACCGGAAGTTGGCGACAATGAACCTCACTCGTTCGGACTTGAAGGCTTCTTTGGTCCCGAGGGTCAGCCTGAGGTCGATGTAGCCTTTCGGGAAGGACTGCTCGCTGTTGAAACCAATCAGGGTGGTCTTGCACGGCTTGAGATCTTCTTTGTTGAGGTGCATCCTTTTGTAGGCGTCCCAGCTTATGATGTCGGCCGAACTCCCCGCAGCCACGAAAATCCTCTTGACTCGGCAGTTTACCAAGGTTCCGGTGATTACCAGGCCATCCAGATGGCCGGATATGACGTCTTTCAGTTCTTCGTTAGAGAAGGTAAGGGTCGGCGGCCTTGGCTTCTTTGGATCATCCTTGAATTTGGGGAGGTCTCGGCCGGTCAGTACCTCGCATAGGTATTTCTTCCGCTGGCTTACAGTGTCTTCGCCACCTCCGAATCCTCCGCTGACGACGTTGCACTGGAAATCCACGTCAGGAAACTCGTCGTCAGAAGCGGTCTTCTGTTTCTTCCCCTGCTTTCGGGCCTCCTTGGGTGGACTTCTAGTGCGGCCGCGGTCGTTGCGCTTGCTGCCCGTCCTTCCCTGAGTCTTAATGACATACTGACGTAGCTTTCCTTCTCTCACGAACTTTTCAATTGCGTCGCGAAGGTCGTAGCATTCGTCAAGGGTGTGGCCGTGGCAATCATGGAACGTGCAGAACTTGGTACGATGGGTATTGAAGCGGTCCCTGATCGGCCTCGGCTTATCGACCCGCCTCATCTCGGCCTGGGCTACTTCTTTCCACACCTGAGACCGAGAGACATTCAAGGGGGTATAGCTGTCGTATCTGGCCTTCTGTTCGGCTCGGTCGGGTTTGGCTCGGCTCTCGCGGCTCCGCCTTTTCGGTTCGGTCTTAAGCCTTCTCGGTCGTTCCTCTTCCCCGGGCGAAGCTTTTCTCGTACGTTCGGGTTCTTCAGCGTTGGCCGCCTCCATCTGCTCCACTTCAAGGTACTTCTTCGCCTGGGTGTAGAACTCGGTTAAGGTGTATACCGGATTCTTGCATAAGTTCCGGGCTAGCCGTGATGACGGATCTAGCCCGTTGACGAGGCAGTGGACGTGAACCTCCTCGGGTAGCGACCGAATCTGCATCGCCACGTCCCGGAATCGATCCAGGTACTTCGTTAGCGCCTCGCCTTTTTTCTGCCTCACCTTGCTCAGCGTGAATTCGGTCTTCGGCTGCTTTTTGCTGGTGGCGAAATGCAACTTGAACTTGCGTCCGAGGTCTTCGAAGCTCCGGATGGAGTTGTCCGAGAGAGAGCTCAGCCATCTGTGTGCCGGTCCGGTCAGAGTAGCCGCGAAGAGACGTTGGATAACCGGGCGTCTAATTTGTCGGACCCATATGAGCTTTTCGAACACGTCAAGGTGGTTACGTGGATCTTGGGTTCCGTAGTACTTTGGAAGGTCGGCCAGATCGAAATGCTTTGGGTAACGGGCCGTCGCCACCTCCCTCGAGAATGGGGATCTGCCGGAGTCTGACAGATATGTCACTCGGTATTCCCGGGGGGATCCGTGGCGAGGTGATCTGCGAGTCCGGGGAGTTCTGTCCTCCACGCGGTGTTCTTCTCGATCTCGGCCCTCGCTAGCAGCCCGATCAGTGCGGTTAAAACCGTCACCGTTGTTTCCGAGGTTCTCGGAGGGCTGTTGTCGGCCTTGCTCCATATTCGTCCTCCTCTCCGGCTCGCCGTTGTCGCGGCGTGGGTTCCTCGGCTCTGACCTGCTTGAGGAACTACTGTCATCTTCGGGGGCCCTCCTTCCTCTCCTATGATTCCTCCGGCGGTTTTCCTGTCGACGATCGTTCTCGAGCGCATCCTGAATCATTCGGCCAAAGGCTTCAAAGTCAGCCTGTCTCTGTAGGTCGTCTCGTTTCTCCTTGTTTTCCAGCCTCTGGAGGAATGACTCCTGCGTCCTTCGAAGGATGCGGACGTCGGCTTCGACTGCCTGGACGTCTCGCGTCGGGGGTTCTGCGCGCGCTTCTTGCAGTGGTTGCTCTTCTGCAGAAGGGGAGGTTGTCGTGTCAGTGACATGCCCTTCTGGGGTGTTTTCTAGCCGCGGTTGCTCCGGGGGCTGATCTGGTGGAGGTCGGCTTGGCTGGGGGTCTCCGCCTACCAGCGGGGGATTTCTGCTGTGGCTTCTGGTGTTTGCCATCAGTGGTCACGGGGATTAAAGTTTACGGTTCCCACGGTCGGCGCCAATGTTCTGTCCTAAGAACACAGAAAGATTGGACTTGACTAGGTTGTCAAGCCTAGAGCCTACGTACCCTTTGAAGGGATCAAAGTCCACGTAGTTCGTAGTATACGTAAAGGCGTGAAGCCAGGGGGTGGTGTGTGCGCTCTGTGTGACAAGAAGTAAAGAGAGCATAGATTAGAACGTGTGCACCTGTTTAGGGTTTCCTTGTATTTATAGAGGAGTCTGGTGCGAGTATCCCTGGATTAATGAGCGATATCCGGGAATGAGATATCAGGGGCTGATATCTTGTGATCACGATTGGGGGAGATCCTTGATTGATGAGATCCTAAATTGGTGGGATACTGGGATCCCATATCCTTGCCCATTATGGCGCTGATTCTGCCTTAGGCATGGTTGGGCCGTGGCCTGGATATGGGCCTTTTGGGTCGGTCCATAACAACTATGTTCTTATAGAATATTTGAAGCTGACGTTATTTATTCACTACTAGAAAACAACTGATTAGCAATAGAATTTTTTCTGTCACAAATTTAGGGGTATTTGCAATTGAATTGTATTTCCATCAATTGGACTTCCATTACAAACTCATTTTAAATTTCCCAACTTCCTCCTCCTCCTTCATTTTCACAATCTGTCCCTTCCTCTATGCTCTCCCTTTGCACTGACCATCCTCCACCTCCTGTCGTCGTGCCGTTGCCGCCGCTGGTCTTCACCAACACCTCTGTTGCCACCCCTTCCGATCTCCATGATCGCCGCTTTAGCAAGTAAGTTTGATTTTTTTTCCCTAGTTTTTTCATCATTTACTGTTAGATAGTTGCTTTGTATTAGGACATGTTTGGTGTGGTTTATACACTTGATTGAGATCCTTTGGTATATTGCTTTAATTATATATAGTGGAGTTTTTTTTTTTAAAAAAAATTGGTTTAATTTTTGACCCTACGCTGTCAAGATATGAATCTTTATTTGGTTATTTTATAAGCACTTTCTAGTTGCTTTGTATTTGGGCATGTTTGCTATGGTTTATACACTTGATTGAGATTCTTTGGTATAATACTTTGATTATATGTAGTGGAGTTGTTGTTTTTTGGTTTAATTTTTGACGCTATGCTATCAAGATATGAATCTTTATAGGGAAAATTAGGAAGAAGGGCCTAGAAGAGATATAATTTATTAGGAAGGACCGTAAAAATTGTAATTATTTAGACGGACCAATAATCAAATTAAAAATTTAAAAATACTAAACTACTCTTAATTAAACCTCTCACATTCTATTTTTAAAACTAATATAAATTTTTACATTTTATTATATTAAACGCAATTTATCTCTCTCTCTTTTAACGACTTATGTAGGTATTTATTGAAACAAAACACATAAATATATTTCATTTTGTCAAAATTATATATGTAGGTATTTTTTGAAACAAAACACATAAATATATTTCATTTTGTCAAAATTATAATTGTTAAAATTGACACGAATTTTCACTATCAAAGAAATCTGTGCAGTATCAAGAAAAAATTGACACAAACTTTAATTGAAAATAAAAATTACATAATCTTAGGATAGCTCAAAATGTTTTATACTTTATTATAAAGGGATTAGGAGCAATTTTACACATGTGTTTTTCCCCCAGGAGCGCCCAACACCACGTGCTTTTTTCTGGACCAAAAATACACATGTGGTTACGTTTTTGGAGCGTTCAGCACTACGGCCGTCAGTTAACCGTTAACGCTGACGTGGGCGATGACGTGGCACTAATGTGGACTGACACGCTGACGTGGACGATAACGAGGAAGCTGACGTGGGAAAATTCAAAAATTAGGGAACAAATTTCAAAAATTAGGGAAAAAATTTTGAAAAATTATTTTTAAAAAATTCAAATAATTCATAAAAATTAGGAAAAGATATTCAAATAATTACGAAAAAGCTCAAAAAATTAAGAAAAAATTTTAAAAAATTAGGAAAAAATTCAAATAATTAGAAAAAAACTCAAAAAATTATTTGAATTTAATTCAAAAAATTAAAATAATTATAAAAAATTCAAAAAAATAGGAAAAAAATTCATAAAATTATGAAAAAAATTTTAAAAAATTAGCGATAAATTCAAAAAAAAAAGAAAATAATTAGAAATAAATTCAAAAAATTAGGAAAAAATTAAAATAATTATAAAAAAGTAAATACCCCCGCTAGTAAGCCCCACCACTGGCTACCGTACCGTTAGCCACCGCCGGCCGGCGGCGGCGGCGGTCGGTTGCCGAGGGCCGCCACTCGGCAGAGGCAGTTGGTTATTTTCAGAAACAGGAAAAGAATGTATTTTTAGTCTTTTACGGAATTAAATTTTCATATGAATATTTTTACTCTTCATTTATTTTTGATTTTTTAAAAAATAAATTTTCGAAATTTTTTCTTAAATTTTGATTTTGTTTTCAACGTCAGCTTCCCCGTCATCGTCCACGTTAGCGCCACATCAGCGTGTCAGTCCACATCAACGCCACGTCAGCGTTAACGGTCAACTGACGGTTGACTGACGGCCGTGGTGTTGAGCACTCCCAAAACGTAACCACATGTGTATTTTTTATCCAAAAAAAAGCACGTGGTGCTGAGCGCTCCTGGAGGAAAAGCACATGTGTAAAATTGCTCCTAAACCCTATTATAAATGTTAAAGAAAGGTTATGTATATCTAATAAAATTTTAAATATATGTAATTTTAAAAAATTTAAAGGAGGCTAACATTATTTCATAATAGATTTATATGATTTTTTTTAAAAAAAAAGTCCATGTAATGTTACGTTAATATACTTATAAAAGGTTAGATAATCTATTATATTTTTTTATTCAACAATGGTATATATATAGGATTGCCTCCCCAGAGAAAATACTCGTACATAAACCAAAAAAATTAATGTTAAAAAAATTTAATATAATCAATAAAGTTTGTAATATTCAAATAATAATAATGTTTATTTATTTTTTTGGAGATAAAGCTTTTTCAATGACTAAGATATTAGATAGAAGATTTAAGATCTTCTAAATTGGTCTATTTTACTTAGAGTTTTCTTTATATAAGATTATATAAATCAAGAAAACAACTTAATGATTTAAATGGCCTAATATGTGTGTTAATAATTAAATAATATATTGATGGTATGATTATGTAAATATTAGTTAAAGTTTAAAAAATGATAATTTTGAAATAAAATTTTAATAATATATTGATGATATGATTATGAATTTTATTTTTGTAATGAATTTTTATAAATAATTTTTAATGATTTTTTTACAATATTTTTTAAAAAATTAATTGTGCAACAGAAAAAATTCCATCATAAAATGTCAGAATTTTGCGACTAACCAAAACTCCGTTGCAAAATTCAAATTTTGCGATGAAATTTTGCTTTTTCGTCGCAATTGCGACTGTGTTTTTTGTGACGAACGTTTTCCATCACAAAACAGTTTTGTGACGGGAAATGCCTTTTTTGTAATGAAAAAATCCTGTCGCAAAAAATGACTTTTCTTAATAAAGATTTTTACTTTAGCGTTTCAAATTCTAGAGCCTGATATAGTTTGGTTTCACAGAAGATTGGTCATAGTGCTAAAAAAAAAATCTTTAAAACAAATTTATGATTGCCTCCATATGTAGCAGGCCTGCGTAAGAGGTAATCGTGTTATGCGTGACGCCACAGCAATAATAAAACAAATACTCCTTTTAGTAAGACATGTTTGAGAGATGATCTTAATTATAAATATTCTCAATCTTTTCTCTCTTTAGAAGTTGGTGTAATATCATGAAAACCCTTGTCACCTATCGCTTTTAAGCAAAATATTGGATTTGAGTCCATTTTTTTTATTGGCAAAGGATTTGAGCCATGTGAATGGCTTTTCCACAAAATATATAACACTGTTGCATTTTTTAGGATTCAAATTTGAGACACTTGATTAATTTGAATATAATTCCTACTTATTGAACCAAATGCTTAATAATATATTCTAAATTATGCTAAAATAACATTAGGAAAAGGGAAAATTATAATAAAGGACCTAAGAAAAATAATATTTATTAAGAAAGACCATAAAAAATGGTAATTATTTCAAAGGACCAAAAATTAAAACATTAAAATAAAAAGATTAAATTGCCCTTAGTTCTACAATTTTTGTGTAAAGGTAATAAATCCAAAAAAACATTTTACTTTTACAATTCCAAGGCTTCGTGCTTACTGTACACTGTCTCAGGTCTTGAAAAGAGATAATTTTATAAAAATTCATAAATTCATAGAACACAGGGGGAGGAGACTTGCGAGATCTTTGTCAATGGAATAACCTATGGTTCCTCCACGAAGAGATAAAAAATTACCAGTAGAGACTCTAACTTACATATTCCAGATTTTGATTTGACCTCTATTTATCATTTTTAATCAATCACTTTAGATTCTGATTTAATTAGATATAATATAGGAAATCTGACCAAGGGCAATTTAGTCTTTCTATTTTAATGTTTTAATTTTTGGTCCTTTGAAATAATTACCATTTTTTATGGTCCTTCTTAATAAATATCATTTTTCTTAGGTCCTTTATTATAATTTTCCCTTAGGAAAATTTAAGGGGAAAAAAGATAGAATTTGCAAATTAAAAACAAGGATTCACTAGTGCAAAAAAGAGCTTTAAGATCGCCTCATTTAGACCGGGCTATAGAGAATCAGGTCTTAAAAGTATGACCGGTAGCAGTTTCGTAAATATAAAGAACTTTTTGGTATGACCGGTAGCACTTTCGTAAATATATAGAATACTTTTAAGACCGGACTATAAAATATGCGGTCTTAAAAGTATGACCGGTGTCAATTTCGTAAATATTGTGAGAAGACGCTGATGAGTCCGAGAATGCGATGATTTATTCCTTCACTTAATTGGAATTATACAGATGCTAATAAATAAATAATCTTCTGATCTAGGCAGTTCCTATAATTTAGGGATTACAATCAGGAATATAATTATGAAATTCAAAAAATCATGATCTGCTAACTTAATTCCTAAAATCTCTCTAACAACTTAATTAAGATGATTACAATCAGGAATATAATTGCGAAATTCAAAAAACCATGATCTGCTTATTTAATTCCTAAAATCTCTCTCACAACTGAATTAAGATAATTGCACAATATAATCGTATATGCTAATTAATTAAATTTAAATTTCCAACAAATATATAAAACACTTTTAAGACCGGATGTTTGTAAAAATAGGTCTTAAAAGTATATTTTTAAGACCGGACCCTTTATAGTCCGGTCTTAAAAATATACTTTTAAGACCTATTTTACAAACATCCAGTCTTAAAAGTGTTTTTTTTAAAAAAAAAACTAAATTCGCTAAACTCGTTAAGTGCGTGAGCGTGCTTGTCTTCTTGGTGATATAACATTTACTTAGTTATAGATTCAACAAGTGTACCAAGAGCCTAACGAGTCAAATCCTCAGCAAGAATGACATCCTCTTCCTCTAATCTACTCGCAATCTTCGTAAGTCATCCTAAGAGCCACACAATCAAATCCTTGGCAACGTTGGCAGTGAGATGCTTCGAGGGTTTAGCGATGGCATCAACTCCAATCCTCAGCAACGGCGCAAGGCTTCGAGGATTCTGGATGACGGCGGCTCCTTCCTCTTCGATCTATGGCTCCTCCCACACCATCTTTGCACAGATCTGGCTTAAAACCAAACCCAGATCTCTTCTTGCTTAAGTTTGTTTCCTCCTACCTTGACTGCTCCTGCTCAGATCTGGACTTTGATTTTGGTTGCTTGAAGCTTTGCCAGCATCGACAAGAGGATCCTACTTAGATTTGGTTGCTTTAAGTTTGTGATTTTTTTGTAGATCTGGACTTCAATTTCACTTCTGATTTTATATTGATTCAAATTCGATTTCCATGGTAAATAATTTCTATTTCTTGTTATATTTTCTTATTTCTGAACTTTGTATTCATCTTTTTTGTTTTTCTTGTTGGTGTTGCTTTCAATCTTCTCTTCTTTTTTGTTTTTCTTATTGGTGTTGCTTCCAACCTTCTCTTGGTTCTCTGTCACTGATGATGGAGGAACATTCAAAATGTTACCAAATCTGGTGATTTGGGACCGATTGTTTCGTTTGGGTTTTTTCTTTTTTCTTTTTAAATTATTTTGAAACACTTTTAAGACCGGATATTTCAAAAGTTCGGTTCATCCGGTCTTAATAGTGTAACTTTTAAGATCGCCTGGAACAAGACCGGTTGCAAATCCGGTCTTACATACCTATTTCGTTCGATCTTAAAGCCCTTTTTTGTACTAGTGATTCTCCTTCAATTTACTTGATTGCCTAATTTTTTAGTGCTTGAACAATTCTATATCTCTTTTACCCAAAAAAAATACAACTCGATACGAGATAACACAGTAAACGAATAGTAAAAATAGTATCCTATAATCTTGATTAATACCTCCTTCGGTAGCTGGACGCTGAGAACAAGCCTCAAGTAACTTTGGCTCACTATTAGAATGTAAGTAATGAGCAACCCTCTCCTTCTCCTGTTTCAAGCACTCTACAGCCTGTAATAAAAGGTAAAAGAACAAGTAGTAATTATACTTATCCAATAACAAAACAAAATATAAGGACATCATTCATAACTGAGAATCCATACCTTCAGCATATAATCAGGGCAAGAATGTTCTAAGATCAAGTTTGAAGCCTTCCGGGAATAATAGGAAGCAATGTCTTTGAGCATGGCTGCTTCAAAATCATTCTCATAGCAATCCATTTGCCCCATGCTAATTTCAACAAATATATCCAAGACATTCTTTAACAGAGCCCGATCAGTCTGCTCTCCCTCGCATTCTTGATCAATCTGCTCTCCCTCGCGTTCTTGATCAATTTGCCTTCCCTCGCATTCTTTATTAATCTTTATGTTTCAATGAATTCGATTAATAACAATCTCATTTTGCAATTTTTAAAATCATGGTTATAATAAAGCCAAAAAGAAACATACAAGAGAAATTACTGCATCCCTCACTTTCACATTTATTTCCTTGTAGACCTGGAAACAACACGGCAAATAAGATTATCTTGAAATTAAGCAGTATTAAACTGAAACAAAGACAATGCAATAGAAATTTAATTCGCAGTGCCACTACAAGGTAATCATTACAAAATCAGATAGAGAATAGCCAGAAAACAATGTCAGGTTAAATAGTAACAGTACCAGCTTACGGAAGCAAATCAATCCAACTACATTAAGGGGCATAAGAGACTTCTGAGCAATGTACCGATCTAGATAGTGAAAGGAATGAGACAGCCACCTAACCATAATTTTGTGGTTTGCCCACCTCTTTACAAGTTCCCTCAACAAAAATTCGTCATGTTTTTCTCTCAAAGCAGGCAGAACCTAAACCGAAAAAGTAAGAAAGCTTATCATCAGATGAAATCATGAAATTTAGAAATGAAATTTGTATGAAACATATCAATCGAAATAATTGACAAATAATAAACATAACATATTCCAGAAATGAATTGTGCAAGAATAATCATGAAACTGCCAACCACATTACTCAATAATATAATCATGTAGGAATGATAAATCCCAACATTGATATTATATATCCCAGTTCTAAACGTATTGGTCATCAATACCATATGATGACATTGCTCACCGTTGATAGTATATACTCTTCAATAGACTCCCTAAACTTGTCGTAGAGTTGTCGGGAATAATCGTGGGGAGGCTTCTGAGTACACATATTGTAGATAGTCCTGTGATACGATTTAAGGAAAATGTAGCTCCTGATAAGAAATACAAAATCACCTCTGGTAAATATTCAATCATGTAAGGAATTGTAACAACTACGAGAAGGATACGTATATAGCATCATGTAGTCCTCAGAACTGAGTTGTTGTTACTCGGGCTGCCCTTCTAGAGTGTTCTTCAGCTTCGTGATGCCTTTCTGAATAAGGTCCCATCCTTGTTCTAGGTCGATGGTCTTGCGCTCACTCATCGACATTTCAGCAAACCACGTTTTCAGCCCAAATACCAAAATCTGCAATGTAGACCTACAAGCAGAAGACGGCTGATGCACGAGAGATCACCGAAAAAGGGCAATGAAAAAAGATACATACGGTAAAAAGATGAACACTGTCGATACCTTGACGAAGGAGACACCCCAATCAAAGCAGCAAGTCGAACGAAACACAAGAAATAATCGGTAAAGGGGGGAATGATCCAAAAGGATGTAGAAGACAACCCAAGAAATAATCAATAAAGGAGGGAATGTTCCAAAAGGATGAAGAAGACAATTATGAGAAAGGGAAAATTCTTGTCTCTTGACCGCACATAATAAATATAAAAATAGCTTCTTCTTTATTTTGCCAGCAGTATCAAAATAGCTAATTAATTGATGACCTATATTTATAAAAACGTGAGTCCCATGCAATTTGTTAGTTTCATTATTTAAAAAAATATAGTAAACAAATAACTCCGTGGTCCATGCATTTTTTTTTTCAATACTAATAATGAATGCGAGAGTCTTCATCAAACTTTATTACTTTTGTTTATAAATTTGGATAAGCATGCTGCATAATTTTTAATCTGAAAAATCATCTGCACTGCATAGTTCCTTATCTAAGTTTAAACAGAGCACTTATCAATTTCAAAGATTCTGGCTCTGCCTTGCTCCATGGTCATGAACAAATTCATGATTTTTGTCAAAAAAGTCAATATTTTCTGATACAATTACTCATAATGTCGACTTTTCGCCTTGAATGTCTTGCCTTTCTAGAAGCATTTTATATGCTTAGACGCCGCTCTCATGGTCTTATTTACACGATTTCATATTTCTAGCGTTCTCTCTTTAGTCAAAGAAAAATGAAGAAGCTTTTGGTTTTAAAAATACGCACTCTCCTATTTATTGGCATGATTATTTATTTTATTTGAAAATATAAATACATCTATATAAAAATTCATTGAATCATTACGTTCTCTCTTTTTTTTTTATATATATATATAAAAGAAGGCTAAAAGCCAAAGAAATAACTAGGAGATTACATAATAGAGGGAATAATTCTCAAACGCTCTTGATCAACCCTAGTTTGTAAGAACAGAGGGCAATCACTCAAAATGTCAGATTTATCAAGACCGACCTTAACTAAAGCATCGGCAATACCATTAAGTTCCCTCGGCACAATGTTATCAACCAATTCTTTGACAGCAAAAGACGAATCTGATCTAACAACAGATTACCACCAGCAGAAAAATTTTCATCAAGTAAGCTATTAATAGCATTAGAGGAATCAGATTCCAAAATGATATTTTTCATATCCAGATCTCAGGCTAAAGAAAGACCCTCATAAATAGCGCTCAGTTCAGCCACGAAAGATTACGTTCTCTCTTTTAAATAAAGGCGGTGAAAATATTATAGATTTCTTTGTAACTACGGGCCAAAAATAAAAAATGTAATGATTTGAGTCTGGTTGTCTCATTTGAGAAAAAAAAAAAAAGTCTGGTTGTCTCGCTGTCAATTTCCCCTGAGAGAAGGCCTATAGGCCATTCCAAATTGGGCAAGGCTCGCTGATGTTCTGGGGCCCATCATTTTAACTGCTAAATCAAGAACCCACCACGTGTAATGGGCTGATTCCAGTTCATCCAAAACACAATTTCAGATTTCTGTTGTCAACTTGCGATATAAATTTTATATATATGGTTGGTATTTGACTCGAAATCATAATTTAGTTCAACGAACTCTAACCTCACACATCAAAATATCAATATGAAATATATTATAGAGGAATTTGCAAAGTACATAAGCTATGCACGTTGTGGTTCTATTTTTTGTGATCCAAAATTTATTTACACTTTTTATATACATTTGGAAACATAATTTTCATGTTTTATAGAGAAAAAAAAAACTAAATTATTTATTATCAACTAATGTATTTTTTTCCGAATTAGATTATTTGATGATGCAGAATAAAAAATAATTCAGATATTGATAAAACAAAATCTCCTGCTAGCCCCCTACACTCCTACAGAGTCGTCAAAATCAAACAACTGCACATACTATCTAATTAAGGTTTTGTTCGAGCACCTTTTTTTTTTTTGGGGGGGGGGGGGGGAAAGAGATTTAGGGACTTTAATCATAGAGGCTCAACAGAAGATGGATTTTCTTATTGCACGAGGATTGGTATATAAAATTGAACGCAAAGAAAATCCGAGAAGTCATTCCTCAGACTTGCCACTTAGAATTAAATTAATAAATATGTTTTTACCAAAAAAAGACTTGGCTGGATGTGAAAGAGGTGTGCGAAAAAAGCGGGCAATGTCAGCTTCATTAATATAATGGTTCCCAAAAAATAAATAAGAAAGACGACTCGTGGACACCAGAATTATATTGCTATTTTAATGGCCTTCCTATATATATATATATTCACTCGTCCTTCTACATACTCGTGGAATTGTTCCAAGCACCAGTTATGCTCATCTTATCGCAAACATGAAAATTAAAACAAAATTAAATTAAAGTGAAATCCAAAATAAAGTTTTTTTTATAGTATTTTTATTAAAAAAATAAATAAATTTGTCATCGGAAGAAAGTATAGTTTAATTTATCCCTCGCTAAGTTCATTTTTATAAGAAACAACTATCACCTATTGTTTGTTTCTGTTTATAAGAGATATTTAGATAATATTTTAAATTTACTGTATTAATTCCCGAATTTGCACTCATTTGATTACTTATATTAATATCATTTCATTTATTGCATTCACTGACACTCTCTCCTCACGCACATTCTCTCTTTTACTCCTTTTGTTTTTATAGATAAGGGTATTCTTTGGTAAAATATGTTACAATTTTGACATTTTTATTTTTCTTTCACCAACTATTTGAGCTACGTTATTTAGTTAAGCGCGTTCTTTTATAGAAAACAGATGCAGTAAATGAGAAGCCTATTGAATATGTACCAAATGAGAAGCACTGAAAAGTCGGGGACACGATGAAAGAAATCCTAGTGACCTAGTATTAGGAATTCGACGTTTTTAATAAAAAGGGGCGGTTTCTAATTATACAGCGAAATTTCACGAAGCCAATGAATATCATGGAAAGTTTACGTGGGAATCCATATTCAAAATACAAGTGTCTCTGCAATTCTATGACTCTGCAAGTGTCCATATTCATATTAGGTGTTTGTCTTTATGTACTTGTTGCATGCTTGTTCCTTTAATTAGAGGGGCGAAACATTTTTTATTTACTTTTATATATATATTATTTAGATTAAATTAGAAAGCATGATACTAGTGAATATTGTAGGACTGAAAATATTTCTGAAAGCACCCTGAGTGCATTTAGTATCTTTTATAAGGTACTTGCTTGTTTCCAAAACGTATTAATTATTTTTTTTCATGTATATACATAATTGATAAGGGTAGTGGGTGAGAGAAATAATTAATATAATATTATAATTTAGTGCAATTAATATAAGTAATATTGGAAGTTACTTAAATTGTAGGATAACTTTATTGACTTTAACTGTTTTTATTAGTTTGTAAGAATTATTAGTTTGTGTCTTATAATAAGCATCAGACAGAAAGCAGTATATAATTTAATCTCAAAAATAATATATATATATATATATATATATATATATATATATATATAAGTCTCATCCCTCTAATTAATTAGAAGAACAAACATATAAAGAAGAAGCACCTTATGTGCTTTGTTTACCAGGTCTTGTGTTTTCCTGGACTCCTCGTTACACACACACATGCAGATTGCTGTCATTCATTTTTTGTTTTTTCTCCTCTCTTTATATATATTCTTATTTTGTTTTTTGTTTTCATAACACCACTTCATGTTAAATATCCCCGTCTTCCCAGGCCACACACACGGGATAAACTTAATTAATAATGATCACATACAGATTATGGAAATAGAAGGATGTTTAAACCTCAAAGTCTAAGGAAAGTTACTAATTAAACTACCTTTAAGCCACCCAACCAATGAGATGAACGATGCAAGAGCAACATTTCTTGAACGAAAATGACGACATAAGGAAAAATCAGACAGTTCTAGAGAGGGACTCATGAGTTGAAGTGGCAAAGCGACACGAATGGGCCCCAAGCATATCTCATTAAAAATCATCTCATATCTTAATCTGTTTTAGAATATTTACTAATTTAACCTGAATATATAAGCATCATGAGTCGTAGTATATATGGTAATTTGGGGAAGCATGATGTATCTTATAATTGTGGGAGACACATGCCCCCACGTAAACATGTCAAGGTCAGAGTGAGGGGAAGGTGAAGGAAGGTGGTTGTTTGTTTGGTGTGTTACGTTCCAGAAAAATAGAAACCACTTGTAATGAAAGAAGGTGGTTTTTGTGAGCAGCCGCTGTTTTTCATTCCTCCTACCTAAGCTAACAATGTAGTATTGGGTTCCTGCTGGACGAGGGAGACGTGGAGGATTTTGTGATGTAGAATTCAAGTTGCCACGTGTACGGCCCACGATCGTCTATCTAGGTGCTTTTCCAAATGCATCATGACAGAAGCCCTTTACGTCCTGTCCAAACCACAGTGCCACGCACCCCCAATCTCTATCTCAAATCACTAAAAAGATCTCCTTGTTTGCCCTAACATGTGGCCCCCACTTATATTACATGCATGCATGCATGCATATATATGAGCTTTAGGGTTTTGATGAGTCTTTGATAATTACTTCACCTGCAGGGAAGGCTCATTATCCTTCACTAACCATTCATAAGATGCCACGTACCACATACCCCTTGGGATCGCTCCCTCATGCATCCGGCTTGGAGTTTGTGTTTTTCTTCCCCTTTACAGATTAATTTCAACATTCAAACAAATACGGTTTCTTAGTCACTTGACATGATTTTTTAGAATGTTGTGCCAGCTTGAGGGTGGAGTGTGAAAACCAACAAGATTGTACCAAACGAGTTTAATTTGTTTTCTAGCAACGCGTGGTCGCGGTGGAATATATATATGCATCATGAAACAACTTGGCATTAACTGTATTATGATTATGTTTTTAGAAATTTTGACTAAGTCTTGCTAGCACTTGCTGGAGATTCCAAAAGACTTTAGAAGAATTTAATTGGAGGCGAATGAACTTTTAAATTTAGCCTGTTATATTATTTAAAGAAGTTAGGTACGAGTTATGTTGTGTGGGCGGTCTTGGACCTTTTTGGCAGGAAATTAAAAGGATTTTTCCTGTACATTAGGATACACATTAAAGTGTTTTGCTTTTACTTTTAAAACTTGCTTTTCCCTGATGACGGATTGGCTTCTCATAAAATGATAAAGTTAATTGGCTCATGCATGTGGGTCTGGTTTTATTGGTAGAACCCATGATTTTTCGAAAACTGTTGGTTGAGATAGCTAGAGTGAAATGAAGTCACTTTGCTATGTGTGACGCAGACCGCGATGGTTATCTCAATCTCAATGAAGAATAGTATCTTACTGCTACTACTTCTACTATTTATTGTTAGGATTAGAATTCCAAATCTAGATCACAATAAAATCATGATATTCTAAGTTAGATATTTGATGCGATCTTGTTATCTACACACATGCCTATACATTTATATGTACTCTTCGTCATTATTCAATATACATAATTTTGAGAGTTTCATTAGATTTATCATGATATCAGAGTACAAGGTTTCCGAATTTGAGATAACATGCTTAGAAAGAGAGAATAAACACTGAGAAAGAGATGGCTTCGAGTCAGTATGTAAGTTCTTTTCCTTTCTTTATTCATGCCTCAAACAATCCACTACAAGTTTTTGTCAGTGAGTTGCTGAGCGACACTAACTATTTAGAATAGGTGGTGGGCATGACAAATGCGCTCCTAGCTAAAAATAAGTTTGGGTTCATTAATGGTTCGTTCAAGAAGCATTTAGTCGATTAACCATTCTTTCTAATTGGATTCAATGTGATGCCATGGTAAAAGGATAGCTCAAGAGTGCAATGGACAAGGAGCGCTTAGGAAGGCTGTCAATTTTACACTCAAACAGTGACAAAAATATGGTTGGACCTTGAGGAACGCTTTGGGAATGGTAATGCTCCTAGGGCTTACGAACTTTGACGTGGTATAGTATGTCTCCAACAAGACAAACAATCTATGGTGTCCCATTACACTAAGTTGAAGGTGCTTTGGGATGAGGTAGCATCTTTGACACCTCCACTAAGGTGTACCTGCGGGAGCTGTAAATGTGACATCAAGAAGCAAATAATGGAGGCCAAGGACAAGGAACAACTGTATGAGCTTCTCATGGGATTAGATGAGGAATTTACTGTAGTTAAAACCCATATTCTTAGCATAAAACCTTTGATGATTGTAGGGGCAGCATATCACTTGGCCTCAGAAGACAAGAAGTGGAGACACATATTTGCGTTCCGTCAAACAAACCCTAAGACTATGGCCTTTCATCAGGTGCAAAACGTGAAGAACGATAGCAATGAGAGGAAAGAAAAACCTCAATGTGGTAACTGTCAGAACCTCGAACATACCGAGGATAAATGCTATGAAATCATTGGTTATCTTTCCAATTGGAGAGATTCAAATAGAGAGTGATGAGCTACGTTACGAACGAAAGATCCTCAATGAGTGATAAGGCTTTCCTGGCATCAGTAAATCCCACGACAGACCCTAAAACCTTCAAAGAGGCAGTGCGAAATGAGTGTTGGAGAAAAGAAATGGAAAGAGAAATTGAGGCCTTGAAATAGAATGGAATGTGAACACTAGAAGCAACTCCATTAACAGAAGAAGAACATCATCTTAAAGTAGGTTTATAAGACAAAGTATAAGTCAAATGATGAGTTGGATAAACACAAGGCACGATTAGTTGCTTGAGGTTTCATTCAAGAAGAAGATGTTGACTATTATTCAACTTTTGCCCTAGTTGCTAAGTTGGTCACTGTGAGAATGTTGTTGGTAGTGGCTACTAAGAATAGCTGGTTTATACACTAATAAGTTGATGTAAATAATGCATACGTCTATGGTGACTTAAAGGAGGAAGTCTACATGAGAATTCGAGAAGGCTTTGCACAAAAGAATGATAATAAAGTGTATAGACTGAGAAAATCTTTGTATGGATTAAAGCAGGCCTCTAAGAATTGGTATGAGAAGTTTACTGTAGTGTTAAAGGACACAAGGTTCGTTCAATCAATGGCGGAACATACATTATTCATCTTTAAGATAGATTCAATGTTTATCACATGATTGATCTATGTGAATGAAGTAATCCTTACAGGCACTCATATTGAGAAGATCAATGAAGTCAAACATTACCTTGACAACAGGTTCACCATCAAAGACCTAGAACCTCTCAAGTACTTCATTGGGATTGAAGTGGCTAGAAGTGCAAAAGGGATAGTGATAAGCCAGCAAAGACACACCCTCAATTTGTTAAGAGAAGTTGGAATGGAGGATGTTATAAGCCGAGTGAACCTTCGATGGAACAAAATTGTAAGCTAGTGATAAGAAAAGAAAATAAGCCAGAAAATGAAGTTGAAAAGGATGCTGAGAGTGAACAGGACATTGAAGAGAACAAGCCGAAAGATGGGAAACATTATTGCAAGCTCATCGGGAAACTAATATATCTAACGGTGACACGACCTGATATAGTTTACCCAGTGAATGTCCTAAGTTAGTATTCTTCATAACTGAAGTGGCTCCACACGAATGTCGTAGAAAAAATCCTAAGATACTTAAAGTTCACTACTGGGTAAGGTATATTATTAAGAAGTGATGAAAATTTAGAACTTGAGAGCTACTGTGATGTAGATTAGGGAAGAAGTCCACTAGATAAACGATCGTGTACAAAATATATCATTGAATTAGGAGGATTTCCTATATCCTAGAGAACCAAGAAACAGAGTATGGTTTCATTGTTGTCGGCAGAATCAGAGTATAGGGCGATGACAAATATAGTGAGTGAGTTGATATAGCTAAGGTGGCTTGTTAAGGAGTTGGGAGTTGAAGAAATTAAAGTACCGCAACTACTCTGTTTTGTGACAATCAGGTGGCTCTACACATCACTAAGAATCTAGTCTTTCATGAACAATGAAGCATGTAGAAATGGATTGTTATTTTGTAAAAGAATAGATCAGATCCAGTCAAAGGAGATAGAACCAACAAAGATTTGGACGAATTGAAGGAGCAACTCACATAGGTCTTCACCAAGGTATTAAGGAAAGCTCAATTCAAGTACTTTAGAAGCAAATTGGGCATTTGCCAATCTAAATGCACTAACTTGAGGGGAGTGAAAAATAATATCTTATTATTATTATTTTATCTGTGGTTAGGATTGGAATTCCATATATAGATCACAATAGATTCAGGATATTGATGCGATCTCATCATCTACACGTCTATATATTCATATGTACATTCTCTTCATCATTATTCAAAATTTTGAGAGTTTCATTAGATTTATCACTCTGTCCATTATTTTGGGGGGTTCTTTTTTTTTCTTTTTTTTTTTTGAGGGAATAAAGTATTGATTATATATATGAGGACCCACCACAGGTTGTGCTTTCACATGATGAAAAAGTGATGTGTTTTTGTACCTCTCAACTCTATCAAATATACTTTTTTCTCTCACGGTTCCAGTGAAGTGAAAATAAAGCAAGGGATTTTCTCCTTGTTCTCTTGAGGGTGTGGTGAAACTAAAGCCCTTCGTGTGACATGAGAATTATTCTGATGAGATCTGAATCTGAGCAAAGGAAGCACTTAGTTTCGTTTCCTTATTTTTCATAGTTAAACTTGTTGGTGCCTCTCTGATGAGATCCAGCTAATTAGAGAAAACAAGCAGTTAAAAAGGCTCGTAACATCATGCATATATAGCCAGAGATGAAAGATTAATGTCTTGTAGAATAAATGTAGAAAATGTATGCGTGTCTGTGTATATATTCGCATATAAAATAGCAAGTTGGCCACTCGAAGACAATAATATATGCTACAAGATCCTGAAATTTTGGAACACTATCAGTTGGATTGAAGTAATTCATATAAACAAAGGCAAAACGCGTAGGCATCTTAATTAAACTTTTCGGCCGTTTGTTTAGTTTCGGGTTGATGAACCCTATATTATGGAAATAGTTAAATTCTTAGGCCTTTATAGTCATAGTCGAAAATAAAAGGAATGAGTTTGTTACAGTAATAGTTGTTCAAAACCTTAATTATGATGATTTGTTCACGAGGCAGGGGAAGTGAGCTGTGAGACATTATTAAGATAGGATAGAAAAGTGATCAACTTAAGTAAGAATTAATTAATTGAGGTGGCAATGTAATTATAGTGAAAGATTCCCATAAGGGACAAGGCCAAATGTAGACCCCTGGGGACGGTGTGTGTTTCGTCCTTCTTCGGCAACAAAAAAATCAAAATCTGAATCACTTGAAAATAAAAGCCAGTCGTTTCAGTCCACACATTTTAATCTCTTATATGTACAGACAAAATTTCCGGTATCTTTAGCAAGATACGGATGAACCAAACCTTTTTCTTGTTTGTTCTTTCAATTAATAATCTCGACTAATTATATTTAAGCGTTATTAATGCATGATTTTCATGGATGATATTAATAATTAATATTAATTCTCATACCTACCGCCTCCCTGGGAGACGCGGCATGCATATATCCATTTGAATACCGGATCCACCTCAAACCCTAACAAAACAAAATCAAGGGTTTGTTCGGCATTAACTTGATTAGACGTGTATATGTGTGTGTGTGTGTGAGAAAAGTTGTAAGCCAAAGCGGCTGCTCCAATGAAATTGCACTTTGACTTCCAGAAAAATAATAAATAAAAGGCTTAGTACAGAAGAAAATGAATGTCCGATAATATCAAGATTACTTGTGCGTGTGTGTATTAGTTAATTACGGGAGATTTAAAATTTAAAGCTTATGTCTTAATGATGTAAGGGTGTCTTTGATTGGAGGCAAGGATGGATGAGTGAAATATACAGTTTTTTTTTTTTTATCTCTTTTTATTTTATAGTCACTTCAAATATTTCTCACCATCCACAACGTAACACAGATACTGCTTCTATGCAGGAATTCCTAATTAACGACTTTGTCAAAGTCTTCGTCTCCAGGCTCAAACCGGCCTAAACCCTAATTAATTGCCATAGCCTCAACCACATCCACTTTTACTTTATTAATTATAATCGTTATTTAGTGTGGATTTACCTACTCAGCATCTTCTATATTTGATCCTCCCTTTGAATTACCAACGGATCGATGTTGATTATGATCACCTTAATGATATTAGCTTTTTAATTTTGAATTTTTTTGTCCTAGCTCGCTTCCTAACCACCACTAGCTAATTACACGTTAAGTTCGTGGGTTTGGATTCTTCTGAGTAATTAACCCGATCTATATATCGTGCCCGTGTGTGTGTCTTAATTGATCATCTTGAGCTTTTAGAATCCAATATATGAATTAAGATCTTCACAAAAACTAGATGATTTTTGTGGCTGAAAGTCAATAATCATGTGCTGATCATTCCATTAATTTTACGTAATATTTAATATGCATATATATAACTGCACATAATATATATTGATTTAAAATGCCAGCAAATGCCACTCTCTCCAGGTTTCTATATACCGTTTTAATTAAAACCAGCGTTGTAATATATCCCTTGTATATATATCGCCTTCTGCAAAATGACAAGTATGACTTTTTAATACAGATCCAAATGGCTGAAGTTGTATGTTTGTGCGATTTAAACACATAGGCTTGCATGTAGCTTGCTTATTATATATGCTAGAGATTGATTATCGATTAATTTACCTATTAGCAATTTGGCTCGTCACCAGCATGTGCCCCCACATATATATATGTGCTTATTCCCTCTTATCAACTGCGAAATAGGGTGACGTCTACACAAACAAACACAACACACTCACAGAAGAACTCCAATAAACATAATTATGTGACACTTATATGAAATAATGTTATGGCAATTCATCAGCTACCCGCAAGTAAATCTCACGGTCATTAAAAAAGAAGAAGAAGAAGAAGAAGAAGCAAAGATGGTGCCAATTAAATGACTTGCGGCAACACTTGCTTCTAATATATGTGTGTGTGTGTGTTTACAACTCGCTGCGACAAATAGGAGTTCAATCAACCATTAATTTGTTGGCAAAGATGACAATGCAAGTCTACATATATTGGTGTGCATATTTATATATTCTCCTATATATGCTGTTGTCGCTGTGTCTGAAAACAGCCAGAATAATGCAAACAACTGTCTTGGTAACAAAGGGTTATTATTATATCCAATAATAACACTTAATTAATACACCAAGATCAGAGAGGCCCCCACTACATGGACATGGTTGCGTAATTTCCCATTCTCTACAGTACTACTGACCACATGATCAATACATATATATCTGCTATTGCACCTGACACGGTGCGTATTTGATTCAGTGTATAATGTTATGAACAAATGAATAAATAAATCATAGGGTTCATCGGATTGTACGCTTCTTTTTTCAATTCATCTTCAGTTCAGTGCAAAATTGCTTTTTTTCCCCGTATCATCAATTCAGTCGGATGCCAGTCAGACCTATCATTAATTTAATCAAAGGTTACTAGGTTAGTGAACATGAGCGATTTAAACTAGCTAGCATTATTAATTAATTAATCGGGTGCAAGGTGGCAGGTTTTAATTACCCAAGCTGATTAGAAACATGGCCATATATTAAAATTGGCATGTTTCATGTGTAGATATTTTGGATTAGCCGGTGAGTAATTAGCTGACAAAGTTCTGGAAAGCGCTCCAATAATTCTACTGTGAGCGTCCAAGTTTGACTCAAAATTTACACTCCTGCACAGAGAAAGTAGTGGAAGCAGTTGTTTAACGAGACGAGAAGTGTGAACCAGCGTTGAATCGTTTTGATCGAAAGGGTCAAGTCAACTTAAAAGAGAAAAGTACTGGGGCCTTCATTCATGAAGTGGGTTTGCCAAAAAAAAAAAAAAGTAGGGCTAGGTTGAGAAGAAGCACGCACATGGATTCCCTGCAAATATAAAGAACAGTCAAAGCTTGATGGTGCTAAGAGCTTTCTCTATCTCGACTAAGATGTTAGAGCTTTTACAGTTTATTTTTTGCTCAAAGAGCTTTTACAGTTTATACTGTATGTGTCAGCCTTAGAATCTTTTTTCATGTACTTCCCTCCCTAATATTTCCAAATCAAATGCTTATCTCTCTGTCCTTCCACAGCTATTCATCACTGTATACAAAGTAGAGTAGAGCATACGTACATATCTAGCTATCGGAGCATCCAAGTCACTCTCCATCAATTTCTTCATTTTTGCTTCCCCAAACACCCTCAAATATGAAAAGAGATGCTCTCATCATTCATTTTGTCATTAGTCCATCTAGTCGTTGATTGAAAATATGAGAGAAAAATCTGATTAGTATAATTTGATAATGTGACCTTATATATTGATTGATTAGAGAGACTAATTTAGAGATTATGGAAGATGATGAGAGAAACCTCATCACTCAAATATATCTCACCAATTCTCACACTTGAATTTGATTTCTAGGAACCTGTCGTGAAAAACGTGAGTTAGATGTACGTGGTAATTAATTTATAGTGCCATTTTCCTTTTACCAACGACTTGTGAGCAGTATTTGAAGCGTAAATTTGATTGGTATTCCCTCCTATCCTAAATACAAGTATAAAATAAAGTCAATTTTTTTAAAAGATATTAAAAAAGTTAATTAACTTACTTTAAAATATTTTTATTTATCATTTTTTCTCTAAACTATTTTACTTAACTTATAAACAGGTATATAATCTAATAATATATAACATATGATTAAATAACTTATTTAATTTTTTTAATATCTAAAAAAATTAACTTTATCTTATATTTATCGTACCATGGAATATATACATTGACGTGCAGTTTCATCTGTACGTCTTGAAACCCATCTGCTTTCACTTTTATCGAACTCGTGACTTACTATTCAAACTCCTGTTCACCAACCACGTATAAACTATACGTCGGCAAGTGTTTTCATGTCTGCTTACTCAGATTCAAAAATATATATATATCCCGACATAACAGCACGCCCTTCAATTACACTCAGAGGGAGACCCACTCATTATTGGAAATGTCATGCGCCACTTGCTAGTTTGAGATCACCATGAAAGTCTTGAAAGTGTTTATTTACATAAATTGAAATAAAACTCTTCACATGCCATGCCGTGGCTTTAATACTTAATATAAGCTCTCGTCCAAAATATGTGACCTCTATTGATTGATCCTAACATATGCTTTCAGGCACCTACAGATTAGAAGGGAAAGAAAGAGAGCAATACAAGCTAACTCGCTTGGAATTGTGAAGAGACTTTAATCAGCTGAAGAGCCGCACACGATGCCGCCTTTTTTCAAGTATATATGTTAACCGCTGGCTCTTCAGAAGAGAAAAGATTGACCAAGCATTAAGCTGAGAGGCAAAACACTAAGATCTTTTTTGGGATCAACCTAGCACACTCATCATAAACCCATTTGGAGCTACATGTAAGGCCTGGCTATCTAGGATCCCAAAAAAGGTTTTTTTTTTATTATTATTTTTTTTAAGGTCCTTTGAGCTGCGTTCATGAATTGGAAAGGTGTTAATTTGCGCTGGCCAATACATCCAGATCTGAGCATTATTGGAACAAAGTTGCAGATATTTATATCTATGTGAAATATGGAGCATTGGCATCTCGAGGGATATTAACCATCTTAGTTTTAATTATTTCTTTCTTTTCCATTCTCTCTGTTGAATTTGAAACCTATGCTGCTTTTAGGTGGTCTCGCTGTCAACGTTGGGGCTGTGTGCAAGGAAGAATTTATTTTTAAAAAAACAAATAAGTGAAGAATATTTTGGTAATTGATCGGCAAAATTTAATTTTAATGCAGTTCCTTGATTACATTGCAGTGCCATTTTGTAGCCCTGATGACTTGTAAATATAGCACAACATTATATTGGCGCTTAACTGAAATTCTTCCCTCACTATATATTTATATACATATATAAATGATGGGGAAGACGTACAAAAGCAGGAAATAATTATATATACTCTACTAGGTCAAGCGATTTACAAGATTTACTCTTCATGTCACTTGTCATTACAATTGTGAGGGTTATTAGGACTGAAATTTAAATTATAATTCTGCCAAGATATGCGAACCATGAAGTGTTAACATTGCATATTCTGAACATATCTACTACCTCATCTAGTATTTTTCTTGATCTTCTTTTACTCATGTTAGTATATTTCACACTACTCTATCAACTTTCATCATTGGCACGTCAAAGGTCTCTTTGAAAATGTCCTAATAATCTAATAATCTTAAATGATTGTTTACTTAATTAAAATTCAATATACTCCCATGGTCTTTAATACAAGACACATTTAGCTAATGTGATGAGAATAAAAAAATTAGTTAATATAACATGTATTTTTTAAAACACCATAGTCATATTTCTTCATTCCCTCATTCTCTCACCTCTTTGATTATTGTTGACAAATTGTCAATAATATATAGGTAAATTAGGAAGAGATTGATAAACCCCTAAAATATATCTTGTAGAAAAGAGCAGAGGGAGTATATTAGAGCTTCCAGACCTTGGATGGAAAACACTAAAAAATTTATTTGGTACGAATTGAATGAGCATGTGAACTTGTAAGAAGTGGAGAGGATTGGGTTGAACAAGGGCCAGTAAAAGAGAAGTTGTATTAAAAATTCACCGGGTGAAAGGGGCTTTATAAAGGGAGGGAGAGGATCCACATATATGCATCCTACTTTTTCATGATATATGCAACAAGTGTAGGCCCTCTCTACTTGAAAAGCTCGTCTTTGTGTTCTTTCTCCCTTACCTCTCTTCCCACAGAGAGAGAGAGAGAGAGATATTGATTCATCGATCATCAGCCATAATGGTCCTCGAGGCTGTGGTTTTCCCCTCCCTCGACCCTCTCTCTCATCTTCCCCTCAAAGACACTAATCTCTTCCCTTTCAACTCCTACTTCTTCGACGACCCTCTTCTCCAAAACAACAATCATCTTTCTGCAGATCATTGGGATTGTGTCAATGATGTTCCCCTCTCCAACCCCTCCTCCTCCGACACCGCCGTTTCCCTTCCTCCTCCTCCGCCTCCTCTGCTTGCCGCTCGTCCCAAGAGGCGCCGCCCCAAAACCCGAAAGAATCAGCAAGAAATTGAGAACCAGAGAATGACTCACATTGCCGTCGAGCGCAACCGAAGGAAACAGATGAACGATTATCTCTCTGTTCTCCGCTCTCTCATGCCCGACTCCTACCTCCAAAGGGTACATCCTTTGTCCATTCAACTCTTTGCATCATTTGTGCCTTAATCAATAACGTAACTGCATTATATTTATCACCGGCGCAGGGTGATCAGGCTTCTATAATTGGAGGAGCTATTAATTTTGTCAAGGAGCTGGAGCACAGGCTCCAATTTCTGGGTTCTCAGAAACACACGAACGCCGCATGGGAATCATGCCCTTCTGCAAAGTTACCTTTCTCTGAGTTCTTCACGTTTCCTCAGTACTCAACTAGTGCGACTTCCACCGCTGGTGGGTGCGACAATATTAATTCAGGGTATGTGGGAGAGGGATCAGTGGGAGAGGCAATTCAGTCAGGGATTGCTGATATAGAAGTGACGATGGTGGAGAGCCATGCAAATCTCAAAATAAGATCCAAGAAGCGACCCAAGCAGCTCTTGAAATTAGTCTCCGGCTTGCATTCCATGCGTCTCACCATCTTGCACTTGAACGTCACAACCACCGCCCAAATTGTCCTCTACTGTCTCAGTGTTAAGGTCTGGTTCATTTCTAGCCTTTTAATCAAGTCTCTGGGATCAAAATTGAAAGTAAGTAATTAAAAATGTATAGGAATTGATAATTCGTGCAGGTAGAAGATGATTGCAAGCTCGGTTCAGTGGATGATATAGCGGCAGCTTTATATCAAATGATGGACAGCATTCATCAGGAGTCACTGTTGTGCTAATTTAAGCTCCTCCCAGTTTGAATTTAATTGACTCAACTTTTCTTTCTTCTAGTCTTTTTAACCTTGAGATCTTATTATGGTTCTTCATTCTTCTTTTTCGATGTGGAACTATAGTACTACTGTAGTAGGTAATTATTGCAAGTCCTGTTACTGCTTTGTTGATGGGCTCCATGGAGGAAGGTTTTTTATTATTCCCCCCACACATATTACTATTGACTCACTCTCTTCCTACTTTTGCTCCCACCCTTCTCTTTTTCTGTGTTTGGGTTGCAGTAAATGAAAAATTTGAGACATTCCCAAGTGTTTGATAATTTCTACCAAACCTTGCTTTAAATTTCAAATAATGGTAGGGCATCTCAGTCTCAGGCGCCACAGCCAGCATCTATATATTCTGAATTTTCTGCAGAACTTGAACTCTCATTATGGACTCCAATATCAAAACTACGTAAATCTTCTAGCACTTTTACGATGATATAAAAGTAGTTTTTGGGATACCTGATTATGATGAATAGATAAAAGAAAAAGTTATTGGAAGCTAGCATTGTGTCCATATTCAGAAGAAGGAAAGCTAGGATAGACTTGGCAGCGAAAGGTCAAAGGAGACTCACTATGTGTGTGTGAGCGATTGTGAAAATCCAGAGGAAAGCTGCGAGTAACAGCTTTTCCAGAGAAAATGCCTTTCACAATTCACGCCCAAGAAATGAAACTCCTCCAATCTTAATTATTATCGTTATCTAAATCACCCGTTCAATCACCCACAAGCTCCTCAATTCGTTTATTTTATCTCAATGTACGAACATATACGTGGAATTCCTTTTCTTTTCCCGTTTTATTTCTGCTTCACACTGTCATTTTAGGACCCTTTAAAAAAAAAAAAAAAAAACTAAGAGCCAAATCATTGGCACATTGAAGTCTAGATAATGGTCCCCAAGGACTTGTACGATGTTCGTTATCGAATCCCTATGTATTCAAAAAAGCTTACCTATTTTCGTGGGGTCGCATGGTGGTATATTTAGCATTTACCTTCGGGATCGGAGTGGGAAGAATGATCAAGTTACATGTGCATTATGGCTCCTTTAAGGGGGGAAAAAGGTTGAAAAAATAACTTTTATTTGGGGTTAATTTGCTGATAGGGAGAGTTGTAAAGGTGAAATAGTTTTTCCCTTCATTGAGCCATAATGCTATTTTCAACTTTTTCATGTGCTTTTTGGGAGATTAGACTGAGCTGGATGATTGCTTGCGTAAAAATACATTTTACTTTTTGCAAAGCGATCAGTAAAAAATCTGTTAACTTAATTTCTGCATTGTTTATCACACCCGCCTAATAACACCTTGTTTTCTTTCATCAATATGGTTTGTTACGGACCGGCCCAATAGACCCAGGTCCGGACCTCGGCCCAACTGCGCTGGAAACAGAATCCGCGCTATAATGAGCAATAATGAAGGATCCCACCAATTTAGGACCTGATTAATGGAGATTCTCCCTCAATCATGATCCCAACAAATAAATCCTGATTCCCCAATCAAGGATATGGCTCATCAATGCAGAGAGATACTCGCACCAGACTCCCCTATAAATAGGAGGAAACCCTAATCAGGTGCACGGGTTCTAACTCTAAACTCCTTTACTTTCTGCCACACAGAGCACACACCCCACCCCCTTGGCTACACGCCTGTGTGTGTCTCGAACTACGTGGACTTTGATCCCTTTACAGGGTACGTAGGCTCTAGGCTTGACAACCTAGTCAAGTCCAATATATCTGTGTTCTTAGAACAGAACATTGGCGTCGACCGTGGGGAATCGGTAAAGTTTTATTTGATTCCCGCGACCTAGGATAGTCGCAATGAAGAAGTCGAAGGAATTTCCTCTTTAATCAACTGGCAATAGAAAGCATGGAGAACCTTAGGATCGACATCCCCTCTCTCCAAGATCCTTAGGATCCTCTTCCTCTCTCCTTGGGAACTCATGCCCTCGTTAGAGGACCCAAAACTTGAGTCTGGCGCCTTAGACCACTCGACCGTCCTGACACTTGGGAACCCAGATAGTTGGAAGGATCGTCAGATTTTCTCTTTGGGAATGCTTTTAAGAAGAAGGATCATTATCCTCTCTCCTTGGGAACCCAGACTTTTTAATTCTGGCGTGCTCTATTTGGATCATAAACAACCACAACATTTGAACTCTCCATGCCATCCCAAAGGAGTTATTTTTACTACTCGGTGATGTAGGGAAGTTTTCTTTATGTTTGCCTTTGCTATATCTGTGCTGTGTTATTCACATTAGAAAGAGTTAATGGATCACTAAAATCCTCCAAACATATAGTAATAGCGTCTTATTTTATTGACCTATTCTTCTATGAGAATTGTTTTGAGGCAGGGCAAACAGACAAATCGTGGTTGCTGAGGGCGTTGTTAGGCCGATGCTGATTCAACGCATCTCGACTCCATCGCGATAGCCGAGGTTGATAATACGCCGAGATGAGGAGGAGCCGAGACGCCGAGATCACATCCTCGTTCTCAAGGATGATTATGAAGGCGCTCCCCAACGGCTCCGAGCAGGCTGATGTCAACCATTAGTCCCACTAGCTTCGACAATTCCACATAACTGCATAAATTTGTCCTCATCAACACTATCCACCAACCGTTTCCCATCAATATGAAGATAGGGACAATCACTTGCATTAGTGTTCGTGCTGCAAAAGCCGCAACCCCTCATAGGCAGATTCGAAAGCAAGAGTGTCAACCTTGCATTCAGTTGAGCGAATCCACGCCGGCTATAATTGTTTGTGAGAAGGACTCGGTTACACCAAATATGGGTACAACCTCAGATCCCACAGAATCCTTGATAACGGACCCCGGCTACGCCAAGCTGGTTAAAGCCCGGGCTCCGTGTGAATTATTAAAGCCAGACCCCAGTTACACAAAATCTGGTCAAAATCCCAGCTCCGTGATAACTTTTAAAGGCGGACCCCGGCCACACCGAATCTGGTTAAAGCCCCGGCTTCGTGTGAATTTTCGAAGGCGGACCCGGTCACACCAAATCTGGTTAAACACCACTAATGGCAAGCACCAGAAGCCACAGCAGAAACCCACCGTAACTGGTTGTTGGCGGAGACCCCCAAGCAAGCCGACCGCCGATCGAACCCGACCAGTCACAGGGGCCGCCGCAACGGAAAAAAACTCCTGAAGGACACGCGACCGACGTGGCGACTTCCCCTCAGGCAGACGAGCCGCCGTTGTAAGAAGCGAGCCCAGAACAACCAGCGCGAGACGTCCAGGCGGTCGAAGTCGACGTCCGCATCTGACGGAGGACGCAAGAGTCATCCCTTAAAAGACTCGAAAATAAAGAAAAACGAGAAACACACGCCGGGACAATGGCGAACTGGATGGTAGGACGAGCGCAGTACGAGGCCGCCTACCGTCCCCAGAAAATACCCATGACTCGGGAAACCAGGGTGACAGTGTTAACCGCACCAACCGGATCGCCACGGAGGGCCGAGGTCGAGAGGGCAGAGACCGAGAAGAACACCGCGTGGAGGACAGAACTCCCCGGACTCGTAGATCACCTTGCCATTGAGCTGCCACAATTCGACATAGCATTCGAGGCTCGGCAAGCGATCAAGTCACAAGCATTGGCGGACTTCATTAGGGATCTCACCCCAACAATAACAAGCGACGAGGCTTGGAAAGTTTTCGAGGACGGATCCTCCAACGCTAAGTGCAGCGGTGCAGGAGTCATCGTTGAAAGCCCCCAAGGGGTTGCCACTGAACACTCCCTCCAGCTGAAGTTCCCGACCTCCAACAACCAAACCGAGTACGAAGCTCTATTGGCCGGGCTGCAGTAAAGGTCTTAACCGACTCGCAACTCGTTGTCGCCCAGATCAACAGCAGCTATCAAGCAAAAGGCCCTCTTATGGCGGAATACCTAAGCCACGCCAAAGAGCTCATGGCCGAGTTCGAGGAAATGCCCGATTCCCATATTCCAAGAGAGGAGAACGAGAGAGCCGACATCCTCTCCAAGCTGGCAAACACTAAGGGACCGGACAATCACGGGACCGTGATCCAGTAGAGCCTGACCGAGCCGAGCTATATCATGACCATCTCAGGACTCGACCGGAGGAAGCCGATAGAAGACTACCTAGAAAGGGGAATTATCCCTACCGACTCGACCGCGGCCAAACAAAAAAAAACGATCAGAGAAGCCGCTCTCTACGCAATGGTGGATGATCAGCTCTGCAGAAAGGGACTGCATTGCCCGATGATGCGATACCTCGGCGAAAGGGATTGCATTGCCCGATGATGCGATACCTCGGCGAAACCGAGGCAAAATACGTGCTACCCGAACTTCATGAAGACAGCAACGGCCACCACATGGGGGGCAAGGCACTCGCCAGGAAAGCGCTACGCGCCGGCTACTACTGGCCCACTATGAAGCATGACGCCATGAAGAAGGCCAAGACGTGTGACAGTTGTCAGAAACACTCAGGATCATACGGCCGTCCCCTCAGAATTGAAAGGAATGCCAGCCCCCTGGCCCTTCTGCAAAGGGGGCATGGACTTCCTCGGACCATTGCGACTGGCGCAGGGGCAATGCAGATGACTCATAGTCGCAGTAGACTACTTCACCAAGTAGATCGAGGCAGAGCTACTCGCCACAATAACCTCGGCTAGAGTAATAAAGTTTTTCCAGAACAACATCGTCTACGTCACGGACAATGGGACCCAGTTCATGGACCATAGATTCCAAGCATTAATGTCCAACCTAGACATTGAACAACACTTCTCACCCGTAGAATACCCACAGTCAAACAGCCAGGCCGAATCTGCCAACAAGATCATCCTGGACGGACTGATGAGGCGCATGCTGCAAGCGGACACCAGCTGGACCGAGCAGCTACATAGCGTTCTTTGGGGATACCAGACAAGCGTACAGTCTTCGACCCAGGAAACCTCGTTCAGGTTGACCTATGGATGCGAAGCGATGATCCCGATCAAAATTGGGCAACCATCCTGGGGAAAGGTTAGAGCCAAACAAGAAGGGCAGAAGTCGAACGACGACGCCTTGAAGACCGACCTGGGCCTCATAGACGAAATCCGAGTCAAGGCTCGCTGGCGGGAATTAGCCGTCAAGCAGCTACTCACGGCTAAGTACAATAGGAAGGTAAGACCGCGGTCATTCAACCGGGGGAACCTCGTACTCCGACGGGCCGACATAGGCAGTAAGAATGCCAAGAACGGAAAGCTTGCGGCGAACTGGAAGGCCCCTACCGGATCAAGGAGAAGCTCGACGGAGGGCATACATCCTGGAAACCCTGGCACGGAAGCCGGTCAAAAGAACCTGGAACACTGACAAGCTAAAGATCTACCATAGCTAGACCCCGTCCCGGTTCCAAATGACTTATTATTTACAGCTTCAAAGTTCGAGTTATTTCGTTTTTCACTCATGTTTCTTTGTGAAGCCTCTTAGGGCTACTTTTTATCAATAAAGGATCCCACCGAGGAGATTCACCAATGTGCACAAGCACTTGCCTAAGCATGAAGCTGAGGTCCCTAAACCAAGCATAAATTAAACCAGGGCCAACAAACCCAGGACAAGAAGCTCGGTGAAAGAGCCACATAGAATGGACTCCGCGCGCGGATCCCAGACAAAGAATTCTTCAGTGGAAATTTCCAAGACGTGCACAAATGACTGCTTAAGCATTACACCGAGGCCATTAAGCCCGGTCAAAAACTTGACGCTGAGGCCATTAAGCCCAGTCAAGTCCCGACACCGAGGCCATGAAGCCCGGTCCAAAAACTGAAGCTGAGGTCAATAAACCTGGCATGAAGCCGAGGTCAGTAAACCCGGCATGAAGCTGAGATCAATAAAGCCCAGCGTGAAGCCGAGGTCAATAAACCCGGCATGAAGCTGAGATCAGTAAACCTGACATGAAGCTGAGATCAATAAAGCCTAGCGTGAAGCCGAGGTCCATAAACCAGGCGTGAAGCCGAGGTCCTGAAACCCGGCATGGAACCAAGGCTAATAAGTCCGGTCCAACACACGGCTCCGAGGTCATGTACCCGGCCGAAAACTAAAAACATCTAGATGTACGAAAAACCAGCTGTTGTACTCCGACAGGCATTGGTTAGAGCTCGGCGAAGGCGCCATACGTGGCCTTTCGTGAAATTGACGCGTCAACGCTCCCCCGGGTAAGCAAGCAGCCTACCATGCCGACCCTGATCAGGTCAAAATGTCCGACCCTAGGCGAACGAAGCCTCGGTTAGACACGTGATAGTCCTGCCCTTACGCCGGTTACACTTAATCCGACTATGTGAAAGTTGGAGCTTGACTGATAGAAAGTCGGGCCGAGGCAGTACGGTTAGTTATGCCTGACGAGGCTGAAACAAGACAACCTTGCCCCAATCTCCCACACACTAAGTGTGGTAGAGAGCAGACGGCCTGCACCCATGCGGCCGAGAAACACTAAAACTTAGACAAAAGAGTAAGTTTGCCATTGCCTAAGTTATCCAAATGGCCCGCACCCATGCGGCCAACAAACACCAAGACTTAGATAAAAGAGTGATTTACCCATTATCTAAGCCATCCGAACGGCTCGTATCCATTACAGCCGACAAATATCTAAACTCCCAGACGTAAACGATGGTCGAGTATATAGACCTGTACTTAATGCGGTCAATAAACTCCCGGACGTAAACGTCGGTCGAGCATATAGAAGAGTGATAGGGCACAGGCGCCCTAGCTCGGAAAAGCAGCATCACCAGAGAGCACCACCTCTTTAGACAGACTAGCCTCAGGATCTCCTGACCCGGCCTCATCACCTCCTTGCAAGACGGAGCGGAACCCGGACACCATCCTTCACGTAAGCCCGGTAGGCATACCCGGCAAGGTTCAGGGGTATGGCCGATTCAAGTGCTTGGTTCGATCGAAGGCCGTGTCAAGGCAGCCGGAGGCAGTCTGTTTCAAACGAGGAAGTCGTGTCAGAATGGGCTTAATGCACAACCCGGAGAGCACCTTTGGCCAAGACCAACTCGAGGGAACCACCTCGATGGAGGGAATGAAGACCTCGGACATGAGATCCAGGGTAAGCGGCCAACGCACCCCGGCAGCCTAGAGCCCTCGACTGCCAGGCTGGGGGGCAACAAGACGGGAGTGGCACCGTTAGGCTGTCAGCAACACAAAGCAACTTTGAAAAGCATGGGCCAAGGCCAGCTAAGACAAAGAACCGAGGCTGAGGCATACCTCGGATCAACATTTAATGTCAGACCCGATTAAGCAAAAGCAAAGTGCAAAGGGAAGATAAAAGACCGGGCCTCGGGAGAAAAACCCGGCGCTACGAATCCGAGCTAACTAATGAGTAGAAGGTTATGAATCCAAACTCATCGAAGACTCGGACAAAAGCATGTCAAAGATGGAACAATTCGGATACGAAATCTGGAATATGGAGCAATTCGGATACGAAATCCGGAATAAAACAGTAAAAGCGCCTCGGCAGCCTAGAGACCTCTAAGCCCGGAAGGAAGGGCTGAAGTACGTGACACGACGGACACATCAAGTCCGCGCAGAACTCACAAGTCGCCAGATGTCAGTAGACGGTAATGGCGAATGCATAAGGATCCCGACCCCAAAGTCGAGCGAACTCCTTGACATCACCTTGGATCCTTAAGGCATGCCTCGGATCTTTGAGCAAAAGGCATCGGTAACCGGGGTCAACATGACACAACCCCGCACTATGCAGTAGATGGGCAAGAGGGTATAGATTCACAGCAATCTAACCCGGGTAACCTAAAGGAGGATTCCAGCCTCAAAGAAAGGCGAACCGCTTCGGCTCTATCCCAAATCCTAGAGACATCACCTCGGATCTGTGGGGTAGACGACTGAGATCAACACCTGGATTCAAATGTAGGTACCAGCTCACTGCTACGCACCCCGGACCGATCCGGGTTGGGTAATCACCCCGGCTACTTGACGCAGGGCATTCTGGGTGAGATGACGAGAGTTGAACCTCTCAAAGTCATGAGAAGCCAGGCCCCAGACTTAAAGCCACCTTATGGGCCGCGGCAGTTATAAGCCAGTCCAGTGAGAGAAGAAAGAGGGCTATTTAAAACCAAACGCAAGGGTGCAACAGTCTATTCCCGTGCAGACGTGATGGGATTGACACAGCACGACGCAAGCGCAATAAATGCACACTCACCTCGAAAGGCGAAAAGGAGCGGCGGTAGCAGAACGCCCCCAATAAAAGCCTGACACCTGTACACCCATAATACTGGCGCGGTAAGAGCGAATTCCCAAAGCGTCCGGAGAATCCCAAAAGACAAGAGGCGCGAGACCGAGGCCACCAACGGGCACTGGAAGCTCGGGAAGCGTAAACGGCCGTTCGAACAAGACAAACTCAGCGTTCCAGGCAGGATGAGTATACTACCAGTCGACCATCGATCCGGTACGGACAAAGGGTCACGGCAGCCAGGAGCCGACCCAGTCCGAACAACGGACCTCGGCCATACAGAGGACCGGGGGCAATAAACACCTTGGCCATCCAGAAGCCTGAACAACCAAGCTGGGGGGCAACTGTTACGGACCGGCCCAATAGGCCCAGGTCCGGACCTCGGCCCAACTGCGCTGGAAACAGAATCCACGCTATAATGAGCAATAATGAAGGATCCCACCAATTTAGGACCTGATTAATGGAGATTCTCCCTCAATCATGATCCCAACAAATAAATCCTGATTCCCCAATCAAGGATATGGCTCATCAATGCAGAGAGATACTCGCACCAGACTCCCCTATAAATAGGAGGAAACCCTAATCAGGTGCACGGGTTCTAACTCTAAACTCCTTTACTTTCTGCCACACAGAGCACACACCCCACCCCCTTGGCTACACGCCTGTGTGTGTCTCGAACTACGTGGACTTTGATCCCTTTACAGGGTACGTAGGCTCTAGGCTTGACAACCTAGTCAAGTCCAATATATCTGTGTTCTTAGAACAGAACATGGTTAAATAAAAAATATTTTATTATATTTACTATTAGGTAAATGAGTAAAAGCACTTTGATGGGGCATACCCACAACATTTATATAATTTTGGATTTTAAGGATCTTGGGTTATTAACATTCCACTTCTCACTTAAATGAAAGTTTTTATGTGTTTGTTAGGAGATTAAAAGTAGAAACTGTCTTTCTGATGTACTTTATAGTATAAGTAAGAAGAGTTTTGTCTCAACTTACGTGAATAGACTTTTTAAATACAAACTCAAAGATGTCTCATGTCATTAGATAACAAGTCATTAAAGGCTTGTTTAAATTAATATTAGGAAAGTACATTTACACAAGTTGAAATGATGCTTGTCCTACCTTGTACTTTGTAAATTATGTTAAAAAACAACTTCTCCTGTTAATTTAAATAAACAAGAGTGAACCACAGACTACATCATGAAACATTGATGAGTTTACACTTTTCTTTCTAGGAAGAAGATTAGAAGTAGTCATAAGTAGAAATGTTAAAGATGAGATAAGAGTATGTTTGAGTTAGCGCTTAAAAAATATGTTTATGTAAATTGAGATAAAACTCTTCTTATGTACTTACCTTCTACAATGTAAATCATGTCTATTACAATGCAAACGGGCACAAAATCATTTGGAAATTGATTAGGTGGGTTTTCCCCACTAGTTTAATATCAGATTTCACACGAATCAGCTGAAGGTCCGCGTCTGTTTGGTCAGCACGGATATATATAGATCTATAAACATTTCTATTCTATTCCAATGTCTACGCCTATTTGTTTCCATCTTGTTGTTCTGTTGCGAGGGAACATAGCCTTCTTAGATTCCAGCTCCAATTTCTAGCTCTCTCCTATGCATTATTTCATATTCGCAGGAAGAGGGTGGAGCTAAGTGTTCATAGAGAGGCTAGGGAACTAGAAAACATACAAAAAGAGAAGGAGGATCATATATATACTATGGCTTCAATTATAAAGCTTTCTGGATCGTAGAGTCCGAGGCAGAGTTATGGATGAAGGAAACAGTGGAGATAGTGACTGGCCTTTGATTGAATAGAATAAAGCAAAAGGAGGAGATAAAGTGAGTATAAATGCAGAGACAATCACTCCAAAACAGGAAATGATTTAAAAAAAGCAAACAAAGACGCTAATAATTGAAGTAAACAAAGTGTGAATATAACCCTCCTCCTCCTTGGTCCACATGTTCTATAAAGGTTCCTCGGCTATGGATCAATCTCACAATTCATGCCCCTTCTTAAAAATATTCCCTTTTCCCCTCTTTTTCCTACAAATATTCCGAATAATGTGAACAATCATCAATCACCAATAATGGATATCAGCAAATAACGACAACAACTAATATAATTTATGGGGAAAAAGTATAAGGAGCAATGGTTAGAAGGGTGAGAGAAAAGGACAGAAGCAGAACAGGCCCAAAACATATCCTTTGCTCACACATGAGAATTTTAGCCCCAAGACAATCTCGGCCCAAACTTCGAACTCTCCCAGTTTGTGATCACTCTTGATGGCCGAAGATCACAATCCTCTGTTGTTGTTGTTTGTTTTTTGTTTTTTTTTTTTTTTTCCTTGGGAGTTTTATTAGTCATTACTTTTTTTTTGCTCGGATTTTATTAGTCATTACTACTCCACAATTCCACGCTTTTGGTGTCCCAACGTTCAGTTGTAATGTATATAATATATATATATATACATATATATTGTGTATCAAGCAAACTGACCTGGATCTTCATGAGATAATGAAATTAATTCTTATATGACGAACGTTTGGGAAAGTGCAAAAAAATAACTTTTTTTTTTGGCAAACAAAAAATAACTTATTTTAATCGTGTATGAGAGTGTGTATCTAAGTAAATGTCTAGACAAGATAAATATCAGAATGATTGGATGATATATATATATATATATATATATATATATGGGAATACTGTAGTAAACTTCTAACATTAGAGCAAAGACTTGGAAACACGAGAATTGTGAGAGCTGAGCTATATTGACGATTCAAGTTTCAAGGTCTACAGTCAGATCAGGATTTTACAGCACCAGTAAAGAAAGAATCAAACAAGTATACAAGAATATGAGTATTCAGAACTTGAGCTTGAGAAGGAAGGGCATTTTATCTGAGAAAGAAGGATCCGAGTACTTTCCAGAGAGAATTTGGGAGGCGACATACTGATTTGCAGCCTCAGTGTAATGAATGCCATCCCAGTTCACATACTCACTACTATCACTGCAACCTTTGGCTGTAATAGTGGTGCCGTTGATCACCTTCGTTTGCCCACACGAAACTCTACTGTCATAATTAAGTGGTGGGCCTCCATATCCACAGCACGCCATAAGAGGCTGTTCAAAACCATATTTAGAATAGTTTGCAATGAGGTTTGATTTTATGGTAAAGATGTCAACAAATGTGATATTTGCATCAGTATATTGGCCCTGCAATTTCTGACACAGAGCATGAAGTTGCAGATTAAAGGTTTTAGCAGCTTGGTTGTGTGCAGCAACGCATCCTAGTTCGTCAAGCTTTGATAGATCAGTTCCAAATTTCGCGATATTCTGAGGCAAGCATCCGAGAGGACCTGTGTTATGTATCCAGAAATACCTTGCCCCTTGATCATACAGTCTCTACAATACAAATGAACCAAGAGTGAGCACTCGTTTTTTCCTAGCTAGAAAGAAATCTGACAGTGCATCAATGACACCAACCCTTATTCCAGTTTCAAATTCTAATAGGATTGTTGGAATCGAGGCGAGGATCTGGTCAAATGTTTTTGAATAGAAGGCCCCAGCAAGATCGTTCTGGCCTATATCAAACATGTACAACCCTTTCCGGAAAGAGTCTTCTGCTGGGACGTACCTATCAAATTTCCTACCTGAACAGGGGAATGAAATTAACAAATGCTAGTTTTGTTATTGAAGACGATATCTGATTACTATAACAAGATACCTTTATCGAGCAATTCAAGAACCCGAGATTTGAATCTGAAAAATTGATTGACCTGAACTCCAAACGAGAATGGGCAGATAGATGATGCAGTGGCTGGAAGAATAGTTGAGCCTGCGGCTGCAAAGTTGCAACCTTTTCGAAAATTTGGAACCCCCACCGAATCCAGATACGCATTTAGGAACGGCAAGTCCATCGCATCCACTGCAAAATTAAACCAGAAACACATGAAACTCCATGAAAACAGGGCAAGCAGGCTTCTGGCAGAGTGATCATTTATCAGAAGATTACAGAGGAAATCAATGATGAGACGGCCATCGGAGTATCTCCCAGACGGTACTTTGAAGTGAGTCTGTCCATTGGGAGGGTATAGACTCTCGATGCCAGCGGCAATAAGGGCACCAGTATCAGAATTAGAATCGCCGAAGTTGAAAATCGCAGGAAAATCCAACTTCATGGATTTCGTAAGATTTGAAGGGAAAGAGATGATGGTGAGAATGGCAAAGACCCATGTTTTGGTTGCCATGACTGTTGAGGATGTGCAAGGAGGGGCTTTTGGGCTCCTGGTTGTTGGGTTGCTTGTGTTTCAAATTTTAAACCACAACCTATTCATAATTCATATATGTCTGCTGGGTGGATCAAATATATCTTTCAATTGTGGGGGCCAGGCGTATCCAGCAGGAAACGTTACATGGAAGAATGAGTTAGGCGTTAAGAAGCATAATATGACATTTTCCTGAAGAAAGTCTCGGAAGTTCTATCAATTTTATTGCTAATCTTATTACTAATCTTGTCATCTTATGGGCATATAATTTAATTTGGCACTTTGTAATTGAAATGAGAGTGAGAGTTAGGAATTTACCGAGGAAGTCAACAATGAGACGACCGTCACAGAACCTGTCAGAAGGGGTTTTGAAGAAAGTCTGGCCATACGGTGGGGGAGGCTGAAAGCCGAGTCCGGCAGCAAGATCTCCGGTGTCGGAGTTTGAATCACCGAAGTTGAAAACTGCTGGGAAATTGAAATCAACGGAATATGCCATTCCCAAACACAAGCAAAACAACGTTATTTCAAAGGCAACAGTGTGAGAAGCCATGATTGATACCGATTGCAGTAGCTTCGCACACCCTTCCACGATGAACAGCTAATTAATGGTCGCCTTTTTATATGCATGCCCTATTTGGTTGCTTCAGTGGAGTTTGTGTCCAAGAACTAAACAAAAAGGAAAAGCTTGCTTTGCAGCCTCGGAAAACTTAGAGGTTTGCTTTGGTTTAATGTTGGTGCCAATTTTGCGAAAGCAAAGAGATGATTTTGGCTTGACGGGTTGCATACTTGTGCCGTGAAGGGATTACATTTCTTCATCACATTCATGATCTGTAAAACGTGCTGCTTCGATCAGGTTGCAAGTATTCGCTAAACGCAGTGGTCCGGTTACAAACGCGAAATCCTGCATGTTTTTTTGGGTAAAAAAAATTAATTTGAAAATATTTCGTTATTGCAGTTGAGGCAAAAGATATATCGCTTTCTGAATGGCGTTTTAATGAGATGCCCTTAGCTTTTGGATTTTTGGATTCTGACATGCTTAGAACCTCATGATGTTGTCCCTTGACATTGAGAAATTAATACAAGCTTTTAATGGGGTTGTTGGTCGAGGTTAATGACAAGCTGTGTATATAGACATGGCGTTAGTAGTAGATCTATGGTGGTATTAATGTGGGCAAGTGCATATATAAAATATATATAATTTAAAAAAAATTAGTGACAATATTACAGGTGGTGCACAGTTCACTCTCAAGTCTTCCTCCTAAACAATGCGTCCTGCGTTCGAACCTGCCAAACCACCCTTTTTTTATTTCCCTCATAATGAAGGGCGCGTGCATGTGGAATACATATATCTTGAGCGCCTTTTTTTTTGGTTGCAATCGGCTGATCCCTACAGATCAGAGACCATCAGAGCATAGCCTCACATGACCCACCCCAGCAGCATCCTCCTGGAGCAAACGTTGAGCGCCTTTTAAGTCAAACAAAAGTTACTATGTGTGGGGGTGTAAGATTGGATTCCTTTGCTGAATTTAATGGTTTCTTAATTTAAATATTAGATCAGGATAATTTTAAATAATGCAAATTTAATATTTTAAAAAATCATTATTAGGATTTTAAATGATCATGTACTAAAATTAAATTTGAATAGTTTTATGATTGTATTGCAAAGAGCCAAAGACTATATATGATTAAAATATTTTCATAAAGTGAATACTGTATGTACTTTATTTATGTGATTGTGATTTGTTGTAATCAAATTTGAACAAATTAAGCTTATTATTTAATATTTTGATCATACTTTTATAAAATATCGGCTATAACCATTTAAATTTAATGTCTAACTCTTGATTATTATTTTTCTATGTTAAGTTGAAGTTTTCTTTTCTTTTATTGTTTATATTCTTTTTTTTAATGAGTTTAAAACTTTTCTTTAAAAAAAATATCGGGGGCGTTGCCTCTGAACCCCCAAATCTCACCACTAATTATGCATCCACAAACTTAAAATCCTGGGTTCGCCACTGCATAGCGTGAGACTGTGAGCGTTACCACTAATTGTGCACCCACAAACTTAAAATCCTGGGTCCGCCACTGTATGACGTGAGACTATGAGCGTGTATCGCAACAATTCCACACCGTTTGTATTCTTTGTATATTTTAAAAATAGAGTACCATTTATTTATAAAATTTATAAAAATGCGATTATGAATACATGCCATGGGTGGCCTAAAAAAAAGCTAGCACATTCCCTTTTTTTTTTTAAGGTATAAAAATACATAAATACTTTACTTCTAAAAAGGTCCAACATCATCACACATGGTTATAAATTAGGTATAAAAATACCGTTTAACGGTTAAGTTTAACCTTTTTTTTTTGTTGAATAGATGATGACGTGACTGTCAAAAATACAAAAATACAATGTCGTTTAGAAGAGAACGCCAAACACAATTTTTTAAAGAAACTTTAATAATTTCATGATGATTCTGCAAATAGGTTCAACAATGCTTTTTGATTCCACAGTGAAGGCGTAAATGCAAAATAGTTACGAGGTGAAACCATTTCCACATCATACGAAGGATTTTTAAAATTCTTCACAAAACTGATGGCTGACCCCCTGTCCCCGCCACCACCACCTTCTTCTTCTTAAGGCATCTATCTCCACCATTCTCACTCTGAACTACTCTTGCATCAGCATATGCCACTAAATCTCCCCCACTGCAACCTCAAACCAGAAAAAAGAATTAGTTAAGAAAATAAGAAAATTAAGGAATTAGGTCAAGTACTCAATGATTAGCTTGAGCCTCCACCTTTTCTATTTATAGACTGAGGTATCTAATTATACATTGACATGTGTCCCTATAGGCATTGACGGAACATAGAAGAGACTAGGGGGGGCCATGGCCCCCAAAAAAAAAAATTATTTAAAAAATTTTAATGGGACTTTTTAATTTTTAGTGAATAATACCACTTTGGCCCCCAAGTAAAATTAAATTTTGGCCCCTCAACTTCTTCTTCTTTTTTTTTTTTACATTTTTTCCTCTTTTTATATCTTTGGGCTTATAATTTAATTTTGTTTTATGTGGGGTCTTGTATGATTTATCTTAATCTTGTTATTCTTTTCTATATTTCATTCTAATTACATGAAATTTTTAGCTTATTAGTGAAATTTTCTTTTGTGGTGTATCCCTAACTAGTTACTATGCTTTTACCTATTCTATACTACACTTGTAGATGCAGTTAATTGACTTGATCTCATGAATATTTTTTTTTATTCTTTTTATTTTTAATGCATTTAAAACTTTCCTTTAAAAAAATTTTCGGGGGTGCTGCCCCCGAACCCCCAAATCTCCCACCACTATTTGGCCCCCTCAAACTTTTTCTCCAAGTTCCGTCACTGCCTATAGGATTCTTCTAGAATACAATCTATAAGGGAATAAATATACAAGCAAATAAATTAGAATGAATACACATTAATAACATTTATTTCTAATTCTCTCCTTTACTTCGAACTGGTTTCTTCTTCTTCTTGATTTTGGTTAAAGTCTGATATTGTTGTGATCTTTTGCCTGGTGCAACTGTAACGCCCAACTTGTCTCTAAGAAAACTGAAACGGGCATGGTGTAAGGGCTTAGTCAAGCAATTAGCAATCTGTAATTCTGTAGGAACATGAGAAACATTTAAGACTTTGCTGAGGACTTGATCCCTAACATAATGCACATCTATTTCGATGTGTTTTGTAACATCCCAAATTTTGGGATTTGGATATTTTAAGGGAAAATTTGATAGTGAAATTTTCCCTAAGATGATTATGAAATTAATTATTGGAAATCAAGACACATTTTCCCATAAATTAAGGACAAATAATTAGAGAATAATTTTTGTCACAAATATTTTAGAGATAATATTTTAAGGCTAAAAAAATTTAATTAAGAAAGAAAATCCTTAAATGAAACTAAGGATTAAATTTTAATAATTTTTAAATAATTGCAATTATATAAGTAATAAGCCTAATTACAAATAAGAGTCTTGAAGAGAATTGAGTTAATTTTAGTGGTTCTACAATTTTAATTCATTAATCCATCAGCCCAGATACTATTTCATCCCCATCTCCAAACCCAAGACTCATTACTCTCAGTCTCAACGTAAAAGCAAAGAGGATCATATCAAATTTTAAAGGCCCATTATAATCAAACCAACTAAACCACTCTAAGTCCATTTCGCCTCCTGTTTCATAAACCAAACAATATCCACTAATTCATTTATTCCTCCTCTTCTTCAATCTGAAGACGTAAAGACACTGGTAACACAGTCAACAAATCAGCTCGACGCCATGCTTCCAAATCTTGCTTTCGGCTATCCACCTGTTCACGCAAGTGCAGACCAGCAACACCCATGCTTCTCGAGACCCTCAATGGTTGCCTCTCGGTCTGTTTCTTTTCTTCTCAGACCATCATTCTTCTCCTCGATCCAGTCCGTACGTGTATTATATATATACCCACGTCCCTTAATTTTTATTCACCACTCCATTCAGTCAAGTTGAAACTGAGAACCGAGAGTGAGAGGCTGGGATGAAGGGAGTGAGAACGACCAAGAAAGAAAGAGTCATTGGCTGCCCTGTTTTTGACCCATAAAACAGAGACAATGGTTGTCGGTGAAAGTAGAGAATCCAATGTAAGTTTTTTTTTTCTTGCTATTATAGATATATAAATATATATTGTTGTATACATAAAACGAAGGAGCAAGTCTTTTGTTTTGATGCGTTGCTATAAAACTGAAAACTGAAACTTTACTTAGTTGTCGTTGAGCATGGAAAAAAAAAAGAATAAGAAGCTATATTGATATAAAACTTCATAAGGCGCTGCATATCTAAGGAAATAAAGAAAAGCTTGCTTATATATAAACACGACGTTGTACAGGGAGGAGAATAGGAAAGATTTATTATCTTATATATGAAAGTATATATATATCTATGTATTAAACCCCAAAATCTTACTGTGTGTGTGTGTTGCATATACTGATATATATTATTGCATAGGAAAACTTGTTGCCATATAGGTTTGACACTATATATATGTGTGTGTGTGGAGGAAAGAATGTGTTTATATATACTTTTATATATATACGTTATGAATATATACACACGCATAAACACTAAACAAGTTTGATTGAATACATATTTATAAAAGCTTTTGGCTACTGTCATAAGTGATACACCTATTAATATATAGCCAAATATATAAGTATAAATATATATTCAATATGCTAATCCATGTGCATTTGGAAAGAGAAAGAAAGAAAGAAGCGATAAATTGCCGTCATATATGCAACTCTGGATGTGAGTATATATATATATATATATATATACACTTACACATACTTTGCCTTCAATGATAGAATGAAAGGAACTCCCTAATTTATAGGTTGCTAACAATATATATTTATTGAAATAAAAACCTTATTTTATTGTACTTGTATATATATTTATATGTTCATTGTAGTGGCTCTGACTTATTCTGCACACGGAAAGAAAAAAAAAAAAAAGAAGAAGAAGGGTCTTTATATATATATATATATATATAATGGAAATTATTTTACTAATATAATATTTTAAAAAAAACAAACAAAAAAACAAACAAAAAAAAAAGGATAAAATCTGATCCAACTTCCTCCTAATAGGATCTAATCTAGCTCACTCCTATATTATTTGATTTATAATATTATTTACAAATATATATATATATATATATATTAATTATAATAAAATATATTTTTATGTTGTTAATATTTATTTAAACTCCTAAATTAAAATGTATTTTATATTGTTAATATTTATTTAAACTCCTAATTTAAAGAGTTAGGATAGCCTCCCAGAGTTTAAATTTGATTGTGGAGAAATAATAATAATAATAAGGGAAAAGGATTTCTCCTGTCACTGGAGATAAAGTTATCTCCAGTAAGCCCAAAACTACATCGTTTTGGATTAATGAAGGATGTGTTTGTAATTTTAAGTGAATTAATGAAGGTTGTTTTCGTAATTTTGTTTATCTTTTTATCATATGAATTTTACCGAAACACCATTCATTAATTCATCTAAAATTACAAATACACCCTTCATTAATCCAAAACGACGTAGTTTTGGGCTCACTGGAGATAACTCTATCTCCAGTGACAGGAGAAATCATTTACCCTAATAATAATTAGTAACAATAATGATAATAATAAAATAAATAATATTATTGTTATTATTAAAAAAGGAAATAAGTGATAGATTAAAAAGGAATAAATAATAAATAATAAGGGGAATTATTTATAATAATTAGAAAGGGAAATTAATAGTTACAATAGTCTCGTTGATTTTTTTAGTACTGTCATAATTTGTCCATGTCAAGCATTCCAAATTTATTATTAAAAATTGTATATTTTTAATTTTATGAAATTATAAGTTATAATTTTATGTAGAGTTTTAGAAGGATTATTAATAATTAGTAAATTGGTTGTGGTAGATTGATTTTTGGCATGTATTTGAGCTCTTGGATTAGGAGTAATGTGATAATAGTTAGCTTCGACAAGAGGTAACCATTTTCCACTTATTATGAGTATTAGTATGTTGTTTGTGAGTATTTTGTGAAATAGTTATGAATATCTTATTAGAAATTGCCTTGTGGAATCTTATGATTTGAATTGTGAAATATTTGCATATATTTATTTATGTATAAGAATTGAGAATTTTGATATTATGATATTTATTATGATAATTATGGGAAGGGTTGAATTGGGAGGAAACGAAGTAATCTATTCCACCACGTGATGAGGCCTCAATTGATGCATGATGGTTGGCTTTATATTGTCCCACCTGTTCAATAAGGGACTGGCCCACTAGTTTAATAAGGGCGTATGACACCCCAATGGTTCAATGAGGGGGAAAGACCCATGGTCTGGGATATGTGCTCTGAGGATTTTGGCCGGTCCTCATCACACGACCAGTGAGCTTTTGAGTAACCAGTAATATGGATGTAACTTAGCCCATGGGTCTAGTCGGAGGAAATAAGGCGGTTCGGTTGGATTGGTGAGAGGTATCTTGGGAATTGTGTTAATGAAAATTGTGATACATAATTTCTTATATGAATTTTTGTGATATGGATATTGGCAAATTATATATATTATTTTATTTAAAGTACTTTGTTATATAAATTGTTCCACATGGCACCTCACTAGCACATACTAGTATTCGTAATGAGTTGGATTGATGGTTACCACATTTTTCCAGGTGATAGTTCTCGTTCGAGTCCGTCAAGGAAAGCTTCGGAAGCTTAGGCTACTCCTTTTGACAGTAGTGCTTCCATTTTCTAGTATATGTTGGATGATTGTATATTGCCACATTAGGGCTCATTTTGCATACTCTGATTTACTTTTATATATTTTGGTAACTGATGGGCATTACTTAGTGGTTAATGAACCCTTAATTCATTATTATGGTAAGTAAATTTGAAGGACGTTACATGTTTGGTTCTTGCATGATGAACAGGGTTGGAGGCAAGAGCTGCAGCACTGGTGTTATCACACCATATAGTCGGTATCCTTTTTAGCCTTAGACTTAGTTCAGACAATAAGGATCTGATCCAGGAGAGTTCAGAAGCTGTATTAGATAAAGATCTATATTCGGATTCGCAACTAGAGCGAGAAACAACTAATTGTTTCTTTGAGGACCAAGATACTAAGGAATCTCCCAGAAAAACACAATAGCCACCAACTGAACGCCTATCATCAGGGCAAGAGGCCTAGTTAGCATCTGAATAAGCAACTAGAACGAGTGGGGCTGATGGTTTGATATGAATACCATAATGTATTGTGCCTCTAAGATATCTTAGCACCCTTTTTACAGCTTTCCAGTGTTCTGTAGTTGGTTGTGAGAGATACTGACTCAATTTACCAACACTGAAGCTAATGTCTGGTCTGGTGTTACATAGGTATTGCAGAGCTCCTACCGCACTTCTATACTCAGTCGGATTGGGAAGCGACTCAACAGAGAAAGCTGGTAGGGATTTATGAGCAGCCATCGGTGTGTGACAAGGGGATGCATCGCTCATATGAAAACGGTCAAGTAAGTCACATATGTATTTGCTTTGACTAAGATATAGACCTGTAAAGTCTCTGTTTGCTTCGATCCCAAGGAAATAATGGAGAGATCCAAGGTCTTTGAGTGAGAAAATAGTGTGGAGTTTGGCAGCAAATTGGCGAAGACTATATGGATTACTACCAGTGACAAGTATGTCGTCCACATAAATCAAGATCATCAATACCTGTTTCTTGTCAGAGTAAATAAACAGAGAGATGTCGCTTTTAGAGTTGGTGAAACCCCAAGTGAGCAACACACTACGAAGTCTGTCAAACTAGGCTCTAGGAGCTTGTTTCAAACCATAAAGCGCCTTGGATAACTTGCACACATAAGTAGGCCGAGAAGGATCAACAAAACCCTCTGGTTGCTCCATAAAAACAAGTTTAGACAAGAAACCGTTCAAGAAAGCATTATTAATGTCAAGTTGTCGAATTTCCCAGCCCAATGCAACAACAATAGTCAAAATAATACGAATGGTAGAAGCTTTAATCACAGGACTGAAGGTTTCATAGAGATCAATACCTTCGGTTTGTTGGAACCCTTTTGCAACAAGTCTAGCTTTCCTCTTGGCTAATGTGCCATCAGAGTGTAATTTGGACTTAAAAATCCATTTGTTATCGACACTTGTTTGAGAAGGGGGCCGTGGAACAAGAGTCCAGGTTCTATTCTTCTGAAGTGCTGTGAATTCTTCAATCATGGCTTGTGTCCAAAGAGGTGAGGACAAAGCTTCCTTTGCTGTGGTGGGTGTGTAATCAGGATCTGCAAGGGCGAGCCCGACATAAGGAGCTTTAGGTTTGTAAATCCCACGTTTGCTCCGAGTTTGCATGGGGTGAATATTGGTGGTTGTACAGGGAATTGGAGCATCAGCTGATGGAACACAGGTCGTTGCTAGTGACTGAGGGGCTGCTGGTGATGGCTGAATCCCTATATCAGGATCTGAAGCAGAGACATAATCATAAACATGAAGGGGATCTGATATAGGAGGAACAACACTCGCCTAATCAATGAGTGTAGGGACAGCGGATGATGGTAGAGGCAGACTTGATGATTTAGAAGCAGACATAGTGCTGTCACGAGACTAAATAGAGAGAATTCTTGAAGCACAAGGATCATCAGCAGTATAGGAAGCTTTATCACAGGACACTTCTTCATAAAAAAATAGGAGATATGCTTGAAAAATTCACAATTTCAGACTGTGATGGTTGCTGAAAACACAAAAAATTGTTAGCAAAAGGATAATCATTTCCATTGAACACAACATGACGGGAGATATATATCCGTCCAGTAGAGCTTAGGCATTTGAACCCTTTGTGGGAACCACTATAGCCGAGAAAGGTACACTTTGTACTATGATATTGGAGCTTATGTTGATTATAGGAGCGTAAGCAAGGAAAGCATGCATAGCCGAAGACCTTGAGATTCTTGTAATCCGGTTTTCTGTTGTAGAGAGTCTCAAAGGGTGAAATATTCTTTAGAACACCAGTTGGCAGCCGGTTTATAAGATAGACAGCAGTAGAAAAAGCTTCCCACCAATAGAAGGTAGGCATATGTGCATCTGCAAGAAGAGTAAGGCCAGTTTCAACTATATGACGGTGCTTGCGCTCAACCCTACCATTTTGAGCTGATGTGTGTGGACAGGAATGTCTGAAAATGATCCCGTGTTCATCAAGGAAAGGTTGGAAACTACGAAATTCACCTCCCCAATCACTATGAAGAGTTTTAATTCTGCGCTCAAATAGATTTTCAACCATGGCTTTAAACAATTTAAAAGCAGAAAGTGCTTCATTCTTTGATTTCAAGGGGTAAATCCAGGTATGCCTGCTGTAATCATCCAGAAAGCTGATGTAGTGATGGTAACCATTAATAGATTTGATTGGGGAAGGGCCCCAGAGATCAGTATGCACCAAGTCCAAAGCATGAGATGCACGAGACTGAGAAAGAGTAAAAGGAAGTTTATGAGATTTTCCCAACTGGAAAGAGTCACAAAACTGAGATTTTTCATTAGATGGAAATGCAATGTTATAATCTGTGAGAGCCTTTTGTAAGACAGCTTTACTGGGGTGACCAAGGCGTCTATGCCAAAATTTAAAATCAGACAGATTGTTATTATTATTACTAGTCGGAATACATTTATTTCCTACTGAAGTAAAACTAACAGTTGAGTTCTTGACTGGAACTACTAGATTGTTGATCCGATAGAGGCCACGAGTGGACCCTCTGGTTGCTTCCCCTTGCAGCAGAATACTATGTTGACTCTTGTCCTTCACAAAACAGCCATGGGAGTCAATTTCAACAAATACATCTTTGTTATCATTAATGAGCTTAAAACCACTAATCAATTTCTTGGCCATTCGAGGTGCCACAAGAACATCATTTAATCGCAGACATTTTAATCCAGCAGGTTTATCACATAGGAGTTTAGCATGTCCAGTGCCAATCACATTAACAGATTCGCCATTGCCAACAGAGATAGAGGATATACTTGATTCGGGCGCTGAGGTCATATCTAGACCAATGTTCTCAGAAGTGTTGGTAATGTGATGAGTCGCCCTAGTGTCAAGATACCAGGTTGGGTCTACAGTAGTCTCTGGGGTGGTAATATATGCAGACGCATTATCAGGCTTGCGTGGTGGCTTAAAACTTCGATCAAACCTTTTGAAACAATTTTGGACTTCATGACCAGACTTTTCACAGAGATAGCACCACTTATCATTTTTGGGTACTCCTCTACCACCGGAAGAAGTACGTCCACCAGAGAAGCTTCTGTTCGAGCGTCCCCTGCCTCTCCTTCCTCCAGTTCCACGGCAATTTGGGGAACGTGACTGAGAGGAATTAGGTTGAAAAGTCAAATTGGCAAATGCACTAGACAGATTAGTGGTGGCTGTGGTGTTGAGTTGCTCCAATCGAGACTCAAATGTCAGGAGTTTTGACTGAAGATCTGCCCAAGATAGATTTTCTTTTTCTGAGAGAATCACTACAATCGGTGTGTACTCTGTATCCAATCCGGCAAGGGTCTGAGTAACCAAATCAATGAGAGACAGAGGAGATCCAGCAAGATTAATATTATCGGAGATTGATTTGACCTTCGAGAGGTAGTCACGCATCTTGAGTGATCCCTTTTTCAGGCGATGAAATTCACCTTTCAAGAAGGTGATCCGGGACCTTGTGTTAGCCCCAATGAATTTAGATATGGATTTCCAGAGAGAGGCAGATGTTGTGCAGTGGGTCATCTGAGATGCAATCTTGATCGACATTGTACCGAAAAGCCATCCGAGTAAGATTTGGTCGGTGGCAAGCCACTCCTCATAGAGGGGATTTGGGAAAACGTTCTTGGCTAAGTCTAAAACATATTCAGGTGGAACGGATTTTGTGCCAAGGATGTGGCCATCGAGTCTATGGCCGCGAATAATGGGTAGAACAGTTGATTGCCAGATGATGAAATTATCACCGTCCAACTTGACGGGATTGCCCTGTTTTAGAGAGCTTAATAGTGGTGTAGATCGAGTAGGGACCTGAGGAGTATGGTGAAGGGCCGTGGGGAAACCAGATGGAACGCCTGAAAGGGAGGAGTGTGACTGGAAAGGATATGATGATGGTGAAGGAATATAGGGAGGGACAAATGTAACGCCTCAATTTCATCACCCAAAAACTTGACCAAAATATTTGAAATACCTTCAATAAGGATTTTCGATATCCAGATCACTAAATTACGTAACCTTTCAAAATAAAATTCATAATTCATATTCAAAATAAATTTCCAAGAATGTTTCAGAGTTTAGTACAAAGCGGAAGTCTTAGGTTCATGGCAAATAAAATAACATAACATAAACCATAGGAGCACAATAGAGCCTCCAAAGCTTACTCCATAGGTGCCTTTCCTTGTTCTCTACTAAAATATTCACCTGAAAATTGTTAATATGGGATGAGATTTCCACATCTCAGTAACTACTGAATATTTCTACCGTACACGAGCAAATAATATATGACAAAAAGGTATGGGCTGATTTCAAATATATATGTAGATTCCATAATTTCTCATACAAAATTATTTATACTATTAGTCATCAATATAGAAGGTAATAAAACATATATACCTCAAAAGTTCTCATCTCATGTCTTTACAGAATATTCATCATTATATCAAATTCTTGAACTGTTCAGAAATGCATTATGCAGTATGCACCCTCCCTTATATCACCTTCCAACCATATACCGCTGACTGGAGCCATAGGCTAACACATAGTCCAATAGAAACTCATTCATTTGACTGAATTGTTCCAAGCTCACCAAAACTTAAGATACACCCGGCCAAAGGTATATAGCTTAAATCTGGACTATGGCTCCCCTCCTTTAAAATAACTAAGGAGGTGTCACATGTCCCACAACTCCAATGAAATCCCGGCCAGAGGAAAACATGGAAGATGGGGCCCTGAAACAAGTACCATCCACTGTGCACCGAGTGGTGGCATAAATCATTCTTATCATTCAAATCCCTCCTTACTCCACCCATCATAATACAACCGCCATGATGAATATGTTCACTCAAAATAATGCATTATTATACCATAAAGTTTTATACATCAATATGCGTATTTATGAATAGTAAATACTATGCGTATCTGTGAATAGTAAAATACGGTATATATACATGAATAGTAAAAATGAAGAGTACATACGGTATGTATACGTGAATAGTAAATACGGTATGTATACGTGAATAGTAATATGAATAGTAAATACGGTATACGTGAATAGTAAAATGAATAGTAAATACAGTATACGTGAATAGTAAAATGAATAGTAAATACGGTATACGTGAATAGTAAATGTGAATAGTAAAAATGAATAGTAAATACGGTATACGTGAATAGTAACGTACGTATAAATAGTACCTCTGCAGATTTGCAAATCAAAGTTCCCACACCAGATCTTAAAACCATAAATATTTTCTAAATATTCTTGCCAAAATAGTAAACAAACCAATTAATAATCATACATAATTCACAAGTATAAGGAAGAATATTCAGAGTTACCTGTTACTTGCTAATACCCGAATCACCAACCAGCTATTATAACTCTCAAGCAAATATCTCTCTACTCTCTCTCTCTCTCTACCTCTCTCTATGGCTCTTAGAAGTTGTGAAGAATGAAATGAAATGGAAGGTCTATTTATAGTTGGAAAATGGGTCTTTAAGTGTAATTTTCGTTTCTGGGTCGTTTTACGTAATTTTAACAAAAATATAAAAAGAAGAACCCGTGAACCTCTCAGCCGCCTCGTGAAAAATTTTGAAAATTTTTAATAATATTTTAATATTTTAATAATATAATATATATTATTATTTAAATAATAAATTATTATTGAGTGGGTCCCGCGGCCAAAATTTTCAAAACTCACGAGAGTTTCTGTCGGCAGAGGAGAAATAATTTGACGTGGGTCCCACATGAATAGTAAATACGTATTTTGGAATAGTAAATACCGTATTTTTAAATAGTAAATACGTATTTGTGAATAGTGAACACTATTCATATTTCACAAATTTCAAGTATTAAATACGTATTTGCGAATAACATATATATATATATATATATTTTTAAATACGTATTTGTAAATAGTAAAAACGTATACGTGAATAGTAAATACTATTCACGGGGCCCACAAAATACTGATTTCAAATTTATTACTTTCCAATAATAGAGCCTACTAGTCTTCCCAAAATAGGTTTATGTTCAAGATATTAGATTCAAAATTCAGGATGTTACAACAAAAGTCAAAATTGGAATTGCATGATGGAGGGTGGCTGGAGTCGTCGTTGGTGGTAAGGTCGACGGTGGGGGAGTGTGGGCGAAGGACTCAGATTGGGTGAAAGGGGGAGTTGGGATGTGAGCGAAGTTGGGCGTCGGGAGTTGAGATGAGACGGTCGAGTGAGAAGGTATGGAAGATGACAAAGGGGGCAGGTGGTGAGCAGCAAGAGGGACAGGTGATGTAACGGTGAGGACTGTGGAATCTTGAGGGAAGGCAATGTGAGGACTGGTATTAGGGTTGGCCGACACATTTGTGGTGGTGGCTCCATCTGGTTTGCTAATAAAATCGCTATGTGATGCCATTGCTGGCCTTTTTTGGCTCTGGTACCAAGTTAAGAAAATAAGAAAATTAAGGAATTAGGTCAAGTATTCAATGATTAGCTTGAGCCTCCACCTTTTCTATTTATAGACTGAGGTATCTAATTATACATTGACATGTGTCCTTATGGGATTCTTCTAGAATACAATCTATAAGGGAATAAATATACAAGGGAATAAATTAGAATGAATATGCATTAATAACATTTATTTCTAATTAAATTAAAACCCAGAATTTAAAAAGGACAAGGTAGGATTGGAGTACATAATGTGTGATAAAAATGTGATCTTTGAGGATGGATGATGATGATGATGATGATGAAGACGACTTGACAGTGCAGACGACAAGAACCTTGGACCAGGAAAGAGACTGATGAAAAGCCTTTGAGGCTGTCTGGAAGAAAGAAGACCAGCGCATTATTATTGCGAAATGTTGGTTTATGAAAAAATTGGACTTCTAAAAAATTATACCTATAGAAATGATAATATTTTTTAATTGATAAAATTATTAAATTAAAAAACTATTTGATATTGAACGTTTTTTGGCCAAACCACATGTATATTTTTGCATATTTGAAAATCACGTTGATAGGGCAAAACTTTATAGCCTAAAAACTCCGCAAGTGCACGGGTCGTATCAAGTAATAAAGTGATAAGAAAAGTATCGTTCCCACGAGGACTTAGTATCACAAACTTCAGTTGAGCATTAATTTCACAATTTCGTTTAAGTTGAGAAAAAAACAAATTTAATTTAATTTAGAGAAAAAAAATTAAAACTAAAATTTAAAACAAACTAACTACACACTAATGAACGAGCAACCTAGAGTCACTAATCCCTTATTTGATTCTTAAATTTTATCCCCACTAAATTAACTTTGACTTAACCTAATCAGCTAATCTAGAGTATTAATGTTTATAAGTGCCTGTCGGTCTACTTATACATCTACCTCAAATAATTATGTAATGTCTCACATAATTAATTAAGATGCAATTCAAATCGGGCTCACTCTAATTTGATTATGCGGAGCTTCTAGGTATATGTCTATCCTAGACGCAAATTAGATTAAAACCTAACTTCACATTAAATTTAAACCTAATTCCACATTATCTAATCCCAAGGTCAATTTAGGATTCCCTTCGTCAAGTTCAATCCTAAATCCCCAAAACATGCTTAACGGTGGCCAATCACTAATCAATAAATAATAAAAACAACATCAAATAAACTGATTAAAATTAAGCAAAACTAATGAGTGGGAATGTAACATCCTGAATTTTGAATCTAATATCTTGAACATAAACCTATTTTGGGAAGACTAGTAGGCTTTATTTTTGGAAAGTTATAAATTTGAAATCAGTATTTTGTGGGCCCCGTGAATAGTATTTACTATTCACGTATACGTTTTTACTATTTACAAATACGTATTTAAAAAAAATATATATATATATATGTTATTCGCAAATAGGTATTTAATACTTGAAATTTGTGAAATATGAATAGTGTTCACTATTCACAAATACGTATTTACTATTTAAAAATACGGTATTTACTATTCCTAAATACGTATTTACTATTCATGCGGGACCCACAACCAAAATAATTCTCTCCCGACACAAAACTCTCGTGAAGTTTGAAAATTTTGTCAGCGGGACCCACGTAATAGTAATTTACTATTTGAATAATAATATTATATTATTATTTACTATTCATGTGGGACCCACGAAAAATTATTTCCACAACCAGCCACGGGAAGAGTCACGGGAAAGTTTGTTTTTATAATTTTGGGAAAATTACGTAAAACGACCCAGAGACGAAAATTACACTTAAAGACCCATTTTCCAACTATAAATAGACCTTCCATTTCATTTCATTCTTCACAACTTCTAAGAGCTATAGAGAGAGGTAGAGAGAGAGAGAGAGTAGAGAGATATTTGCTTGAGAGTTATAATAGCTGGTTGGTGATTCGGGTATTAGCAAGTAACAGGTAACTCTGAATATTCTTCCTTATACTTGTGAATTATGTATGATTATAAATTTGTTTGTTTACTATTTTGGCAAGAATATTTAGAAAATATTTATGGTTTTAAGATCTGGTGTGGGAATTTTGATTTGCAAATCTGTAGAGGTACTATTTATACGTACGTTACTATTCACATATACCGTATTTACTATTCATTTTACTATTCACATATACCGTATTTACTATTCATTTTACTATTCACATATACCGTATTTACTATTCATTTTACTATTCACGTATACCGTATTTACTATTCATGTTACTATTCACGTATACCGTATTTACTATTCATGTTACTATTCACGTATACCGTATTTACTACACATTTTACTATTCATGTATATACCGTATTTTACTATTCACAGATACGCATAGTATTTTACTATTCACAGATACGCATAGAATTTTACTATTCACAAATACGCATATCAACGTATATAATGGTATAATAATGCATTATTTTTGAGTAAATACATCATGGCGGTTGTAATGTGATGGGTGGAGTAAGGAGGGAATTGAATGATAAGAATTGTTTATGCCACCACTCGGTGCACAGTGGATGGTACTTTTCAGGGCCTCATCTTCCATGTTTTCCTCTGGCCGGGATTTCATTGGAGATGTGGGACATGTGACACCTCCTTAGTTGTTATTTTAAAGGAGGGGAGCCATAGTCCAGATTTAAGCTCTATACCTTTGGCCGGGTGTATCTTAAGTTTTGGTGAGCTTGAAACCATCCAGTCAAATGAATGAGTTTCTATTGGACTACATGTTAGCCTATGGTTCCAGTCAGCGGTATACGGTTGGAAGGGGATATAAGGGAGGCTGCATACTGCATAGTGCATTTCTGAATTATTCAATAAAGAATGATGAGTATTTTGTAAAGGCATTTGATGTGAATAACGGTATATCTAAAAATATCTGAGTATATTAAATTCACATTATATTACCTTTTATTTTTGTCATAAGTAGTTACTGAGACGTGGAATCTCATCCCATATTAACATTTTTCAGGTGATTATTCTAGTAGAGAGCAAGGGAAGGCACCTATGGAGTGAGCTCTGGAAGCTCTTTTGATCTCCAATAGATTATGTTATGTTATTTTATTTGCCATGAACCTAAGACTTCCGTTTTGTATTAAACTCTGAAATATTTTCTGGAATTTATTCTGATTATGTATTACGGGTTTTATTCGAAATGGTAACATTGTAAAAGGATTTGGATATTGTTGAACTCTTTTGAAGGTATTTTCAATATTTTGACCGAGTTTTTGGGTATTAAAATTGAGGTGTTACAGGGAACAATTTCTAAGCCTCAAACAAGTTCATAGTACTCTAGGTTGCAAGACCAACTAGCCACACATGGCTTTAATAAAATCCATAACAAAAAAAAATGAAAAGATAACAATTCAGATTCAAAGAAGAAGGAGAAGAGGAAAGAAAACTTCTTCGTCGCCTCCACAGTCCTTCCGTCCTTCCGTGGAGATGATGAAGAGAACCGAAACGCTCAGCCGCTACTCCTTGCTTCTTCTTTTCGTCCCCCCTTGTTTGCTTGTCTCTGCCTCCTTATTTATAATTGAGGTCTTGGGTCACTAATTCTCTTTTTCTTTTTATTAAAAAGATATCTTGTATCTTGTAATTTACTCCATCAGATCACACAATTAATTTTGTTTCTATTTTTCTTGCGGGAGACCACTGAATTTGATTGATTGTATATCCTTTTATTGCCTTTTCTACTTCATTCCAAATCAACTACTATTTCCTGCACAATAAAAATAGGATATGAGTAAATTTTATGTTGATTTATTCTTTGATCCCAAGTTTCATTCAAGTATGGAAAAGTTCATAAAAGATAATTAAATAGGTATATAATATCAATAATTCTAATTAATTCTCATAAAATATACACCTATTTAATCATAAAATATATACTTATCAAACACCCCCACACTTAAACATTTGCTTGTCCTCAAGCAAAAGAAAGAGAATTCATTATATGGAAAGAACATTGCGCGCCTATGAAATTCCTTAACAGAGAGCAATAAACCACCACACTTGGATCATATCATCAAATCTTATTTAAGTTAATGTCTTATAAAAATAAGTCACTAAGCCAATAGAGTGTAACAATCTCTTAACGTCCCATGATCAAAAAATCGGCAAGCAATAAGTTCAATCATAAGATTAGTAAAAGAATATTATGCTACTTAATTTCTCCAGAAAAATTCAAATGCCCCCACCAAACCAAGCTTTTCATTTAATTTATTAAGAATTCTCAGGTAGGAAATAACTCATTTTGCCTTTTTTTTCCTCTTTCCTTTTTTTTTTCTTTTTTTGTTTCTTGAGTAGTTGTAGGTCCCCTTTTGACGCGACCCTGCACATGGGTGATGCAGCACCGGTTACTCAGTTACTCCAACAAGCACCTCAAGAGGCTTTCAGCCCAACTCATAACCCACTTTGACTTTACCGTTTGACGCGAGTGTCAACATTAGTGATGAAGTGCCCCCGGTTACTAAGTAAGGTCTAGAGAAGTCATTGGAGTTGTTTTTTCTCTTTTTTCTTTGTTTTTTTTTGTTTTTGCTTTTTTCCTGAGTCATTTCCCTACACAAAAGTTTTACTTGGTTAGCAAAGATCATCATCTAATTTTCTAAAGAGATTATGTAGCAAAATATTCTTGAATTAATAATTTGTTGATCACATTACAAACTAATCCTTATTCTCATAGTCCATCTCAAGATTGCAAAAAAAAAAAAAAAAAACTCAAGGCTTAGAGACTTGGTTAAAACATTTTTTTTCTATTTTAATTTTTGATTTGATAATATTCTCTAAGATGGGGAAAGCTCAAAATTAAGGTCAATCCTCAACAATACAAAAATCTCAAATTAACAAAAATCTTTTCAATTGCATAAGGACAAACATAATTCAAAGAAATTATATCATAACCAAAAAAATTATATCCCTCCCCCACACTTAAATCAAACATTGTCCTCAATGTTGCAAAAAATATATAGAGAGAAAGGAACTGATACTCCCTTGGTTTAGGCCTCTAACTTTGATGTGGAGTGCTAAAGCAAGACCTTGCAACAACAATAGGAGTAATCTTCTTCAAACCTGAATAAAACTGAAAGAAGGAAAGGAAAATTAATAATAATAAAGTATGCAAATAAAACCCTTGGGTTGCCGCCCAAGAAGCGCTAAATTTATAGTCTTCAATCAGACTTCTCAAAACGAACCACTAATCATAAGTATCAAACACCATAATTACCTTGTCTTCATTCCTTTTCAAACAACAAGGCATCACACACAAAAATTGATCATTCAAGTTAATTACTTGTATTTCCTTAATCATAGACAATCTTGGATTACAAGCAATCACTGAATTCAAATTAAGCACAACATGCATATCTTTAAAAATAAATATAGGCACATCTAAGAATTTAGAGCATCCAATAAAATCAACTTGACTCTCATCAGTAAGAGTCAACACTTCAAGAGGAGGGTCATGAACAACAACCATTGGGACATCTACATCAATTTGATCACCAACATCACAAACCTTAAGCTTCACAGCCGGAACCTCTTCTAAACGTCCTCTATTTTCATTTAAATCAATTTCAAGCTCACAATCACTTTCTACATTACCTATATTCTCATGCAATTCTACACCTTCAACTTCCTTACAATAATCATTATCATCATAAGAAGTGGTACCCATGTTTGAGGGATTATTTTGCACCATAGTCTCAAGGGTAGAAAGGATTTGACTCACATGTGATTTAATATTTTCAAGGCTAGTGACAATCTCCTTTTGCTTTTTATTAAATCTCTCTGATGCTTCCACACACTTCTCAACTAATCTTTCCAAATTAGATTTTTCCCTGTACTCAATGGTGTGTTCTTCAATAGGTGGATAATAGTAAAAAGGAGGGGTATTTTCATAAGAACAATAGACATGTGGATCCCTAAAATTATGTTGCTCAAAACCTTCACTAGGACAAAATGAGTTATCAAAACAAACTTGGTTCCTAGTGAAATCATCTCTCATAAAATGACTAGTTCTACTATATGGACAATGCTCAAATAAATGATTCCCTCCACAATAAACACAAGACATGCAAATATATTGAGAAGAATCAACATATGGAATACAACCATCATTTATGCTCATTTTACGTTGCCAATATTCATTCAAAGAATTTAAAGTGGCAATCAATCCATCTTGTGTAGAACATAAAGAATTCATCTCCTTTTTAATATTAAGACCAGTTGGTTGCCAACTGAAATCCATTTTTTTTTAAAAAAAAATTTCCTAAAAAAATAAAATAAAATATTTACAAATTCAAACTTAAATTACTAATACTCAATCAATTCCAACCAAGACAGTTGTGGCACACAAGTCCCCGGCAACGATGCCAAAAACTTGATAGGGCAAAACTTTATAGCCTAAAAACTCCGCAAGTGCATGGGCTGTATCAAGTAATAAAGTGATAAGAAAAGTATTGTTCCCACGAGGACTTAGTATCACAAACTTCAGTTGAGCATTAATTTCACAATTTCGTTTAAGTTGAGAAAAAAACAAATTAAATTTAATTTAGAGAAAAAAAATTTAAACTAAAATTTAAAACAAACTAACTACACATTAATGAACGAGCAACCTAGAGTCACTAATCCCTTATTTGATTCTTAAATTTTATCCCCACTAAATTAACTTTGACTTAACCTAATCAGCTAATCTAGAGTATTAATGTTTATAAGTGCCTGTAGGTCCACTTATACACCTACCTTAAATAATTATGTAATGTCTCACATAATTAATTAAGATGCAATTCAAATCGGGCTCACTCTAATTTGATTATGCGGAGCTTCTAGGTATATGTCTATCCTAGACGCAAATTAGATTTGTTGGTTCTGATTAGTTTTGATGATGTCTTATATTAATGTCATTATCTAGAGCAAAAAGTTTGTATACTACATTTATCTTATATTCTAACTAATTATTATATTTAATGTAGATACCAAGTTTAATATAATGAAGAATAGAGTTTGAAGAAAGAAGAACTTGTTAAATATCATGAGAATATTAATATTCAAGTCTCCAGGATCAAACAGAAGTTGGAACAGCTCAATTCGGAGATAAAACAAGCAAGTTCAAGATACTTGGTTGATGGAGGGCATTTATGTAATTTTAGCACCTTAGGTTTGAAGAAAGAAGAATTTGTTGATTATTATGGAAATATCAATATTCAGGTTTCTGTGATTAAATAGAAGCTGGAACGGGTCAATTCGGAGTTAAAATGAGCAAGTTCAAGCTTCTGGAAGAATACTAATTTGTTTTGGGGTATTTGTGTAATTTCAGCATTTTCTCTCACATGAATAGGACATTGCTCAAGCACACCTGATTTCATGCTTGAGCAGAAGCATGCTTGCTGAAGGTGGAAAGTATGCTTGCGTGAAAGCATACTTGCGGGGAGCCAAAAGCATGCTTGCGGAAGCTGGGAAGTATGCCCAAACAGTACCTTGCTCGAGCAACAAGTAAACCATGCTCGAGCAACATGTTCCCAGGTCATTTTTCACCCAAACAGTACCTTGCTCGAGCAAGGTCAGAAGCATACTCGAGCAAGGCCATACTTTCAGCAAAATCCGACCTTGCCCAAGCAAGAGTGGCAAGTATGCTCCTATTCAGCCTCCTCTGTTCAGCTCTGTTTCTGGCGACGTTCAGTAATTCGACAATATCTCCCAAAAAAGGAATCGGATTGACACGAAACCAACGGCAAATGAAACTAGACATCCAACACGTTCTTCTGACAAAAATTCATAGCCAAAGGAGTTCAGATGAATTATCTATGGATTTTACAAGTTGGATCAAAAGTCACCGTCACTGTCCAGACCAAGCTTCAGTATTTTGAGGATATCTTTCAAACGACAAATCAGATTGAGATGAAACCAGCGCCATTTGAAAGTAGACTCAAATATCTTTCCAGAAACATAAAGAACACAGAAAAATAAGATCAATTGAAGAAGTTATGATGTTTTGAAGTTGACAGTCTGTTCTGAATAGATGAAAAACGCTGGATAAAATCAACCTCAATTGATCTGATGTTAATGGACGAAATACAACTTGCTTGGAGCTGATTTTTATTGAAATGGAAGGATCATTTGAAGAGCTTTCTGAGATGGGTTGATTGGCTAAATTTGGATTTATATCGAAGACGTTATCCTCGCTGGAAACTGCTGCCAATGTGATTGCTTCTTGAAAGTCTCTATACTCTGGAAGTTGAAGCTCTGTACTGAAGAATAGCAAGCTTATTCACATATAATCAGGAGCTTCAAAGAACATAATGTCCGAGCAAAATCTCACAATTATCCAACCATGCTCGAGCAGACTTGGAAGGCTACTCGAGCAACATCGGGAAAATGGACTCCAGAGAGATCCTACTTGAGCAATGTGAAATGCTTGCTCAAGCAAGAATTCTCCAGGAAGAATACTCGAGCAACCATGCCCAAGCATACTTGGAAGTCTACCCGAGCAACCCCGAGAAAAGCCTCAAGCAGAAGCTTACTCGAGCAAGCTAGTGACCTTGCTCGAGCAAAGTCGGACAGCAAGTTTTCTTTGCCTCAAGGAATAACTTGCCCAAGTATGAATTTAGGCATGCTCAAGCAGCATACTCAAGCAGCCTAAAATCCTTACTCAAGCAACAGCGAGCAGAAGCGATTTCCTTCGATAATTTAGCAACGGTCATATTCTGATTGATCAACGGACGGAATTGGATTCGTAAAGCAGAGACAATGCATTGAATTCAATTGAAGCGAGATTAGCGCGAATGGTTAAATGCTCTCAACGGTCATAATCACAATTATGGGAATAAATGATGGCGATCATTCTGCTTCATCTCCAACGGTTATATTCATGAGTCACAATGATTATTCTTCATGCTTCATCAACAGACATATTCAAACATTCAAACGGCCAGAATCAAATCCTTCAACGGTTCTCAAGCTTCAACTAGTATAAATGCCTGAAAGTTTTGAACTCATTAAAAAAAGAACCAACGCATACACAGACAAAGCATACATAGAGTTCAACTTCTATATCTTAGGATATTACTGAGCTTCAGTGTTCATCATTTATCTACTCTGTGAGAGAGTTTTATCAACTGTATTACATTCATTCAAATCTCAAGATAGAGGTATCTTGAGTGTAGGTGTATCAATTACAACTTGTAAGGGGGAGTGACTCCGAGAGTGTAAGGATCATCCTTCGTTTACAGAGTGTGTAATTGTGTCTACGGTTATTTGGTTACAACTTGTAAAGAGGAGTAAGTCCTAGTGAGAGGATTACTCGAGAGTTACAGAGTCTGTAATCAAGTTTGGAGATAGTGAAATGTAACACCTCATTTTCATCACCAAAAACTCAGTCAAAATATTGAAAATACCTTCAAAAGAGTTCAACAATATCCAAATCCTTTTACAATGTTACCATTTCGAATAAAACCCGTAATACATAATCAGAATAAATTTCAGAAAAATATTTCAGAGTTCAATACAAAACGGAAGTCTTAGGTTCATGGCAAATAAAATAACATAACATAATCTATTGGAGATCAAAAGAGCTTCCAGAGCTCACTCCATAGGTGCCTTCCCTTGCTCTCTACTAGAATAATCACCTGAAAAATGTTAATATGGGATGAGATTCCACGTCTCAGCAACTACTGAATATTTCTACCTTACACGAGCAAATTACATGTGACAAAAATAAAAGGTAATATAATGTGAATTTAATATACTCAGATATTTTTAGATATACCGTTGTTCACATCAAATGCCTTTACAAAATACTCATCATTCTTTATTGAATAATTCAGAAATGCACTATGCAGTATGCAGCCTCCCTTATATCCCCTTCCAACCGTATACCGCTGACTGGAACCATAGGCTAACATATAGTCCAATAGAAACTCATTCATTTGACTGGATGGTTTCAAGCTCACCAAAACTTAAGATACACCCGGCCAAAGGTATAGAGCTTAAATCTGGACTATGGCTCCCCTCCTTTAAAATAACAACTAAGGAGGTGTCACATGTCCCACATCTCCAATGAAATCCCGGCCAGAGGAAAACATGGAAGATGGGGCCCTGAAAAGTACCATCCACTGTGCACCGAGTGGTGGCATAAACAATTCTTATCATTCAATTCCCTCCTTACTCCACCCATCACATTACAACCGCCATGATGAATGTATTTACTCAAAAATAATGCATTATTATACCATTATATACATTGATATGCGTATTTATGAATAGTAAAATACTATGCGTATCTGTGAATAGTAAAATACGGTATATACATGAATAGTAAAATGAGTAGTAAATACGGTATACGTGAATAGTAACATGAGTAGTAAATACTATATACGTGAATAGTAACATGAATAGTAAATACGGTATACGTGAATAGTAACATGAATGTAAATACGTATTTGTGAATAGTGAATACTATTCATATTTCACAAATTTCAAGTATTAAATACGTATTTGCGAATAACATATATATATATATATATATTTTTAAATACGTATTTGTAAATAGTAAAAACGTATACGTGAATAGTAAATACTATTCACGGGGCCCACACAATACTGATTTCAAATTTATCACTTTCCAAAAATAGAGCCTACTAGTCTTCCCAAAATAGGTTTATGTTCAAGATATTAGATTCAAAATTCAGGATGTTACAAAATCCCAGAGTGTTTCTGGGGACTGGACGTAGGTCAAGAGTTGGACCGAACCAGTATAACCTCTTGTGTTCATTGCTTTTCTCTCTATCTCTGTTCTAAGCATTCTTGAGCAATTAACGAAAAGAATTTTAATATCACCTATTCACCCCCCCTCTAGGTGATATTCCACCTTCAAGATTAAAATCTAACTTCACATTAAATTTAAACCTAATTCCATATTATCTAATCCCAAGGTCAATTTAGGATTCCCTTCGTCAAGTTCAATCCTAAATCCCCAAAACATGCTTAACGGTGGCCAATCACTAAGCAATAAATAATAAAAACAAGATCAAATAAACTGATTAAAATTAAGCAAAACTAATGAGTGGGAACAATTTCTAAGCCTCAAACAAGTTCATAGTACTCTAGGTTGCAAGACCAACTAGCCACACATGGCTTTAATAAAATCCATAACAAAAAAAAATGAAAAGATAACAATTCAGATTCAAAGAAGAAGGAGAAGAGGAAAGAAAATTTCTTCGTCGCCTCCACAGTCCTTCCGTCCTTCCGTGGAGATGATGAAGAGAACCGAAACACTCAGCCGCTACTCCTTGCTTCTTCTTTTCGTCCCCCCTTGTTTGTTTGTCTCTGCCTCCTTATTTATAATTGAGGTCTTGGGTCACTAATTCTCTTTTTCTTTTTATTAAAAAGATATCTTGTATCTTGTAATTTACTCCATCAGATCACACAATTAATTTTGTTTTGATAGGGCAAAATTTAAAGCCTAAAAAAACTCCGCAAGTGCACGGGCCGTATCAAATAATAAAGTGATAAGAAAAGTATCGTTCCCACGAGGACTTAGTATCACAACCTTTAGTTAAGCATTAATTTCACAATTTCATTTAAGTTGAGTAAAACAAATTGAATTTAATTAAGATAAAGAAAAACAAATCAAAACTAAAATAAAAATAAGAAAACTACCACAATAATCAAATGAGCAACCTAGAGTCACTAATCTCTTATTTGATTCTTAGATTTTATCCCCACTAAATTAACTTTGACTAAATTTAATCAGCTAATCTAGAGTATTAATGTTTATAAGTGCCTGTCGGTCCACTTATACACCTACCTCAAATAATTATGCAATGTCTCACACAAGTAATTAAGGTGCAATTCAAATCGGGCTCACTCTAATTTGACTATGCAGAGCTTCTAGGTATATGTCTATCCTAGACGCAAATTAGATTAAAACCTAATTTCACGTTAATTAAATTTAAATCTAATTCCACATTATTTAATCCCAAGGTCAATTTAGGATTCCCTCTTTCAAGTCCAACCCTAAATCCCCAAAACATGCTCAATGGTGATCAGTCAATAAACAATAACAATAAACACGGGATTAAATAAACTGAAATAAAATTAAGCAAAAATAACAAGTGGGAATAATCTCTAAAACCCAAACAAGTTCATAGATTCTCTAGGTTGCAAAACAAACTAGCCACACATGGCTTTATTCAAATTCATAAACAAAAAGAAAAGAATTTAGGTTCAAAGAAGAAGAAGAGAGAGGAAAGAAAATTTCTCCGTCGCCTCCACAGTCCTTCCGTCCTTCCGTGGAAATGATGAAGAGAATCGAAACGCTCAGCCTCTACTCCTATGCTTCTTCATCCCTTCCTTCTCGTTCTGCGTCTCCCGATCTTTCTGCTCCGTCCTCCTGTTGCTTGTCTCTGCTTCCTTATTTATAATAATTTAGATCTTGGGTCATTGATTCTCCTTTTCTTATTAAAAAGATATCTCATATCTTATAATTTACTCCATCAGATCAAACAATTGATTTTATTTCTATTTTCTTGCAGGGAGCCATTAAGTTTGGCTGATTGCATATCCTCTTATTGCCTTTTCTACTTCTTTCCAAATTAGCTAATATTTCCTGCACAATAAAAATAGGATATGAGTAGATTTTATGTCGATTTATTCTTTGATCCCAAGTTTGATTCAATTATGGAAACGTTCTTAAAAGATAATTAAATAGGTATATAATGAAAGTATGCAAAGTACCAGGAGAATACAATGTAGTTGATCCTCTTACTAAGCCACTTACACAAGCAAAACATGAGCGTCATGTTAGGGCAATGAGAATTAGAGTAATTAATGATTGCGCTTAGTGCAAGTAGGAGTCTGTTGGAAATTATGCCCTAGGGGCAAGTCATTGTTCTCCATTAAGTTATCACTTGGTTCGCATGTTTATGGTGATAACTGTATCCCATGATATATCTTATAGATTATCCTAAATGTCCTTGGTCGGTCATCTACGCGGAAGCGAAGATGAGTTAAGACCAGTATGACTTTGATGAGGTATGGAGATACGAATCCAAGTCATGGGCACTTGTAAGAGTACAAGGTGCCGGACCGACCCACTATGAGAAAGCTGCATGGATTAAGTCATAAGCTTATCTCATGTATAACCGCGTCACAACGCCCTATGACCTGAGATCATCATGGATTCCTACATGATGAGTCACTGGTCTTTGACCTAGTCAAAAGTCACCTTTGACCGGGTGATGATAAAGGTTGGGATCGGGATCAGTGGTTTTCATGCGGAGGAATGTGAATGGTCAAGATGGAATTTGTCCCTCATATTTGTAGAGAGATAATACTGGGCCCCTCGATGAGTGAGTCTAAGAAATGTATGGCCATACTGTGATGGAAAGGAGTTTCCATTTCACTTATTAGACTGCTCGAGAATCGAGAAAGTAATGGTCAAGAAAAGAAAGTTGACATTATCCATGCCTCATCCTTGACCGAATTATCGCGTGACAAAAGGGACGTGACATGGTTGTACGATAGGTAGTATCGTGTCATCGATCCCCATGTGAATTGGGTAGTCGCAATGTCTTGCTAGAGGCCGCTTGCGACTTGTGGGCTGATATAGTCTTGGCCCACTGCCAATCTCATATGTGCCTGCAGGGTTGCACACAAGAATAATCCAACACGGGTAAAAGTGTCCAGATTCATTGAATCTCAGATTAATCTGAGATTAAATGAATACTGAATTTAATCTGGGGTAAATATATATATGTGTATATATATTAAATCCGAAAATAATATGATAATATTATTTAATGGAGATTATAATATTATTATATGATATTTGTTTTATATTTAATTTATCGGATAAATTAAATATCTAAAACAAATAGAGATATTATATCTCATTTGATTTTCGAATAAAGATATCATTATCTATTTAATTTAAATTGAGATATTGTATATTTAATTAAATAGATAGATATCATTTCTCGGATTTAATTTATAGAGATAAATTAAATCAGAAGGCTTTTAATTTGAATTAAATAAATACATTAGATTAAATCTATCAGATAGATTTAATTAATATATTTTTTAATTAAAATTCAAAATTCAAAATTAATGGGGATTAATTTTGAATATAATACGACCGATGGGTTTAGAAAAACCTACAGGAGTTTTAGTCGAGCGTATTAGAAAACCGCGAGAAACCTAGAGCGAAAAAGAGAGAGACGCACAGTCTGAGGCGCTAGCACGCTGTCGCGTCCATGTTCAGAGATTGTTCGTGTGGATACCGGTAGAGGAAGCCGATTCTAAGAGTCGTCTTCTGCTGATCGAGAAGGTAGCCCACCAGTTCAAAGAGAACGAGACGCGGACGAATTCACTATAGTTTGGGTTTTCTTGATCGCCATGAGAAAATGTGCGCAAAGGGTTTGTGTAGATTTTTGAGCTACTAGTTCGCTAAAATCAAAGGAAAACCTCCGGCTCCAGATGATTCCGAGTTCTCTATAAGGTATGATTCGGGTTCCCTAACCTTGATTTAAACGCACCTGAGTGATCCTCGGGACGGGATTCGTAGAAAATTTTAATCCGCTGCGTGTATGGATCCCAACATATAATATCAATATTTCCAATTAAATCTCATAAAATATACACCTATTTAATCATAAAATATATACTCATCATGTTTCTATTTTTCTTGCGGGAGACCACTGAATTTGATTGATTGCATATCTTTTTATTGCCTTTTCTACTTCATTCCAAATTAACTACTATTTCCTGCACAATAAAAATAAGATATGAGTAAATTTTATGTTGATTTATTCTTTGATCCCAAGTTTTATTCAAGTATGGAAAAGTTCATAAAAGATAATTAAATAGGTATATAATCTCAATAATTCTAATTAATTTTCATAAAATATACACCTATTTAATCATAAAATATATACTTATCACACGTCATCGTTTATTCGGTAAGAAGAGTTAAACTTAACGGTCAAACGGTATTTCTGCATTTAATTTATAACCACGTGTGTACTTTTACACTTAAAAAATGTACTTGATATCAGATGCTCCTTAGGATAAAGCATATGTGTATTTTTATACCTTAAATCTTTTTATTTTTAAAGAGCATATATCATTTTGAAGTATTTTCTTTTTTATCCATCAACTTAAAATATGTATCTATATATATTTATCTAGCATCCTAAAATTTTTTGTGATGCAACTTTAGTATGTAAGTATTAATTTTTTCTAGAAAAAATTTGCCCATAAAGTATTTTTAGGAGAAATTCTTTAATAGTGACTTTAGGTGATAGATAGACTTTTAAAAAATACTTTAGTGCGGGGCCAACCATTTCGCATGCTGTTCGAAAAAAATAATAATTCAAACTGACTAGTATAAAATAATTCAGTAAACTAAGGACTAAAGGAAAAAATAAATACAGGGAGCTGGACCACCTTCACCCAAAGAGTATATTACAGACTAGAGAGTAGTGATCCGTTTTGGTAGTGGGGAAAATTAGTCAAAATGGATGGTCGTGGTTTTTTGTGCGGCTCCCTTTCAATCCCTTCCCCCTCAAATTCAAGTTTCTCCCACGAATCGCTGTCAAGGTCCCTCTATTTCCTTAATTCCCAAGTTCATTTACCCAAACGCTTGTCCCAATTTCAGCCCTTGCCAGTTTTGCGTCTGAGGTGTGGGAATGCTCAAGAGATGGTGACTCCAGAACCAAGTGTCAGCACCCCCATCTCGGATTATCACCATATTGATCAAAAACTGCTCCAGAACATGGTTTATGATGCTCTTGTTTGGAGCTCTCTTCATGGTCTCCTTATCGGCGATAAATCTGTTGAGGTCAACTGCTCATTTCTTAAGCATCTCGGATTATCATCCTATTGATTGACCTTGTCGATTGTATTCAACACTCCCCCACCCCTCAACACCCGCTCCCCCCCCCCCCCCCCAAAAAAAAAAAAAAAAAAACGGTGATTGGCGTTTTTCTTTCGCGGTGGCTACCTAGTTAGTAACCGAATTTGATGTAGATGTGTAACCATACTGTAGGGATCGGGGAGAGTTCCCGGCGTCGGTTTGGTGCATGCGCCGTTTGCCTTATTACCCACTTCATTCCCTGAAAGTTATTGGAGGCAAGCGTGTGACTTGGCCCCCATATTTAATGAGCTTGTTGATCGGGTGAGTTTGGATGGAAAATTTCTGCAGGATGCCCTCTCCAGGTACACTTTGTAGTTTTCATCTTATCCTTTTTGTTCGGGTGAGTTTGATTCGTTTTTACCCTTTTGGTTCTTTGTTTATGCTTCTAATTTGATATTATTTGCTTGTTCACCACATTGCAGAACTAAGAAAGCTGACGAATTTACCTCTAGACTTTTAGATATTCATTCCAAGATGTTAGAGTTGAACAAGAAAGAGGTAAGTGCTAATTAGTAGGACATTGGGACCAAAATTGAAATGGCAAGATCAGTTGTAGTTGCATCCCTTTAATTTAAGCTAGTCATGTTTTAAGTTAGAAATGACACTGTTTTCTTTAGATTCAATCTGATGATATTAGGGCCTAAGAACTCATGTCAACTGATTGTCAAGTCATATATTATACCATGATATACACATATGTTATGCGGAAGACAGTTGTCTCGTACATAATATATTTAATTTAGTAAATTATCAGGAAAATAAATATATAGTTTCTTTTTTAAGAAAAAGCATTGATTCAAGTGGATATACTCATAATTGTTTTTCTTCTTTTGCTTCATTTTCAAAGGAAATACGATTGGGATTGCATCGTTCAGATTATATGCTTGACGAGCAGAATAAGTCACTTCTTCAAATAGAAATGAACACTGTATCATCTTCATTTGCTGGTCTTGGTAGCATTGTAACTGAGCTCCATAGGTACGTGTTGCTGTCAATTCACATATGGTTCCTAGTTAAGAATCCCCTGATATTGTCACGAGGGTTTTGCCTATCGCTGCTGCCATGGTTATATGCAAGTAAATACCAAATAATGTCTTGGTTGATGTAATCAAAATAAATGTAGAGACCTCATATTAGATGCACATATACTAATGCATGTTAGTTAAGAATTAGATTATTCATGTCAATATTATAGTAGTATAAAAATTGTTATGGACAAATATCTTTATATTACTTGGCCATTTCTCAGGAACATAATTTCTCACCATGGAAAATTGCTTGGACTAGATCCAGGGAGAATTCCTGTGAATACCGGAGCCAGTGAGTTTGCAGAGACATTGGCTAAAGCTTGGTGTGAGTATAATAATCCAAGGTCAGTTTGTAGAAACTTTTTCATTGTTTTCTCCCCTTCTGTTGTTGGTTTGGTTTTACTGCTATAATTTGTGAATACAAATTTCTAAATGGTTTGGTTCTGTGCAGGGCTGTGATTATGTTTGTGATTCAGGCTGAAGAACGGAACATGTATGATCAGCATTGGCTCTCTGTAGTTTTGAGAGAAAGATATCCTTTTTCGAATAGTTACCTGCAAAATAGAAGTTTCAATTTTGTCTGCTCTTTAGCCATGCCCATATACTGACTATGAAATCAGCTCTTTCAAATTGAAGATGAAGAAGGATGCTAAATAATTTGTATATAGAAGTTGGTATAACCTGAAATGAACTGTTTAATATTTTGGTTGTTTTCTTTCGGGAGATGCTTCAGTCTTCATTTCACAACTTTTTTCATGTTTCAGAAAAGGTTTCAGAACTTAAGTTTAAGTGAAAAAAGCTTTTTTCTTTAAATCCTTGAGTTATTTTCCTTAGCTTTATAACACACATCATATAACAACAATACGGAAAACGCTTGCAGAAATTGATCAAGAAGGAGAGCTTCTACCAGATGGAACACTTTCTTTGTATGTAGCCTTGAGCCTTGGGATGCTGAATTTCCTTCTCTAGATACATGACTCATCAACTGTTGTTTCTGACTGTAAAAATATATCATGCCATGGCCTTGGCAGGGATGGACAGCCAATTGCAGTCATTTACTTCAGGGCTGGGTATACACCAGTTGATTATCCTTCAGAATCGGTCAGCAATTTGACTGCAGTGCTCTGCTGCTAATTATAATTATAATTGTGCTTTTTGCTTGTAGAAATAGCTTTTATTACCATCCTTCTGTGCTTTTGGAAATGTAGCCTGCTGAACCCAATATGACTTAGTTTGCAGGAGTATTATTAACTATCTGGTGTTGAGTGGCGAAATTATCAACTTATCAGTCAACATTTGATTAACATGTGTGCTATTAGAACCAGAACAACCAGGATTTCTGTGACCCAGAGTGGTAAATCACACGTGAAAAAAAAGATAGGCACTTTGTACTTGCCCGTGTAATGAAAGCTAGCTGATATACTGGAGCCATCCTACATCCTATGCCGACCCTGGAGATACAAACTAATTCTAAATTTAATCAGATTTGGATATATCAATACAAATTTTGTTTCCTGAGTTGAGCATTTTGTCAGGATATCTCAATTATAACATACTATGTGGACTCTCCAAATGCTGTTTTTCACTTGTAAAATTCCTGGGTGATTGGCTAGACAGTTGCTGCATGACATTATCCTCAGAAATTTTTCTGCATTTTTGGGACTTGAATAATAATGTAATATGAATTGCCATAATTTTGTCTTCATGATGTCATACTTTTTATTATGCTAGTATTTATTTGTCATCTACTCTAGAATAATAGTATATTTCAGTTACAGTTGCATTATTCTTTAATGTTGACAATTCTTTCATCTAGAAAATGATTGTTTGTGGTAAACTTAAAATATGATTATCACTGTTTGATACATCTTGCTCAAAATTTAGGAATGGAGAGCTAGGCTAATGATGGAACAGTCTTCTGCTGTCAAATGCCCATCAATATCTTATCATTTGGTTGGAACCAAGAAAGTTCAACAGGAACTTGCGAAAGCCAACGTTCTTGAGAGGTATCTTGCGAAGCTGTTGGTATAGAGTTTGTTTCTGACATAGATATGTCTTCCTAAATCTAAGTTAAACTGTAAACAGGTTCCTTGAAAATAAAGATGACATTGCCAAACTGCGAGAATGCTTTGCAGGACTGTGGAGTTTGGATGATTCTGACATTGTTAGAAAAGCAATTGAAAGTCCAGAATTGTTTGTAATGAAACCCCAAAGAGAAGGAGGAGGTCGTACATTACCTTCATTATACCTCTCACCTTTTCCCCCTGTTTTGTTGGGAAAAAATATAATAAGATGGAGTGAAAACTACTTAATGAGCTGTAATTACATTACAGGAAACAATATCTATGGGGATGCAGTGAGGGAATCTCTATTAAAATTGCAGCAGGCAGGATGTGAAGAAAATGCGGCTTACATTCTTATGCAGAGGATATTTCCAGCTAATTCTACAACATACATTACGCGTAATGGCTATTGTCAGAAGGATCAAACGATTTCAGAACTTGGGATATTTGGTGCTTATCTAAGGTACACACCTTGTTTATATGTACGAGTCACAGTTCCATGCTTTGTGAAATTAGCTAAGCGTGTGACATGCATGGACTGCGATTACAGGAACAAGGACAAGGTCATAGTAAATGGCCAAAGTGGCTATCTGATGCGTACAAAAGTATCTTCATCTGATGAAGGCGGAGTAGCGGCCGGTTTTGCAGTATTAGACAGTGTATATCTGATGTGAAAGATTCGAACTAGTAGTCCAAAACAAAATGCCATCGGTGGTTTACATAACAAATGTAACATGTTATTTGTGTCCGGATGATTTTATTTGTGGGTCTTCATAAAATGGGTGGGAGGTCCAGTTTCGTTTACAGCTTGGGCTTCTTAGGACTGTGTTTGGTGGGTTTGGGGCACTTTGCTTGATGGCACTCTAGAAAAAGAGGGCCTTGATTCTATTCAATAAGCATTTTGACCTGACAGCTTTTAATTCTTATCAAAATACAGTTTGATTGGAATCTGATGGCTTAGATGATCAGATTCTATTGACACCAAGTCAATAAAAATGAGTATACATATGATTGGGGGGAAGAGGGGAATACTCAAGCTGATCATCAACTATCGTAATTCCAAAAAGTATTTGTCGACGTTTCCTTGGGATTCACCAAGTATTATTCTCTTGGGAAGAATTGTCTTCTGATGCGGATGCATATCGTCTCTCTCCCCTTCACACCTTGCTGTTTCTGAATACGAAGGGATAAAAGGCGAAGATAAGCAAAGTAAGTATGTGGTTCTCTTCTCTGCGGACTTAGCCTGAAAATGACCAACCAAGTCTCCTCTTCTCCTTCCCTTTTATACAGTCCAATTTCCACAAAATTCTATTTGGTTCATCAAATTTTGCTCCCACTGTTTTGTCCGCTGAGATTAACTATCAAATCGAGAACGTAAAAAATGTTTTAATATTTATACTAAAAATAAAAATTCTAATTGAAACTTTTTTATTTGGTATTCAGTAATTAGAAATATAATTATGAAAACGTATACATATATATATATGCATAAAAGTCGGAGGCAGCGTATTTAATTAAAAAGTAAATTGGGGGAGGGGGATGCAAAAAATTAAAAAACTACTAAACCGCTTTTAGTTTGGAAGACGCGGGAGACCGTTGAAAATTGAAATTGCGTTACGGGGAAGCTTGAACTTGTGCGGCCGTTTACGCGCTCGTTTTTCCCACAGCGCGGAATGCCCGTGTTCATTTTCCAACCCCATTTTGCCCTTTTCTGCTTTTTCACAGTATGAAAACGTTTTCCTGGGACAAATTTTTACATTCTTTACAGACATTAAATCCAATTTTTAAAGATTATTAATAAACTCAAATAATTATTCACTAAACACAAACTATAAATAAAAAAAAAAAATATATATATATAGTGATCTTTATATCGGTATCCATTTAATATCTAAAATACAAGAAGCCAGTCTAGTATAGCACATACTTCTTGCTCAAAGCAAGGTAACACAAGTTGACTTTACACATGAGTTGTCTGTTTGAATTAGCGATAGAAACTGTTTACCCAAAAGGCAAGCATGTAAACAATCGACTAAAGAATGGTTTTGTTTGTAGTATCACTACCTCAGTATTGAAGAAACGAAAATAATTGGTAATCTGAAACCCCAGAAGGAGGGCAAATTATGCAGTGGCTTCACCTTGTTCATCATGATCAGAGTCATCAACAAGACGATCAAAGAACTCATCCAAGTACCAGCGGCAGTGATCATTCCAGGCTCCCCTATCTGCAGTGGCCCTCCACTTCTGATCAGCGATCATATCAGGGGAAAGCCCCCATTCCAACAGTTCTTCCTCACTGTGATGCACCGCCAAGCTGTATTCTCCTCCGCTCCCCAGCTGCATTACCCGGATCTCACAGTTGCCTGGATTGTTTAAATGCTCAAATTGTTGCACCGTCCACTTGAACCACTTCATCAAGAATACCCGCGATGTTAGTCCGTGCGACACAATTACCAGATTCAGATCATGCTTCTCATCCATGTGAAGCCTCTTCATGTCTATGTCCCTCCACAGTGATTCTAGAAAATCTGCTCATCACATACAACACAACTACTTCATTAAAGGGACTACTCGAAACCAACACCACATTTCTACAATCAAAATGAATGGGAAAAACAATTTAGCAATTGTCATCCTAATTTCAAAGCGCAGGGCAAATATCATTCTTCAATATCGTGTTTACGTTTTACTACTATTTTAGCAAACTAAGCATCAGCGGAAAATAAGAGTAAACAGATCCAGGATTCCAATTATGGTTCCCAAGTAAAAACAAGAGTCAAACGGGCGGGCCAAAACTCATTTGGGAGGAAAAGAACAGCTAGGTCAAACTTTCAGTTCAGAAGGAGGCACGCTGTTCACAATCACTTCCATGGTTCTTCCAAACAATCCAAGAAATTTAGAGTAGTTTGATATGTTTTCATTTTTGTTTAAATGGAACATTTGTCCTCAAGACATAAAATTTGTTTAATTGACTGTTGGTCAAAAATTATTAAACGATATCTTTAGAACTTTCACAAAAAATACATTACACCAATCAGAGCAAATTTGCCCTCTCACCATTTCGATTTTTAACCTCGCTCAAATGCAATGCCAGGTTGGGTGAATACTGAATATGATGGGAAAACACTAGTAATAAATAGGAGTAATGGAATCTACTGCAGGAAAAGAAAGGTAAAGAGAAAGAATCCAAAGGGAATAAGAAAAGAAAATACTTGAAACGCGATCGAAAACATCGGCGGCGGACTCTCCCTCCGGGAAGCGATAATAGAACCTGCCGAAGCGTTCGCGCGTCTCCTTGATGACCTTCATCCTCTCCTGGACCTGAAAATTCCCGAAGTCTTGCTCCCTGACTCGGCACTCCTCTCTGACGCCAAGTACCCTTTTCTTGGAGAAAGATCGACCAATCTCGCGAAGGGTTGTTCGAGTACGATGGTAGGGGGACACATAAAAGTAGAGCCGCCAATTCGGACCAGAGCCGTCGCCGGAAACGATCTGCCGTAATTTGGCTCCGGCGAGGCGGGCCTGTGCAATGCCTTGTTGGGTTAACTGAATATCGTGGTCAGGGATGGTGGAGTAGGCCGCATCGTCGAGGTTTCCCTGAGATTCACCGTGACGAAGAAGTATTATTCTCTGGGGAAGAATTGTCTTCTGATGCGGATGCATATCCTCTCTTTCTGCTTGACACCTTGTTTTTTTTTTATAGGAGCTTGACACCTTGTTCTGAATACGAAGTGATGAAAAACGAAGATAGGCAGAGTATGTGGTTTGGCTTCAGCCCAAATGAATTTGATTTTATAGAATTTCGGAAATCGTTGGCAGGTTCTGCTAAGTCTAGTCTGAAAAGGACAATTTGACCAAAAAAAAAAAAAGTCTGAAAAGGACAAAGCCTCCTCTCCTCCCTTCCTTTTACCCAGTTCAATTTCCATATAATACTGTAAGAATATCGGCGGACATTGGGTTTAACTTGTCACCGGTCTGGACTATATGGGTTAGTTAGAAACAACCGCATCTATATTAGTTATTACTCCATCCGGTCCTAATTATAAGAGTTAGTTGACTTTTTTAAAGAGATTAAGGAAGCTAATTAAATTGTTTTAAAATATTTTTTTTTTATTTTTTCTTCAAATTTATTAGTTTGATTAATAAACTAATATATAATCTAAGAATATCTAACATATGAAATGATTAAGTAACTTCTTTAGCTTTCTTAATTTCTTCAAAGAAAGTCAACTAACTCTTATAATTAGGACCAGAGGTAGTATTTAGTTAATGTTACCTATAACTTCAAGGTTGGTTGGTTAGCTCCCAACTCTTTTTTTAAAAAAAAACAAAAATTGTGTTTTCAAAGTTTTTGTTGTTTTTTTTTTTGTGTGTGTAAACAATGTACTGATTTTTTTTTTTTTTACAAGCCTGAATCATAAAAAAATTAAAAATACATTACAAAATTATAAAGTGATAATAAAACATCAAATTCAAAGTTTCAAACATAAGCATTCATTATAAGTCCACACATTTAAAATAAGGAAAAAATATTTCTCATGTTGTAGGAGAAATGTTTTCTCATGCCACACACACATAAAATGGTGGAACCCGCACATATATATAATTAGCACTATATATATATGTGGGTCCCACCATTTTATGTGTGTGTAGGAATCTTGTTTCTCTCATGCAACATGAGAAAAGTAAACCCCTTAAAATAAACATAAATTAAAAAATCATAATTAATATTCAATACAATCAATAATTAGTTTATATTAATGGTGTTAGGTTATAAAATACATTCAAGAAGTATAAAAAATAAAAAATAAAAACGGTTCAACCAACTATGAGTTGATGCAATATGAATTAAAAAAAAAATCACATCAAATCAATCTAATTTTTGCAAAACCCGCCCATTTCAGGTTAGACGGGGTTTTTTTTTTTTAAAAAAAAAAATCTTTTTATAGACGGGTTTTTTTTAAAAAAATCTTTTTATAGAAGGATATATATATTAATATTAAGAAACAATATATTACATAAGAACAACATAAAGATAGTACACAGATACAAAACCAAACAAAAAACAAGAAGTACCAGTCACCACCCATTAAAAAAATAAGAGTAAAAGAAAAATCATTGACAACAGTAGTCTCCTGGACACCCAAAGTTAGAAGTGATAACAAAGAATGTAAGGGTTGAAAAACCATGCGATCGGGCACACCTCCTTATAAGCATAAGCTACAATTAAGGCAGCTATACAGGTACCTCGTCTAGGGGTGAAGATCCAAAAAAACCCAACCTCAGGAGAAAGGAGACTCATAATGTCCTGAAGAACACTTCTGCTTTTCTGAACACGTAGATCTGGTGACCTTGATCACACACAAAACAAAATCCTCTTCAGATTTGCCCCCAAGAACGCAGATCCGAGCTACCAGATGATAAGCGGATCTAAAAACGCTCAAACAGCCTTCCAATCAAGAGAATTTGAACGCAGATCTTACAGATCTGTTTATTTCCTGAATAAAGAACATCATCAAAAAACCCAGTACAATAAAAAAAGAAACAAAAACCAGATAAATCTCACCTCTGCAGATCAGATCTGAAGAAGGAAGGGAGGGGACTTGCCACAAGGACGAGAGAAGGCCACATCTAATAGAATTTTGAGGGAGAGGACCATAGATCAGAGATCTGGACTCCAAAACACTAGGACCGCAGATCAAAGATATGGACTCGCAACAACCACTCTGACTCATCTGTGGCACAAAAGTGGTGGTCGCCGGCGGCTTACGTGTAAGGCAAAAGCCGCCGGCAAGGGAGCATGAGAGGGGGGAGGAGGAGTGCAGAAAGGAGAGAGGTTGGAAAAAACGCGTAGAGGAGAGAGCAAAACCTATATAATTTAACAAGTACTGGTTACAAGTTAGACGGGGCTGACCCATAATTAAATCTCATATTATAAGCTCTATAACACTACTCGTTCATTTTTTTTTTTTTAAAAAAAAAAACTCTTCCTGCTGCCAATGTGAAGTGATATAATTGGCTAAGGCATTAGTTTTCACCCTAAAAAAAAAAAAGTCTGATACCTGCGAGTTGATGTAAGAGCCTTATTAATGGGTAATTTGTAAGTACTTCTGTAAACATTATTTGAGCATGGAGGCATGCCAGTGGCAGCATCTACCTCCACCTATTTTTTTTTTTTTGGGTTAAAAAAAAAAAACTCTGCCCGCTTGCTAAGATTCGTTGACCGGGGAAAAAAAAATGCCCGCTGAGATTCACGATCAAATGGAGACCATAAGGATGCGGTTAACAAATCATGTCAGGATATTTTCAATATTATCTTAATAGACGACCTATTCTGAGAAAAAAAAGTAGACGACCAATTAGTTTGAAAAATTAAATACGCTAAATAGTACACATAATATGATAACTTTAAAATTACTGTATAATTAGATTACATGTAATTCAAACAAATTAATTTTACGAAAAATAATAAATATAAATATTTTAAAGCAATTTATTTAACTTTATTAATCTTCTCATATATTAATCAAGTGGGTTTTAATTAAGGAATGAAAGCAGTGTTTATATTTAAAAAAATTATAAATTAAGCATTTTAATTTGGTATTTATTAATAGGTAATATAATTATAAAAACAAATATAAGCCACAGGAACATCACACTTTCAAAAAAAAAAAAGGAGGAAAATGCAAAAACTATTTAAGGTTATCTGCTTAATGTGAGTAAAAGCTAAAGATTAAAGCTCAGATCATATAACCAAATGAATGTGGAGAAACAATAATGGAAATGAAATGTGGGGGTTGGGAAGAGAGGGGAATGAAATTAGCGGAAGGACTTGAGCAAAAAAAAAAAAAAAATTAGCGGAAGGACGAGAAAGGCAATTTCCAAAAATCTTGTTGGGGAGTTTGTGAATATCTTAAAAAATATGGGTATGGAACTCTAATATTTGTAATTGGAAGGAAAAAAAGCGGAGGAGGGTGGAATTGCGAGAGGATCCTCTCACCTTCCCTCTCTCTCATTTTCTCTCACCTTCCGATCTGGACCGTCTAAATCTTAAAAAAAATAAAAATTTGTTGTTTTGTCTTTTTCGAAAAAGACAAAACAACAATTTTTTTTTTAAGATCTGGACCGTTGGATCAAGATTTGGACAATCCAGATCGGAAGGTGAGAGAAAATAAGAGAGAGGGAAGGTGAGAGGAACAGGACCCGGGTGGAATTATGGGATGAGGGGAAGCATTGCGTGGCGTGTTGGACGACCAAGTGTCCATGTGTCAAATTTGTAGGGGGCGTCTGTGTTGGGTACGGTGATTCTGGGGCACACGTACGTCGCAATTTAAGATAGGATGCAGTGTCGTCTTAAATTGTATTATTGTTATATTAGCAATTACTACCTCCGGTCCTAATTATAAGAGCTAGTTGATTTTTTTTAGAGAGATTAAGGAAGCTAAATAAGATACTTAATTATTTTATATGTTGTGTATCTTTAGATTATATATTAGTTTATTAGTCAAATTAAATAGTTTGAAGAAAAAATTAAAAATAAAAATATTTTAAACTAATTTAATTAGTTTCTTTAATCTCTCTAAAAAAGTCAACTAATTCTTATAATTAGGATTGGAGGGAGTATATCATGGATCATTCACAAATAATTAATCACTTTTAATTATTTACATACATACTATGATGATTAGCTTGCCATTCTCTGCTCAAGTGCTCAACCCTCTTTTCAACTCATCAAACTAATAATTAACGAAGAAGATCACTGGAATTATATATGCAGCCATGTAGTAAATTGGAGTTATTGACCCAGATTTTAGAAGTTAATGCATATTTCTTGCCAAACTGATAAATAGCTTGAATTGAGACAAGATACCATGATGATGCTTCTTCAGTTCTTCTTGTCTTTATTATAAGGCTCTAACTAACAAGTTTATTTGGTCCATTTTATAAGACACTTGCTTGTTTTCAAGAAGTATTAATTAATAAGGGTAGTGGATGAGAGTAATGATTAATATAATATTAGAATTTAATGTAATTGATAGGGGTAATATTGAAAATTATTTAGATTATAGGACAACTTTATTGACTTTAACTGTTTTTATTGATTTGTGAGAATAGTTAGTTGATGCTTTATTGAGTATTTTACTAAAACAGTAATATTTATTATTTTTAGGCAAATACTTTTCGTTAATTATTATTTTCATTGTTGAAGGAAAAAATGGTCCATAAAATAATTAATATTTTATTGCAATTGAAAAAAATCAACGGGGAAACCGAGATCGATAAAAACCCAAACGGCTATTGTTTTAAAATGCAAGAAGCAATTGCATAACTTCTATTTATCAATAAACAAAATGGTGGGGAAAATTAAAGAAGAGAGAGTGGTGAGGGATTAAAAAAAGTATGCACGGTATAAAGTATTAACACATTAGTTTTTTTTTAGGCATAGATATCTTTTTATTGGAAATAACCTTAATTAAAACACTGTCGGGACTAAATGCGAACTCATTTCTCAATAGAAGTTTAAACATTCAAAGAAGTAGCCGTTATTGGTAGAGCAAGTCTTGGCCTCCATCCATCCAGTCGTCCAGAGAGGTGAGGCTCAGCTTTTTGAATAAAACAACCGAGTCTGAAAAGAAGGCCGCCCACCTTCATTATTTTGTACAAAATCTAATTCCCTACCTTTCATTACGTACGCACGCAACTTGGCCCTTCTACGCATCCCCTTTGGAGTTTGGCGCCCATATCATGCATGCACCCAGAAATACAAATTAAATTGATAGCGAAAGCCACATTAATTTTAACCTCAGTCTATTCTTATTAATTATTCCCTCCGGTCCTAATTATAAGACAATATTTAGAAGTTGATTTTGGTTTTAATTATAGGATAACATTCTAAATTTTGTCAATTTCTTCCTAAAATACCCCTATTTTATTCTCTCAAGTGTCTTTGGTGAATGTAATTATATATATGTGGATATGTAGACTCTTCCAATCATTAAAACTTTTAAATTGTTAGATTTTAATCTATTTATCGATCAATTGTCATTAATTTGCTAATATATATATATATATATATATATATATATATATATAGACACACACATATATCTATTCATATACATAGAGATATGGTTAAATATGTCCTATAATTAGGACCGGAGGGAGTACTTGTTTCCTGAGGTTAAAAATCATATCTTGGCTTCGTCCCATCAACTGACCCTACTTTAAATTAATTCAAACTTTTTATCAGCTTTTAATTGGATTCACCATACTTATATATGTAATCTCTTGCATCGTTTTCCTGAATTTTATTGCATGATATTCACGTTAATTTTCTTAAGATGGGCAAAATATGAAAGAAACATTGATGATTGCTCTAATGTTAAACTTTATTCAGGGAATAAAGTGAAACTTTATTAATGAACGTTTACATGCGAAAAGTTGAATCCAACATCAGGCAAAGTAAGACTGAAGAATTTTCAAACTTGTTTATTGAATTTGCATGTGGATGGCCAACGGCGCGAGAGGGCGGTGGTTATATCTCGTTAATTATTAATTGGTCATCCAATATTAATCAAGTGGCTGGATGACACCTGTGTATGTATACGTTTTACACATCATTTTCTTCTCCTTTTGGGTCAACCACCATGTGCTTGATCACGCTGTAAGAAAATAAAATCCATTCGAGTTTGAACATTTCATCAATTGATTTCAGCTAGCCGGAGATTTCTTAAAAACGTTTATTATATTTGGAGAACAGAAGTCAGGCGCACGTTTTTTCTTTTGCCAGTATATCACGGTTTTCTGTTTTTCTGGGAGTTTGGATGGCAAGCTTATTACCTTGGGGATCGAATCCATAACCTAGTGTCACAAAAGGTACGTATTGTACTACTAGACCCAAAGGTGTTTGGTGTGCATCACCTTTGTTCTGATCCTGAAGATTTCTATGCAAATAGTGAGATCAATATTCAATCCGAGTCAAACTGTGCAAGGAGCAAGATTCGCAAGTGTTTTTTTAAGAATCTCATCCCAACGACGATGACAGAATGAATAATATTCCTTTCGGTTTTAAGGAAGCTAATTAAATTATGAGTATTTTTATTTTTATTTTTTTTTCAAATTAATTAGTTTGACTAATACACTAATATATAATTTAAGTATACACAACATATAAGATGATTACGTAACTTATTTAGTTTCCTTAATCTCTTAAGAAAGGTCAACCCGGTCTTATAATTAGGATTGAAGGTAATATCTCAAAACCATACTCATAAGCATATACCACTCCGATCACGCAAGAGCAATATTATATTGCAGTATTTTGCCGTCTGAATTATATTGCAGTATTTTGCCGTCTGAATTAAATTGGCCTTGCTGGGAAATAAAACAAGTTTTGAATAGATTTAGATGGGTGAGTGATGCCTGGATTTGCTCCAAACTTCGAACCTTGGTCTCCGGCACTTACATTGTGACGAACAGAAGCAGTGAACCACAAAAACTGGTGTATATGAAAAACGCTCCTGCCAATCAGACAACAAACCATGTTTGTTGATGCTACTGAGGATTATACATGCTCGCAGGTTTAATTGTTACGAGGAAAAGGGCGTGGCATGGCTATACCTGATTTGCTCCATTCCATCATAAAGTTGCAAATGTAAGTCACTATCCATGAACATAAAAAATTTGGTCAGAGTTACCAGGCTTCCCGCTGAACCTTTTATATATTTATAGGATATATCTGAAATCCACAGCCAACACCATCTTCTAATCTTAGCTTTTCTGTGTGTGTCATTAATAATGCATATCCCACAAGTTTTAATGGATCTGCTCAAACAAACCTCTGACACTACCACCCACGATATTCCTGCCACACTCAGTGGATAAGCCACACTGTATCCCTGAATGCATCGTCAATTAAACAACGTAACACACTTGCTACTTCATCAGCCACTAATATTATATTGGACAATGCTGATATGCATTTATAACAAAAGCATCAAAACATAAAATATGGACTATACATAAGGAAACACTTGCCAATATCCCAATGATCAGCAAGCTTGGAGCAAACTTGCTGAATAAATGAGCTTCCTGGTCATCATTGTGTTAGAATTTTGGATAAAATCTCATGGGTTATGAATAAGAAGAAGGATGAAAAGAAGACGAAAAAGTAAGAAGGAATGCGTGTGTGGAGAGAAGTCCCACATCAGTTAGTTGGAGAGAAGTTGAAGGGTATATAAGCCCCAATTTGACTCCTACTAATTGGGCCCTTGGGCCAACCCACTTTTGTGGAGGGGTGGAGACTTAGGTGACTATTGGCCCACCACACACATGCGCGCTGCCCGCCCGATCGTGTGTGAAATAAAAATTGTTCGTGAGACGCACCAGCTGTTTGCGTATTGCGATCCGTTCGGATAACGTTCTGTTTTGGTGTCTTTGTTCGTGAGACGCACCAGTTCGCTGGCAACAGGTGCCCGTTCGGATAACGTTCCATTCTGTGTTCGTTGGCAACATAAGCCCGTTCGGATAACGTTCCGTTCTGGTGTTCGTGAGACGCACCAGTTCGCTGGCAATAGATGCATACTGCATATACAATCTATGCGTTCCAAAAGTAGACTCGTTGGATTCGCTTGGATTTCAGACATATAAAGCGCTGGCAACAGATGCCCGTTCGGATAACGTTCAGTTCTGTGTTCGCTGGCAACATATGCCCGTTCGGATAACGTTCCGTTTTGGTGTTTGTGAGACGCACCAGTTCGCTGGCAACAGATGCATACTGCATATACATTCTATGCGTTCCAAAAGTAAACTTGTTGGATTCGCTTGGATTTCAGACATATAAAGATAAAGCATTGTTTATGAAACCGGACCGGACCGGCCGGTTTGGACCGGGAACCGGCCGACCGGCCGTGAAACCGGTTCGGTTTGACTTAAAACCGGTCTAAACCTGTGAACCCGGTCTGACACGGTAAAACCGGGGTAACCCGGACGGGTCACTGGGTCAGACCGTTTTTTTTAATTATTATTTTTTTATTTTTAAATAATTTCTCCCTCAAAATTTTTTTTTTTAAAGAATGCAATCTGATTCATATCAAATTTGAAACAACATATGTGTGATTTTCGACTCTTCCCACTATTAAACTCAACTTCCTCAAACTTCTCGGTGCTCTCTGCTCTTCGACTGCCATTTTGTGGTTTCTCTGTTTTCGGTTGACTCTGCTTAGTGGATGTCAAATGTAGGCTGTAAAGAAAATTGTTAAGAATATCTGAATATGTCACAAGTATTGGAGTATATGATTATTTTGTCACTGATCCAAAGTATTGAAATGATATATAGTATGTCAAATTTAGGTTAATGTGATGAGAAATTAATTATTTTATAATTTTTTATACCTCACCGGTCTAGGCCCGGGTTGACTCCGGGCTGACCCACTAACCCTTAACCCAATACTCCGACCGATTCAGTGACCGGTCCAGGTTTCAGAACCTTGAGATAAAGCCATCTTTAGTTCATCTATCAAAAAAGTCCTAAGGACCTCAGTGATATAGATTCCAAATATGAACTTACCTTATTGGCAAGTGTATGTGACCAAGGTTGTCAAACTCGCGAGTTTAAGCAAACTCGTGACAGTGATACAAACTCGTATCGTGGACTCGAATCATAAAATTGTAAGAGTTTATTTTTATTATTAAATAGGTATTACTAGTGTATAATTAAATAATTAAAATATAAAAATGACAATAATTTGATGTATATTTTAAATCCAAATAATTGAAATTAAATCCATCAACCTTCATCATTTGTCATATTTGATAAAGAAATTTCTAGAAAATTTCTATATAAAGCCGTTGAGCATGATCAAATCAAAAAAGTTAATATGAATTTAAGAGTAAGTTAACACGGTTCTGTAAGTTAGAAACGTAAAAACGGTAAACTCGATGGATAAACTTGTGAATTTAACAGGGTTTATGACTAACACGAGTTTACTACTAACTCAACTCATTTTTATAAGGTGGAAACGTAAAAACGGTAAATTTGAAGAGTCAACTTGTGAGTTTGACAACAATGTATGTGACTACATTGACAAGTCATAGAGTGGTCATTGACAAGCTCATATATATGCTAACTAAAGCTGCTCTTATTGATAAATGTATGCGACTATATTGACAAGTCATAGAATGATAATTGGCAAACTTATATATGTTGACAAGAATATGTGATTATATTGATAAATCATAAAGTAATCATTGCCCATTTATGTTAAATAAACCAGCTTCCATTGATAAATATATGTAACTATATTGATAAGTTATAAAGTGACCACTGACAATCTCGTCTATATCACTGAGATTTCTATGAACTTTTTTAATAGAAGAATCACACACGTCGGCGCGCGCGCGGTGTGTTTTGTGTGTGTGACCTCAGTAAAATGACAAGCCCGTAAGGAAGCAGCTCAAACACATTCCAGCAGCAGACTAAGGAAATGGAGAGTCCCTTAATATGGAACTTGCATAATATGAAATTGCACTAACGCTCCCAAAATTTTCCAGTGACATCAAATCAGCCCCAATCTTTCATAACCACAGGAGAAAAGGAGAGTCCCAAGTAAATACAAGTATATAACTAACCCGTCTTACAATTATTCATACGTATAGAATTGATGAATAATTGCTTACAACTAATACACGGGCATATCTTCCCTGAAATATTTCAAAAATATTCCTTTCTGATTGTTGTCCCATTGTTTCTATGAAATCCTGTCAAATCCACTGCTAACCTGAGAACATTGTAGCTGATATACACAGATATATTCTAAAATAATTATACTATTAAGTGAAGGCTAACACTACTCTGATATCGGAAGCTTCTTGACTAACGTCAGCATTTTTGCCTCTTAGACGTCGCAGTGAAGCCTCAGCATCTTTTTAGCGACCAACCTATGCCTACATTTATTGCAGCTTCTATTTTTCACTAGATGGCCCAGAAAAGGCTGCAATCGTAATCTCAAATTGGACATTATCCTTGCAAGTTTCATGCGTTTTGTGAAGTGGGTGTATCTGAGAATTTGAATTCACCATCTATCTAGGAGATCCTGGAATGAAAAACAGTCCAACAACATGTAGTAGACAAGGAATTAAACCTGAAGCAGTACTACTAAGAGTTAGATTGAAACGTTCACGCTTTTCAACTAATCCAAAGCCTAAGGTAGATGGAGGAAGAGGAAGAAATACCCTAGAAGAGTCAAAATGCGCCAGTTAATGATGATGCCGATGATATATACCAGCGAAACTCCAGACCATGAATATTATTAACTGCACATGAATCGGTCAGTGCAAGCATTTAAATGCTACCCTGTCCATTCAACTAGATTATATTAATGATCTTTTCACGATATATATGTATAGACCTGATTTGCTGATGTGAACAGTCCCCCTGCTCCTTGGTTGTTATTTCTGCAATATACATGGGTACCTGTATTGGCTAGAAAATGTTTTCGAATTATAGTGTATGATCCTTGCAAACATAACCCAATTTAATTAATTACCACAAAAGTTGCAATCCCAAGTGAAAAGCCTAAAAGCAGCCAGCCAAGGTCTAGCCAGAAAGCATTCTGCAAATCATTGACGAAAGTGAACCACACCAGCGTCTTTGCTTAGAAATCATGAAGCACGATGAACAATTTTTTTTTTATAGTAGCACGATGAACAATTTGATCTAGAAGGAATAGTGAAAAGCATGAACGTTTCAATCTTGTGATTTGTAATTGGATTCACAAGAGCTGCAATGGGATTGACAAGATTCTTAATGGGATCCACATTTTTTTCCATCAGGAAACGCTTTTGTGAATCTCATTACGAATTTTGTTAAACTCATAATTATTCTTATGATTCATCGACATTTTAAAATTGAGGATAAAATGGTAAATTCACCAATATTTTAAAGGAAAAATTATAATAAAGGACCTAAGAAAAATAATATTTATTAAGATGGACTATAAAAATGGTAATTATTTTGAAGGACTAGAAATTAAAACATAAATAGAAAGACTAAATTTTCAGAAATTATTTTGAGACTTGTCCCATCTATTCTTCTCTTTTTCCTCGTAGTACCGCTCACTCTTCTTATTCAACTTTCAATCTAACTACGAAATGGTTCAGAAAAATAGCAAGCAGTGAGAGGTCGTAAAAAAATAGAAACAGAGAGGGGGAAATGAGAAATCATAGGAGATCAGAACAGAAACCACTGTGATATGCCAGCATCTCAAGGAGAGGCACTATGTTATGTGGATTGGAGTCGTAGTCAGTAACGGCAGTCCATAAGAATCACACAACTCACAAACTCAGCTTTTGTGCTTCTTTCGTTCTCCTTTATTTAATTATGTATTGTTGAAACAAAAGCTCTACGGCAAGGCGGCGGAACTGGTAATCGACAAAAAGAATTGGCAGAGGAAAGACAGTCGCATGCGCGTCCATTATATTTTCACGGGGGAATGCGTTTGCCTCTTGGTGGCCCATTGTTGTGCACGTGAACCCACTACTCCTCAAGCCTCTTTATAAACCCAATAACATATGATCATATATATAGAGGCTTGTACTCTCCTTTACCCAAGCAATATAGGACTTGTTTCTTTGACATACTCACACATTTACTCACATGTTTATAACATGTATATTATTCATAATAGTTTAATCTTTATTTGATTATGGGTGTACTATGTATGAATCATCAAAAAGACTCTTGATTCCTTAACACACAGAAAACATTAAACAACATTTGCTGGCCAATCTTGCCTGGGATAAGATGCTATATACCACGTCCAACAGCATGCGCGTGCTTCATCCGTGCATATACTTGCGCGAATTTCTGTTTCATGGATCTAATTCTTTTATCAAATTTAGTCTCTTGTGTTAGGGTATTTGGTATATAGTTTCAATTGGATGCAAGGCTCTTGTGGTTTATTTTTACTATTCTAGATTCTTAAAAAGTTAGGATACCTTAAATGGCCAGGAAAATTCTAATCCCATGTCCTTGAGCGCTGGAGTTTCAACATATGGTCGTCGTTGTCTAAAAGATGATATTCACAAAGGGAATGAGAATCGAGATTTGAATACAATGTACTTCAATTCAGAGAATCAGTTAGCCAAAAGCTTATTGTACACTCCATACTGAGTAATGAATTACAATTTTCGTTCAAAAAGAGAAAAGAATTGCAACAAGCTGCAAGACACAATATCTAACACGTCAGCATATTAGTGTTGAAACTTTAATATGCCAACACAAGACCAAGCACAATATCACTTACAAATTTTAAGAAATATAAATGTTGATATTCAAACAAAAACGGACGCGCCTGCCCTGGCCTATACGTACATGCACGTCTGATCTTCATCCGCCTATTCGATCACCACTGCAATCCATTCAAGAAACAAGAAAGTAATTAATTCTTAATTGTTTCAAATATCTACGGAAAAGACAAGATAAGACAAATATCTACTTTGAGGAGTCTCAATTTCATAATAAATGTTGACCATAAATGATAAAATGACAACCGGAATAATTACAGACAAATATACGTACATACCACAAGCCAGGATGGGGGAGGCCAGAAAAGGCCAGAATAGCCAATGCAATTGGAAAGAAACCTAGCAGAAGAATCCTCCATGTCAAACAGCACACAATGAGAGGCGGGAGGATCTAAACCACTAGCTAAAACCAAAGATGCGAGACAGTAAATGCAATTATTTTTGCATCCTCCGGCACATTTCTGAGATGAAACACCAAAAGTCCAATTTTCACCAACAAATAACGCAGTATCTCCCAAGCTCAACACCTCATCCAACCGTACGCTATCAACCCCATCAATCCACCTATAGACACGAAAACGGGTGGGTAGAAGATCGGAAACAGAAAATCCAGTTCTCCATTCCTCCTCAGGATCATCAGGAACAAAGTTCCTATCTAAGACGAATAAAGTGGAAAGATCCACTTACACCTTTCCGCCCAAAATGATCGGCTACTTTGCCGTTCACAAGTGCACCGATCATCCCTCCTAGATACGAGAGTGGAAGTGGAAAAAGATGGCGATTTATATACACTGAATCACCTGTGATAAGGATAGTCCCAAATCTTGCATGATCTCTGATTCTATAGGCGACGAGAATCCCGCCTGTATGTAATACATACATATACAAACGACCATCCATCACGTCGTGCACGTACGTAAGTCGGTCCTTAGCTCGGTCCCCTTGTACCCTATGCAGGTTGCGTAAATTCCAGTCAGTATCTGTAAGGAAATTGAGAGACTGCAATGTAATTTTATTTGGGGAAAATCTGGCCCCTATGGATTTTATAACATCAGTTGGAGGGCTCTTCTTTAGGCTAAAATTAACGGGGGGGCTTAGATGTAAGAAACCCACTGCTATGAATCAAGCTTTTGGCTGCAAACTATTTTGGCGGGTAGTTTCTGGTTTTGAGAATTTGTTGACTGAGGTTCTTTTCAATAAATACGACTCGGGATGAAGTTAATTTACTTAATGTTAAGCCTGGAGATTCCTCGGTTTGGCAATTTATATGTAAACAAAAAGGTCTCATCAATAATGGAGCTAGATGGTGTATCAGGAATGGTAACTCTGTCAATTTCTTTTCGGATTCATGGCTTCTTCGGGGAAAAGAAATCAAAATAACTGTTTGAGATCGTTGACGGAGGTCGAGAAGGCAAGTTCAGTGTCGGATTGGGTTATTAATGGGAGCTGGGATTCTTCGAAACTTGGCTCAGTGGTGTCAAGTGAAGTTATTCAAAGGTTATTACTTTTCCTCCGACTATTAATGGAACAGGAGAGGATTTCATGGTATGGAGTGGAACACACAGTGGAGAAATCAGCGTAGTATCTCATTGAGAGTCTGAATGATCAATTTTCTCACTCTTGTTATAAACTCATATGAAAGTGGCAAGGAGCTAAGAGAATTAGGGAATTCATGTGGCTAGCTTTTCAAAACAGACTCCCTACAAATGAATGGCGCAGTCGGTGGTCCTCCACTTCATCGTTTTGCCAACTCTGCAATTCCTAGGTAGAGTCTTATTCATAGTTTGTGCGATTGTGTTTATGCCGGAAATAAGTGGTTGACTCTCGTTCATCCACGATTTTATCTGTGTTTCTTTGCGGCTCATCTACGGGATTGGTCCCAGCTTAATCTCAAGAAGGATCTCGGTCGAACTGCAAATGTTAGCTGGAATCTTCTTTTTGGAGTAGGGGTATGGATGTTATGGAATTGGAGGAATAAATCCTCTTTCAATGATGATTTCGAAAGACCCAACAACCCAGCTTCGTTTATTTTAAAGTCGTCAAAACCTTTTTGTGATCAATGTGATAGAATTCAAACTCTATCAATTATTTAATCACCGCCAGCCTTGGATGATGTCTTGGACGATACAAAGTCACCACTAGAATATGAAGGTGTGGGAGTAGTAGACTATGAAGGTGTGGAAGTAGTAGAATATGAAGGTATGGGAGTATGAGTTGTTGAATGAATAAAGATGAGGAGGTGGTGTCAAATCGGTGCATTGCATAGGAAAGGAAATTGTTTTCTCTCTGAAAATTCAATAGTTGGAGTGTCCTGATGATTACAAGGAAGTCAACAAAGGAGGCTTAAAAAAAATGAACCAACACGTTTGTTTGTTAGCTAGAATTAAATAATATATTTGTTGTAAAGAGTCCGTCGGTTTTCTTAGCCTATAAATATAAGTGTGTGTGTATCCGGAAAAACAAGTAAGCAGAGTGAGTGTCCGGAAAATAGAGGAAAAGAGAGATTTGAGAGAAAAAAATTGAGAGAAGTGCCGAAACATTTTTAAGAGAAAAAAAATAGTAAAGTTATTTCTGAGTGTGTGAGACAGTTGTGTATTTTTAATTCCTCTTATAATAAAATTTTTGTTCTACATCTATATCTCCCATTTCCAACAACTGGTATCAGAGCCTGGTCGATAAGATGGCAGAGATGATGCAACCACAAATTCCTAAATTGTCGAAAGGCAATTATGGGAACTGGAGCATTCAAATGAAGACGTTACTAGGTTCTCAAGATATATGGGACCTTGTTGAAGATGGATACACGGAGCCCGCAAATGCAGCCGCTGAAGCAGCTTTGACAGATGCTCAGAGAAAGACGCTTAAGGAGTCCCGGAAGAAGGACAAGAAGGCTCTATTTTTAATTTTTCAAGGTGTTGATGAATCAACCTTTGAGAAAATATCAGATGCAAAAACTTCCAAAAATGCATGGGAGATTTTGCAAAAATCTTGTGAAGGTGTAGACAAAGCCAAGAGGGTACGATTGCAATCACTTAGAGCTGAATTTGAAAACTTGAAGATGCAGAATACGGAGCCAGTAACAGATTATGTCTCACGAGTGCAAAAGGTGGCCAAAGAAATGAAAAGAAATGGAGAGACTCTAGATGATGTCAGAATAATAGAGAAGATTCTGCGGTCATTAACAAGAAAGTTTGACTACATTGTCACCGCCATTGAAGAAGCCAAAGATTTGTCAGTCATGTCCATTGATGAGCTTGTGGGTTCTCTTCAAGCCCACGAACAAAGAATGAATTTAAATGAAGGCTCTAGCAATTTGGAGCAAGCTTTGCAGACCAAATTGTCACTAAAGAAAAATCAAGCCAGTAGCAGCAGCTATGTACGTGGAAGAGGAAATCGTGGTGGATATAGAGGCGGATATAACACCCGAGGTGGTTTCAACACTCGAGGTGGTCGTGGTGGACGCAGTGGATATGGCCGATCAAGTACAATAGAATATGAACGTGGTCAAGGATCATATAATCAAGGTCGTGGATTCCTGTCCAGAGGAGGAGGCAGATATCAACAACGAAGTGACAAATCTCAACTGCAATGTTATAATTGCAATAGGTTTGGTCATCTCAGTTATGAATGCAGAGATACTGCAAAAGTTGAGGGGAGAAGTCATTACACAGCAAATGAAGTACAACTTGATGAACCAACTGTCATGTTCACTCACAAAGGTGAAGAAGATACTAGTAAAAATGTTTGGTATCTTGATACTGGAGCAAGCAATCATATGTGTGGCAAAAAGGAGTTATTCACAGAGTTGAATGAAGAGATCCAAGGAGAAGTCACATTCGGTGATCACACAAAAACCGCAGTTAAAGGCAAAGGGAATATTATGATGTTTACAAAGAATGGAAATAAAGGATACATTACAAATGTCTTTTATATTCCATCTTTGAAGAGCAACCTCCTCAGCATTGGTCAGCTATTGGAGAAGGGATACGACATTCACTTGAAAGATAGTTCTCTCACCATGAAAAACCAGAAAGGAGAATTGATAGCGAAAGTTGAAATGACAAGCAATCGTCTATTCAAGTTGAATATACAAACGGATGGATTCAAATGCATGAAGTCTGCCGTTGAAGATAGTTCATGGTTGTGGCATCTCAGATTTGGTCATCTTGGATTCACTGGCCTGAAGCTGTTGTCAAAAGCAAAGATGGTGACCGGATTGCCAACAATAAATCCTCCAGATCAACTATGTGAAGCGTGCATGAGAGGAAAACAACATAGAATAAAATTTGAAGTTGGCAAGTCATGGAGAGCAAAAAGGCCACTGCAACTAGTTCACTCAGATATAGCTGGTCCACTTGACATTCCGTCACTTGGAGGAAACAGGTACTATATCACATTCATAGATGATTTTAGCAGAAAAGCTTGGGTGTATTTCCTCAAAGAAAAATCCGAAGCTCTTGAAAAATTCAAGGAATTCAAGGCAATGGCAGAAAAGCAGAGTGGTCAGTATTTGAAGGTGCTCAGAACAGATAGAGGAGGAGAATATACTTCCAAATTATTTGAAGCATTTTGCCGGGAACATGGAATAATTCATCAGTTGACAGCTGCCTACACGCCACAACAAAATGGAATTGCAGAAAGGAAGAATCGTACACTTCTTGATATGGCAAGAAGCATGCTTAAAGGAAAACATATGCCGAGAACATTTTGGGCTGAAGCTGTTCAATGTGCTGTTTATCTCTTAAATCGTTGTCCAACGAAGAGTGTCAAGTTTAAAACACCAGATGAAGCATGGATTGGTAGGAAGCCAGATGTTAGCTATCTAAGAATCTTTGGCTGCATAGCTTATGCTCATATTCCAGATCAAAAGAGGAAGAAGTTAGACGACAAAGGAGAAAAATGCATTTTCATTGGCTACGAGCATCGGAGCAAAGCTTACAGATTGTATAATCCTCTAACCAAGAAAGTTGTCATCTCAAGAGATGTAGAGTTTGATGAAGCAGATTACTGGAAATGGAGTGATGAAGAAAGAAGAGTGGAAGGCTTATTCTTTAAAGATGACGTCGACTCAAGAGACCAAATTGTTGAAGCAGACAATGATGAAACTCCACCACCGAGTCCTAATCCAAGAACTCCTGCAGCTACCCCATCAACAACAGGAAGCAGTAGCAGCAGCGGTAGCAGCAATTCAGGGGGAGTAACAGCAAAAATGAGAAGCTTAAGTGATATCTATGATGCTACAGATCCAGTGCAGACTACACTTGATTACTCATTATTTTGCTTGGTAGCTGAATGTGATCCGGTGACATATGAAGAAGCAGCAGATGATGAAAAATGGAAGAAAGCGATGAACGACGAAATCGCCGCAATTAAAAGGAATGACACGTGGGAGCTCACAACTATGCCTAAGGAGCAGAAGCCCATTGGAGTAAAGTGGGTATACAAGACAAAAACCAACAAAGAAGGAAAGGTGGAGAAGTACAAGGCGAGATTAGTGGCTAAAGGCTACAAGCAGAAATATGGAATTGACTACGAAGAGGTTTTTGCACCTGTTGCAAGGATTGACACTATCAGACTTCTCACAGCAATTTCAGCACAAAACAAATGGAAGATATACCAGATGGATGTGAAGTCAGCTTTCCTTAACGGCTACTTAGAAGAAGAGGTCTATATTGAACAGCCACCAGGATACGTGATAAAAGGTGAAGAAGACAAAGTTTACCGGTTGAAGAAGGCATTGTATGGATTGAAGCAAGCTCCAAGAGCATGGAACACGAGGATAGATGAATACTTTCAGAAGAATGGATTTGTGAAGAGTCCGTACGAGCATGCCTTATACACGAAAAGGAATGAAGATGGAGATATAATGATCGTGTGTCTGTATGTGGATGATATGATCTTTACAGGAAATAATCCAGGCATGTTTGTCGAATTCAAGGAAGCTATGACTAGAGAGTTTGAAATGACAGATATTGGAGAGATGTCTTATTTCCTTGGAGTTGAAGTGGAACAAAGGGAGGAAGGAATATTTATGTCACAGAAGAAGTATGCACAAGAAATATTGAACAGGTTCAGAATGAAAGACTGTAAGCCTATGTCGACACCGGTAGAAAAAGGAACGAAGTTGACAGTTCATTCTACAAGAAAGCCTGTAAACCCAACACTATACAAAAGCCTGGTCGGAAGCTTGAGGTACTTAACTTTCACTAGACCAGATATTATGTATGCAGTGGGTTTAATTAGCAGATATATGGAGCGGCCAAAGCAAGACCATTTCCGTACAGCAAAGAGAATTTTGAGATACATCAAAGGAACTATCGATCACGGGCTGTTCTATACGCATTCTCAAAATTCAAGGTTAATTGGCTACTCAGATAGTGATTATGGTGGAGATGTAGATGATCGAAAGAGTACTTCGGGATATGGATTTCATATTGGCTCAGCAATATTTTCATGGTCGTCAAAGAAACAACAGACAGTTGCTCTTTCATCATGTGAAGCTGAATACATGGCCGCTGCAGCGTGTACATGTCAAGCAATATGGCTAAAGAATATTTTGAAAGAATTACATCATGAGCAAGAAGGTTCAATCACCATTCATGTGGACAACAAGTCAGCAATTTCACTTGCAAAGAATCCAGTCTCTCACAACCGAAGCAAACACATTGACACCAAATATCATTTTATCCGAGAGCAAGTCAAGAATAAAGTTGTGGAATTGGTCTATTGCAGAACGGAAGAACAACTAGCAGATATTTTTACAAAGCCATTAAAGGTGGAGACATTCAACAAGTTCAAGTATATGATTGGTATGAAAAATAGAGTTTGAGGGGGAGTGATAGAATTCAAACTCTATCAATTATTTAATCACCGCCAGCCTTGGATGATGTCTTGGACGATACAAAGTCACCACTAGAATATGAAGGTGTGGGAGTAGTAGACTATGAAGGTGTGGAAGTAGTAGAATATGAAGGTATGGGAGTATGAGTTGTTGAATGAATAAAGATGAGGAGGTGGTGTCAAATCGGTGCATTGCATAGGAAAGGAAATTGTTTTCTCTCTGAAAATTCAATAGTTGGAGTGTCCTGATGATTACAAGGAAGTCAACAAAGGAGGCTTAAAAAAAATGAACCAACACGTTTGTTTGTTAGCTAGAATTAAATAATATATTTGTTGTAAAGAGTCCGTCGGTTTTCTTAGCCTATAAATATAAGTGTGTGTGTATCCGGAAAAACAAGTAAGCAGAGTGAGTGTCCGGAAAATAGAGGAAAAGAGAGATTTGAGAGAAAAAAATTGAGAGAAGTGCCGAAGCATTTTTAAGAGAAAAAAAATAGTAAAGTTATTTCTGAGTGTGTGAGACAGTTGTGTATTTTTAATTCCTCTTATAATAAAATTTTTGTTCTACATCTATATCTCCCATTTCCAACACAATGACCTCCAAGGGACCGACACCCTGTCTAATTCTTCTATACACAGAGTATGGCAGTCACCTACGCAAGACTGGATTAAACTTAATGTGGATGGAGCGGTTTCTGTGACCAGCAATAGAGCAAGCTATGGTGGAGTTTTACGAGATTCGTTGGATGGATGGATGGATTATAGGCTTTTTATCTTACCTAGGTCTCTGTGATCCCTACGAAGCGGAAGAATGGGCTCTGTTACTTGGACACAGTGAGTGAGGGAAAGAATGAAAAATGAATTATTATTAATCACCACTGTGTGTTTATATACACAAGATAATACAAAGCTTAACCAAATTACGATTTACTTTTCCTTTCTGCCTCACCCACTTTCTCTTTCTTCCTTTTCGATTTCCCTGTGTTCTCCGTCCCAGTCCTAATTCCTTTCCATCGTCGGTTTCCATGGCTTCCGATTCCACCTCCGCTCAGACTCAACAAACTACCTCTCCTTCCGTAGCTTCCGCCATACCTATTCCCGCGACCGATTTGTCTTCTCCCTTTTACATTCACCCGAATGAAAACCCTATGCTGGTGCTCGTTGCTCCTTCTCTTGACGGCAAAAATTATCACGGTTGGGCTAGAGCAATGCGTATGGCGCTTCTTTCGAAGAATAAACTTCGATTCATTGATGTTTCCATCCCTCCTCCGCCGTCTACTGATCCTCTTTTTCCGGCTTGGGAACGTTGCAATAACCTTGTTCAAGGTTGGCTCACTCGTTCAATCTCTCCAACAATTGCCAAGAGTATTCTGTGGTTTGATTCTGCCTCTGAGATTTGGACCGATTTGCGATCAAGATTCTCTCAATCGGACCTCTTTCGCATCTCTGATCTTCAGGAGGAAATTTGCAATTTACGCCAAGGTAACCTCACTGTAAGTGAGTATTTCACTCATCTGAAAATTCTGTGGGACGAGATGAACAATATTCGTCCGTTGAAACCGTGCTCTTGTGGTTCGCTCAGTACTGCTCTCAGACATCGAGAAGAGGATCAGGTGATACGTTTCTTAAAAGGTCTCAACGAGCAGTATAATTCCACCAAGTCTCAAATTATGCTACTCGATCCTCTGCCCTCTATTACTCGTGTATTCTCCCTGGTTAGTCAACAAGAACGTGAACTTCATCCGGTATCTCCTATTCTTCCTGTTGATTCGAAAGTTTTGCTGGCTAAAACTCCTCGGTATAATCCTCCTGGTCAGCCACAGAAACAGTGTTCTCACTGTGGTAAGCCTCCTGGTTTTAAGTTTCGCAATGGTTCTGTTGCTGGAACTGGTTCCTCTCCTGTGGTGAATCAAGTTGGCACTCAGGGTTCTGGTCTGGTTCCTCCATCTTTGTCTGCTCCTGCTTCAGCTCCAGGCTCCACGTCTTCATCCGCTACCATTCTCCCTCAGTTGTCTTCTGATCAATATCAACGCCTCCTCAGCTCTCCACCTTCGGTTAATCACTTCTCTGCCTCTGTCTCTGCTTCAACTGAAGGTATCTCTGTATCTAACTCCTCTGTCTCCTGGATCATTGATTCCGAAGCTACCGATCATGTATGCTGTTCTCTGGCTTTATTTTCAGCTTATACATCTATTGCTCCTATTAATGTGAGTCTTCCAACTGGTGCTAAGGCTGTTGCTAGCTTCTCTGGGACAGTTAGAATATCTGATTCTTTAATTTTGCACCATGTCCTTTTTCTTCCTAATTTTTCTTTCAATATTCTATCTGTTTCTCGCTTAACTGTTGCTCAAAATTGTTTCCTAACATTTGATTCTCATTTTTGTTAGATACACTCAATTCAACCTTCGCTGATGATTGGTTCAGCTAGGCTTTTTGAGGGCTTATACTTACTTACTGCAAATATGACCATTCAGACTACACCCTCTCAGGTTCTATTGACCAATACCACTCCTGTTTCAAAATCAACTCTCTGGCATATGCGCTTGGGACATCCATCTGCCTCTACACTTTCAATTTTACATAAATCTGTTTCTGAAATTCCTGTATCTCATACATTTCCATGTGATGCTTGTCATTTTGCAAAACAGAAACGTTTGCCTTTTCCTGTAAGCACAAGTTCATGCAATAAAACTTTTGATTTGATTCACGTTGACATTTGGGGCCCTTTTTCCGTCCCATCCATTCAAGGTCATCGTTATTTTCTTACCATAGTTGATGATTATTCTCGATATACTTGGCTTTTTTTAATGACAAACAAATCTGAAACTTCTAGTCATCTAACTAAATTTTTTGCTTTTGTTAAAAACCAATTTTGCACAACTATCAAAATTTTAAGATCTGATAATGGTGTTGAATTCAACATGGCTAATTTTTTTGCTTCCAATGGTGTAATTCATCAAACATCTTGTGTGACTACTCCTCAACAAAATGACCTTGTTGAACGTAAGCACCAACACATTTTGAATGTTGCTAGAGCGCTTCTTTTTCAATCTCATGTTCCTGTTTCTTATTGGTCTTTTTTGGTTCTTTACGCAACTCATATAATCAATTGTTTGCCGTCTCCCATTATTACAAACAACACTCCTTTTGAACGTTTACATGGTGTTGCACCCTCTTATTCCCTTTTTAAAGTTTTTGGTTCTCTTTGTTTTGCTTCCACTTTGTCTGCTTATCGTTCCAAGTTTGATCCTAGAGCACACAAGTGCATTTTTTTGGGTATTCCCACTGGTTTCAAGGCTTTTACACTGCAGATATATCGAATAATCAAATTTTTCTCTCTCGTGATGTTTTCTTTCATGAACATGTGTTTCCTTTCAAAAATGACAGCACTTCACCTCCCATTTTACCCAAACCGCAGCTCTGTTCCCCTCTCCCAGATGATATTTCCCTTCCTCTTTCCCCTTCTCCATCCGTTCCTTCATCTGTTTCTGATGATCTTCCCTCAACTTCACCATCCTCCACTATTCCCATTCCTCGTCGCTCCACAAGAATTCAAAAACCCCCTTCATATCTGCAGGACTTTCATTGTGCCCTCACATCTTCTACTAATCAATCATCATTGAAAGGTTCTCCTCGTTATCCTTTATCTTCTGTTTTATCTTATTCCTCTCTTTCTTCTTCTTATCACTCTGACCCCACTACTTTTAAACAAGCTCTTAAACTTCCTGTTTGGAGAGAGGCTATGGATCCAGAAATTCGTGCTCTTGAACACAACTAGACCTGGACCCTTACTTCTTTACCACCCGGCAAGACCACCATTGGTTGCAAATGGGTTTTCTGCGCCAAATTTAAAGTTAATGGTGACATTGAAAGACATAAGGCCAGACTTGTAGCCAAGGGATACACTCAAACCGAAGGTATAGATTACTTTGATACTTTCTCTCCGGTTGCTAAAATGACTATCCTTCGTCTTCTTCTTTCTATTGCTGCTGCAAAGAATTGGCATTTGCATCAATTGGATGTCAACAACAGAAAGGGAAACTGAACTAACAAATAAACTAACTAATACAACTTGAAGCTATGTTACACCTGTCAGGCTCTTCTCAAAGGATTGCAATTAGCCTAAAGCATGGGTCTCCAGAAAATTATTACACAGAAGGATTCAAAAAATCTGTTTAATTTGCTGATGGAAAATGGAGAGGAGAGTTCACTGAGTTCAGCGCCCTTTCAGATTAAAGCGTTAATGAGGCGTCCATGGGATCATTGTGAATACAAAATTGTTCTAGGAATTATCTCTAACTTATGGCTTTTGTATATCCAGAGCTAATTCTAACATCCTGTCTGAAATTTTTTTGATCAATTTGATAAGAATGACTTTTGGTTTCTTGGTTTGGATTTCTATCGTACCTATATTTCTGGGGATTGAAACCAATCGAATCTGAAGTAGAGGAAGGTCGCAAACAGAGTTGGCAGGCATTGTTGTGGAAGCTGGCATTCCCGTTGGTGAAGGAGTAGAAGAAAATTTATAAGCACGAATCACAGAAAGCAAGAGGGAAGAGAGAGAGACGAATCAGGTGCTGATGTGGTTACATGATTTGGCATATGACTCACCTTTCACTGTGTTTCTTTCCTAGCCATGTGGCATTTTAACGACCTACGTGGACCTTTCGTCAGTTTTGGGCAACTTTGCTATCTTTTTTATACTTCCGAGGCAAATTTGGTACCAAAAAAACTTTCGAGTGTTGAGTGCCCTCTTATCAATACTTCCGTGACAAATTATGTATTTAACCCAAAAAATCCTACGTGGCAAACGTCCGTTTGACGTTCCATTAGTTTTGGGCAAATTTGGTATTTTTTTTTTACTTCCGGGGCAAATTTAGCACAAAAAAAATTTTAGGTGCTGAGTGCCCCTTTATCAATACTTCTGTGGCAAATTAGGTATTTAACTGTAAATTATACTCCAAACTTTGTAATATATTTAGTGCCGGAGCTAGTAATTTATATCAATTATAAGACCTAAACACCAGAGAGTGAAAATTAAAATGAATGATCATTAACATTCTGGTTCTAGGATATTATGAGGCCCACCCCACGAATGCTACCATAACGTGATCCCTTTCTCTCAACCCCTTAATATAATTAGATGGTCTGCCAATAATTCATGAATATATAACATACAGACGGCTATCGATTGCTTTAATCTATATCTAGACAATCCAATCAATCAAATAATGAGGTATGAAAATTAATTTGGGACTTGCCTTTACCTCCTAGGAGTCAATTGCTTTTGTGAAAGACTGTCAAATATATCTTGCTGGCAAATCTATTCTTGCATCGTAGACTCTTGGCAAATCTATATCTAGTGACGTATGTTCGTTTTGTAATCATAATAACAAATCTCTAGAGTATCTATTCTTATATTGTCCATTTTCCAGAGCTTGTTGTTTTGGTTGTAACGTTGATCTTAAAATTGACTCTAACCCTAGTCAAAGGTTATAAGATTGGATATAGTTACATGGTTGATGAACCACAATGATGCTAATAACTTTATGATCTATCTACCTTTTCAGATTTGAGATGCTATGTGGTTTACAAGGAACAAAATTTATCATACAGGTCCCAGAATTTCTCCCTTGCACGTGATTGAATCAGCACAGACTAAAGCACGTGCCTTCGTCAATCAGTTTCTACTACAACAACTACAGAAAGAAGATAGTTTTCAACAACAAACAATACATAGTAGAACAGCCAATCTATTATATGGAATTTCTCTAGCAAATGGGATGTCTACTTCAAACTAATTAAGATTAACTTGTAAACAAAAAAAACAACAACAACAACAACCATGGTTGTGACATTTATGTTACAATCTTTTTCATTTATCATCACTTTCACCAATAGTTGCTAGCTCCTCAGATCAAGCTTAGTGTCCTTCAATTGTAGATACAGGCACTTCGGGAAACTTTTATCCTCCAACAAAACTAAGTTGCTTATCCCAGTCGTTTTCCTATTTATTGTAAACTGATCAAACTATCGCACATTAAAATACTCACTAAGATTATAAATGTTTGTTGGACTCTACAACACCTCCTCAGGGACATCTCTATATTACTCCCTCCGGTTGGAATTATAGGAATTATTTATCAGAATTTGGAGAGATTAAGGAGAGAATTTTAATTAGTTAATTATAATAGTACTCTGATACTTTGTAACTTATGTTTTATCAGTTTAAATGCATAGTTATATGTTATAAAAAAAACAGAAAAAGAAGCAGCGCCTGTGGAATAAATAACTTGAACTGATAAATTGCTTGATGTTTTAATTGAAGAACGATCGATGTACAAAACCAAGGGCATCGACAAATTGGTTTTGATTACTGTTATTACGATGGATAGAGACCACAGAAATACTCTTCTTCCTTATTGACAGCATCACAAAAATACTCTTAAAAATCATATTCTCTCATGTCCTAATTATAGAAACACTTTTTTATAATGTAAATTGCATAGTTCCTATAATTAACACTAGAGGTAGTATAAACTAAATCCCCTTAATTTATTTTCATAACTATGTTCTTTTAGAATATTTGAAGCAGTGCGTTATTTATTTTTACTTTAGCGTTTCAAATTCTAGGGCTGGATATAGTTTGATTTCAAAGTGGATTTTGCTCAGAAGATTTCAAAGTGGATTGGTCACAGTGCTAAAAAAAATCTTCAGCAGCTAGTAGGTAACAGTGTTATGCGTTACGCCTCAGAAATAATAAAACAAATACTCCTTTTAGTAAGACATGTTTAAGAGATGATCTTGATATAAATATAAGATATAGTTTTCATATATACTTGTCAATCTTTTCCCCTTTAAAAATTGAGTGTAAGATCATGAAAACCCTTGTCATCTATCACTTCTAAGCAAGGTTCTTAAAAACGTGTTTTTACCTAAAAATGGAAGGAGAATGAAAAATCATAAAACGTAAAATTGTAACGTAGTAAAATTGTAAAAACTTAAAAGTGTTTGGAAAATTAGTAAAATCGTTTTAATGAAAAAAATCGTAAAAACGTAAAATCGCAGCGATAAAACGAGTTTTTAAAAATCATGCTTCTAACCAAAATATTGGATTTGAGCCTTTTTTTTTTTTTTAATTGGCAAATGATTTGAGCCATGTGAATGAAACACACACACACATGGCTTTTCCACAAAATATATAACACAGCTGCATTTTTTAAGATTCAAACTTGAGACACTTGATTAAACTGAGTACAATTCCTACTTAGTTGAACCAAATGCTTAATGATATATTCTAATTTATGCTGAAATAAAATTAGGAAATTAGGGGGGGGGGGGGGGGGAGATAGAATTTGCAAGTCGAAAACAAGGATTCCCTTTGAATTTACTTGATTGCCATATTTTTCAGTGCTTGAACAATTCTATATCTTTTTTACCCAAAAAAAAACACACACACACACACAACTCGGTACAAGAAAATATAGTAAACGAATAGTAAAAATAGTATCATATAATTTTGATTAATACCCCTTCCGATCCTAATTATAGCGCAAAGTTTGTAGTGAAATTTGCACTATAAACTTTGTCCAGTAATCAGGACTAGATCCGGATGCAGTACTATAATATTAAGCCATCCAATGTTACCTCAAACGGTAAAAGGCAGAATGAGAGGAGAATTGCATAGAAATACATGATCAAACTCTCTTGTTGTATCAAAAAAGAAAAACTAAGAACTACTGGAAGATGATCACTTTAAAAAGCCAAATAAAGCCAAATGAGCCAACAGAGAGCAACAAAATGATACGAGAAATAACATTGAGAAAATCACAGTAAATTCAGCAGCTAACCCTCTAATTTGATCACCAAATCTCCTTAAGAAATTCCTCCTTTTCTTCTTTGGGGTGAAATTCATCCTTAATGTTTCTCTCACACTCACTTCTTTTTCTTTTCTTCCCCACTTTCTCATTACAATTTCATCCACACGGAGAATGAGAATACCAACATGGACAGTACTAAAAGTATTCCACCCTCTCTGTTATAACACCCTTTATATGAAACTAGACACCGAGAACAAACCTCAAGTAACTTTGGCTCACTACTAGAATGCAAGTAATGAGCAACCCTCTCTTTCTCCCGTTTCAAGCACTCATCAGCCTGTAATAGAAGGTAAAAGAACAAGTAGTAATTATACTTATCCAATAACAAAACAAAATAATAAGACACATCATGTATAACTGAGAATCCACACCTTCAGTATATAATCAGGGAAAGAATATTCTAAGATCCAGTTTGAGGCCTTCCGGGAATAATAGGAAGCGGTGTCTTTGAGCATGGCTGCTTCAAAATCATTCTCATAGCAATCCATTTGCCCCATACCCATTTCAACAAATATATATAAGACATTCTTTAATAGAGCTCGATCAATTTGCTCTCCCTCCCGTTCTTGATCAATCTTTATGTTTCAATGAATTGGATTAACAACAATCTAATTTCGCAATTTTGAAAAACATGGTTATAATAAAGCAAAAATACATACAAGAGAAATTACTGCATCCCTCACTTTCACGTTTATTTCCTTGTAGACCTAGAAACAACACGGCAAATAAGATTATCTTGAAATTAAGCAGTATTAATTTGAAACAAAGACAATGCAATAGAAATTTAATTAGCAGTGCCACTACAAGGTAATCATTACAAAAATAGATAGAGAATAGCCAGAAAACAATAGGTTAAATAGTAACAATACCAGCTCACGGAAGCGAGTCAATCCAACTTCTTTAAGGGGCTGAAGAGACTTCCGAGCAATCAAAAATTTAGAGACATGAGACAGCCACAAAACCATAATTTTGTAGTTTGCCCACCTCTGTACAAGTTCTCTAAACATAACTTCGTCATGTTTTTCTCTCAAAGCAGGAAGAACCTAAACCAAAAAAGTAAGAAAGCTTATCAGATGAAATCATGAAATTTAGAAATGAAATTTGTATGAAACATATCAATCAAAATAATTGACAACTAAAAAACATAACATATTCCAGAAATGAATTATGCAAGAAATCATGAAACTGCCAACCACATTACTCGGTAATCATGTAGGAATGATAAATCCCAACATTGATATCATATATCCCAGTTCTAAACGTATTCCTCATCAATACCATAAGATGGCATTACTCACCGTTGATAGTATATACTCTTCAAGAGACTCCCTAAACTTGTTGTAGAGTCGTCGAGAATAATCGTTGGGAGGCCTTTGAGTACACATTTTGTAGACAGTCCTGTGATACGATTTAAGGAAAATATAGCTCCTGATATGAAATATAAAATCACCTCTGGTAAATATTCAATCATGTAAGGAATTGTAACAACTACGAGAAGGATACATAGCTAGCATCTCGCACTCCTCAGAACTGAATCGGCCCTCGGGCAACCCTTCTAGAATGTTCTTCATCTTCTTGATGCCTTTCTGAATAAGGTCCCATCCTTGTTCTAGGTCGATGGTCTCCCGCTCAATCATCGACATTTCAGCAAACCACGTTTTCAGCCCAGATACCAAAATCTGCAATGTACACCTAAAATCTTTAAATTCCAAGGAAAATTCCAATCAAACAGATGACAACTTCAAAACATCCGCAGCCAAATCAAGAACACCAAAACAAAATGTCATTAAAACCCCAAAAAGAATTACATCAAATTTGCCCCCAAATTTTACTGTCCATCAATAAACCACAGCCGAGCAACTTCATCTATAGCATCACACCGCCATCAGGTACAAAACGAGAAGAGTAAGCAGAAGACGGCCGATGCATGAGATCACCGAAAAAGGGCAATGAAAAAATATACATACGGTAAAAAGATGAACATTGTCGATACCCTGACGAAGGAGACACCCCAATCGAAGCAGCAAGTCGAAACGAAACCCAAGAAATAATCGGTAAAGGAGGGAATGATCCAAGAGATGAAGAAGACAACCCAAGAAATAATCGGTAAAGTAGGGAATGTTCCAAAAGGATGAACAAGACGGTTATAAGAAAGGGCAATTCTTGATTCTTGAGCGCATAAGGGGGTAGGATATAAAAATAGCTTCTTCTTTTTTTCGCCAGCAGTATCAAAATTAATTGATGACCCTTTTTTTGTTTTTTTTTTCGGGACAGGATATTATCACTACTAAATTTTATGTCACTACTTTTATGTCACTACCAAGTCACTATTACTTTTTCACCGTTGGATTAAAATCTTATCTATATTTATCATTTTTCTCTTCTATTGAGATTTAAAATTTTATCTACATTTATCATTTCTCTCTCCTATTAAGATTATGAAAAAGTAGTAGTGACTTGGTAGTGACATAAAATTAGTAGTGACAATATCCTATCCCATTTTTTATTTGCTAAAATAATCCCATCTTTTCTAAAATATTTTCAATAAAATGTAAAAATCCTAATTCAATGTTTGAAATATTGATTTTCTACCTTAATTATTGCACATGTAAGAACCGGAGGAAAAAAAAGTAGATTTTCGAATTTTATAACAAACTATACTCAATGATCGGCTGCATGCACAATCTAATCTTTTATGGAATCAATCCCCTTTTTGACTATACAAAAATATGTGGAGCCCGACATATTTGGAAGTACAGGAGAACTTTCTTTTGCTAATATTATTAATACTGGATTATTTATAGTATTACTATACCCTCCTTATTCATTGGGGTTGGTTGCTTGTACTCACTTTTATAAAATAACTTAACCCATTATAATTCATATTATCAAGAAAAAACTAATAAACCGACTGGAAAAAATACTAGCTAGTGCATATTATTTCCCCTCTAATTAATAAATTGGGAAAATACAAAACTTTTCCACAAAATATTTAATATAGTTACATTTTTTTTAAGACTCAAATTTGAGATGTTTGCCTAAATTTGTACAATTCCTATTGGTTGAACCAATTGCTTACTGATGTATTCTAAATCATATTAAAATGACTTTAAGCAAAATCTTGAAAAAAATATGATTTTAGGCAAATCAAGAAAAAATATGACACAAAAAATAAGCTTCACTTTTGTAGAATTTATTTGGTTCCGGAATTTTTCAAAGGGTTAAAAGGTTAAATAGCAAATTTGCTCTGGTACACACCTAGAAACAACAATGTTGCTCTAGAAGTTTTTTTAGTTTAGGGTTTAGGGCTTAGACTTCACTTCACTTTCGTAGCAATGTTGCCTTTCGCTAACAGTGAGACTAATAGACGTCGACCACGTAGGATTAGTTGACACGTCAAACATCAAATGTCTTGAAGGAGAGCCAAGTTGGAAATCAAATGTGGACCCTGCACCATCACCTCATCTTCTTCCTTCCCTTCCCTTCTTTCTCCTTCCTCGTCATTGGATCCCACACCACCATCACCCTTGCACCACCACCACACCACCGGCACACCTCTGCACGGCTGAGAACGACGCTAATGAGTTGAAAGCGCTAATGCGAAAGGCTAACTCGGAAGTGGAGGCCTCCATCTTTGATCCACGATGACTGTGACGATGCTCTCCTTTAATAACGAGAATGGTGGTAGCAACAACCTCCTTCATGGTGATGCAAAGGAGCAATAGCAAAATAATAATGATCCATGGATCAAGAGTCCCCATTCCTTCTGATCTGTCACTCAAACCTCCAAGACTGTTGTGGAGAGGGCAACGCGCTATAACAACATCACAACTTTTTCGGCATAAGCAATCGACCATGAACAATTTGCCAACTAGGAAGAAGACCACTACAAGAAGAGGAAGCAGAATAGGAAGGGGTTGTGGCTAATTGGAGTTGTTGTCGTTTATTTCCTTCACTGCCACACTTTGGCGTGTTTTGGTTTTTGGTTTATATTGTTGTAACACCCCCAAATTTCTAACAATTCTAATAACATGAAATTGCAATAATTTTTATAAATAATTACTGAAATTGAAATTATCTAAAATTTGGGAAGTGTTACTGCCGCACTTGTATGGGACAAGTGCAAGGCTACCTTATTACATAAACAAAAACTCAAACTTAACTAAAAATGTTTTTTTTTCCTCCAAAGCATAAAATAAAAACTAGCTAGAATTAGTGAACGGTTCTTCCTCACTTCTTACTGCTAGTTCCAACAGTCCCAACTTCAAGACCTGTTTCACTGAAAATCTGCTCCCCCGAAGGATCGTCGCAGCCTATAAACACATACATCAGCAAAAGCTGGTAATCCTAATAAATAAAGATAATACAAAAATAACAATAATAATAAAAATAATAGATATAAAGTTTTCACATGATATAAAAAGAAAACTATATATATTTATATATATACTCTGAAATATTGGTTTCATATCAAATGTCATTCATTAATTTTTATTAAATTTTATTTGGACCCGGAAACCTGCCAGTCACAATCATCAATTGGCCAAAAACATATAATCATATCTTCCTAGTGTGCACACCTCTTCCCAAAGTTGCTACTAGTGTCCCGGAAACCTGCCAGACACCACTTTGGGAAGAACGGATACTATCATTTTCACATCAGTGGCATAAAGCCCAAAAGTTGTGTTCATCACTCGGGAGGTACCGTCCCAAGCTATCCTCCCACTATTAAGTTATTTAAAACACACACAAGATAGACTCCTAAATTATTTCAAAAACAAAATGAACAGAAGAAGACGCATAGGGGAAAAAATGGATGCAATCATATATTCAACATTAAGCACGTTGACCAAGGCAATTCCATTGCATTCCATTCGTAAGGGAAAAAATTGCACAAGCATGTATATATCATACACGCAAGCTGAGAAGAAGAACACTATACATATTTGATTCAATCATCCAAATTGAAACCCACGGCTATGCAACAGAAGGCATCTCATGCTCAATATTAAACCACTTTGTAGAAGGTTTGTACAGGTATTCTAAGAATTAGGTCTACCTATCAAAATTTATATCAAACTATCCTAAGACTTATGGGAATTAGGATTACCTGGTCTCCTTGTTTGCTAACCTCCTAGAAGAACGAGAGTATAGCGGCAGAGAAAAGTATCGGGTGTTGTAGAATAATTTGAGGGAGAGAAATTAATTGAATAATCTGAATTCATTAATCTTAATCTCTGAATCAAAGAGAATACATACGGGCCTCTATATAGGCAAACCTAGAGCTAATCCTAGAATCTAATAAAATCTAATCAAATCAAAATAAATCAAAACGGTTAAGATATAATATCCTAAGACATAATATATCTATATCTAATCTTAAGATATGATGTAATATATCTGTATCTAGTATGATAATAAGAAAATGGTTTAATAAATAATGCATAGAATTCCCACAATAATCTGATATAACTAACTCCTAGAATCTAGGATCTAATCTTAACCAATCTAATAATACTATTTACAAAATAATATGATTACCATAAAAACAATACAACATTATTATTTATTATTATTATTATTACTACTACTACTACTTTTTTTTTTATAATTTCTACTATTTATCAATATTTTTTCATTAGTATTATTTTAATCTGTCATTATCATTAGTATTTCTATTATTATTATTATTATCATTAAAAATCCGGGGTACTACAATTGTAACATACATTTCCATTTGGATAAATTATTGTCCACTATTTCTCACTTTGGGATTAACCTCTTTGTATTTAACTCCCTTTAATTTGAAGATGCTAAGATTATCTACATAATTTGTTATCAAATCCATCATCTCTTGTTCAATTAACTTGAAACATAGCTAAACAGAGGCTATTTTTATTGAGTGAAATTATAGTGTAATAAAATACAAGGGGGAAAAATCTCATTTTCTATTGTATTTCAATATTGATCGTGTTTATTTATTGAAATCAATAACAAAATATTTAAGTGTTCTAATAATAATAAATAATAAATATTCCTATTTTTGAAAGTCAGAAGAGTGACGGAAAAAAAAACGGATGATAAGTCACACTCAAGTGAACCCTCGAGTGTGATATTATCACACACTTTCTGTGTCCCTTTCCATTTCCATAATGTTGATGATTAAAAAAAAAAATCACACTCTAATAAGTCACACTCGAGTGAACACTTGAGTGCGATCTTATCACGCACTTAAGTGAACAAGAGAATTGTCCCGCTTCCATCAATATTTGAGGATAGAAATAAAAAAATAAAATCACACTGGAGTGTGATAAGTTACACTCGAGTGTGATATTATCACACTCTAGTATCTCCCTTTATAAATTCAATTGAGATTTTTTTTTCCTTTAAAAAAAAAATCACACTTGAGTGTGATAAGTTACACTCGAGTGAACCCTGGACTCCACTGTCCCACTAATTCCAAGAAAAAAAAAAAACCATATTTGAACCGAAATGGGACAGGTCCAGCTGGTTTTCTCTCTATTTTTGAACCCCAAACCCCTCTCCCAAAACACTATTTCGGACCTGTCTTCAGTAAATCAAAATCTTCACCAAATCGAACATGTCTTCACCAAATCAGATCGTGGGTTAACAATACCAGCGACGTTCGAAGTCATATGGACTGGTGGGTTAATGATCTCAGCCGCGTCGATGTCTTCACGGCATCACGATCTCCTCAGACGGACCTGTCTTCACCATCTCGACTTCCAATCACAGCGCCGTCGACCTGTGCGACTGTGGTAGTTACTGTCTTGTTGTTTGTTAACTAGTATAATCTGAGAAGCAATTAGAGATACAATATAGAGAAGACCAAAGAGGAACATCCCTATGAGTAACCTCTTGGTTTAACTTTAAGCCGAGAAAGAAAGAGACCATGTTAACTTCCTCCTCTCTTTTTTTGTGAGACTCCACATCCCACACTCAACACACTTTAATCTAGACCCTTTTTATAATAGGCCTTAACCAACTATTCAACAAACCACCTTATACTAACACTATTTAACTATTTAAGAATTAACTTGAATAACACAAAATAAAATAAGGGGATAAGGTGAATTAAATTGAATAATTTTCCAATTAACAAAGACTTCTTCAATTCACAATCTTCTCCATATCTATTGACATGCTTCTCTTGTACTTCCTCTAACTTCTTCATAAGATCACACTTGCACTCACAATAAAGACAGAATATGAATCCAGCAGCCACCATTTTCGTCAAATCTACTCACACGCCTTAAACTCTTCAGCAAAATCATCAACATCTCGCTTAGTCAATGAAATGTGAACAATAGAATGATGTAAAACAAGATACACATAATGCTTTCATGTTGACCAGATCATGTTCCTGTCGTCCATTGTTGCAAAAGCATGTCTGATTGAGCCATCATTTAGAATCACCATATTGCCAATCAAACTTTCATGTCCCAATATAAATTCCAGCATGAAGACTACAGAACTTCACCAACAATAAGAACACCCATACTTCAGGCTAGCAGTACTCTTCCTTCTCACTCTTTATCGTATATCTTCACGATAGCAACTTCATTATACCATACTTAGTGAAAACGTTTTTTTTAGCATTGCCTTCACTTGTGGAATTGAGCTTTACTCTCGTCTACCCTAAAATTTTTTTTTTTTTTTAAAACAATCTTTTGCTATCGTTACCCATAATCTTAAAGCAAACCAATCACTTCTTTTCTCTTGAACAATCTTAGAAACAAAGAATTCATAAGACACAGAGACGTATTGAAGCAGCGGTCACAAATTCTTCACCTGGACCTTAAAGCAATCGATCTATTTGGTAAATCCAAACCGTACCAGAAAATCTTTTCATTGAATAATTTCAAATCCCAAAAGCTGTCGTGGCGAGAGCTAAGATTCAAAAATTCCAGATACCAAGATGAGTAATATCAATGTAACACCCCTACAATTGAAATCCTTGTACTTGTAATTATTGTGGAAATTAATGAGAAGCTTTACTTCCAACTAATATTGTTATTACTATTGTTATTATTCTATTTTATTAATCAATTGGTGTAATGATCTAGAGGAGTAAAAGTCTGGGGCGAAATGGTCAATTCTTGGACCTTATAATTTTAAATTTTGTTTTATAATTTTAAGGTTTTGATTAACATGAGGAAGAAGAGGAAAACCACGTAATTTAAGTCATACACCAGCCAAGGCATGTCATACGGGTACAAGTGAATAACTGACAAAAAGGGGATCGATAGAGACCGATTAGGGGTTCCTTTGGACTATTTTCAAGTATGGGGCCACTTCATGAAGTTTGGAGAGTGCTACATAGGAGTGTCCATTCAAAAGGAAAAAGTTTAGAAAAGATAAAGAAAAGTGCAAAGGGAACCACCTTGATGGCTAGCAGGACACACATGGACCGATAGATCGGGAATTGGACTGAAAAGTGAAGAAAAAGAGAATTAAATACTAGAGACCCAATGTGTGGAGCCCCTTAGGCGCCACACACTCTCTTTAATCAATGAAAATATTTACTTGGAGGAAAAGAAAGAAAAGTCAGTGTAAAAGTCAAACCGCGGGACCCACATTCGGAGAACAGGGGTAAAATGGGAATAAATAGGTAAAAATTGATTTGGGCAGACATGTGGGCCCAAGATGGCGCCACATGTGTCCAAATGGGCAGACAAAAAGGTGGGGAAAAGTTGGTAATTATCTAAAGGTTCTAGGCCATAACTGCAATTTTCAAAAGTTTCGGGCCAAAACCGGTAATTTGCCCCAAAAGCAAAGAAAAAACTAGATATTTTTGGAGTGTAATGCACCACTTGGAAGCTGCTGAATCCCTCTAGAAAATTCTATATTTTCTTGGAGAAAAAGCTAAAAAGTTAGGTCCTAACTATTACACAAAAGCCAAAAACTTACGTCAGTTAATTCCAGTTCAACCAGATCAAATTCACCTTTATTAAAAAGGTGTTTTAACCTCTTCTTTTCACCTTTGTGGGGCAAAAATTCCAGAGAACTCCAGAGGACCAGTCAGCCACTATCATTAGGGTTTCCAAGCTCAAGATCCCAAGTTCTTCACTAACTCTCCAATTCCATGTAACACCGACAGCTCTTTTTCTTAAGTTCTTGAGAAAGAAAAATTCGTGCAAATAGTACATCTGGGGCATGAAATGAATTTACATATATAATATGATAGATTTGAATAATATTTACTGGATGAAATAAATGGTTGAAAAAGAAGTTAGCACCAGTGATGCGAATCTGGGCCAAAGGAGAGAAAATAAGCAACACGCAAAAACATTTGTACTTTCTGAAAGACCTGGCTATCACCCAAGAGGGGGGTGGATTGAATGTTTGATAAAACTTTAGTTACTTTGAAAATCTTTTTTGTAACTTACTGAAAGCAGTTTGAATGACAGAAATAATTTATAAAGCAATAATCAGTCATTCAAATATATATACATATTCAAATATATATACTGGAAATATAAAAGATAAGGGAAGAGAATATGCAAACTGATTTATATTGGTTCGGCCCAATCCTTGACATACGTCCAGTCCCCAAGCTCCGCTTGAAATTTTCAATCCACTATCTTTTTTCAACTTGATTACACGTTCTATACTCGAAGTAATCTTCTCACTAGAATTTACTCCCCCTTACAAACTGTAATCAATACACCCACTTGATTACACACTCTGTACTTGAAGTAATTTTTTCACTAGGATTCACTCCTCTTACAAGCTGTAATTAATACAATGGGTTTCCTACTCAAGATCACCCAATCTTGAGTAACTCTCAGATAGAAGGATATGATGATTACAATAAATCTTCTCTCTAGAAATGAATGAATAAACACTGAAGTACAATACAAATCATTTCACTCTCTATGATAAACTATGTAAACATTTGAAAACAGAAAGTAAATAATATGAAGATCAGAGTATCAGCATTTTGAAGATATAGGCTTGTGTCTTTTTTCTTCTGTCTTGAATCTGTGTTCTTTTATAGGTAGAGATCAATATATGACCGTTTAGAAGATTCAATGACTGTTGGATAAAGAAATATAGCCATTAGACTCAGATGGAACTAGCCGTTAGAACTTTTGCACAGCTTTTGATATTCTTACACAAATATGACATTTTAAGATTTGCTTCTAATCCTTCGTTTTAATCATCTGAAACTCACTAACAAAGTGGTTAAACATAGCTAGGAATATCAAAGAATGATCATATATAGGAAGTATTAAGATCAAGAATGTTTCACAAATTCGTTAGATTCAAATTTCAAACTTTGCGATAAAAACTCGAGTTTTGTTTCAAAACTCGAGTTTTGTTTCAAAACTCGAGTTTTGGACTTTTTACATGAAACATCGTTTTTAGTCCAAAACATCAAAACTTGAGTTTTTATCCAAAACTGGAGGTTTTCAAAATATTAAAAAATTGTGATGCTCTCTGGTTGGCCAGAACTCGAGTTTTCAAAACCAAAACTCAAGTTTTCATTTAAGTATGAAAACTTAGAGAAAACTGCGCCAAGTCAAAACTGGAGGTTTTCATGAAAACTGGCGGTTTCAAAATCTGGGTAAAACATCAATGCTCTCTGCCAGGTCAAAACTTAAGCTTTCAATCAAAATTCGAGTTTTCACAAATCTTTTGAAAACTCAGAAAAACTGAAAACTGGCGGTTTTGAACAAAACTGTAGGTTTTCACAAGTTCAAAATTTTAGAGATTATATGACCAAAACTCGAGAAAACTTGAGTTTTGTCTTTTCCAGAAAACATAGAGAACTCTTTGTATAAGGAAAACTTGAGTTTTCTCTGAAAACTGGAGTTTTAGTAAATGTGAAAAAACTTCGAAAACTCTTGGCCAATCTTAAACTCAAATTTGCATGTCCAAGCTCGAGGTAAGAATCTAATGCAAGAAGAATCAGCTCCAAACTCATTGTATCATGTCCGTTATAATCCGATGAATGAAGGCTGTTCTTGACCAGTGTTTTTGCAATATCCTGAACTGACTGTCACCTTTCAAAGTCCATATCTCGCTGGTCTGAACTCTGTTTTGGTCCGTTCAAATTTTGATGGAAAGCCTTTTGAGTCTACTTTCATATGCCACTGATTTCAGCTCAATCCGATTTGTAGTTTGTGAGTTACACTCAAAACATTGAAGCTTGGTCTGCTGTGTAGCGTGAATTTCACTGTCAACTTCCACAATTGATAACTCCTTGATCTAAACTCCTTTGGGTTTAAATTTTATATCAAAATGACGCATTAGGAGTCTAGTTTCATATGCCACTAATTTCACCTCAATCCGATTTCTAGTTTAGAAGCTATCATCGAATAACCAGACGTCGCCTGAGCTGAATGTAATAGACATTAATGTATAAAGGAAGAGAATGGGCTATGTACGAGGGAATAAACTGCGTCGTTTTTGTCATAATGCTGCAGAAAAGTTTTTATGTGGCTAGTAATGAGAAGTGAGGAAGAATAGTCGGTTAAATCTAGCTAGTTTTATTTTACCTTATACTTTGAATAAAACATTTTTATTTAAGTTTGGATTTACGTTAATGTAATAAGGTAGCCTTGCGCTTGTCCCAGTACAAGTACGCGCGAGGTAACATTTCCCAAATTTGGTTATTTTGAATTTCAGTAATTATTTATAAAAATTATTACATGTTATTATAATTGTTAGAAATTTGGTAGAAATGATTTCGTGTGTGTGTCTATATATATATATATATTATTGTTATTATTTTTTCACCCCTCCTTCTACATACTTGTGGAATTGTTCCAAGCACCAATTATGCTCATCTTATTGCAACCGTGAAAAACAAAATTAAATGGCCGGAAGTGAAACCTAAAATAAAGATTTTTTTATAGTGTTTTTATAATATATATATATATATATATATATATATATATATATATATATATATATGTAAATTGTCATCGGAAGGAAGTATAGTTTAATTTATTACTCGCTAAGTTCATTTTTATAAGACACAATATATATATATATATATATTATTGTTATTATTTTTTCACCCCTCCTTCTACATACTTGTGGAATTGTTCCAAGCACCAATTATGCTCATCTTATTGCAACCGTGAAAAACAAAATTAAATGGCCGGAAGTTGAAACCTAAAATAAAGATTTTTTTTATAGTGTTTTTATAATATATATATATATATATATATAAATTGTCATCGGAAGAAAGTATAGTTTAATTTATTACTCGCTAAGTTCATTTTTATAAGACACAACTATCAACTACTGTTTGATTCTATTTATAAGAGATATTTAGATAATATTTTAAATTTACTGTGTAAATTTCCCGTATTTCATTTATGGCATTCACTCATGTACTCTTTCCTCACCAGACATTCTCTCTTTTATTCCTTTTTTTTTTTATAAATAAGGGTATTTTTTAGTAAAATGTGTTAAAAATTTTACATATTTATTTATCTTTCACCAACTATTTGAGCTACGTTATTTAGTTAAGCGTTTTTTTTTTTTAATAGAAAACAGATGGAGTCAATGAGAAGCCTAATGTATACCAAATGAGAAGCATTGAAAACTCGGGGACACGATGAAAGAAATCCTGGTGACCTACTATTAGGAAGTCGACGTTTCTATGAAGGGGCGGTTTCTAATTATACAGCGAAATATGCTGATCGCTCTCATTCATTTTTTGCTTTTTCTTGTTTCGTCCTCTCTTTATATATATTTTTATTTTGCTTTTTTTTCCCATAATACTACTTCTTGTAAAATATCCCCGCCTCCCCAGGCCATACGGGATAAACTTAATTATTAATGATCACATACGACAGATTATTACTTACTCTGATCTTAATTATAAGAATTAGTTAACTTTTTTAAAAAAAAAAAGATTCGACGGATTATAGATTATAGAAATAGAAGGATGTGTAAACTCCCTTTAAGCCACCCAACCAATGAGATCAACGATGCAAGAGCAACATTTCTTGAACGAAAATGACGTCATGCAGAAAAATCAGACAGTTCTAGAGATCAGGGACTGGGTTGAAGTGGCAAAGCGACACGAATGGGTCCCAAGCATATCTCATGTAGCAGTGGGTTCCTGCTGGACGAGGTAGACGTGGAGGATTTTGTGATGTAGAATGCAGGTTGCCACGTGTACGGACCACGACAGTGCCACCCCCAATCTCTATCTCAAATCACTAAAAAGGTCTCCTTACTTGCCCTAACATGTGGCCCCCACTTACATGCATGCATGTATATTAGTTTTAGGGTTTTGATGAGTCTTTGATTACTTCACCTGCAGCCTGCAGGGAAGGCTCATTATCCTTCACCAACCATTCATAAGATGCCACGTACCACATACCCCTTGGGATCTCTCTCCCTCCCTCATCCGGTTTGGAGTTTGTATTTTTCTTGACATAATTTTTTAGAATGTTGTGCCAGCTTGAGGGTGTGGAGTGTGAAAACCAGCAATATTGTACCAAACGAGTTTTTTTTTTTGTTTTTTGTTTTATAGCAACGCGTGGTCGCGGTGGAATATATATATGCATCATGAAACGACTTGGCATTAACTATATTATGATTTTGTTTTTAGAAAATTGGACGAAGTTTTCCTAGCACTTGCTGGAGATTCCAAAATACTTTAGAAGAATTTAATTGGAGGCGAATGAGCTTTTAAATTTAGCCTGTTATATATATATTTTATATTTATATATATATATATATATATCATAATGAGTAAGCAGAAAGGCAGGGGCGGAGCTACACTGGGGCAAGGGACCGCACGTGCAGACGTAAAATTTGAGGGTTTTTTTTGGGACCAAAATCTTGATCTCTCATCTCCCGTCTGCACTCTTCTTCATCTCCTTCCTCCAACTCCAGTTCTTCATCCACCTCTATTCCTTCCTCCAACTCTAGCGATCTTCTTTTTCCCATTATAGATGGTGACAGCAACGAGAGACAGAGTTGAGGATTGAAAGAACAGTGCCACGATTTTGAACCAGATCAAGCGAGACCTTCGAGCGATTGCGGTTTGTCTCTCCTTTTTTGCTTTGATTTTACCGATTTTCCTAGATCCATGTGTTCAAATTTCAAAGAAAAACACTAAATGTTTTCATTTGGGTACTTTGTCTAGTGTTTAGTTTGATTTCATCATCGTTCAAATCTTCTGCAGAAAATGAGTCTGAAGGTGGTCAATCTGAGCTTTATTTTTTTTTTCTTTCTGCTTTTTGAGGTTCCTTAATTTGATGAAAGCAGCAGAATTCTTCAAGGGAAGAAACGAAATGTTGAATTGTGCTTCAGTTGCGTTTATTAGGTATTCCTTGAGGATGGGGATGCTGTTATTGTTGACATTGAAGTTATGAAGCAGAACATATTTGTTTGCATTTACTAAGAATAAAGCTTTTAGAAGATCGGAGACATTGCTTTTTAGAGGGTAGAAATGTAGACGAACCCAATGGAAGCCTGGTTGAGTCAAATTTAAAGTGTATTTAGCTTCTTCTTTGAAAATCCTTGCGCTTGAGTAAATTGGGGAGGAGACATTGGCGTCATTGGCTGAGAGCGTGAGACTTTAAAGTCATCTTTGGCTTGTAACAATGAACTAGTTTGTGGGAGGAAGGAAGAATTTGCAGCTACTTTTGTGGGTTTTCTTTCTATCTTCTCCATATCCTTCTGGTGAGGATGAGGAGGATTTAGCAAGAATCAGACAGGGAAATGATTTAGCATCAATTCACCCAGTAGTTGTTCACTATGTTTTTGTTCTGATAATAGATAGGGCTTATGGGGAAGTTTATTGAGTTCCAGTCTAACAAAGGACATGTTCTTCCGGCACACAAGGTAAAGAACTGATGACTCCTGATATTGCCCCTTATTATTTTAATTATCATCTATTTTCTTTTTATTAGTCGCATATGAATCAAAGAGTTAGTGTGCTTTTAGTCTTGTATGAATGATGAGTCTGCTCATATGGTACTCTGTTTTTCCTCTCTTGCCAAATCTTCTATTCTATCACATCCTAGTATTTTACCTAAGTTTCATCAAGTATGATGTGACTGCTAGCATGATCAATGTTTCACAAAAATGCCTTAGCTTAATAAGAGTGACAATGGCTGTTTGTCAGTCCATTTATTGATCGAATCCTTTTGCTACTACTTTTAGGAGCTAACGATCTCTTAACATTTACAGTTCAGTACACATGATGTTGTTGTTTTAAAACTCAGCAAGGCTGATTTAGGTTCCCCTGCTCTTGGACAAGGTGTAGTTTACCGCTTAAAGGTTGCTCCGATCACTTCAATTTATGGAAAGGAAATCATTTCCCTCTAGTTAGCTGCATATGATCTCGCTATTGGACATTACTTACAATTGCAGGTTTGATATGTGTACTTATAGGACTCCTCAATAACAGTTGCTTTTGATGATATACCAGAAGATGGTTTAATGGACCATTGTATAATTTTTGCCTCACTTTTTACCTTGCAGGATCATTGATAATGATCTATTTAAACAAGATTGGAGGGCTAGAACAAAGATCGAAATATGTCAATATATCATACTTAAATGGGCTCTTGCACTTCTAATTGGTTTGAGCATAGGGCTTGTTGGCTTTTTAATAACCTTGCTGTTGAGAACATTGCTCGTTTCGAGCTTCTACTCACTAACAGCCTGATGCTCAAAGAAGAATATGTCTATTTCTTATCAAACAAATGCAATTTCTGTTTACTATTTCTGATTTTTTCCCTTTTCCTTTGTTTCAAGTGTAGAGAAAATAGTGTCTTATTTATTTAGTTATGTATTTTGGTGATTTAAATCCATGTTTGTTTCATGTTTGAGATGTTTTCGTTTCCTTGATTTTACAGGTATTATAAGTTGGCTCTCTTTGTTTTTAAAATCTTTTTTGCCTGAAGATCTACAAGAGAAAATTGAGGGGATCCTCGCATGTGCAGATTATCTTGCTTCAGCTAAAATTATTCGACCCAGAAGCTACAAAACATAGATTCTTTGGAATTTATTTAGATAAGGTACATAATCTATACTTGATAATTCTTTTGATTTCTTTTGCTCTGTACTTTGCCTAAATTATATTGAATGTTGAATGTTCCCCTAGTCTCCCCCCACCAATTGTGCGGACGTAAATTTAAAATCCTGGCTCCGCCACTGCAGAAGATATTTGACAATTTAGCTAAAAGAAGGTAGGTACAAGTTATGTTGTGTGGGCGGTCTTCGACCTTTTTGGCAGGAAAAAGATTTTGACTGTACATTAGGGTATACATTTTCCGCAGTAAAGTGTTTTGCTTTTATTTTTAAAAGTTGCTTTTCCCTGATGACAGATTGGCTTCTCATAAAATGATAAAATTAATTGGCTCATGAATGTGGGTCTGGTTTTATTGGTAGAAGTGCAGAACCCATGATTTTTCGAAAACGGTTGATTGAGATAGAGTGAAATTCCGAGAAAAAAAAAAGATAGAGTGAAATGAAGTCACCTTCCTATGTGTGATGCAGACCGCGATGGCTATCTCAATCTCAATGAAGAATAATATCTTATTACGATTACTATTTGCTGTCCTAAGAACACAGAGATTGGACTTGACTAGGTTGTCAAGCCTAGAGCCTACGTACCCTTTGAAGGGATCAAAGTCCACGTAGTTCGTGATATACTGGAAGGCACGTAGCCAGGGGAGTGGGGTGTGTGCTCTGTGTAACAGAAAGTAACAAGAGCATAGAATAGAACGTGTGCACCTGTTTAGGGTTTCCTTCTATTTATAGAGGAGTCTGGTGCGAGTATCTCTGCATTAATAATCGGTATCCGTGATTAGGGAATCAGGGATTGATCTGTTGGGATCGTGATTGGGAGAGAATCTTCATTAATGAGGTCCACAATTAGTGGGATCCTTCATTCCTGCCCGTTATAACGAGGATTCTGTTTCCAGCGCAGTTGGGCCATGGTCCGGACCTGGGCCTATTGGGCTGGTCCGTAACAGTTGCCCCCAGCTTAGTTGTTCAGGCTTCTAGACGGCCGAGGTGCTTATTGCCCCCCAGTCCTTGGTGTGGCCGAGGCCTTCGTCCTTGGACGGGCCGGCTTGTGGTTGTTGCGACTATCAGTCTGGGTCGGCTTAGTGCGCCTCTGTCCCGACGTCCTGCCTCAAATGCCGGTGTATTTTCGCCGAGGTGGGCATTTGTCCTGTTCCGGTCCCAGGTGCCCGCTGGTGACCCTGGGTTAATGTTCCTTTGCCTTTTGCGATTCTTGAACGCTTCGGGATTCTCCCAGCGCGTGTCATTATTGCGATTTGACAGCTGTCAGTCCTTGAGTGGTGCGACCTGCAACCACCGCGTCTTTTCGCTTTTTGAGGTCAGTGCGCATTTATTGCGCTTGCGTCGCGCTGTGCCAATCCCGTCACGTCTACATGGGAATAGACGGTTGTATCCCTACCGTTTTGGGACTTTGGTTTAAATAGCTTTCTCTCCTTTCTCTTGTACTTTTTCCCGCTACTTCACTCTTTTGCTCAGATTTCTCTAGAGCCTTCAGAGGGGATTCTTCTTTGATCGGAACTTTTGCCGTTTTCCAGCGTTCCAGTTCCTTCTACTTCCTCCACACAGGTATTCCGCTTATTCCTTTGTGTTTGTGTTCGGTGATTTTCTGTATTCTACCGTTTATCTTTGGAAATTGCTACTTGTGCTATCGTTCGTCTGTGCTTCTAGGTTTTTCTGGGCTTCTTTAGTGTCGTTACCCTGAAATTTGCCTTGTTTCTTTCCCTTAGACAGCAATCCTTTAGTGCCTTAGGCTTCCAACCATGGTGAGAGGTAGGAGTGCTCCTAGGCCAAGGGCGTCATTAACGCCGGAGGAGGAAATGTTCCTTCGTACGCGTCTTCCTAGGGCCACTTACTGGGTTCTTGGGGGCGCGCCTCTTGCCTCTGGGATTCTGGCTCCCTTACGTCGAGGTGGCGCCGTTCATCCAGGACGTGCCGGGGCTCGCCCGGTTTCGGCTAGGATTCCAGTTTCACTTCCTCGCCGTCCTGCCCGTCCACTGGCACGCGCTCTTCCTCTTGAGTCGTCCGATGGGGCCGGCATAGGCTCCTCATCTGGTTTCGGGCCTCCGGTGCTGATGGCTCAACCCCTTAATTTTTATGAGGGCCCTTCCGCCGTCCGCAAGACGTCCGCTCCCAAGGGTTACGTCGGCCCTTGTTGGGATTGCCTGGTGGAGGCTTCTTCGTTGATGGCCTGTGCTGGAGACGTCGAGGCTTCTTCCATCCTCGGCTCTTGCCGTCATTGGTCCGCCCCGGCTGTTCCTACTCGCCCATCTGTTTGTCTGAGTCCGTCGTCTTTATCGCCTGCTAGTATGTCTGTGCCAGGTATTTTTGCACTTTTACTGATACCAGTTTCGTTTATCTTCGTATAGGTTTATTTATGGCTCCCAAGTCTCGGCCTTCTAAGTCCCGTTCTGAGCCGGAGGGTTCGGACTCCTCTAGCCCGCCGGAGGCCTTATGTCGGCAGTACAACTGGGTGTCGCACGAAGTGCTGAAGACCCATTCGCTGATGTCAGACGTGGATATCACCAGGCTAAAGGTCCCGAACATGCCGGGATGCGTTCTGAGGTGTCCGGTGGCGGACGAGCCTATCTGTGTGGCTCGGCCAGAGGGTTGCCCCGAGTTTTTCTTTTTCTACCGTGATTGTTTGACACGGATTCAAGTCTCCCTTCCTTTCACCCCCTTCCAAATGGAGGCTCTGCGGCATCTTCACCTTGCCCCGTCCCAGCTCCAACCTAATGGTTGGGCTTACCTAGTGGCCTTCGAGAGGCTGTGCAGCCATTTTCCAATCCCCATCCCGTGCACCGTTGACCTTTTCTTTTACTACTTTTGCCCTTTTACCCCCGGTTTGCCCAGGGAAGGCGACAAGCTCAAGGGGTTGGTTTCGCTCCGGAGTGGGTCGGATCGGAAGCTGATGGGGGCCTTTTCCGACTCCTTTAAGCGTTTTAAGAACGCATTCTTTAAAGTCGTGGCCGAGCCCGGCCAGTTGCCCTGGTTTCTGGACGAGGCTGAGGGTTCAGGTGTAGGGGGAGGTTCCCCTTTTACTGGGATAGGAGGCATTATGACAAGCCGCCGACGTCTTATTTGGTAGGCGGTGACGACCTCCCGCCCGAGACCGTCCCTTCTGTCGCGAGGCTGGCCGCCTTTGTGATGGAGCACGGGGCCCAAAGCGCAGCCTTCTGGATTTCGGGGTCGGGTTCAGAGCCGTTGCCCCCCACTTGTAGGTCTTTGAGTTTTTGTATTTATTTTTGAATTCCTCTTTTTGACTTGTCTGACTTATTTCGTCTTTCATTGCTTGCAGCTAGGACCATGGACGCTTTGCCTCTGTACGCTCGTTTGGCGAAGGGTGCTGCCGCGTCGCCAAATCGTCCAAAGAAGTGGGCGGCTTCTGCTGGTGCCGGTCCCCCTGCTGTCCCGGCTCCTAAGAAGTCCAAGGGCTCCGTCGACGAGGGTCCTCCTTCCGCCACGGTTTCTAAGTCCGTTCCCGCGGTGGGGACCCCGGCTCTGGGGGTTCGAGGGCCTTCTGCCTGTTGTCTGCAATGTTCCTCTTCTTCTGCGCCACGGGTCTGGACCCCGGCCATATGCCGAGCTTGTGGCAGCAGAAGTAGGGGTCGATGCCAGGTACCTCGGCCGAGGTCCAGGCGAAGACGTCTTGGTTCTGCCTTAGGAAGCGGATCATGAGAGCCTTTAGATCGTCTTTCATATCCCGGCCAATTTTGGTGGTCTTGGACAGGTCTTCACCTAGCACTATCTCCTCCAGTTCTCCTTCTGGCTCGGGCCTCGGGTTGTCCTGTTCTCGGAGGTCGAGCTCTAACATATTGACTTGTTGCCGCGGGCGCTCGTCCGAGCCGGCTTCGACTACTTGCCCATTGGATCCGAGCCGAGGTGGAGATGAGGGTCCTCCTTCCTCGACCCGGAGAGCTTCAAAGTAGCATTGCTTCGACTCTTTCTGATCTCCGGATACCACAACTACTTGGTTCTTATTGTTGACCATTTTCAGTTTCTGGTGTTTGGTAGACGCCAGAATGTCCCAGTTGTGGATCGTTGGTCTGCCCAGGATGATATTGTAGGGGGACCGGAACTCAGCGACAATGAACCTCACTCGCTCTGATTTGAAAGCTTCTTTGGTTCCGAGGGTTAACCTCAGGTCAATGTAACCTTTGGGGAAAGACTGCTCGCCGTTGAACCCAATCAGGGTGGTCTTGCACGGCTTGAGATCCTCTTTGTCGAGGTGCATCCTTTTGTAGGCGTCCCAGCTTATGATATCGGCCGAGCTCCCTGCATCAACAAAAATCCTTTTAACCCGACAATTGACCAGAGTTCCAATGATTACCAGTCCGTCGAGATGGCCGGGTATGACGTCTCTCAGCTCCTCGTCAGTGAAGGTCAGGGTGGGCGGCCTCGGCTTCTTGGGATCTTCCTTGAACTTCGGGAGGTCTCGGACAGTCAGCACCTCGCGGAGGTACTTCTTACGCTGGCTTACAGTGTCTCCCCCTCCGCCGAACCCGCCACTAACGACGTTGCATTGGAAATCCACGTCGGGGAATTCATCGTTCGAGGCCGTCCTCTGCTTCTTCCCCTGCTTCCTTGTCTCCTTGGGTGGACTTCTGGTGCGGCCACGGTCACTACGTTTGCCGTTTGTCCTTCCCTGGGTCTTAATGACGTACTGACGTAGCTTTCCATCCCTCACGAATTTTTGAATGGCATCGCGGAGGTCATAGCATTCGTCAGTAGTGTGTCCGTGGCAGTCGTGGAATGTGCAGAACTTGGTACGGTCCGTGTTGGAGCGTCCTCTGATCGGCCTGGGCTTATCGGCCCTTTTCATCTCGGTTTGGGCTACCTCTTTCCATACCTGAGACTAAGGGACATTCAACGGGGTGTAACTGTCGTACTTGGTCTTTTGGTCGGCTCGGTCAGGCTTGGCTCGGCTCTCATGGTTCCGTCTTCTGGGTTCGGCCTTCGCCCTTCTCGGCCGTTCTTCATCGCTGGGCGGACTTTTCCTGAGTTCATCGGCATTGGCCTCTTCCATCTGCTCCACTTCCAGGTACTTCTTCGCCTCCATGTAGAATTCAGTGAGGGAGTACACCGGGTTCTTGCATAGGTGTCGAGCCAGCCGGGATGAAAGGTCTAGTCCATTAACTAGGCAGTGTACGTGAACGTCTTCAGGCAGCGACCGCACCTGCATGGCTACATCACGGAACCGATCCAGGTACTTCTGTAGGGCCTCGCCTTTCCTCTGTCGAACCTTACTCAGTGTAAATGTGGTCTTTGGCTGTTTTTTGCTAGTGGCAAAATGCAACTCGAACTTGCGTCCGAGGTCTTTATAGCTCCGGATCGAATTGTCCGGGAGGGAGGCCAGCCATCTGTGTGCGGGTCCATGCAGTGTGGCCGCGAAAAGACGCTGGATTACTGGGCCGCTAATTTATCGCACCCACATCAGCTTTTCGAACACGTGAAGGTGGTTGCTTGGATCCTGGGTTCCGTCGTATTTCGGAAGGTCGACCAGATCGAAATGCTTTGGGTAACGGGCCGTGGCCGCCTCCCTCAAAAACGCGGATCGGCCGGAGTCCGACAGGAACGTAACTCGGTATTCCCGGGGGGATCCGTGGCGAGGCGATCTGTGGGCTCGAGGAGTTCGGTCCTTCGCGCGGGGCTCTTCTCGGTCTCGTCCCTCCCTAGCGGCCTCGTCGATGCGGTTAGGACCGTCACCGCGGTTTCGTACGTCTTCTGGGGACCGTGGACGGCCTCGCTCAGCACTTATCCTCCGCTCCGGCTCGCCGTTGTCACGACGCGCGTTCCTGGGCCTTGAACTGCTTGAGGAATTGCTGTCATCCACGGGGGCTCTCCTTCCACGCCTATGGTTTCTTCGGCGGTTTCCCCTCCGGCGGTCTTCCTCGAGTGCGTCCTGGATCATTTGGCCAATAGCCTCAAAGTCGCCCTGCCTCTGCAGGTCGTCTTGTTTCTCCTTGTTCTCTAGTCGCTGGAGGAACGACTCCTGCGTCCTCCGTATGATGCGGACGTCGGCTTCAACTGCCTGGACGTCTCTTGTTGGGGCCACTGTGAGTGCTCCTAGTGGTTGCTGATCCTCCGTCGAAGGGGTGGTTGCCGTGTCAGTGACTTGCCCTTCGGGAGTGTTTTGTCGCCGCTGCTGATCCGGTGGCGGTTGGCTTGGCTGGGGGTCTCCTCCCACCGGCTGGGGGTTTCTGCTGTGGCTTATAGTGCTCACCATCAATGGTCACGGGGATTGAAGTTTATGGATCCCCACGGTCGGCGCCAATGTTCTGTCCTAAGAACACAGAGATTGGACTTGACTAGGTTGTCAAGCCTAGAGCCTACGTACCCTTTGAAGGGATCAAAGTCCACGTAGTTCGTGATATACTGGAAGGCACGTAGCCAAGGGAGTGAGGTGTGTGCTCTGTGTAACAGAAAGTAACAAGAGCATAGAATAGAACGTGTGCACCTGTTTAGGGTTTCCTTCTATTTATAGAGGAGTCTGGTGCGAGTATCTCTGCATTAATGACCAGTATCCGTGATTAGGGAATCAGGGATTGATCTGTTGGGATCGTGATTGGGAGAGAATCTTCATTAATGAGGTCCACAATTAGTGGGATCCTTCATTCCTGCCCGTTATAGCGCGGATTCTGTTTCCAGCGCAGTTGGGCCGTGGTCCGGACCTGGGCCTATTGGGCCGGTTCGTAACACTATTATTTCTTGTTACCATTAGAATTCTAAATCTAGATTACGATAGAATCAAGATATTCCCGTTAGATATTTGATGCGATCCTGTCATCTACGCACATGCCTATATATTTATATATACTCTTCGTCATTGTTCAATATACATACTTTTGAGAGTTTCATTAGATTTATCATAATATCAGAGTACAAGGTTTCCAAAAGTGAGATAACACGCTTAGAAAGAGAGAATAAACATTGAGAGAGAGGTGGCTTCGAGTCACACTACCAAAAAAAAAATCAGTTTTAGCGATGGAAAAAATCCGTCATAAAATGAGTTTGCAACGAAATTTGTGACGGATTTTGTCCATCACAAAAACTCTCGTCATAATTGCAATGAAAAATCCAAAATCCATCGCAAATTTTAAATCTTGCGATGCAATTCAATTTCCGTCGCAAAATAGCGACGGATTAAAGCTCATATAGTTGTTACAGTATTTTAACGGTGTACAGTAGAATTTTTACTCCAAATTAAAGATTCGTTGTTGAGCATTTTTTCCATTCACAGGATTTTTGTGGTTAGATTGTAGCGACGCTGTCATGTCAAGTAGCTGGCATCGAATTGAGTCCATCCAAAAATAAAATAAGTCTAAAATTTTCTCCATGAAGATTTTTAAAATTTATTTTTCTTAAAGAAAGTCTTCACAAAAAGAATGTAAAATGGTCTTATATCATATACAACATTGACATATATTACATGAATGTGAGGGTGAGAGCAGGAAATGTTATATATGAATTACCATATATAGTGTAGATTTTTCAACAGGTGGTGGTGAAAGTCTTCATAATTTAGAATAATTTTAGAAACTAATTAATTTATAAGTGAGTGAATTTCATTGGAATAACGGCTAAGGCAAATTTATCCCCATTTTTACACTTCCAGAGTAAAATTACCCCTAAATCCATTAAATAATGTTTTGATGGATGAACTTTTCCATTTTTAAAAGGCCCAATTTTAAAGACTATGCCTACCTATCTATCATGTGGCTATAAACGGAAGGGAAGATACAAATGGAAAATTCTAGTAAAAAACTCACTCCGGTCCTCAAAGACTTTTAAAAAAAAAAAAAAACTAAAGTATACTTTTAGTCCTTTAAGTTTTACATAAGGTATACTTTTGGTCTATTAACTTTATAAAGTGTACTTTTGGTCCTAAAATTCTAATACCGCTAGCGTTGCTAACGGAAAACATTGACGAAGCGAACTCAAATAATGATTAATACTCCCTCCGGTCCTAATTATAAGACATAGTTGACTTTTTTGGAGAAATTAAGGAAGCTAATTAAATTACTTTAGACTATTTTTATTTTTATTTTTTTCTTTAAATTAGTTAGTTTAACTAATAAACTAATATGTAATCTAAAGATGCACAACATATGAAATGATTAAGTAACTTATTTAGCTTTCTTAATATCTCCAAAGAAAGTCAACTATGCCTTATAATTAGGACCGGAGGTAGTAACATTTAATTACATAAATTTTATATATTCTTTAATTTATCCATATTTTAAATTTAAATTTTATAATATTTAATTACATAGTCATCACTTAAGTTTACACTGTTATCACTTAAGTTTGCATTTTTCGTTAGTAAAATTAACGGCGTTAGAATTATAGGACTAAAAGTATACTTTTTAAAGTTAAGGAACCAAATATATACCTTATATAAACTTAAAGGACTAAAAGTATACTTTAGCCCCAAAAAAAAAATCTCTAATTTATATTATTGGTTAAATATCATTTTTGTCATAGAAGTTTAATTTAAAGAGTACTAATCACCCCAGAAGTTTTTTTTGTCTCACTTTTGCCCCGAACGTTAACAAAATAGAGTAAATATGGCTCGGGAGTTTGTTTTAGGAGCAAATTTATTCTGGAAGTTTACAAAGAATCAACAGATGGGCAAGATTGCTATGCTTTTAAACTTCCAAGGAAAAAATGAGACCAAAAAACTTCCGGGTGACCAGTGCTCCTTAGGCTAAACTTCCATAGTGAAAATGGTTTTTAACCTTTTATCTTATTGACATAGATGAGCTAGTTAATAATCAATCTATGACCTGTTAATATATATAGTTATGTCAACGAGCTGCTTTAGTTAACATATACAAGTTTGTCAATAGTTGCTCTTTGATTTGTTAATATAGTCATATACGCTTATCAAAAAAATTAATTCATATTTAAAATCCATATCACTGAAGTCCTGATGAATTTTTTGCAGAGAAATCTACCATTTTACTTTTTTGATGTTTTTTCTGGTGTTTTGGACATGAGATTTTTCCAACATTCTAATGATTTTTTAGTACATTGTGCCAGTTTGAGGGTGGAGTGTGAAAACCAAGAAGATTGTACCAAACGAGTTTTTTGTTTTCCAGCAACGCGTGGTCGCGGTGAAATATATATATATATATGCATCATGAAACGACTTGGCATTAGTTTTGCTAGCATCTTGCTGGAGATTCCAAAAGACTTCAGAAGAATTTGATTGGAGGTGAATGAACTTTTAAATTTAGCCTGTTACACACACATATATATATATATCACAATGAGTAAGCAGAAAGGTATTTGAGAATTTGGCTAAAAGAAGGTAGGTACGAGTTATATTGTACATGGTTTGTGAAATCGGACCGGACCGGCCGGTTCAAACCGGGAACCAGCCAACCGGCTGTGAAATCAGTCCGGTTTGGTGTAAAACCGGACTGACCCGGTGAAACCGGTATAAACCGGCCAGATTACAAGGATCAACTCGGTTCCAGTAATTTTTTTTTTTTAAAGGCAATCTGATTTGAATATCTGAAAATGTCACAAGTATTGAAGTATATGGTTATTTTACTACCGATCTAAAGTATTGAAATGATATATAGTATATGAAATTTAGGTTGGTGTGATGAGAAATTAATTATTTTCCAATTTTTTTATACCTCACCGGTCTAGCCCCGGTTAACTCCGAACTGACCCACTAACGACGTTAACCCAACACCCCAACCGGTTCAGTCACCGGTCCGAGTTTCAGAACCTTGATATTGTGTCATCGTGTGGGCAGTCATAGACCTTTTTTACCAGAAAATTATTTTGCCTGTACATTAGGATATACATTTTACGGAGTAAAGTGTTTTCCTTTTACTTTTAAAACTTGCTTTTCCCTGATGACGGATTGGCTTCTCATAAAATGATAAAATTAATTGGCTCATGAATGTGGGTCTGGTTTTATTGGTTCTCCATGATTTTTCGAAAACTGTTGATTGAGATAGAGTGAAATGAAGTCACTTTCCTATGTATGATGCAGACCGCGAAGGCTATATTAATCTCAGTGAAGAATAATATCTTATTACTATTACTATTAGTTATTGTTAGAATTAGAATTTTAAATCTAGATCACGATAGATTCAGAATATTTCCAGTTACAGATTTGATGTATATTTTCATCTACGCACATATCTATATAGTCATATGTACTCTTCGTCATTATTCAATATACATACTTTTGAGAGTTTCATTAGATTTATCATGGTATTAGAGTATAAGGTTTTTGAACCTGAGATAAAACACTTAGAAAAACATATTAAATACTTGAGAGAGATGCCTTTGAATAATGATGTAAGTTCTCCTTTGTTTTTGCATGCCTCAGACAAGTTAGGGCTAGTTTTTGTTAGTGAGTTGTCAGAGCAAGACTAACTATTTAGAATAGGTGGTAGGCATGACAAATGCGCTCTTACCTAAAAATAAGTTTGGATCTTTAATGGTTCGTTAAAGAAGCTTGTGGGATTCAACTGATCTTTCTAATTGGATTCCATGTTATGTCATGGTGAAAGGATAGCTCAAGAGTTCAAGGAGCTTTGAAAGACCGTCAAGCATACTCAAACGATAGTGAAAATATGGTTGGACCTTAAGGAACACTTTAGGAAGGGTAATGCTCCTAGGGCGTATGAATTTCAACGTGATATAGCATGTCTCTGGCAAGATAAGGGCATATGAATTTCAACTTGATATAGCATGTCTTCGGCAAAACAAACAACCTGTGGCATCCTACTACACTGAGTTGAAATTTCAGCCAGCCACCCTCAATCTGAAGGCACCAAGCATACATAAGTTAAAAAATGAAGTCAATTCAGCCTCTAACACAATAGATGAAAGGTGCAAACTCCATGTTTTGGCGGCAACAATGTAACGACACTTGCCTTCAACGTTGGACCTTCAACCTTAATCAACTATCGTCGCTCTCTCCATTTTCCCTTTCTCATGAATGAGAAGCAGGACGCGCCAAATCCTCCTTTTGTTCCTTTCCTTTTTTATTCCTTGGGAGCAACAAAGTAATTTCACCTTCTTAATTAATCACATTCCATACACTTGGGACTTTTCTTAGAGGATAATTTTCTATTGGATTTTTTTTTAAAAAAAAATGTACCACAGAAGTTAAAGTGATTTTCCCTCTTTAAAAATTAAGTGGAAGATCATGAAAACCCTTGTCACCTGTCACTTCTAAGCAAAATATTGGATTTGAGCTTCTTTTTTTTTGGGCAAAGGATTTGAGCCATGTGAATGAAATGCACAAACATATGGCTTTTCCACAAAATATATAACACAACTGCATTTTTTAAGACTCAAACTTGAGACACTTGATTAAACTAAGTACAATTCTTTCTTAGTTGAACCAAATGCTTAGTGATATATTCTAAATTACATTGAAATAACAGTAGGAAAATTAAGGGAAAAAATAAGACAGAATTTGCAAGTCGAAAACAAGGATTCCCCTTGGATTTTTCAGTGCTTGAGCAATTCTATATCTTTTTTATAAGAAAAAGAGAAGAAGAAAAACAACAACAACAACAACTCGGTACAAGAAAACACAGTAAACAGTAAATGAATAGTAAAAATAGTATCATATAATCTTGATTAATAGTACTACGATACTAAGCCATCCAATGTCATCTCAAATGGTAAAAGGCAGAATGAGACAAGTCGTGCATAGAAATACAGGATCAAACTCTCTTATTGTATCAAAAAAGATAAACTAGAAACTACTAGAAGTATATACTGCGACAATGGTTTGTTTACTAAATTCTTTTTACACTGTATCTTCTTGACTCTCTCACATCAAACACTACAAAAAATACAGCAAAATTGAATGACTCCAACGAAAGATGATCACTTTAAAAAACCAAATGAGCCAACAAAGAGCAACAAAATGATGTGAGGAATAACACTAAGAAAATCACAGAAACTTCAGCAGCTAACCCTCTAATTTGATCACCGAATCTCCTTAAGAAATTCCTCTTTTTCTTCTTTGGGGTGAACTTCATCCTCAATATTTTTCTCTCCCACTTCCTCGCTCCTTCACTTTTTCTTCTTTTCTTCCCCACTTTCTCATTACTCTTACCTTTGCAACAACACGGGCAATACCATCAATATGGGCAATACTAAAAATATTCCATCCATGATGTTATAACCCCTTTTATATGAAACTAGATGCTGAGAACAAATCTCAAGTAACTTTGGCTCACTACTAGAATGCAAATAATGAGTAACCCTCTCTTTCTCTTGTTTCACGCACTCCGCAGCCTGTAATCGGAAGGTAAAAGAACAAGTAGTAATTATACTTATCCAATAACAAAACAAAATAATAAGACACATCATACATGACAGAGAATCCACACCTTCGCAATATAATCAGGGAAAGAATGTTCTAAGATCCAGTTTGAAGCCTTCCGGGAATAATAGGAAGCAGTGTCTTTGAGCATGGCTGCTTCAAAATCATTCTCATAGCAATCCATTTTCCCCATACCAATTTCAACAAATATATCTAAGACATTCTTTAATAGAACCCGATCAATCTGCTCTCCCTCGCGTTCTTGATCAATCTTTATGTTTCAATGAATTGGATTAATAACAATCTAATTTCGAAAATCATAGTTACAATAAAGCAGAAAAACATACAAGAGAAATTACTGCATCCCTCACTTTCACATTTATTTCCTTGTAGACCTGGAAACGACACGGCAAATAAGATTATCTTGAAATTAAGCAGTATTAAACTGAAGCAAAGACAATGGAATAGAAATTTAATTAGCAAGCAGTACCACTACAAGGTAATCATTACAAAAATAGTTAGAGAATACCCAGAAAACAATGTCAGGTAAAATAGTAACAATACCAGCTCACGGAAGCGAGTAAATCCAACTACAGTAAGGGGCTGAAGAGAATTCGTAGGAATGAAAAACCGATGTAGATAGTGAGAGAAATGAGACAGCCGCCTAACCATAATTTTGAGGTTTGCCCACCTCTTTACAAGTTCTCTCAACATAAGTTCGTCATGTTTTTCTCTGAAAGCAGGCAGAACCTAAACCAAAAGCGTAAGAAAGGTTATCAGATGAAATCATGAAATTTAGAAATCAAAATAATTGACAACTAATAAACATAACATTCCAGAAATGAATTGTGCAAGAAATCATGAAACTGCCAACCACATTACTCAGTAATCTTGTAGGAATGAGTAATCCCAACATTGATATCATATATCCCAGTTCTAAACGTGTTCCTCATCAATACCATATGATGGCATTACTCACCGTTGATAGTATATACTCTTCAAGAGACTCCCAAAACTTGTCGTAGAGTTGTCGGGAAAAATCGTTGGTTGGCCTTTGAGTACACATATTGTAGGTAGTCCTGTGATACGATTTAAGGAAAATGTAGCTCCTGATAAGAAATATAAAATCACCTCTAGTAAATATTCAATCATGTAAGGAATTGTAACAACTACGAGAAGGATACGTATATAGCATCATGGAGTCCTCAGAACTGAGTTGTTCCTCGGACAACCCTTCTAGATTGTTCTTCAGCTTCGTGATGCCTTTCTGAATAAGGTCCCATCCTTGTTCTAGGTCGATGGTCTTGCGCTCACTCATCGACATTTCAGCAAACCACGTTTTCAGCCCAGATACCAAAATCTGCAATGTACACCTAGAATCTTTAAATTACAAGGAAAATTCCAATCAAACAGATGACAACTTCAAAACATCCACAGCCAAATCAAGAACACCAAAACAAAATGTCATTAAAACCCCAAAAAGAATTGCTTCAAATTTGCCCCCAAATTTTACTGTCCATCAAGAAACCACAGCCGAGCAACTTCATCTATAGCATCACACCGCCATCAGGTACAAGACGAGAAGATTAAGCAGAAGACGGCCGATGCACGAGATCACCGAAAAAGGGCAATGGAAAAAGATACATACAGTAAAAAGATGAACACTGTCGATACCCTGACGAAGGAGACACCCCAACCGAAGCAGCAAGTCGAAACGAAACCCAAGAAATAATCGGTAAAGGAGGGAATGATCCAAGAGATGAAGAAGACAACCGAGAAATAATCGGTAAAGTAGGGAATGTTCCAAAAGGATGAAGAAGACGGTTATAAGAAAGGGCCATTCTTGATTCTTGAGCGCATATAATAATATAGGGTGAAGGAGCGTTTTTGCCAATCAATTATTAGTCTAAGAGCGATTTTATCAACTAACTTTTAATGGGCCCAAAAATGCCAAAGAACAATTAAACGTGTAAAAAAAATACAACTCCGTTTCTGGAACAGTAACTTCCGTCTATTTGCACGCCATGTGGGATTTTGAATGCCAGCTCAGTCACTTATGTGTAAATTTCACTGCCCAGGTGGCTTTTGTGTTTTCTTTTCTTTCTTTTTTTTTGTTGAATCCCCATTTGTTTACCCAAACCCTGTCGACAAAACGAGCAACGGCGACAGGGTTAATGGTGTCGTCCCAAGAAGAAGTTATGAAGGAATCGCGCCGCACTGGATTGTAATCGGTAGATTGGACTTCCCGTGTATGTTCGTGAAAGGACCGAATAGGATTGGATGTAGGTGGGAGCGCAAGGTCATAGAGCTTGACGGAACCATCGCCTATGGCGGCGACGAGGAGGGAATCGTGCGATTCAGACCAAGCGACATCGTATGCCCCATCGGCTGTGTCGTAGGCTACCATCTCGGAGATGGGCATGCCGGGATTCGGCGAGAGGTCGAGGACGTGAACTCGACCATTCCCGAGGATGCCGAAGTTCTGGGCAGTGGCGACGACGATGCGGTTCTCGTAGAAGGAATTGAACTTGACGGAGTAACCACTGAAAGGAGTTTTGAAAAGGGGCATGGCTGAGTGGTGCTAGCGTCGGTGAAGCAATCAGAATTTGAGGTTTTGGTTAGATGGAAAGTGAAATTGAAGATTTTCTGATTTATGAATTTTGACTTTGCGTTCAATTTGATCGGCGATTACCGCTGGTTTTTGTGGTTCTCGCCGTTGCTCGTTTTGTCGACAGGGTTTGGGTAAACAAATGGGGATTCAACAAAAAAAAAAACACAAAAGCCACCTGGGCAGTGAAATTTCCACATAAGTGACTGAGCTGGCATTCAAAATCCCACATGGCGCTCTTCAAAATCCCACGTGGCGTGCAAACAGACGGAAGTTACTGTTCCAGAAATGGAGTTGTATTTTTTTTACACATTTAATTGTTCTTTGGCATTTTTGGGCCCATTAAAAGTTAGTTGGTAAAATCGCTCTTAGACTAATAGTTGATTGGCAAAAACGCTCCTTCATCCTAATATATAAAAATAGCTTCTTCTTTTTTTTTTTGTGATACAATAGGCAAGCCAAGGCTTGAAAAGATGAAAAGGATTAAGCTAAAGAACCTAATCCACAAGGGGAGAATAGAAAACACTAGCCATTACAGGCTACTTGATCTCTCTGCACAATATGTAGACATCCTGCAGGAACATCTAGAACAAGAACCATATCTGTGTCAGCGGGAGCTTGATGGCCCTCCTTTGCCATATAGTCAGCGCAAGCGATGTTGTTCCTTGGAGTATAGTGGATCTCAACACTCCAGTCACTGAAGAGAAGATCTCTGGCTGCTTTAATGACATCTTTGAGAGGGTGATCAGCGTGACAGGAATCTCTCATAAGGATGGTAATGGCATCAAGGGAATCAGAGTAGAGAAGGATTCTCTGTATACCCATTCGCCGACCCATAATCAATCCTGTCAAAATGGCATAAATTTCTGCCTCAACTACAGTCTATAGGCCAAGGTGTTTGTAGAACCCCATCAACCAATGACCTCTGGAATCCCGGATAACACCCCCACAAGTGGCTTGGTGTTGACTCCGAACAGAACCATCAACATCGATACGGACACTATCAGTAGGAGGTGGAGTCCAAGAGTTCTCCTCGAACCTGCAGAAACGGAATACTCGGTGAGATAGACTTCTATTCGTGATATTTTCCATAAGAAGGTATTTGCACCAATGAAGCATCTCCTTGGTATCCTTGCTTTCTCCTTGAAAAAGAAATCTGCATCTAGATGTCCACACGATCCAGCATCCCAAGCTAAAAACACGCGACCAGGAGTAGTTCTGGAATTCTGTTCTCCCTGGCTTGCTTGATGTATTCCATGTGAGCAAAACCTGCAATGAACCTGCAAAAAACTTGGATAAATAGTTAGGTTTTACAATTTCTTTCCAAAAGTTTCTTGCTCTCTCGCAATCCCTAATCACATGGAGCACATTCTCCTCAGTATTGCAATGGAATGGGCAATGACTGTCATTAGTAAGGCCTCTTCTCGCCCTGAGGGAATTGGTAACAAGTCTTTCATGCCCAACTTGCCACATGAAGTGTTTAATTTTTTCAGGGAGCTCCCATCTCCACATGTGGGACCAAAATTTGCTGGAGTTAACACCTCTTTGGTCAGAGAGATAGTCATAAGCCGATTTAACAGAGAAACCTTTATCCTTAGCGGGCCTCCAGGTGAACAGATCAGGAAGATTATTATAAGGGGGATAAACTTTAGATATTGAATTAATAACCCCACGCGGAAGAATACCCTGCCACCTGTTTGTATCCTATCTTCCATTTGGCAAAAGTTGGTCCTTCACTTATTCCCCTCGATTAATTAATGACAGATTGAAAGCGAAAGTAGCGAGAGGACGATCAAAAGGCAGCCAAAGATCAGACCATAACTTGGTGTCAACCCCATTGTTAATTTTCCTTCCAATCCCGCCAAGGAAGCAATTCCAAACTTCGACAATTGCTTTCCATGTGGTGGATGAGTTTTTCTTTTTCAAAACATTAGGCACCGATAACCCGCCACAGTTATATTTGGACCACAGGCATTGAACCCACAAGGAATGTCGCTGCGTTAAAAGACCCCAGCAGAGTTTCATAATAAATGCTTTATTCTGAAGCTGAGGTTTTTAAACCCAAGACCCCCCCTGTTTTTTGGCCTGGGTGATTTTATCCCATGCGACAAGGTGCATTTTTCTCATATCTTCATTCTGGGACCATAAGAAATTTCTTGAGATTTTGTCAATTTCATTGATAATAGCAACAGGGATAAGCGTTGACTGCATGTAGTAGCTGGGCAATGTGGAAAGCACGGCCTTGATTAAGACTGATCTGCCAGCAATAGTCAGAAGTTTGCTTTTCCATAAGGACAGCCTTTTGCGAGCTTTTTGCACAATAACATGATATGTATCCTTTGTAATCCTCTTATGGATAAATGGAACCCCAAGATATTTCCCAAGATCTGAGGTGATTCCAATTCCAAGCAATTGGCTAAGCTCTTGAGCTCTATTAAAGTTTACATTGGCAGAACAGAACATTCTGGACTTGTTAAGATTAATTTTGTGACCGGAGACTTCGCAAAAGCTTTGCATAACATTACGAACTTCAATCATTTGGCTAGAGGAAGCCTCCATAAACAGAACAAGGTCATCAGCAAAAAACAGATGGGAGATATGAGGCCCTCCGCGTTTGAACGAGAAAGGTTTCCACCGTCGTGCTTCACACTCCATCTTAATATGGTGTCCCAGACACTCCATACAAAGGACAAAGATGTAAGGGCTTAAAGGATCACCCTGCCTTACTCCTCTAGATGGCGTAAAACACGAACCTTCATCACCGTTCCAAAGGATAGACATGGAATTAGTAGAGATACAGGCCATAATGAGCTCAACAAGGCTGTTGTCCAGATTCAGAGAAATGAGGGTGTTCCTGATAAATCCCCAGTCAAGTCTGTCAAATGCTTTCTCCATATCAATTTTAACTGCAACGAATCCTTTCCTCTTACTTTTAATTCTCATAGAGTGAATGATTTCCTGAGCTATGATAATGTTGTCACAAGTCGATCTTCAGGCAATGAAGCTGCATTGCTCAGGGCTGATAAGATGATCCGTAACATCTTTAAATCTATTCGCCAGAATCTTAGTAATAATCTTGAAGCTTACATTGCATAGAGAAATGGGACGAAAGTCCCTCAACACGGTAGGGTTGTCCACCTTAGGGATGAGAACGACCCGAGATTTATTTATACTAGTCATAGCTTGAGGCCTGCTGAAGCACTCCTCTATAAAGTCACAAATTTTGTCACCTATAATATTCCACTAGATTTGAAAGAAGTGAGCTTGAAAACCATCAGGCCCCGGCGCCTTAAAAGCACCCATCGCAAAAGTAGCGTTTTTTATCTCTATTTTGGAAACTTTCCTTGAAAGAAGACGCAACCTGTTAGGATCAATAGAGGGGAAATTTGAGCACCATCCACCAGGGTCTTTGACAGATTGATCACGAATATAGAGATTTTGAAAGAAATCATGGGTCATCAATTTCGCGACATTATGATCCTCAATCCAATCCCCGACATCATTCATAATGGCGTCAATTCTCTTCTTTTTCTTTTTTATAATAGTAGACGCGTGAAAAAATCTCGTGTTTCTATCTCCATCCTGAAGCCATTTACATCTCGATTTTTGAAACCAGGTGATTTCTTCCTGAGTAGCCACTTTATGATATTCATCCCAAAGTTTTTTTTCCAGTCTATGAAGCCCGGTCTGCAAGTTCGCCCTTCTACTTCTATCAATACCCTCGAGGCGACGAATGAGCTCTTTTTTCTTTTTAGTGAAATTACCCACACGGTTGTTATTCCAATGTAAAGCTGTTGATTGAAAATTTTCCAACCCATGAATCCAGTCTTTTCCATGCCAAGCTTCACCAATAATGTAGCTAAAGTCATCTTCAAGAGTCCACGCAACTTGATAGGAGAAGGATTTATGACGGTATATTCTCTGGGCTGAAGAATTAGAATTAACCACAATGACCCTATGATCAGATTTAAATTTAAGGCCATGACGAACAGAGAAATTGGGGAAATCGGTAATCCAGTTGAAATTCGTGAAAACCCAATCAAGCCTCTCTTTCAAACCGCGCCATTCCCAAGTGAATTTGTCACCCTGGATATTAGCCTCAATGAGATTCGTATCATCAATACATTCCTTAAACTGACGCATTGAAGCCCACTGCGGATTGGCCCCCCCAAGCTTGTCAGTTGGAGATAAATATGCATTGAAATCGCCCAAAACTAACCAAGGGGTGCTGGGATTGTCAATAGATCGGAGAGAGTTCCATAAGGTTGTTCTACCAGCTAAAGTGGTCTCACCATAGACAATAGTCATAACACTAATATTATTAGTAAAAAGGTCTCTAATTTGACAGTGGAGCAATTGAGTGGTGGAGTTAAGGTGAGTAACATCAAAAGCACCGCTATCCCACAAAATCCAAATACCTCCAGAGAAACCCGTAGATTCAACCCTGATCCAGTGATTGAAACCAAGTTTACAACAAATTTTATCCGCTTTATCACCACTAACACGGGGTTCCATAAGACATAGAATATCAATGCAATAAGTACTAACAATATCTTTAATGGTTAAATGGAAGGTCCAGCTACCGGCCCCCCTACAGTTCCAAGAAGCAATAATCATAAATAAAATGCAATTAAAAAACACCAGAAATGAAGGAAGGTACTTACCTGGAATTTTCAGTCCCGCCTTGTAAATTTTTCTCAAACTGCAACTGCGGCATTGAAGCTTCACTATTATCCATGAAATCTGGCGCTAGATCCTCATTAGGATCCCATTGCTCAATTGATTGTAAGTTGGTTGGTAGTGCCCGCTGTTGAGTCTGATCTAAAGGAGCACCACAGTTTGGCTAAGTTGAAGTGACAGAAGTTGAAATTTCAGGAATGGGTGCCTGTTTAGATAGGGTATCTAGGTTGCCCTGAACAATGACATGGGCGCGCTGGGTTTTTGGTTTATTTTTCTTTCCAATGATTTTTTTGGGACCCATATGCAGAGTTGAGACCTTATTAATAGAAGATTTACCATGAAGCTTCATACTTGTGGCAGCCTGATCCATCGAAGATCTATGTGATTCGAGAGCATTGATGTTGCTTTTTTCAAGAGGATTAATTGCATCCTTAGCAGGCCCATCGCTGGGCAAGTCCATTAATACACTTTGAGATCCAGAGTCAATAGAAGTGTCCATCGCATTTTGCTGCCCAGGCCCAGAAGAAGGTTGCACATTGCTTGGTCCAGCTATAGAAGGTAGCAGTCCGCTAGGCCCAGTTGGGGAGGTCTTCACACACGTACTAGGTGATTCGGTTGAAGAAGCCCTAGATTTGATTTCCTTAGGCCTATATTGAAATTTCTGTTTATAGCCCAATTCTCCTTTTTGACCGCCTAACCTGCTAGCTGGCAGTGTCACGTCTCCCTGGGTATTTGATTTAACCAGGAGACTTTTATCTCCTTTACTCCCCTCTTGCTTGGCCGGCGCCCTCGAAGAGCTAGGATCATTCTGAAGCATCATAGCGTCAGCCGTTGCGTCATCTCATATCTGCTTGCCATCCCCTTCCAGATCTGCTAATGTTGCAAACCGGGAGTACTTCCTGACAGGATGAGCTATCTTCGACGGCTTGGACCCAGGAACCGAGAGATGACGTTGAGCATCATAGCTTTCAGACCGTTGGGGAATCCGGCTTCGACAGGCAACGATCATCCATGGGCCGAAAGGATCCTCTGCATTTCTCACCGGAGAATTCACCGACGGCCGATTAGGTGGCTGATCCAAACGTTGCTGCGGTAGGGTTGTCTCCTTTTGAACATCCGATGATGAAGGTTTAAATGGACATCCTTCCTTTCGGTGGCCAAATCGCCCACAAGAGAAGCAGATCATCGAAAGTCCTTCATACTCAACATTAAAAATTGATCCCGCAACTATTACTTTGGGAACAAGCTTTTTTTGAAGATTCAATTCGACACAGATTCTTACAAACTTGCCCCTTTGGATTTTGGGATTTTCAGCTTGAAGGTCATGAAGGGTATGCATATCTACAAGAAGTGTGCGTCCAATCCGATCACCCAAGCGTGAGATGCAGTGTTTATTGTAACAATGCATCGGTACATCTGGGATATGGACCCAAGTGGCCACTCTGCCTAGCTGATTCTCATAAGGATTGAAGTATGGTGACCAACGTTTGATCAAAACACAGTGCTGCCGAATTACCCAAGGACCCTCATAGAGAACTTTGCGGTAATGGGCCCTCCACAGCTCCTGATCCTGAAACCTGATCACGAAGTAATTGTTCGGAATGTCAATTAGCTCAAAGCTTGAGAAGCCCCAAAGTTTGGTGAGGAGTTCTTTTAGCACGAAGACATTGAAATTTTTGCCTAACACAGTGAGGATCAATGCGAAGTTCCATGGCTCACACCACTGATTGTATTCTTCTTCTGAACATGGTGCCACTGGGTACATCTCCATAAGCTGCTTCAGTTCTTCAGATTCATCAGGGAGTTTCCAATTTATTTCCTTGTCATTAGCAAAAAGATCATCTTCCTCCATTTCGTGTTCACTGTGAGCAACACCGTTGAATCCCAAGAGGGAAGCACGATAGGAGGAGAACTTTGGTTGTTTTCCTTGATTTTTGTTCAATATCTCTTTGCTGTCTGCATGATTAATTTGTCCAATGGCTTGTTCTGGCACTTTGTCTGACATTGTATCATCCATAATACCCTGGACAGGTTCTTCAATTTTCTTTTTCTTATTCTGATCATCTTGGCCCTCAGATGGTGGTCGGTCCGGTGGCAATTTCTGTTGCCTAGGATCAGGTAATGGGAGAGCGCTAGTTGGTTCAGGAGAGAGCATCATTACTTCAGCTTCTTCTTTTTTCGACAGCAATATCAAAATTAATTGATGATCCCATATTTTTTATTTGCTAAAATAATCCCATCTTTTCTAAAATATTTTCAATAAAATGTAATAAATCCTAATTCAACATTAGAGATACTAATTTCCTACCTTAATTATTCAACAAGGCATACGTTAGAACCGGAGGAAAAAAAGTAATTTTATAATTGGGTTAAGGTGTAAAAATACACATGTGCTTTTCTCCAACGAGCGCCCAGTAGCAAATGCTTTTTTTGGATGCAAAAGTGCACACGTGGTTACAAATTAGGTGCAAAAATACAGTTTGACCGTTAAGTTTGACTTTGACCGATGATGTGACATTTCAAAGGTGCAAAAATACACATGTGATTTGTCAAGAAGAGCGCCCAACAACAAATTTTTTTTTAATTTAATAATTTTATTTCAAGATCCTAAAATAATTTTTCAAGATTATGAATTATTTTTTCAGTATGAGTCAGTATTCTTTTAGAACGGTCAATACTTGAAATATTTTTTCAAGATCCTAAAATAATTTTTCAAGATTATGAAGTATTTTTTCTGTACCAGTCAGTATCCTGAAAGTACTTTTTAGTAACAGTCAGTACCCTGAAATATTTTTTTTCAGTATCAATCAGTATCCTTTTAGTACCGGTCAATACTTTTGAAATATTTTTTCAAGATCCTAAAATAATTTTTCAAGATCATGAAGTATTTTTTCTGTACCAGTCAGTATCCTGAAAATACTTTTTAGTACTAATCAGTACTCTAAAATATTTTTTTTTCAGATACTGACTGGTACATAAAAAATACTTGATAATCTTGAAAAATTATTTTAGGATCTTGAAAAAATATTTCAAGTATTGACCGGTACTAAAAGGATACTGACTGATACTGAAAAAAATACTTCATAATCTTGAAAAATTATTTTAGGATCTTGAAAAAAATATTTCAAGTGTTTACCGGTATTAAAAGAAGGGATAGGATATTGTTACAACCTTTTTTCTGTTACAACCAATGTTACAACCACTTTTCCACCGTTAGATCAGAATCTTAATAGGAGAGAGAAATTATATAGGTAAATGAGATTCTGATCTAACGGTGGAAAAGTGGTAGTAACATTGGTTGTAACAAAAAAAAAGTTGTAACAATATCCTATCCCATAAAAGAATACTGAAAAAAGTATTTCAGGGTACTGACTGGTACTAAAAAGTACTTTTAGGATACTGACTGGTACAGAAAAAATACTTCAAAGTATCTTTTTAGTACTAGTTAGTACCCTAAAATATTTTTTCAGATCTAAAAATAATTTTTCAAGATTATGAAATAATTTTTCAGTACAGGTCAGTATTCTAAATATCTTTTTAGCACCCGGTAGTAATTAAAATAAAATTATTAAAATAAAAAAATTGTTGTTGGGCACTCTTCTTGACAAATCACATGTGTATTTTTGCACCTTTGAAATGCCACGTCATCGGTCAAAGTCAAACTTAACGGTCAAACGGTATTTTTGCACCTAATTTGTAACCACGTGTGCACTTTTGCACCCAAAAAAAGCATTTGCTACTGGGCGCTCCTCGGAGAAAAGCACATATGTATTTTTGCACCTTAACCCTTTATAATTTTATAATAAACTATACTCAATGATCAACATTAGGCTATATATATACGCGTGGTGGGTTGCTTGCACTCATTTTTATTTTATTTTATAAAATAACTTAACCCATTATAATTCATATTATCAAGAAAAAAAAACTAATAAACCGACTGGAAAAAATACTTGAGCATATTTTTTCCCTCTAATAAATTTGGAAAACACAAAGCTTTTCCACAAAATATTTAATATAGTTACATTTTTTTTAAGACTTAAATTTGGGACGTTTGTCTAGATTTGTACAATTCCTACCGATTGAACCAATTGTTTATTGATATCTTCTAAATTATATTAAAATGACTTTAGGCAAAATCTTGAAAAAATATGATTTTAGGCAGATCAAGAAAAAATATGACCCAAAAAACAAAAACAAGCTTAGTAGAACTTACTTGGTTCCGGAATTTTGAAATTTGATATCCTTTTTTCTCAAAAAGAGGGAAAATCACGTTAAGGTAACAAACAGCAACTCCCCCTACCACGATGCGCGGTTGCAACAATTTAATAATATGAAAGCACATCATCACCGTCCATTCATCCAAATCATTATAAAATTGAATAAAACACAAACGGACATACAGGAAGAGAATTGGTTTTCAAATCTACTAATACAAACTGATGATAGACATTTGCAAAAATCTCAGTAATTATTTCAGCAGATACTATTCTAGTGATGACAACTTCTGTAGGCTCTTCATCATTTTAAATTCCACCCTAGTATGCAAGAGCAAGAAACTACATGACTTATTTTCTTAGCAAAAGAATTTCAAGCCATTCTAGAATAAAGACTTATTATAGGAAAAAGACGTACAAATTCCTCAATTGATTCCCAAGATACCAGAGTCCATTTTCTGCAAAAGGTTGGAATTATAGCCTAACTGCCTCTCTATATGAAAGGGATATATGAAAGGGGGCACCAAACTTTGTGCCTCTTATGAGAACACAATAGGCGGAATCAGTATTTCTATACAGACACTAAGGCCTTCCGAGCTCCCATCAGTGAAGCAATAGAATTGTACTTTACGCAGTCATCAATCCAAGCATACTCTTGAAAGAAGTAACTAAACTAAAGACCATGTCTTAAATGAATTTCCCTTCTCTAACCTTGATCTTCAATCTCCTCCATTCTTTGGTAAGTTAGAGTTTAGAAAGTCTACAATAAGTAAAGAATTTAGCAAGTTGAATTTGTGATAATTGTCACTGCAAAAAAAATAATAATAATAATCTTTGCTAAGAAATTCTTAGAAAAATAAACGACATAAAAGAGAAATAGATTAATGTCCCACTACGAGAATTATTTTTTTAAAAAAAAAACATCCTCCCCTTCTTTAGTGATGACTCATGAAGTACCTTTCTTTTAACTCTAACTTCATTCGACGAAATGATAACTTTACTCCAGATTTGTTTTTAAAAAAATTATAACTACATTGAATTTCTTGATAAAGAATAATGTTTCTCAATGTACCTGTGGAGGCTTAAAGAGATATTCAATTGGAAATATTATGTCGAGGAAAAATACGTCACCTTTATAAGGTGTTCCCATATAAAATAAAAAAGAAGTTAATCAAGATTGCCTATTTATGGCAATGGAAGTTGTAGTTAATCTATGCCCCACCATATCATTACAAAGCTTCGCATTGAACCAAAAAGAATGCAGGCCTTGTCTGCATTGATGAATAATGGCAAAAAGTGATCTAAATGTTTACTGGGTTTTCAGATTCAACATAAAGTGAATGACAATAAATACCCTTACTTCACTTGGGCAAGAGGTAAATTAACTAAGTTTCCCCTACCTACTCTAACTGTCATTTCATCATATTATTTACAATAGAAATATCAATAACTCTGGCTAGGGATGTCCAAAAAATCTAGTAGTCTAGGTGGCCCGACCCGGTCCGGTCTGTGTAACATCCTAATTTTAATTTTAGGATTTAAGTATAATTATGAAATTAATTATTGAAAATTTAGGTTTATATCCCCCTTAATTGATTTATTTTGGGGAAAAGAATAAATTCAAGTAAGGAATAATTTAGGCCTAAAAATTTTAGAAAATTATATTTCATGGCCTAGAGGAATTAATTGAGAAAGAAAATCCTTAAATGGAAATTAAGGATTTAATTTGTAATGATTACCCAATATTTACAATTAAATAAACAAAAAAAAAGACTTAATTTCAATAAGTCATGAAGGATCAAGTGGGATATTTTCAGGGGTCCCACAACATAATACATTATCTTTTCCTCTCAACCTTTACGTATAGAACCTGTTCCTCCATTCTTCAATAATTCATTTTGGACTTGCCTATATTCATTTCAATTGCAATCTTCCAATTCCAACCCAGCTAAACCACACGGCCCAAACCAAACCCAAACCCAACAACCAAACTGACCCACTTTGCCTTCTAATATATGACCAGACAATATCCATTATTTCTTTTCATCTCCAGCTCATCAAAATGCAACAGTAGGGATATTAACAAAAGATAATGACAACAAAAGTGGATCACGCCATCAGAGAAAAAGATCACAACGCCGAGACAGACACAGAAGCAACGGAAGATCAGCAAAAAACAATCTTGCACCATACTTCTTGAGCCAAACGCCACCACCTCTCATTATAAACCAAGCTGCATTCTTGCAGTAGCCAAGAAAGAAATAGACTGAGAGTGTGAGACGGAAGGAGAGAAACAGAGAGTGAGAACGTGAGAGAGTGGGTGCATGAAAGAAAGCTGAAACAAAGTAGAGACCGAAAGGTTTGAATGTGCAAATAAGCTTGAGTCTCAAACAAGGTGAGTCTTTAAACTTATCCCTCAAGCTTTTGCAAAAAAGAAAAAAAAAATCTGTATGATAGTTCTCTGTTTTGAGGAGCTAAAACAGAGGAAAAACTATATATGGGGGAGTACATGTTGTTGTCATAGTCTATATATATATATATATATATATATATAAATGTGCGCTGTTGCACATTGAATAAAAGGGAAGGAACTTATGATTAAGTTGCTGTTTGAAGGAAAAGAACCAAAAGCTTTGCTTGCTATGTAGATTTGTCTATAGATAAAATATTTAATGCATGCTGATATATGTGTGTTATACCATGAACCCATTTTAAGCTAAAGTATATTGAGAAAAAGAAAGAGAATAGGAAGGCTTTAGTATGTGTGTGTTAAAGGCATTGCAAGAAGAAGGAAAAAAGGAGGGGGGGAATATATAGGAAGGATTTACCATATGTGTGTGTGTGTGTGTAAAAGCTATATAATAAGGAGAGAAGAGAAAACTTGACTTTAATGTAAGTAGATATTGTTCTGTTCTGGGAATAGGACTGATTGGACTTGACTAGGTGTCAAGCCTAGAGCCTACGTACCCGATGAAGGGATCAAAGTCCACGTAATTCGCAACACTAGTTGGCGTTAGCCAAAGGGGTGGTGTGTACGCTCTGTGTAGCAGAAAGTAAAGGTGATAAGTTAGAACGTGTGCACCTGATTAATTGACCCCTGTATTTATAGAGGCGTCCGTGGCGGATATCTCGGCCACGCAAGATATCCGGGGCGAGTATCGTGGGGATTATATCATGTTGATATAATCTGGATTCTCCTATAATGTCGATAGATAGGATCTGCTGATATGTCCTTCGTTGGGCCATATCCCAAATATGGGCCTTGGACCGGTCCTAATAGTTGCCCCCCAGCTCGGTTGGTCAGGTTTCTGAGCTGCCGAGTGATAGGGCAAAACTTTTTAGCCTAAAAACTCCGCAAGTGCACGGGCCATATCAAGTAATAAAGTGATGAGAAAAGTATCGTTCCCACAAGGACTTAGTATCACAACCTTTAGTTGAGCATTAATTTCACAATTTCGTTTAAGTTGAGGAAAACAAAAATTGAATTTAATTAAGAAAAAGAAATTAAAACTAAAATAAAAATAAGAAAAATACCACAACAATCAAATGAGCAACCTAGAGTCACTAATCCCTTATTTGATTTTTAGATTTTATCCCCACTAAATTAACTTTGACTTAATCTAATCAGCTAATCTAGAGTATCAATGTCTATAAATGTCTGTCGGTCTACTTATACACCTACCTCAAATAATTATGCAATGCCTCACATAATTAATTAAGATGCAATTCAAATCGGACTCACTCTAATTTGACTATGCGGAGCTTCTAGGTATATGTCTATCCTAGACGCAAATTAGATTAAAACCTAACTTCACATTAAATTTAAATCTAATTCCACATTATTTAATCCCAAGGTCAATTTAGGATTCCCTCTTTCAAGTCCAACCCTAAATCCCCAAAACATGCTCAATGGTGTCCAATCAATAAGCAATAACAATGAACACAGGATTAAATAAACTGAAATAAAATTAAGCAAAACTAATTAGTGGAAATAATCTCTAAAACCCAAACAAGTTCATAATACTCTAGGTTGCAAAAGAAACTAGCCACACATGGCTTTAATAAAATCCATAACCAACAAAAATGAAAAGATAACAATTCAGATTCAAAGAAGAAGGAGAAGAGGAAAGAAAATTTCTTCGTCGCCTCCACAGTCCTTCCGTCTTTCCTTGGAGATGATGAAGAGAATTGAAACACTCAACCTCTGCTCCTCTGCTTCTTCGTCCCTTCCTTCTCGTTCCGTGTCTCTCCGATCTTTTTTTCCGTCTTCCTTTTTCTTCTGTGTCTTTGCCTCCCTATTTATAATTTAAGTCTTGGGTCACTGATTTTCTTTTTCTTATTACAAAGATATCTCATATCTTGTAATTTACTCCATCAGATCACACAATTGATTTTGTTTCTATTTTTCTTGCAGGGGACCATCAAGTTTGGCTAATTGCATATCCTCTTATTGCCTTTTCTACTTCATTCCAAATCAGCTAATATTTCCTACACACAAAAAAATAGGATATGAGTAGATTTTATGTTGATTTATTCTTTGATCCCAAGTTTCATTCAGTTATGGAAACGTTCATAAAAGATAATTAAATAGGTATATAATATCAATAATTCCAATTAAATCTCATAAAATATACACCTATTTAATGATAAAATATATACTCATCACCGAGATGTGTTGTACCCCTAGTCGGCTTTCTTTGCTGAGATGAGGTGTCGATTCGAACTACTTCTGAGGTCCGAGGTTTGTTCTCAGAATTCCTGGTGGCGCCCCTATTGCCTTAGATGACCGGGGTTTCGCGTGTGCGCTGGGATCCGAGATAGAGCCTCAAGGACCGAGATGATACCTCGTAGTTGACGCGTCTGAGGTGACCCCATGGTAGGGGGTCTCGGTTATTCAGGCTGTTTGCTGACGACTTCGGGCAAAAAACTTTTTGCATTTGCCATCTTTACTTTCTGACACCTAACAAGATATTACTGGGGAGAGCTTGTAACCGTCGTGCTTTTCTATGCCCCGATTTTTGTGCGCATTTAATGCCCCCACTTCGTGCGGTACACGACCTCTCTTGTTTAGGTGCAAAGACCTTTTTGCCCCCAACGTTTGAATGCTTTTGTCTTATTGAAAAGTACGTTTCTTGCGTTTGATTTCTCATTTCCCTCCACTGTAATCACGGTGCTTCATTTTCTCTCTGGTTTCCCAGTGTCATTTCTTTCTACCACTGCCAAACTTTTGCTGCTTTACCCATCCACAGTTCGTGCTTCCTTCATCTTTTTCCTTCCAGGTACTCCACTTGTTCTCCTTTGCTCCTTTACGGTGTAACTTTGAATTTTTACCGTTTATATACTCGTTCTTCCTTCTTCCTGATCTGCTAGGTAGGCTTATAGTTCAATTTCTGGGTTTGCCTCTGATATGAGAAGCCCTTTTCTAGCGCTCCCGTTAACCCTAACATATCCTGAGTTTATCCTCGTAACTGTTTCTCCTTCTTCATACACCCTTTAGTACCTAAGTTCTTAGTTCCCTTTCAATGGATAGAGGTAATAACTTCCCCCACTCAAACCCAATGTTAACACCTGCGGAAATGTTGAATGTTTAGATCTGTAGGTTCAAAATAGGAATGTGAAAAGAATGTCGTTCTGTAGTGTATTTTAGTGTGTTAATTTACTTGAAGAATGTTAAATCTCGTTGTGATCGACCCTTCTTTGTCAAACCAGGAACAAGGTTCTCTTCACCAACGAACGTTAAGATGCTAACGGAGAGTTGTGCTCATTTTACATTTTAAATAGTTTGTTGGTATTTAAGGTCCAATCAATAGTTAATTGTGCTGGACGCTCCTGAGCCAATAGTTTGTTGGCCAAATCGTACATTAACCCTTTATATAATTATAAGTTATAATTGTGATAATATAGAGCCTTGTGATCGGTGATTGTGCGGGTTGTGTTCCTCGAGCTAAGATTAAGCTTGGAATTAAGGTAACCGGGGTTAATTTATTTTATATGCTTGTTTTAGGCATTAAGGTATTTTTCTAAGTGTTACTTTTATATACACTACCTGTATGTGTTTTGAAAAATTATGTATATGTTTGAATATGAAATTATTTCAGTGAAGCAGTGTATTTTCCAATTTGTGTATTTAAGTTAATATTGTTATTGGGGTTGTTATTGTGGTGATGATTATAATGTTTGTTGTGAGATGATGTATATGGAATAATAATTCAATAAAATGTTGTTGAAAATTTTTTATATTATTTCTTCTGTTGGGGGATATGTTGAATTGTATGGAAGAGATTGAGGGTGAAATTGTGCCCATCGACTCTCTCATTCTTAGCCCGGAATTTGAGTTGAGTGTTTTGGGCGAATACCTCCCTGTTATGGTATATTGGTGGTGACATGGAAGGGGACAATATTCTTGAAGTGACTAGCTAACCTTGGCTAGGTATAGTAGCACTGATAGATTGTACCATGTCCAGATGATATAAGGAGGAGCAGGATGGATGAGTAGAGATGATTTTAAATATTGTTAATTATTATGTATTATTTAATTATTATTGATATTTTAATTACGATAATAAACCTGCTTCTCTGACTTGCAATCCTTTCTTGTATATTTGATAAATTAATTTTAGTTACGAAGACTTTATGTCTCACCCTGTTATTATTAAATTTTTCAGGCGATACCTCTAACCCTACTCAAGGACAAGGGAAGCACCTAGAGGCATAGACGTTGTGAAACTTGTAGGCCTCTTTTTGGTACTAGTGTTGTATTGATTTATATATTGTCATTAAAGGGTCTTATATTTTTGAAATACTACATTAACTATTTTTGGATTAATGTTATTTTCTGAAGGCCTTACTTTATACACTAATATATTATAGTGGATCCAAAATTATATGTTTTGCTAAAATTGTTTTGTCTAGACCTTTTATTGTGGAGTTAATGTTGTAAGACTCATGGGCTATAAAATCTCCTGTTCGATAATTGTGCCCAGAGTTATGGATATTTTGTTGTGGGTTTGTGGGCGAAATTTATGCCCTGGACCTCGAGGTGTGTGTATTGAAAAGGAAGGTTTTCCCTAATTACCTGCTAACCCGGTTTTAAGAAAACATTATGATTAATTGTTATTTTGTGAGAAAGGGTCTTTTCGGTTTGACTCGACCCGATCCGAGTGAAAAAAAAAGTTGGTCCGATACCGTTCACGCAGCAGAGCAGACCAAACTGGTCTAGTCAATCTGGACCGGACTTCGGTCCATGGGTTCAAATCCTATGGACTGGTCCAGTCTAGCCCGAAAGTGTTTTTTTTATAAAAAAAAACGTCACTGCATCAGTCTCTCACTGGGCTTTATTGTTTATTGTTTATTGAGTATTGATCTGTGGCTTGGCTTATGAAATTTACTTGGCTTTATAAAAGTATGCCTTTATTTTATATTGTATTTTTATTCAATGACATGTTGTTGGAGATTATTATGAGTTTAGGATTATATTTAATATGTTTGCATGTTTATTTATTATCCCGCAAGTGGTTCATTGATTTAATTATTGTTCTGGAAGTGGCAAAAGAAAAAAAAATGGTCCTGGATTGCCTGGACCACCTAGACCAATCTGGTCCAGCCCGAGCTCCAACCCAAGTTGGACCAGACCAGACCTCGGGCTGGAGCCCGAGGTCCCTCCTGGACCAGACCTCGGGTTGACCCCCAACCCGGTCTGGTCCGGTCCATGGACATGCCTAACTCTAGCCATTTGTATACTATTAAGAAAAGATCTCACCTCTAGGCTTAGGCTAAGTAAAATTAATGTTCAAGGATTTCAAGAGATCTCAGCTTTTAATCATGAAGAAATTTGGTCATATCGCATGTCTAATATCAATTAATCTGCCTAGCTACTCCTCTGCCTACACAACATTGAAAGAAATAGCCATAAATACAGACAATTTGTAATCAGCATGCAAGTCTCAGATGGGAAATGCAATAATCATATTTTAATCAGGATCCTTGTACTTTCTATGGCATGAAAGAACCTTCTTCTTTCATGGGAAATGCAAACAAATATAAGATAACATGGACACGAAATTTTGTTGAAATAAATTAAATCTTAATAATAATTGCCTAAATCTTTATGATACTAGATTAAATGTATTTGAAAAGTTGAATAATGGAGTGAGTAATGAAGCTAAAGCTATAAAGTAAATGTAGAGTTTTAGATAACTTGTAATGGATAATTAAAAATTAACACCACATTAGTTCAAGTCCAACTCAGAAAAAAGAACTTAAATATGAAAGAAACAAATAGCCATAACTATTTCATTACTTTCTTCTTGTTATTGACCAAAGTCTAATTATTTGTGAATGCTCAAGTTCCTATAACTACACTTGACTAAAGCTACATTCCCTTAGTCACTATTCCAGCAATACTGCTTTCCATTAAAACTAAATGCAACAAAGGAGAAAGAAAAGATGCTACCAGGTCCTATCTTGCTTGGGATAAGATACTACCACGTCCAACAGCATGCGCGTGCTTCATCCGTGCATATACTTGCGCGAATTTCTGTTTCATGGATCTAATTCTTTTATCAAATTTAGTCTCTTGTGTTAGGGTATTTGGTATATAGTTTCAATTGGATGCAAGGCTCTTGTGGTTTATTTTTACTATTCTAGATTCTTAAAAAGTTAGGATACCTTAAATGGCCAGGAAAATTCTAATCCCATGTCCTTGAGCGCTGGAGTTTCAACATATGGTCGTCGTTGTCTAAAAGATGATATTCACAAAGGGAATGAGAATCGAGATTTGAATACAATGTACTTCAATTCAGAGAATCAGTTAGCCAAAAGCTTATTGTACACTCCATACTGAGTAATGAATTACAATTTTCGTTCAAAAAGAGAAAAGAATTGCAACAAGCTGCAAGACACAATATCTAACACGTCAGCATATTAGTGTTGAAACTTTAATATGCCAACACAAGACCAAGCACAATATCACTTACAAATTTTAAGAAATATAAATGTTGATATTCAAACAAAAACGGACGCGCCTGCCCTGGCCTATACGTACATGCACGTCTGATCTTCATCCGCCTATTCGATCACCACTGCAATCCATTCAAGAAACAAGAAAGTAATTAATTCTTAATTGTTTCAAATATCTACGGAAAAGACAAGATAAGACAAATATCTACTTTGAGGAGTCTCAATTTCATAATAAATGTTGACCATAAATGATAAAATGACAACCGGAATAATTACAGACAAATATACGTACATACCACAAGCCAGGATGGGGGAGGCCAGAAAAGGCCAGAATAGCCAATGCAATTGGAAAGAAACCTAGCAGAAGAATCCTCCATGTCAAACAGCACACAATGAGAGGCGGGAGGATCTAAACCACTAGCTAAAACCAAAGATGCGAGACAGTAAATGCAATTATTTTTGCATCCTCCGGCACATTTCTGAGATGAAACACCAAAAGTCCAATTTTCACCAACAAATAACGCAGTATCTCCCAAGCTCAACACCTCATCCAACCGTACGCTATCAACCCCATCAATCCACCTATAGACACGAAAACGGGTGGGTAGAAGATCGGAAACAGAAAATCCAGTTCTCCAGTCCTCCTCAGGATCATCAGGAACAACGTCCATATCTAAGACGAATAAATCGCCTCGATAACTGAGCAAGCGCTTATCACCGAAACAAAACGTTGGTGAGCTGATCTGTGCCTCGATTTGTTTAGACGATATGTTTACAGACATAATCCCACCGAAGATATCCCGGGCATAAAATTTGCCCTTACGGTAAACAGCATCATTAAAGATGATAGGCTCAATTTGGGGATTGGCTAGGGGAGTCCATTCATTATCACCTTCAGTCCATATACCCAATCGACCATCTTTGAAAATGGCCATAACCGAAAAAGCAGGTCCCTCAGAACACACGGCTACTTTCTTAGCCTCGACAGAAAAACGTTCACCAAAATCAACAAATTGCAAATCATAAACCCTTGTTACCTCAGAAACCTTATAATCAAGTAGATTCAGACTTTTAGGCAGGCGTCGTGTATGCACTGAGAGAGGATCCTTGAGGTGAATCTTGCTGGGACTCGAAGTGGTCCTGATGAGCCAGCACCGGGTAGTTTTGGAATTTTGTGGGGGAATCTTGAGGGGTTGAAGGCAGTAGATGGTGGAATGAACCAGTTGGAGGTAACTCGTATGTGATGGAACCTCATCATAGCCGGGGACGGGAAGCTGTGGGGGGGAACTCCGGAGCGGCGGCTTAGGGAGAAGGATGAACCAGGGACGGCAAGTGGCACGCATGCAAAGAAGGTCCAAATCCGAATGCAGGTAGTTTGCAATAACTGGAACCAGTTCTCTGGGAAGATTGGACCAAGAAGTGATTTTCATAGACATGTTGGAGCCAATTCAGAATGAAAGAGGAAATTGCAATAGCGCATCACGGGAAAGAGTAGAACCAGGAGAGCGGGAATACTCAAAGATCAAGAAGAACTCCCGTCTTCACTTCTCTTGCAGTCTTTCCCCTAAGCCGTTAAAGGGATGGTTCAAAGTCATCTTTTTCACCTAACTTTGCTTGAATATAATTTGTTGTGATACCGGAGTTATTGCAAAAAGATTATCTTAAACACTAACTTGCAATTATGGAATTTCACTCATCATTTTTTAAAGATTATACTAATTAATTAGCGACCAAATTCCATTACTAATTAATCAGTGACATCTTATTTGATGACGAAATCGTTTAACTGTCACTAAATTCCGTCACTAATCCACTGTTTTTTTCTTTTTTTTGTAACGTTAGAAATCAAAATTACCACCCCTCTAGGAGACTCTGGAGTGAAGATTAATCCCAGGGCTTGCACTACACAAGGAAGGGCACGTGATAATATATATAGAAAACCAATACTCAGAAGAAAAGTAGCTAGGCAGGGAGACGTGAATCAATCTTGAAAATTAAACGCGGTGAATAAGAGCCTCAGTGTACCTATTAGAGCCAAAGTGCGCCACCTTACGACGATGCCCATGAAATATATCAAAGAAGTACCGAACACTTTATTCATATTAATTTTGAACCCATCAGTAATTACTTCCCAGTTTATTATTTTACCTGATTTGCTGCTCCAATTACCCCTCTCATATCCTTTGGCGCGCGTTATCTCCGCCAGCAAAACTGGCACCTAGATCCATTACTCTTAAGCATTAATCACTCTAAATTAGATTAAAATATTTATATTTATAGTTTTTATATAAACTAATTTTTATGACTTATAAATTAATATTTTGTTTAAAAAAGACTTATAAACTAATAGTATACAACATATGCTATGATTGAGTAATTTATTTTATTTTCATAATTTCTCAAGAAAAAGTCAACCAGCTCTCACATTAAAGATCGAAAGTGGTATCATACCACTTTGTTGCTTTTTATAAGTCATTTTTACCACATTCTCCCAAAACAAGAAAAGTATTAAATAGATACATTTTTTCATAGCTTCCTCTATTTAGAGTACATTTTCTCTCATTTCCCTTTGTCTCTTTACATTTACATCTCTCTCTCTCTCTTATTATTAAGGAAGGGTAAAATTGTCAAAAACTCATTTCTTTACCCTACAAATGACTTATATTTTGAAGCAAACTTTTTGTATAGTACAAGTGGTTTATAAAATGGAACAGTATTGTTGAATAATTAAACAAAGGAAGGTCATATACACGTGATCATTTAATTGATATATATAAGCCCGTTTTCATTAACTAAACTCTGTACAGTAATCTTAGAAAGAGCTAGTGTTAATCTTGGAGCTTGGCGATTACCACGAACGATACGATTCCATTCGAAACGCCGGATATATAAGAGCCTTCCAAGGTTCAGCACCCAATAATCCTGCAAGAAGCTATGAGATATTTGTTAGTTAAAAAACTTAGAAGCATGCTTGCATGCAGAAACTATCATATTATAGATTTAATACAATCTTTGATCTTTCAATTAGTTTAAATAAGAGGTCGTGTTCCCTAAATTCCATTCGGTTTACATTGGTTCTATCATTGAATAAAAATTTAGACCATTTTGCTTTTTAAGGTACCAAAACCTCTTAAGGGATTAAAAAGAGACAAATCTGAGAGATAAAAGATTATAACTGCTAGCCAGCCAACTATGAACAAAAATACAAGTGATAGATTTATGAAGTGGAAAGATCCACTTACACCTTTCCGCCCAAAATGATCGGCTACTTTGCCGTTCACAACTGCACCGATCATCCCTCCTACCAGAAAGTAAAAGACAAAAGTAGTGGAGTGAATTGCCCAAGAGGTAAAAACCACCTCTGGTCACTCCATTGTATATATAATGAAAGAATATAACAGAAAAAGTGTACTACACAATCCTAGCCATACAAGTGTCCCATGACAGCTAGCATATACAAGAGGAAAAACTAATCTCGGCATGCAAACACTAATCAATCACTAATATCACTAATCCTAACATTCCCCCTCAAACGAGAGGGTGTTGCACACACTCCAAGTTTGTTTCTAAAGCAAGAAAACTGAGAAAATGACAAGGCTTTGGTAAGACAGTCAGCAATTTGAAGAGAGGAAGGTACATATCTGACACCTATAGATCCAGACAGTACTTGATCCCGGATGAAATGAGTATCAATTTCAATGTGTTTGCTTCTAGCATGATGAACAGGGTTGGAAGCAAGAGCTTGAGCACTAAGATTGTCACATCAAATAATCGAAGGTTGTCTAACAAAGAGACCTAGTTCTGACATTAATGAGCTTAACCATTTAACTTCAGCTGCTCCATCAGATAAAGATTGATATTCGGATTCTGAACTTGATCTTGAGACCATCTTTTGTTTCTTGGAGCACCAAGAAATGAGTGTACCACCCAAATATACACAGTAGCCACCTATGGATTTTCTGTCATCAATGTCTGTGGCCCAATTTGCATCTGTAAAGGCCATTAAGCGAAGTGATTTGATAGGTTTAATGTGAAGACCATAGTGACATGTTCCTTTCAGGTAGCTCAGAATTCTCTTAATCCCCTGAAAATGAGCCTCAGTAGGTGCAGCCAAAAATTGACTAAGTTTGTTGACTGAAAAGGCTATGTCTGGTCTAGAGGTGGTTAAATATTGTAATGACCCTATTGCCCTTCTGTATAATGAAAAATTTGCCAGGGGCTTTCCATCATCAATTGAGAATTGTTTACTGGTGACCATGGGAGTTAGAATAGGAGCACAATCATACATATTGAATCTTTTCAATAAATCCAGAATATATTTGGTTTGATTAACATAGATCCCATGACTATCTCTATGAATTTCCAGTCCCATAAAGTAGTAAAGAGATCCTAAATCTTTGAGAGAGAACATAGTATTCAGTTTAACAATAAACTGTTGACCAAAATGTGCATTGTTCCCAGTAATGAGTATGTCATCAACATAAACCAGAATAAATACCAGAGTGTGTTTGGTTCTGAGGAAAAATAAGGAGATATCACTCCATGCATTCCGAAATCCCCAGCTCAGCAGTGTGTTACGAAGCCTCTCGAACCAAGCTCGTGGGGCTTGTTTAAGCCCGTAGATCGCCTTGGTAAGACGACAGATGAAATGTGGTTTCTGAGGATCACGAAATCCTAGAGGCTGATGCATGAAGACTTCCTCCTTCAAATAACCATTGAGAAATGCATTGTTGACATCCAGCTGTCTGATGTCCCAATTGTAAGTCACAGCTAAAGTAAGAATGAGGCGGATGGTGGTTGGCTTCACTACTCGACTAAAAGTTTCCCCATAGTCAATTCCAGCTGATTGTTGAAAGCCCTTTGCCACTAAACGAGCTTTATGCTTGAGAATAGAACCATCAGCCTTAAACTTTGTTTTAAAGACCCATTTACAATCAACCAATTTTTGACCTTGCAGAGGCACCAAGACCCAAGTACGATTGGAACAGAGAGCATGAAATTCGGTCTTCATCGCTTCATACCAGTGAGGAGATGCTAAAGCTTCAGGAATCGAAGTTGGTTCAGTAGCTTTGGAGAGTTGTTGAGGTGTCTCAGTGACAAACAGACCGACAAAGGGATATTTGGGTTTGGAGATGCCGGATTTGGCTCTTGTGGTCATTGGATGGCAATTGGGAGGGGACGGTGGAGGTATAGAGGGAACAGAGAGTGGAAGTGGAACAAGATGGCGATACACACACACACACTGAATCACCTGTGATAATAAGGATAGTCCCAGATCTTGCATGATCTGTGATTCTATAGGCGACGAGAACCCCGCCTGTAATACATATACATATACAAACGACCATCCATCACGTCGTGCACGTACGTACATATATATGTGATAATGCATGAAGATATCAGAGACGGAGGCACTCACGGCATAGCCGACGGAGAGGGAACAGCAGAAGGAAATGACGGAGGAGAGAACGACAAGAGGAGTTAGAGCGGACTTCACGGTGTTAATTCAGATCCGACATTTCTTCGCCGTCACTTTCAATGAGACGTCACTCACTCGCTTCTCCTGCCCCCATCACTCTGATGTGAGCCATTCATCTTCCTTGTGCTTCTTTATTCTCTCTATACATATGCCAACCGGTACGGTTCTTTATTACAAAAACGCCACCCCTGTTTCTCTACCACTTAATTACTTGCGTCCTCCTCCTAACCTTCCCATGCAACTTTATTTTATAGGTTTGTTGAATTTAATGAATGAGTCCCACGCGCATTCAAACCCTGTTAGCCTACGCTTCTCACCCAACTCTCAACCATCCCAATTGTCATTCTATTTAATTATTCCCTTAGTCCTTATTATAAGGTACCAATTAACTTTTCTCATAAACTAATAAAAGTAGTTAAAGTCAATAAAATTGCCTTACAATTTTAGTAACTTCTGATATTACCCCTACTAATTGCACTAAACTTTAATATTATATTAATTATTACTCTCACCCACTGCCATCATTAATTAGGGACAGACATGAAAACAAATAATTAATGCTCATTGAGAACAAGCATATGCCTTATAAAAAGGACCAAATAAACTTACTAGTTTGTGCCTTATAATAAAAACCAGAGGGAGTATTATGTGTCCGTACGTATCATTACTGCTGGCCTGCTCCCCTCATTTTAACACATTGAAAATGAACATGCATGAAGCGTGATCCATCAACTTCTGGACTATGATTGGTTAAATGATTAATCAGATTTTTTTTTTTTTTTTATTCGCCTTTCGACAACCGAAAATTACATTGCGTCCATGGTGAATTTTTATTAGCCAGAAAAAAGAGCCCAAGCCAAGGCCCAAATGTGAACTCAGATTAGTGGGGTTCAAACTGGGTTCTCATTTAGTGCACATAATTATGTGCCTAATTATATTACATACCTCTATTAGAGGTATGAACATATTTTTTTAAAATTTTTTTAAATTTTTTTTATATTGTATTTATTTACATTTAAATTATATACTGTTTTCTGGAATTTTTTTTGCACTCAATATCTCAAATTAATTAGTTTTCAATCCTGTATTTATCTGTAACATCAATATCATGGAAACTAATTAATTTGAGATACTGAGTGCAAAAAAAATTCCAAGAAGCAGTATATAATTTAAATCTAAATAAATACAATATATAAATAAATAAAAAAAGCTCATGCCTCTAATAGAGGCATGAGCACATAATTATGTGCACCAAATGTGAACTCAGATTAGTGTGACTAAGGATGATGTCAGACAAGAAAACCCCACGTTTCGATTTCTGAGCATAAGAGGAGGAGGGGGAGGAGAAGAGAAAAACAACGTTGCCTCATGGTTGACACGTTATCTCGTGAAAACTCGCTTTTTGTGGAGGCTTCCTTCAAATATAGGAGGAGCAGACGCAGCCAGCCATTATTATTATTGGCTTCTCTTCGGAGTTCTTTTGAGCTTAGCAGCGATTCAATGATTGATTTCGTAACTCATCAGAAAAATCGATCGCTTTGCGAGAAGAAGATTAAAAAACAACAACAACAACACCTTTACCGTTCCCGAGGCCACTATACCGCGACCGTTCTATGATCTTTGTGTCGGTTTTCTGCTCCACGTTGACCTCCTTTTGTTTTACTTATTTTGCAAGGTGTTAGCTTTCATGGCGAATGGCGGTGACATGGCCTCCCATAATGTAGGTTGCTTATGGTATGACTCTGTCTTCCGACTCCGCCACGTTCCATTGTTTGGTTTTGTCATTTTAACGGGGGCAAAATTACATGCATCTCTTTCCTCTTTGTTTTCTTTCTTCCCTGATGTTGATATGATGGGTGCGATATCGCGGATTTTGCAGATATATAACCTACGAGTTATGAATCTACGAGTTCTCGTTAATGATAATTATGATTCGAAAGTATGAAGTTTTGCATGTTTTTGAAGCAATTCTTTGTCAAGACCTGGCAAGTTACCGAGTCTTAGCTTCGGGCTGCCCATATATTGTATTCGCATGATAGCCAAATGCCCAAGGGAATAGGAGAATCCGGTGCACGTTATTTTTCTCTGGGTTTCTAAACACACCTTATCACTCCCATAATTCTCGGCTTCATACTTTAAAAAAGGTACATTTTCCATTTACAAGATTCAGTTTTTGCTAGTATTTTCTACGTTTTTGGCTAGTTAGTATGATAAGTTGCAGGCGGGTGTGTGTAATGGAGCGAATTATGTTTCAAGCTCTGTTTTGTACTCTGTTTACTCTTCTTAATCCTCCGCTCTATCGACAACAACTGCAGTAATAGCCTAATAGGTCCTTTTCCATTGCTAAAGCATTCAAATTGCATGCTATGCAGTAACAGTAAAATGGATTCCGTCAACAACATAAAGACAGTCCCAGCGAACGATGATTCTTTAGTCAAACATAATAAACGAAGCTTTCTGTTTCGTTCCTCCACTTCTGCCCAAGGTTATTGCTCCCCAAAGATTAAACTACTCTTCTTGTTTTTTTATTTTAAATGTTTGGTCTGCCGATAATTTCATTTCAATCCTATGTCAGACTTGAGGCATTTTGAACTGGAGAAAGAGAAAGAAGACGTTTCATCTCCTAGAGGAGTGTTAGAGGTCTGCTATCGTGACTTTGATTCTTCTCTACAATCATCCGAAATGGAGGACCGTTGTTCAATGTCCAACAGGGCACAAATTAGTTGGAGCAAATATTTCAAAAATTTGAAAAAGAGATCAATGAAGCGTCTAGCCTCCTTCCCTTTTCATGTTGCGCCAACGGTACCAAAAGGGAAAAGCAAAAGCAGTAGAGAAAATCCTGCGTTGACTAATAATGCATACAAGTTCAGATCTTCATTGGCGAACTTCACACTCTCTGATTTGAGAAATGCAACCAACCATTTTAGTAATGGTCTGTGGTCTGTTCTTGGAATTATTCCCTTTATTTTGTCCCCTACTCAAGTCATCAAGTGTAGCATAGTTTGATTGGAGAAGTACTCATTTGGAAATTCGTGCTAACTATCTAAATCGATGGTCTTGTAAGGAATTATTTTTATTTGCAGAAAATTTGATTGGAAGAGGTGGCTATTCTGAAGTTTACTGGGGTCGTCTCAAAGATGGTTGTCTAGTAGCTATCAAGAGACTAACTAAAGGGACTCCAGACGAGAGGACTGCAAGCTTTCTATCTGAGTTGGGCATTATTGCTCATGTTGACCATCCCAATATTGCAAAGCTTATTGGATGTGATGTAGGAGGAATGCACCTTGTCTTCCAACTTTCCCCGCTCGGAAGCTTAGGATCTCTCCTTCAAGGTTTGTAGCCAGTCTGCATTTTCTCGGCTGTTTATAGGTAGATTTAGTCATTTACTCCTTGGTCCTTACTCTTTGCTGACATATTCCAGGTCCAAGTAAAAACAAGTTAGATTGGAGTAAAAGGTATAAGATTGCTCTGGGCATAGCCAATGGCCTTCTTTACCTTCATGAGTGCTGTCACCGGCGAATCATTCATAGAGATATCAAATCAGATAATATCCTGCTCACTGAAAGCTTTGAGCCACAGGTAGTTTTTATGTTTCCTTGGATAGAATGATGAAATAAATTTTGTGCATTGGTTCCTTACATAAGGTTCAAAATCAAAAGACTCCACGTATGCGTTCTTTGGCCTCCTTTGTCATCACGAGTGTTGTCACATGCAAATCATTCATAGAGATATTAAATCATGAACATCATGCTCTTAAGATTTTTACATAAATCTACAGTTGTTTAGTAGCCAGTCATATTAATTATAATCCTACCAAGGGGCCATCTTTCGATATCCAATGTCAAGAATAGATCTCAAACAGTTACATCATCAAGGTAGCAGCATGAACCGTCTCTCTTTTATGTAACTTATCAGATCATGATTAGATGAGATTTTCTCCAGATTTGTGATTTTGGGATGGCAAAATGGTTACCCAGACAATTAAGCCACCATAATGTATCAAAGTTTGAAGGCACATTTGGGTAAGCAGAAAAATTTTAAAAAACAGTTTTTTCTCTCTAGAGATTGATTTTGTAATTAATGATATGGTATCCCCCTCTCTTTATCTGCTTGGCAGGTATTTTGCTCCTGAATATTTCATGCATGGCATAGTGGACGAGAAAACTGATGTTTATTCTTTTGGGGTTATACTGTTGGAGCTTATAACTGGGCGCCCAGCAGTGGATGAAAATCAGCTCAGTGTTGTACTATGGGTAAATCATTTTCTCTAATTAAAGATTGTTTTATACTGCATCATCTTGCTGTCATTACATGAGAATTGAGAAGCTTAGACTAACGGTGATTTCCTGTAGGCAAAGCCTTTGCTTGATGATGATAATATGAAGGACCTTGTTGATCCTTGTCTTGGGAACGACTTTGACAGAGAACAGATGGATCGGGTTGTTCTGACAGCATCCCTGTGCGTGGAGCACTCCGCTGTCTTACGTCCCTGCATGAGTCAGGCAAGTACACAACCTAGAAAGTTGAATTTCTACAACTGCTTTCAGATCCTGCACAATGGACATTGTCATGAACTCATCTGGAAGATACATTTTGTTGTCATGAATCATGATTCAATTATCTTGTGTTTCCTGAGAGAGAAAAGATGAGAGGAAAAAAAGAATGTTGGATCATGTTTTCTGTGTTGGGAGCAGGCTGCAATGCTGCTAAGGAATGATGACTATGCAAGGGAATCTACAAATGCAAACCGGAGGCGGTCTTTCCTTAGAACATACTCACAAGAGCTTCTGGATGCACAAGAATACAACTCAACCAAGTATCTAAATGATCTCAATCAACACAAGAAGATTGCCCTGGGATCTTGATAGCTTTGGTTGTTAGTACTAACATGACCTATATTACTCTGGAGCTAGTCATCTATTGTTAGTTTCTCCTTAGAGTGAAAACAGGCTTTTTATAGTGTTTGTGCATGGAAAACGAAGTGAATTGTACGTACCAGTTATGAATATGCTACTCACATAACTGCTGCATTGGAACCTTCGCAGTAATATGTGGGCAGCATATGGCTCAGTTATGTAGAGTTTGGCTAACTATTGAAAAGGGTAGCACCTTCTCCTGAATTTCAAACCCAGCATCTGGCTCGTAATTTTTTATAGCGCCATTTTTTTCATGCACAGCTAGTACAGACCAATTTCATTTTAGGTGCATCTAGAAACTGAGGATTTTTTTTTTTTTTGGCCCAGATATAAAATTCTTGAAAATTTGAACAGTTGGAAAACGATGCTCCTATTGTTTTGATTTAACAGCAAAGTCAATAGATATGAATATACTGGGAAAACAATAGTACCTGAGTAATGAAAACGTATATGGCCTCAACTGGCGGGAAAATGATGTGAAGGTATAGGAAAAATAAATTTGAAAAATGAACGAGGTTGAGAAGAGATTGTGAATAAATTGTGTGCTGCAGAACAATCATGACTCATGAGCGCATTAACATTCCTGGGGTGCCCACCGTTGAAAAATGTCACCTTTGAAAGCGAAAGCAATTAAGTGATTCGATGGAGCCAACTGATACGCCGTTTTAACTTATTCCAATCAATATCAACGTCCCCTATTCCATATTCAGGTGGCAACAGCTAAGACTACACTTGTGATACAGTGAGTGTCATCTTCTTTCTGGCCCGCCCAAAACTTATTACTGTTCACTCTTGTTCTTGCCCATGTGTAACATAAAAAGGAAGAATATAAATGAGATTGTGTCTTTCTGAGGAATAAACATTTTTACCCTCCAACCTAAGATCATCTTTGTTTTGAGCTTATCGGTATTGTAACTTTTTTTTTTTTTTTTGCAAGAGGAAAAATTTAAAGCAACGTCTTGTTTTCCAACTAAAAATCATTTCGCGTTTGACGTATAGATGCAACAGTTAAGTTCAAGCGACCCCTCTCTGGCATGGTGCTCAAAGAGACAACTCGTGCATACTTAAAAGCACGAGTAGCCTCTTACTATTCACAGATTGCCCCTACTGAACGTCTGAGCCGGCGACACGTGTGCAAAAGCACCTCCTGGCCCCTTCCCGGAGAGCTTCGCTCTGATTCACCAATAATTTGATACAATATGCAGCCACAAAAGAAAGAAACAGAGCACAATAAACAAATATATATCAAGTTAAAAGCAGAGCAAAGTAGACTAGAGCAACCTTACCCCACTTCATCACGCCCCATAGAAAGGAAGAAATGTGTGTCGTGGGGTATGTCCTATGGTAAATTGTCTCTTGTTTTCAAGAGATGAACCAGTCAAAAGTGGACAGCTGCAAAATCTACAACAAAAGCGTCAGTGGTAATCTTTGGAATGATATAAAAGCACTTAGCCACGTAGGTGTGAGATGCAATAGGATAGCGATCAAAGAAGGGACACGAGGTAAGATAAAGATAAACTTCTATATGATCTTGAATAACCTTGAGGCAATCTTATACCATATGCTTAACTGTTTTTGAGTTTTTAAAAAAACTTACTCTCCACTGTCTTGGCATTTCGTTTGTCTTTTGCAAGGACACAAAAATCAAAGGACAATTCTTGAGATACTCGATGTAACAGTAATTGATGTCGTTTTTTGGGTTATCTCCGGTCGAAGTTTAGCTCTGAGACAATGGACTTATTTGGCTTCTCTTGAAGGAGCAATGAAGCAAGTGCCCTGAGTTGGCATGAAAACAAGTGTGATTGTGACACCATAATTGACGGCTTCAATTTGTCGTCAAAGGACCAATCTTAAGATCATCTCCGAGATTTTGTAAAATTATTTATATTTATTCCTTTTACCTCTGTAACTGCACTGGAATATGAGAAGCAATAATTACTGAATGACAATGACACAAGATAAGATGGTACGTGACATCAAAGTCTTGGATCTTGCGTTCCTAAATATTAGGTACAGGATTGAAGTTGCTCAAAATAATATTTGAGGAACAGAAACACAACAAAACACTTGCTTTAAAACTCATTTTTAGATAAAAACACCCCATCAGAGGTTATCACGTTTGACATTTACCAAATCTTTGGCTCGGTATCAGTAATTACCACTCTAGAGAAACAGAACTCGTAGTGAGAAACAAAACTTAACTTGGGCGTCGAAGAAAGATAAATCGAACATCTTTAGATCTAAAGTGAGTGGTTCAACACAGAGAGAGCAACAATGGAAAGTGTGGTTAGGTTGCAGAGGCAACTAGTTGACTATACGGCCTCCCTGTTTCAGGAGGTAAGTATGATCCATGTACTGCACAATTGAATACCTCTACACTTTCTGGGAGGTATAACGGTGAGTTTATAATCTGTTTATTGAGCTATCTCACCTGTTTTCTGCTTTGAAAAGGGCTATCTGGATGAGCAATTTATCCAGCTTCGGCAACTTCAGGACGAAAGTAACCCACAGTTTGCGGTAGAAGTAGTATCTCTCTTCTTTGAAGAAGCTGAGAGGCTTCTTGATGAACTGGCAAAGGGACTGTATGAATTTGAACCCATTCATTATTCTGATACCTCAATTCCTTGTTTTTATGCCTTTGAATCGAATGTTCCATCTTTTTTACCCTGTTTCTTCTATATATATATATATCTTCTTTAACTTGTTCACTCAATATTAATTAGCAATTACCATTAAACAGAAGCCAGGAAAACACTGATTTTAAAAGGCTGGATGCCCAGGTTCACCAGCTGAAGGGTAGTAGCTCCAGGTACCTTTTTTATGACTAATTCCTCCATGCCTGAAACAAAAATATGTTACTCCATATATGTAGGATGATACTCAAACAAGTACAGATATGTTAGTCCATGTATTGTTAGAATGGTTGTACAGTTGGACTAATAATTGAAATTGTGATTGGGGTTAATGGGAAATAATTGGTACAGCATTGGAGCACAGAGAGTTGGGAGAATCTGCATTGCTTTCCGAAACTACTGTGAGATGCAGAACGTTGAAGGGTGAGCTCATGACACGAACCCTGTGAAATATCATGCATGTGTCGTAACGTAATTTTGCTGACAACAAAAGTCTTTCTCAGGTGTCTTAACAGCTTGCAGCAGGTAAGACAAGAGTATTCCTCGGTGAAGAGCAAGCTAGAGACTCTGTTCAAGGTCAAGGAATTTAAGATTATGTATGAGTGTGTCAAGGGCAGAATTGACAATGTATTTCGTTCCTTCCTTTGAGTTCGAATGATGTTATGTCTCTACTTATCTGAATTGCAGATGGAGCGACAGCTCTCTGCCGCCGGCGGATCAGTTTCTTCTCCTTGAAGGATTTTAATGCATTTCCAAGTCCCGCCCTCTCTGTTTTTCACATCTCTCTCTTGTTTCATCTTGAGATGGATTTACCGTCTGTGCTGTAGATTTGTTGTCATCTTGCACTTTGATCTATTTTCAGCTTGGTTTGGTAGCAATTTTATTAGAGCCAGTCGCTTGATTGTAGCTAGCTACCACATGCTCCAGATTTAATGTGCATGGGCGCTGCATGAATTAATTTTCACTGAAAACAAAAAACAATGATTTCACTGAATTAATTTTGAGAGATAAACTCACATTTTTCTTCTCATTTTCTACGGTTGTCAGCCATTTTAAGAAGTTAAAACCTGGGATTTTCAGTTGAAAAGGGCCACTTAAAACAAGTTATTAATATTGCGGATAAATTATAGACGGGAAGGTTTTTCAATTCTTGCTTAATGTCCTCCGGTGGGCAAACGCTCGCTCACTTACATTCGACATTAACCAACCATTTTAGTCTAATTAATGCCTTTGGGTAAACTCTCATAGTTTTATCACTCTTTTCTATGAGTTTTGACAAAAATATTCTCATCTATTTATTTTAAACGTCGTAAAACTATTTTTAAAAAGTTAAAACAATCAGACATTTTGTGAACACGATACAAGAGGCTTATAGGTGTGGGAAAAAGCTGGTACTTGTATGGTTTTTTTTATTAATAAAAGATATTTTTTTTTGAGAAAACCATAAATGGTGCATATAAAAACCAGACGTGGCATTCGTCCTATACTAATTTCGTTCACTGCGCTTCGATGCACTAAAAACTGCACCATTGGGTACAAAATACTCCCTCCGGTCTTAATTATAAGACATAGTTGACTTTTTTAGAAAAATTAAGGAAGCTAATTAAATTAACTTAGAGTATTTTACTTTTTATTTTTTTCTTCAAAGTAATTAGTTTGACTCACATACTACTCCCTCCGGTCCTAATTATAAGACATAGTTGACTTTTTTGGAGAAATTAAGGAAGCTAATTAAATTACTTTAGACTATTTTTATTTTTATTTTTTTCTTTAAACTAGTTAGTTTAACTAATAAACTAATATGTAATCTAAAGATGCACAACATATGAAATGATTAAGTAACTTATTTAGCTTTCTTAATATCTCCAAAGAAAGTCAACTATGCCTTATAAGTAGGACCGGAGGTAGTAATATATAATCTAAAGATATACAACATATAAAATGATTAAGTAACTTATTTAGTTTCCTTAATCTCTCCAAACAAAGTCAACTATGCCTTATAATTAGGACCGGAGGTAGTACTTTTTTTTTTAAGGTGTAAAAATACACATGTATTTTTCTTCAAGGAACACTAGTAGCAAGTGTTTTTTTTTATGTGCAAAAGTGACTATGTGATTACGAATTAGGTACAGAAATACCGTTTGACCATTAAATTTGACTTTTTTGTTGACTGGACGATGACGTGACATTTCAAATGTACAAAAATACACATGTGGTTTGTAAAAAAAAAAGCATTGGACACCAAATTCTTTTTTTTTATTTAATAATTTTATTTTAATTACTACCGGATACTAAAAAGATATTCAGGATACTAACCTATACTGAAAAATTACATCATTATCTTGAAAAATTATTTTAAGATTTGAAAAAATATTTCAGGGTACTGACTGGTACTTAAAAGATACTTTGAAATACTGCCTGGTACAAAAAAAAAATATTTCATGATCTTGAAAAATTATTTTAGAATCTTTAAAAAATATACTAAAGTATATTTTTAGTACCAGTCAGTACCCTGAAATATTTTTCATAATCTTAATATAATTTTTCAAGATCATGAAATATTTTTCAGTACCAGTTAGTATCCTTTTAGTATCAATCAATAACTTGAAATATTTTTTCAAGATCCTAAAATAATTTTTCAAGATTATGAAGTATTTTTCTGTATCAGTCAGTATCCTAAAAGTGCCTTTTATTACCAGTCAATACCCTGAAATATTTTTTCCAATATCAATTAGTATCCTTTTAATACCGGTCAATATCTAAAATATTTTTTCAAGATCCTAAAATAATTTTAATTAAAGTAAAATTATTCAATTAAAAATAATAACTTGGTGTCGGACGCTATTCTTGACAAACCACATGTGTATTTTTGTACTTTTAATATGCCACATCATCGTCCTACTAGCAAAAAAAGTCAAACTTAACGGTCAAACGATATTTTTGCATCTAATTTGTAACCACGTGTGCACTTTTACACCTGAAAAAAGCAAGTGCTATTGGGCACTCCTCGGAGAAAAACACATGTGTATTTTTGTACCTTAACCTTTAAAAAAAATAGCAGTCAGTACCTTAAAATATTTTTTCAGTATCCTGTAGTATCTTTTCAGTACTAGTCAATACCCTGAAATGTTTTTTTAATTCTTCCCCTGGTACTTAGAACTGATCCTAAAATAATTTTTGGATTTTAAAAATATTTCAGGGTACTAACTGTTACTAAGAAGACACTTCAAGATACCAACTAGTACTAAAAAAAATATTTCATGGCATTGATTAGTGCTTACAAATACTTTATAATCTTAAAAATTTATTTACGATCTTTAAAAAAAATAGCATTCAATATTTTAAGGTATTGATAGTATTGAGAAGATACTACAAGACATAAAATGGTACTAAAATTTTTTTTAAGGTATTAGCTGATACTTAAAAAATACTACATGATGGTGAATGTTATTTTTCAAAAAAATAAAGAAAGAAGAAGGAACAGTGCATTTTGCACCAAATGGTGTCGTTTTGAGTGCATTGAAGCGTTGTGGACAAAATTAGTAGGATCCACTTTTCTTGGAGCCTGTTCATACGAACGAGCTCGACTTATTTTTTTTAAAATATTTGTTTTTATTTTTTTCTATATAAAAAAAATCATTTTTTGGAAAAATGTTAGTTCGGAGATTAACTTTATTTAAGATTCTCCACCCATTACAATTATTTGTTATTAAAAATAAAAAAGTAATAAAAATAAGATGTGGACCGTCAAATCAACAGATCTAACGGCTGGGAGCTTATCCGTACGGACAAGTGGACGAGCAGGGAAAGTGAATCCAAATTAGTATAAGATGAAAGCCACGTCCTATAAAATCCACCCACTGATCCTTTCCTGAGTTAGGACTAGGGGTGTTCAACACCCGGGATACTCCAATCCTAATTTTTGGTTGGAGTGCAAATTGCACCAAGATTTGAAAAATCCTAGCTTTTATTTTTTTTTAAAAAAAAAACATCATTATATTGGTTAAATTCTTTGTATTTTATTATTTAAAGTGATCATTTGACAACTAAGAAGATCATAATAATTACAAAAATTGAAGAATAACATTTTATTATTATTAATGTCATCACCACCACCACCATCTTCATCATTACCTTTATACATTACTCCATTTGATTCTTATCAGGCTAAAGTACACTTTTAGTTATTTAAGTTTTACATGAAGTATATTTTTAGTCCCTTAATTTTATATAAAATACTTTTGGTCCTAAAATTTTAACAACGTTAATGTTGCCAACGGAAAATATTGATGCACTGAATTCAAGTAATGACTAATAACATTTAATTACACAAATTTTATATATTTTCAATTTACCCATATTTTAAATTTAAGCCTAATAACATTTAATTATAAAATCATCACTTAAATTTACACCGTTATCATTTGAGTTTGCATTTTCCATTAGCAAAATTAATGGTGTTAGAATTTTAAGACTAAAAGTATACTTTAGCCTTCTTATTATAAAGCACTAACTAGTAAGTGTTTATCTGGTTCTTTTTATAAGTCACTTACTTGTTCCAATGAGCATTGATTATTATTTTTTATATATGCCCCTAATTAATAAAGGCAATATGTAAGTGTAATACTCCCTCCGGTCCTAATTATAAGACAACATTCTAATTTTTGTCAATTTCTTTCTAAAACACCCTTATTTTATTTTCTCAAATGTGTCTGTTTTTTTTTTTGAGTATATATGTGTGGGTGTGTAGACTCTTCCAATCAATGAAACTTTTAAATATATATGTGTGTGTGTGTGTATCTATATATGTATATACGTGTGTCTACATGCAAATATATATAGACAAACACACGTGTACATTTATGTGTGTGGGTGTGTATACATATGTGTGTGTGTGTGTGTGTATCTACACACAGATATATATAGACACATTCACACATATGTGTATGTAGACATATATGTATATTTCCGTGTATGTGTGTCAATATGTGCGTGTTAGTTGATAGTAATATTACCTACGGTCCTAATTATAAGAGCTAGTTGATTTTCTTTGGAGAGATTAAGGAAGCTAAATAAGTTGCTAAATCATTTCATATGTTGTTTATCCTTAAATTATATATTAGTTTATTAGTTAAATAAAGTAGTTTGAAGAAAAAATAAAAATACACTAAAGTAATTTAATTAACTTCTTTAATCTCTCTAAAAAAGTGAACTAGCTCTTATAATTAAGACCTGAGGGAGTAACTTATAATAAGAATAACAGAGAGTATATAGTTATGATTAGTATCATTTTATGTATAGTTTAACTCCAATTAAAGATGTACATATTATTAAAGGATTAAGGTGCATTTTTACCCTTAAAGTGTGCGCCCAAGAGCAATATTATCCTTGAAGTTTTCGGCGTAGCAATGTTACACTTGAAGTGCAAAAACGGAGCAATGTTACCTCTCCGTCAGTTGACCGTTAGGGTTTTTGACGGAAGGGCAATATTGTTTCGTTTTTAAACTTTAGGAGCAAAATTGCTACTTTTGCTGGGAGCAATGTTGCCTCTGAAGTTTAAAAACGGAGCAATATTACCCCTCTGTTCAAAACCCTAACGTTGACCGTATAATATTAGAGTTTAGTGTAATCATTAGGAGTAATATTGAAAGTAACTTAAATTATGGGACAATTTTATTGGTTTGTAAGAATTATTAGTTAGTATTTTATAATAAGGATAAGAGAGAGTAACCATGAAAGCAAATGTTAATATTAAAAAAATAAAAAACAAATGCTTGGGTAGGGGTGAGCATGAAACCGGAAGCTCAGTGCGCCCGCCCAAGCCCAGCAAAAAAATCGCCATGCCCAGCCCAGAAAAAAGAAGCCCAAAAAAACTGGGCACAATTGAGTTGGGCATTTTTGCGGGCAGAGTCGGGCATTGAGCAGGGTATGCCGCCCTGCCCCAGTATGTATATATAATTATATTTGATATAAATATTTTTTTATATAATAGTTAATATACTTATATTATATATTTACTAAAATTCTAATATATCAATTGAGTATTTGACCATTAATCTATTATATTTCTAATAATGCTTTGTATTTAATAGACTATGGATGTTTTTTTAATTTTTCACGTATGTGTATTTGACTATTTGTTGAGACATATGATACTCTTTTTAATTTTCAGACTCAAGTTGTAGACTTATTTAGAATATTCTAAAGCGTATAATTTATAATTATAGATTATATTTAAAGTTTTCAATATTGCTTATCATTATTAAAACTATTTTTTCACATAGAATGTGGTAAGGTATCAGTATCACCATTTGGGCAAGGGAAGCCCACCCTGCCCAGCCCAAAAAGTTAGGGCTTCTATCGGGTAGGGCTAGACATCGAACTGTATTTTACTGCTCATCGATTCTTTGGGCAGGGTATCAAACAAGGGTCTCACCCTGTCCAACCCTGCCTATGCCCACCCCTCTGCTTGGATGATGAAAAAGCAAATGTTAATATTAAAAAAAAAAAACAAAACAAAAAACAAATGCGCTGGGGACATCCGTGGTTCCAGAACAAGCGAAACGTAATGGCTCGCAAATGTTCGAAAACCAAAAGGCAATTTCCCGCGAATCTAAAAATAGACGCCAGGCTGGCAATCCATGTGATACCCCATCGACCAATCAGCGCGCAGTCCGGGGCCTATACAAATGCATTCCCCGAGCTCATCGCTATTGCGCTTCGAATTCCAGACACTCCCCTCTGCAAATACTAGGGTTAGGTTCGACCGAAGTGAAATATGAGTTCTGCCGGTGGTACGACTAAAGGTGGCAGGGGTAAGCCTAAGGCCACTAAGTCAGTATCAAAGTCGCAGAAGGCCGGCCTTCAGTTCCCCGTCGGAAGGATCGCTCGCTTCCTCAAGGCTGGCAAGTACGCCGAACGTGTCGGTGCTGGGGCTCCTGTATATCTCTCTGCTGTCCTCGAGTATCTTGCTGCTGAGGTTTGTTCAAATAACTTTTTTCGTTCTCTAGGGTTTAGTACCTATGACCTGATGCTTTTGTTATCGGTTCTTGTCAAAGTTTTAGTTCGTAGTTTTATCTGTGGGAAGTGGGCTCTGTCTGATCAAGATTGGGGTATGTTGCTGATAATGGTGTGAATGTTCAGGTACTTGAGCTCGCCGGGAACGCCGCCAGAGACAATAAGAAGAACCGTATTGTTCCGAGGCACATTCAGCTTGCAGTGAGGAATGACGAAGAGCTTAGCAAGCTTTTGGGGTCTGTAACCATCGCCAATGGAGGTGTCTTGCCTAATATTCACCAGACTTTGCTTCCGAAGAAGGCGGGTCAAGGGAAGGGTGAAATTGGTTCTGCCTCTCAAGAATTTTAGATTTTGTTGTAGTTATAAAGCACATGTTTGGCTTGCTTTTCTTTGTTATAATACTTAACCTCGAGTAAATTCAAGCTCACTGAATAGGTTATCCTTTTGCATAATATTTATTTTGTATTTTTCTGTTCGCTCCTCCAATGCGATTCGCTTTGATACGGTTCTATATGTTTTATTAAGCTTCTCATGACAACGGTCAATATTAATTCGAAATGGTCCCGTCAACAACGTTTCTAACTTTGGCCTAATGGCCTGGAAAACCTACTAATGAGCGCTTGGATGCGAGGGTTGCAGGGTGGCATCTTCGCCGCAATGATTTTAAATGAAACTTTAAGAATATATATCATTGACAATAGTCAATTTAATATCAACATCATCAATGTACCTCAGTTCAGACTGAAGGCAGGCGCGCAAGATTTGTTTACTCAACTTTCAATTTAAGCGATCGTTTGAAGGCTGAGCAAAATCTCGTATTTTTTTACCCCAAATTGTATAGCGGTTTAAGCCTGGGTTGTTGTTGCAGATGCACACGCTCATTAGTTATTCACCAAGCACCTCAGGTATTATGATTTGCACCTGTCCAATATACTATAAGTAAAGCAAATGACTAATGAAACGGTGCCGTTTCATTGTTATGGATTGTGTGATCATCCTTTGTCAGTATGATTTCTGAGTATTTTCCGCTTAGAAAAAGTATTATATCTGTATTTTCAATTTTTCTTGGATGAGGTGGACAATCGGTCATCTTTATTTTGTGGATAACACAGAATGGTATAAATACTCGCCTCCATACGCTAAATCCGTGGAAAATAGTCAAATGCTCCGATATTGGACGCGATAGTAATTTCCTCGTTTTATCAAATGGGTACTCTGATTCAGTATCTGGGTGCGACTTTGTCATGTCCTAAGCGTCTGAAACTTCAGCCAGTTGCATCAAGGGCCAGATGCTCCGCCGAAGTTGGGGTTTCCACGCGACAATTACTGCAGCAATTAGACAAGGAACTTGCAAAGGGGGATGACAGAGCTGCACTTGCACTCGTCAAGGATTTGCAGGGCAAGCCTGGTGGACTTCGATGCTTCGGTGCTGCCAGGCAGGTTTTGCCCTTTCTGAATTTCTTTTCAAGTTTCTTTAAGATTTAATTAATCCTTCTCCTACGCTTGATGCTAACTCGTGTCAACTTAGCTGAAACGGTTCACATCAAAACTCATATGGGATGCTGCAAATTCGTTTTCCTTCTTGCCTTGTTAACATTTGAAAACAGCAGTCATCTGCAGTCCTGATTAATGACTTTGGTATTATTAATTCTATTTTATAGTATCTGTCATTTTCTTTCTTTCTTTTTTTTTTGGGTTGGCTTCGGCATCTTGCAAAAACGTAGGTGGGTGCAGTTTGGTTGTCTGCAGCTTTATCAAAGGGAGCTTCTCATAGCTCTGTACCTGCTAAATAATTTGGTTTTAAGTTATAACCACATCACAACAGTTGAGTCATATGCCATGGATTTTCATTTAATAATTTTAGTTCTTTCTACATCAATATGCAATTTCCTTAACATGGCGCCAGGAAAGATTGGAGTCTAAGTCATGCATATATTTGAATGTAGGTGCCTCAAAGACTTTACACCTTGGATGAATTGAGGTTGAATGGCATAGAAGCACCCTCTCTTTTATCGCCGGTGGATGCAACTCTTGGTTCTATAGAGAGAAATCTACAGATTGCTGCTATTTTGGGAGGGCTTGCTGCATGGAATGCCATTGGACAACAAGTCTTCTATGTTGCGCTGGGATTGCTATTTCTATGGACCCTAGACTCGGTAATAAACTTACAATTTAAATGAAATTGATTCCTTTCCCCTTTTGTAATTTGGTGGGACAAAGCAAATGAATCTCTTATTCAAGTGTCACCCGGTTCCTATTTGGTTGCATGTTCTACTCAGCATGAATATGTGTATCCCTTATCTGAAATGATATATAGGCCCATTGACCTCTCTTGTGTGATCAAAATGGGGACAATGCATATAATATCCGTCATTCATCAAATCAATGTTCCTCAGACATTACATTCATGTTGTTTAACTCACATGTGACGACTCACAGCAAAAGGATTTCTGGGTCTCGACCATGCTACAGTCTCATCTATTTGGTTGTTTATATAGGTCTCTTTCTACGGAGGTCTTGGAAATTTGCTTCTTGATACGGTTGGTCATACATTCAGTCAGAAGTACCACAACAGGGTTATCCAAGTCAGACTCGTCAACCCATCTCATCATGTAAAATAGTTTTTATGAGCATTGGATAACCCTCAAAATACTTAATTATGCAGCATGAAGCTGGTCATTTCTTAATCGCCTATCTGGTAGGAATTCTTCCCAAGGGATATGCACTTACTAGTTTAGATGCTCTGAAGAAGGAGGGATCTCTCAATGTTCAAGCAGGGACTGCCTGTGTGGATTTTGAGTTTGTTGAAGAAGTAGGTTGCTTTATTATTCATCCAATTTGCCGTCTGCTTACCTAGGCGACTGAATTGAGTTAACAACCATCTGTTACTAATTATTAGCGCCTTCCATGTCATGCAGGTTAATGCGGGAAAAGTATCTGCTACAGTATGTTACTGTTATACTGACATCTAAATTTCACTGCTTATCAGTTTGCTTCTATGATAGTTAGTTACTTTACTTGGCAGTTGCCACATTTTGACGGTTTCCTATTGTCAGGCATTAAACAAATTTTCATGTATAGCCCTGGCTGGTGTTGCAGCCGAGTATCTTATATATGGAATTGCTGAAGGAGGTCTGGATGACATAAGAAAGGTTTAATTTATTCAGTTATGAACCACTACTTCATGAACTAACTAAAGGACGGGCATTACCATTTAACGCCACTGATAGGACTTTTTATTTAAATGATGGTAGTTGGATTCGTTGCTAAAAAGTCTGGGCTTCACACAGAAGAAAGCAGATTCTCAAGTCAGATGGTCTGTGCTAAATACAGTTCTGCTCTTGCGTCGGCATGAAGGAGCTCGCACTAAGCTTGCTGAGGCCATGTCCTCGGGAAAATCTATAGGGTCCTGCATAGAAGTCATAGAGAATTTCATTGATGTTTCAGATATCTGATTGAAATTGTGTCTGTATATAGTTACAGCTGAAAGCAATTTCACCAAATTCAGTTACTTCCATTGAAAGGTTTTATGTTTGGATGGATCACCCTGAGGAAGGGTGGGTGATTGGATAGGCATAATTATGTATAGATCGTAAACTAAATAAACTAGCTTCAACCTTGTATACTGGACAAAAATATTGATAACAAATCGTACAAAACTTGAAAGAGAAAATTAATTATGTATTATATAACAAAATAAATCCAATCACCGTGAGTAATAAATGATAAAAAAATTGTTTGGTTAATTGAGAAATTTTTGTATAAACCTAGCCTGCCACGTAATTTGGAGTTTAACCAATTAAAATACAATAACTAATAAGTTAATTTGGTACCTCCTAAATATTAACGGGTTTAATAATAAAATTAAAATATTTTATAAGATTCATTGTTTTCATTACTTGTGAAATTTTAATAAACGGATTCATTTTTTATAAGAAAAATAAAAATATGAAATATATGAGCAGCCAAGTAGATTAATGATATCTGAGTTGTTGTGTTTTAGACCATAAATAACAAATCAGGTTCAAATTTCTCGGCTTCTTTTACCTTCATTTTTTATGTATAATGTATTGATTTGTGTCTTGCAAATGTAATTATCCAAGTATTTAAATTCAAATTTGCATGAAATTAATCCAAGATGCAAAAAGAAATTTATTAGTACTTTTAGTCCTAAATAAAAATATACCTTAATGAAAAATTAAACTATAAATTAAATGTTATACTAAGGAATGTATCATTTGTTTTGGTCTAATTGACTAGAGATGTCACTTAAAGCTCTTGCAGACCATGCTAGTTAAAATCTCGATTTATCACTGCGATTTTATTGTTTTTACGATTTTTTTCTTCATTAAAATGATTTTACTAATTTTTCAAAAGCTTTTATGTTTTTATGATTTTGCTACGTTACGATTTTACGTTTTACGATTTTTCATTTTCCTTCCATTTTTAGATAAAATCTACGTTTTCACTACATTGTTGCAGACTGACCAAGGCTTGAACAGAGATCTTCAAAGATAAATTATTAAATGCATTTTCAACGAATAATATACTTCCTTTAATTTTAAATATAAGACTCAATTAAATTTTGTTTAGAGAGGTTAAAAAATAAATATTTTATTTAATTATAGTATATAGTATGGGCTTATGATATGTGCAGTGACTGTAGGTAAGGATTTTTGCAGTGAGGTTGATACTACACTATTTTGATTCCTAATTTCTAAATTGGACCTATTTGATTTATTGTTGCGATTAAATAATAGAGAATCTGGTAATTGATTCCTAATTTCTATATGGAAATAAATCACTGCAATCTTCATTTGTTTGTTTGCTGGAAATCACAATCAACATTGTCTCAATAAATCATCGCGATTTTTTGATATTATAACTATTACGCTTTTTTTTTTCCAACGACATAGTACAAAACGTGCAATATTGTAACACCCTACTGTTCTGAACCCAGAACAGAGTGGCATCTTCACCTATTATGTATTCTGATGTACTAATTAATAAAATTTAAACCACTGGGCTAGGTTTTCTTCTTGAAAATGGAAGCCATTTTTAATAATGAGTTCAAAATCATATTAAAATTCGAATAGGCTTTTCTGATATATTTAAAACATTTTAACAGTGGTTTAAACTTATTATTTAAAGAACATCATACTTAGAAACCTTATCCAAATTTATCAGAGTGTTCCTTATTTCTCCAATTAATCTAATGCTCTACCAATTCATTCACAATGATTTGGGCTTGTTATATACATGCCCGCCCTGCAGTAATCGTTAGCAGCATATATGAATCTTGACTACTTCTATGAACCATGTGTATCTAATTAAATATATACATCCCAATAGCCACATATGACTTTCTCAAAATAATATCTAGTCATAAAGAAATAAAATATACAATAGTGAAACTATCTGTTTCAGTCTCCAACAACAACTTCACCTTCTTCTCAAGACCAATCAATATCTACGCCTTGCCTCTTCCACTTTGCCTACCAATCTGCCCATATCCTAGATTTATGGAAGGCTCTGAAATTCAAATAAATGAATCCCAAAGTAACAGGTTAATCTCAAATTCAAGCATATGTAATACATGTAAATTAACCAAACAGAGTAGTCCACACAGCATATAAAGCATTCCAGTTTAAACGACAAGTATTACATATCAAATGCAGCTTGTAATACAAGTAAATCATAAAATGATTTCAAATACCTTGGCACAAGGAAATTCATTTAGGTAATTCAATACCAAATAATGAATGCACTAGGCCCTGCCTAGCCACCGGGAAGTTGGCCCCATGGTTGGCCCTTCCGCTCAATCGAGCCACGAGTGGTGCTGGCCTCATACAGGCGGGACATACAAATATGGCATACATAAACATATATAGCTATGCAAAGAATATGATATTAGAGTTACTACCTGTTGGTCTTACCGACAAAACCCCTTCCACCAGATTCTTATCAGTACGCTTGACCTTCAGGCACGGCGACTCTCAGGTCCTATAATTAACATTATATATAGAGGTGGGTCACTAACCAATTCGATCATAATTATAAATTCAACTTCTCTAGACCCAGCCCCAAAAATACTTGTCTTTTAATATCCTTATGACTAGAAATGTATACTCATTGAGACTTATCTAATTAGATACTATTCATTATAGATAACTATCATCTCAGCCATTTCACCTTGCATTTTATCCAAAGAAACCTTTACTTTAAAGGTTTAACATAATTAACAACTTATATGACTTTTTAAGACTTATCAAAAGTTCAGCCTTCAACTTTTCTGAGAATTTGGAAAATTCATAACTTGACTTATACAACTCCAAATGGAGTGATTCCAATTTCTATTTACTCTTTGATAAGTCTATTTCCATAAATTAAAGTCACCAAGTTGATTTATGACTGAGAAAATTCCCAAGATTCAAAAACATAAACCCTGTCCAGAAATTCGTCAGATTTTCTGACCAAACTTTGAGAAACCATAACTCCTTCAATACTTATCGGAATTTGACGAATTACCTATCAAATTAAAGCTCTATGAGTCTACTATTTAACTGGAAAATTTCACAATTTTATGATTTTTTTTGGTCTGTCCGAAATATCACGCCATTTTGCTGTTCCTGATGCATACCAGAGATTTTTCCAGATTTTGGCTCAACTTCTAAAAATCATAACTGGAGTTGTAGACCTCCGTTTTAGGTGAACCAAAGCTTATTTTAAAGCTTAAGAATTCTAATTTCTCCTGTAAAAATTTCAGATTAAAACTCAAACTATAACTTTCAAAAACGCCAGAAAAGTCATGCTCTGTTTTTACGTCTTCTTGCAGAGTTGAGAAATCACACATGCAATTTTATTTTCTGACTTATAGCTCTTGAAAACCAGACTCAAGGCACATATACCAGACATGCATAGCCTCTAAGCATGCTTACTGAGCCAAAGGAACCCAAAAACGAATTTAAAATCGACATGCAAGACTCCCATTATGCTTCATAGCAAATTCCTCACACTATTCCATGAATTTCAGACCTTAACAACTCTTATAATACCCACCAAATGATGGAAACCAAGATGGGAAAATGATAAAGAAGACTCACCTAAGTCTAGAAACTGATTTGCATACAACTTCCAATCTCTTTCTTGTTAGTCGACACCTCTTGCTCCTCGTCTATGATCGTAGCTCCTTCTCGGTTTGCTCTGGAAAAGAGGAATGAAGAAGGAGTGTAGGTAGTGGTGTGTTTTTGTGTTTATGGGAGTAACCGGATGGAGGAGTTGTGGGTGTGTGTGTGCGTGTTTACGGAAGAGGGAGAGGGAAGTGGAGGGTGTTAAGTGTGTGTGTCGTATGAAGGGAGGAAATGGGAAAATGAAATAAAAAGAAAGTGGGAGGAGCTACGTGGCTGACATGCAAATAAGGGAGTATGTGTGTGTTGTGATTTGCTGCCACACATTTTTTTTTCTAAAGCTTGCTGGGAAAAAAAAAATGAAGATTGGGTTAAATGAATAAATTGGCCCACTAGGTATAGACAATTAGGAGTGAATTTGTGCGGTAACCAATAATCCTAAATCACAAATTAGGATTCTTCTTCTTTAAATAGTTTATTGAGGCCATTAAATATTATTTCCAAAATATTCAGGCCAAAATTATTCCATGATCATTTGTCCTTAATTCACGGGAAAATATGCTTTTTAATTCCAAAAAGGAAAATATGCTTTTTAATTCCAAAAATAAATTCCAAACTTCATTAAGGCTAAATTTCCCTTAATCACCTCCAAATCATATTTAATTCTCAGTTTCCAAATTTTGGGATGTTACAAGTATCAACCTCACTACAAAAATCCTTACTTGCAGTCAATGTGCAATGACTACAGGTGAGGATTTTTGCAATAAGGTTGATACTGCATCGTTTTGTGCTATGTCGTTGGGAAAAAAAAGTGTAATAGCTATAATATCAAAAAATCGCGATGATTTATTGAGACAATGTTTGTGATTTCCAGTAAACAAGTAAATGAAGATTGCAGTGATTTATTTCCATGTAGAAATTAGGAATCAATTACCAATCGCGATGATTTATTGAGACAATGTTGATTGTGATTTCCAGCAAACAGGCAAATGAAGATTGCGGTGATTTATTTCCATGTAGGAATTAGGAATCAATTACCAGATTCTTTATTCTTTAATCGCAACAATAAATCAAATAGGTCCAATTTAGGAATTAAGAATCAAAATAGTACACTATCAACCTCACTGCAAAAATCCTTACCTGCAGTCACTGCACATATCATAAGCCCATATAGTATATGTTGTATATTATTTAGATGATATATCATTTAATAAATCAGACTAATTAAAATTAACTTTAAAATAGTTTATTGACAAGTAACAGGTTAGCCATCTTTCCTTTTTTTGTTTTTTTGTTTTTAAAAAAATAGACAAAAAAAGCATATCTTCATTCCTGAAAATGCCATCTAAGACGGCCTGTGCCGGAAGACAAACTGAGCACTCTGGAAACGCAAACTTTTCTGAAGGAGTGGACTTGTGGGTCGACGCATCTGTGCGCGATGGCCGTGCAGTGGGTATTGGTATGCCATGGCTTGGTGACTCTGCTCGTAGTCGTCTCCTTCCTCTGCGGTCAATGGCCCATCTTTCAGGGCACCTTCATCGAGCGCATTCACTTCTTCCTTACTTCCGGCGCTTACGATTACTTCCTGTACTCTCTTCTTCTCCCACTCTTTCCCCCTATTTCATTTTTTTCGGCCACCTCTCTCTATATTTCATTTCACTTTTACTTAATTTGCAACATCCTTACAGGCGCTTTGTTGGCGCCGTTTTCGGTTCGAAGTGCTCCAATGCTGTCCTTTCTGTGGAATATTACTGCTGCGATAGACCCAACCCTATCTTGCAGGTTGGTTGACCAAATTTCACCTGAGCGTGCCCGCATAATTTTGTATGATCCGGAGTTTGAAACAATCGGCTTCTTCTTCTTCTTCTTGCTTGAAGAATTTTTACTATTGTGGTTCAGGGTTTGGCTTCGCACGGTCGAGTCGGGGATACATTTACATTTATTTTGAACAATTAATGGTGGTATTATATCTAGAGGAAATTGGATATCTCTGGGTAGACGAAATTTTTTCTTAATCCAATGTCTCATAGTTTTGGTCAACTAGTTCGTTGGCTGTTTTGTATCTTGCCTTGGGAATAAATCCTTCTTTTGGTGGTAGGGAGTTTTATGGAAAGAGTGGATTATCTCCTCTTGCGTGAGTCCCGAGGGCCTCGAGGAATAGAAGAAACAGGATTTATACTCGCATGTTTGGCAAACCTCAAAACCCGTAGTTTCAGAAGTATTCCTCTCACATTTTTACACATATTTATTTTTAAGTAAAAGCTATTCTCAAAAGCTAATCAGTATAACATATTATTTTATTGTAAATATTATTCAGACTCATGTAAATTTACAATCTGTGAATTTACATGTGGCGCTTTAATTCTTAATTATAATATGTTAGATTAATAGGGCTCAGATTTGATGCAATTGTGGAGTTACGAATCCATTATAGACTGTCAGGCGAGCAATTTCCCTTTAACTGAATTCTGTGAAAGAAACAACACTACTGGATTTAAGTGGCGATCCCATATAGTATCTCTGTAATTGATGGAAATCAAAGAGAATATACATGGAAATGGAACAATAACAAATCATTGAATGGCAGGAAGGAGTGATACAATCAAAGCAACTGTTAAAGATTCAAAGTTCAATCATATTAACTATGTCACCAATCTCTTCCATAGGTGATAGGTCCCTGTTGTCGTCTCACTTTTCTCAATGTATTGAAATATTTTTACCATTGCATTGATATTCGCAGCTGTTTGATTGATCATGCTTCTTTAACTCCCATGCGTCCCTCCTATTTGTTTGAAGCCTTCATCTGTTTTTCTTCTTAATTCGGTGGTCATGACTTTGTTGATTATCTGAGCATATTTCTGGTTGTTGCAGATTTTTTATTTGGGGATACTCAGTATGACATATTATTTTATTGTAAAATCATCCTTTGCTTATATTCCTGGCTACTATTTAAGTGGAATTCACAGGTATATCATCAGAGAACCAATAACATTATTCTTTTAACTCTATGATTATCTCAGCATTATTCATTCTATCATGAATTTTGTTAGACATTATATGTTCTTTTAGGTACACGAGCTTGTTGGCAGTAGCTGTTGGAATTCTGCTCTTCCTGTTGACCAGCTTTTCTGACCCAGGAACAATAAATTCTGCCAATGTTTCTCAGTATCTCTCTGCATACCCCTATGATAATATCATCTATGCTGAGAAAGAATGTTCAACCTGCAAAATTCAGAAGTGGGTTCTTTCCTTGTAAAACCCTTTCTAGTCTCTTGTCAAGTTTATCTATAAAATGATCTTAATGTTGATAACTTGATCTAGACCTGCTCGGTCCAAGCACTGCAGCATATGTGACCGCTGTGTGGCACGCTTTGACCATCACTGTGGATGGATGGTTGGTAATCTTAAAATTCTCTCACTTTTAGATTGTTGATATATCTCATTGTAAAACATCCTCTATTGTGTTTGGGTTGTGCTAAATGTTGTTTTGCTTGCAGAATAATTGCATAGGGGAGAGAAATACCCGGTATTTCATGGCTTTTCTTTTATGGTAAGTGCTACGTTTGGTTCATTAGATAATCAGTATGTCATGATAAGCAATATGTATCTTACACCACCACTCTGATCAACTCAAGGCTGTTATAATAGTTTGGGAGGTCCAAATGTTTATTTGAATACCATTTGGAGCTTTAATTCCGGCAATCTACAATCTGGCTCAGACTTTTATGCTACCTGAGTTACACAAATGACTCGAAAGGTTCCTTGATGCTTCCGGTCTCCTTGCTGCTTCTATTAGTTACTTTACTGACTTTAGCTTAACCATATACGATAAAATTTATGCATTTTTCATATCTGGTTCCATATCTTATACGATTTTTTGGTGTCTTGTAGGCATTTCCTTCTATGCTTGTACGGAACAGTTGCCATAGGATTGGTTCTAGCGGGAAGACTAAAAGAATTAAGAGTTGTATATATTCTTACAGGTGAAGCTGGTTTGAATGTAAGATCAGTCATAAGAATAAGTTGGTTCGTATATTAATATTGAGGTTTATTTCATGTTTCTTTTGCAGTATACTATGGTATAGAAAATTCTTTTCTGGGATTAGCTCCACATGTTGCACAGGTGGGGGATTTGTTTTTACGTCTTTCTCATACTAAATGTTGACACGTTGACAATTATGTGTCAGGTTACAAGCATTTATTCCTATTTTACCTCCGACTTCCTATTTTAATGTCTAATGCTCTTTTGCTATCACACAGTGGTTGTTAGGATCATATAACACGCTGATTCTTATTGCGGTGTTCCTTGCAATTGTTGGAATGCTGTTGGCTGGATTTTTTGGTTACCATGCGAAGCTTTGCCTCACCAATACCACCACTAATGAGGTCCTCTCTATGCCTAACTCTCAATATCTATTGATTATTATTTTATAAGATGAACTAGAGATGGATTGGTGCTATTTATTCCTTTAGGCTGTTGGAACAAATTTGAACTATCGTAATCAGATTTAATTTTACTTCATCCTATGGGGTTCTGTGCCTTGTAAGATGAATCTAATTAGGCAGGGTTAAAGCTTGAAGCTTCTAGAAATTGTTTAACATGCTTTTAGGTATTTCACTGATTTCATGCAATCTTTCTGACGGGATGAGAATTCAGAACCTACTTCCACTATATCATGGTGAATGTGGCTAGGTAGCCTGTTGGTTTCACTGATTCATTGATCGTTCTCCCCCCGTTTGCGTTTGTTCTTTGTCTTCATCTTACATTTAAGATCATATCATTGATCAGTACAAAACCAACCCTGATATGAGGCTTTGATCCTCTGACCCTTTAAATACAGTATTGACTGTTGAGTGGGATTTGATACTTAATCCTTGCATTACTCAGTTGTCATGTGAGTTTTATTCGGAAAAATTAAAGTGGAGCCTTATATACTGTTTGTGCTGGTTTTGTGGATGCAAGAGTGTGCAAATATTCCACAATATTTTATCATCAATCAAATGTCTGGCGATCTGTGTCTGGAAAACCTCATTGCTCATATTTGCGCTACTGATTTTATGAAAGCTTGAATGAAATTATTGGTTTCTTTCGTGGATGACAGACCTTCAAGTGGCAAGAGTACATGAGCTGGCAGAGGAAGCTAAATGAAGCAAAAGCCAGTGCTGCAGCCCTAAGAGCCAGTATAAGTGGGATGAGCAGCGACAGAAAGCCTTTGCTGAGCAAATGGAGAGCCTTCTTTCAAAGGTCGCCATTACAGGATGGGCAAATTGTCCAAAACAATGTTTATGATAAAGGATTCGTTCACAATGTTGTGGAGGTTATCTACCCCCTTTCTTCAAGGCCTTCATTTACACGACCCAAATTGAAGCCGACCTGAAAGTGTTCCTGATGTACCTGCCTTTTTGGGCAAAAAAATATTGAAGCATGAGAGACTAAAGGACAAGAGCGATGCTAAAGCAACTTGTGGAAAAAAATGAGGTGGAGAGCTATATTTGGTTGCTTATATAGATTACATGTTGTGTGGCTTCTGGGTATTTGTATGATTTTTCTAGTTAAGCATGATTAATAAGTGTTTGGGTAACACAAACCACAGCTTTGAGAAGCCATTTTTTACAAGTATAGAACTCTTTTCACATGCTTACCTTGGAAATCATAAAAACTATTTTTCAAAAGTTAATCCAAACACACATGTTGGTGGATCCTTTGAATAATTATAGGCTTTTTGATTATTTTTTTTATGACAATTAAATTACCAAATATACATAACTATTAATATGAAAACTTAAGAAGCGTCAATATTAATTCAGCCAGAAAGAAGCCAGTATTGCCACTTGAGGCTATTTGATGAGTATGGGTACTAATTTGGGTTTAAGCTTATCCTGATATGGCACCAGTACCAACGTTAACTTTGTTGATTTGGTTATCTTATCATCATACTTTTGTTCTGAATTTACTATAATGTAAGAGGAGCGAGTGATTATAATTCTGTTCCAAAGAAATCCTATTTTAAAAGAGTTTATTATTTGGATACATAAAAAATTGATGTTTTTTATTTTTTGGGGTCTTGTAGGCAAATGCAAGTATTCCCCCCCCCCCCCCCGCCCCCCCAAAAAAAAAAAAAAAAGTCTCAGATTTTTATAAAAAATATGCCTATAGTGCGCGTCTGTTCTTGGACTTTTTGATATATCCCCTATTTCTTAACTCACCATCAGGTCAATTCAATTAATTTTTTTAATCTTTCTACAATTAGAGATGTTTCTTTATTGCACAAACTTTAAAGAATATATCCTATCATCCCCTATTTTTAAATACTCCCATTGCACTACAAACTTTGTCCTATATTTAGGACCGGGAGGAGTAGTATATTTTGACAATAATGTATTGATTCAAGAGTTAAGGAGCAAATTCACTTTAGTATTTGTGAAGGAGCAATGTTATTTTGCTTTTTTTTTTTTGGTCTTAATGTCATTCTGAAAGTTTAAATGTAGCCTTAAATTAACAACTCAAACACTCAAACGTTAGTTGACTTCATAATGCTGATTTGGCATACCCACGTGGCATCCCCATCAGATTTTTGTCCAAGTCAAAATCATAACTATTAACATAAAAATAATTTTTTTTTAAAAAAAAAAGTCTCCCTCATTTTTTCTCTCTGTCGTGCTCTATGTGGCCGTCCAAGGCCAACTTGTGGGAGTCGAATCCATAAGGTTATGAAGATGAGCAACACTGGGGTTGGTATGGGCAATGGTGGTAGTGCCAGCAAAAACAAGCTTGTGAATCTAACTTGGACAAAAATATTATGGGGATGCCACATGGGCATTCCATCTCAGCATTACAAAGTTAACTAACATTTGACTATTTGGGTTGTTAACTTAGGGCGATATTGCTATATTTTTAAATTTTCTAGATAATATTAAGACCAAAAAGACTTATCCTTCGCAGATACTTCCAGGGCGAGATATAAACTGAATTAAAAATCATATAGACAACACATGCTTATTTTATTTCTAAGAGTGAATGTAATTCAATTATTAAGGACCCATTTATTTCGCTCCCATTACACCCTATAATGTAGTGCAATACCAATGCAATATTAACTATAGGGCTAGTGCTTGATTTGATTTTAAAGCAAGATACAATGAGTTATTTTTAATTATACTTAAAATTAATATAAACAAGAAGTCTATTTTACTCTTAATACAATCATTCCAAAAAAAAAAAAAAAGTTAAGAGCAATTCCTCTACCTTATCATAATTGTCACGCTATCTCGTTGAGGATTATTCGATGGCGATGGTTGTGGTTGCAGTAAGTGGTGATAGCGACAATGACTATATAAGGAGGTAATGGTAGAGGTGGCGGCTGTAACACCACAATTTTTAATACCCAAAAACTCGATCAAAATATTAAAAATTCCTTCAAAAGGTTTAACAATATCCAAATCTTCTTACAACATTACCATTTTGAACAAAAACCCGTAATACATAATCAGAATAAATTTCAGAAAATATTTCAGAGTTCAGTACAAAACGGAAGTCTTAGGTTCATGGCAAATATAATAACATAACATAATCTATTGGAGATCAAAAGAGCTTCCAGAGCTCACTCCATAGGTGCCTTCCCTTGCTCTCTACTAGAATAATCACCTGAAAAATGTTAATATGGGATGAGATTCCACGTCTCAGTAACTACTGAATATTTCTACCTTACACGAGCAAATTACATATGACAAGAATAAATAATGTGAATTTAATATACTCAGATATTTTTAGATATACCGTCGTTCACAACAAATGCCTTTACAAAATACTCATCATTCTTTATTGAATAATTCAGAAATGCACTATGCAGTATGCAGCCTCCCTTATATCCCCTTCCAACCGTATACCGCTGACTGGAACCATAGGCTAACATATAGTCCAATAGAAACTCATTCATTTGACTGGATGGTTTCAAGCTCACCAAAACTTAAGATACACCCGGCCAAAGGTATAGAGCTTAAATCTGGACTATGGCTCCCCTCCTTTAAAATAACAACTAAGGAGGTGTCACATGTCCCACATCTCCAATGAAATCCCGGCCAGAGGAAAACATGGAAGATGGGGCCCTGAAAAGTACCATCCACTGTGCACCGAGTGGTGGCATAAACAATTCTTATCATTCAATTCCCTCCTTACTCCACCCATCACAATACAACCGCCATGATGAATGTATTTACTAAAAAAATGCATTATTATACCATTATATACATTGATATGCGTATTTATGAATAGTAAAATACTATGCGTATCTGTGAATAGTAAAATACTATGCGTATCTATGAATAGTAAAATACGGTATATACATGAATAGTAAAATAAGTAGTAAATAAGGTATACGTGAATAGTAACATGAATAGTAAATACGGTATACGTGAATAGTAACATGAATAGTAAATACGGTATACGTGAATAGTAACATGAATAGTAAATACGGTATACGTGAATAGTGAAAATGAATAGTAAATACGGTATATGTGAATAGTAACGTACGTTTAAATAGTACCTCTACAAATTTGCAAGTCAAAGTTCCCACACCAGATCTTAAAACCATAAATATTTTCTAAATATTCTTGCCAAAATAGTAAACAAACAAATTTATAATCATACATAATTCACAAGTATAAGGAAGAATATTCAGAGTTACCTGTTACTTGCTAATACCCGAATCACCAACCAGCTATTATAACTCTCAAGCAAATATCTCTCTACTCTCTCTCTCTCTCTCTACCTCTCTCTATGGCTCTTAGAAGTTGTGAAGAATGAAATGAAATGGAAGGTCTATTTATAGTTGGAAAATGGGTCATTAGGCGTAATTTTTATAAAATTATAAAAATATAAAAAAAAGAGCACGAGGTGCTCCTCGTGGTTCCTTCCTTCCTTTCTTTTTTTTTAAATAAATTATAAAAAAGTAAATGTGGGTCCCGCAGAATTTAAAATTCCCACGAGGCGCACCACGAGGGAAAGGCTGCTGGTGGGAAAATTATTTGGCGTGGGTCCTACGTATTTTCAAATAATGAGTACGTATTTATATAATAGTAAATACCGTATTTTTAAATAGTAAATACGTATTTGTGAATAGTAAATACTATTCATATTTCACAAATTTCAAGTATTAAATACGTATTTGCGAATAACATATTTTTTTAAAAAAATAGTAAATACGTATCTGTAAATAGTAAAAACGTATACGTGAATAGTAAATACTATTCACGGGTCCCACAAAATACTAATTTCAAATTTATCACTTTCTGAAAATAGAGCCTACTAGTCTTCCCAAAATAGGTTTATGTTCAAGATATTAGATTCAAAATTCAGGATGTTACAGCGGCGATGGAGGAGGAGGTAGTGGTGGTGGTGACGGCGGTGGAGGAGGAGGCAGCAACGGTAGTGGTAGCTGTCATAGTGGCGACAGCAATGGTTATGGCGTGGTATGGTAGGTGAAGTGAGACAAAATAAAGACAAATGAAAATAAAGGGTAAATTGGACCTTTTCAACCATGCAAATATGCAATGATGTGGTAACGAGTATTCATAGAGAGAGGTATGAATGAGGATTACCAATTGTTTGGTAATTATTATTACCATGGTAAACCCTTTTACTATAATAAAGAGCAACCATACACTCTTTTCCTTGGTAATGTAATCGTGATTACCATTTCAAACGTGCGATGAGGTTGAACCAAACGGGTTCTAATTATTACTCATGTGTGTGTATATATATATATGTATATTGGAAAGGACTCATTTAAATGATTTTGATAGTGGCCAAAAAAGGGTACCCACTGTGATCCAAAATATAAGACATAGTTGATTTTTTTAGAGATTAAAGAAGATAAATAAGTTATTTAATCATATCAAATGTTGTCCATTATTATATTATATATCAGTTCATAAGTCAAACAAATTATTTTGGAAGAAAAAATAAAAATGTAAATACTTTAAAATAAGGGAAAATCTTAAGAAAATAGCATTTAAATTTCAAATAAATGATTTCCCAACAAAACGAGTTGTCAATTGCTTTACTATTTTGTTAACCCCATTAGGATCAAGATCAAATGAACATTCATTCTCTTTCTGCTGGAGGAAGATATATTTCTAACCTTGTAGTAAGTAATGATCAAGTTCAAATAAGACACAAATTCTTTAGTTCAAATCCTTATGATAAAAAAAAAAAAAAGCGGGATTCCTGATTATTCAGGGTTTAATCGAATCCTATATATGGGTCATTTTAATTTCATATATCCTGCTATTCTCCACGAGAATTCGGATTTATTGGCAAGGAGGCGAAGAAATAGATTACTGTTGTTCTCAACATGATTTGGAAGTTCAAGTGATATTTTTCTGTCATTTTTTTTAAAAGTAATTTAATTAGTTTTTTTAATTTCTCTAAAAAAAATTCAATTCTATCTTATATTTAAAATTAAAGGGAGGATAGCCAAATAAAGTCAAACAAAAAATATTCAGGCAACAAGTAAACTCCATAATTAATTCAAATCTGGCCTCAGACCTTGGGGGAAAATTATCCGGCCTCAAACCAAGTAATTCAAAATTATTAGTTGATAGTTGATTCTACCTCGACTTTTTATTGAGAAAAAGTAATTCAAAACCTTGAATTTATTTAATTTTTTAATCTCTTACAAAAAGGCAACTAGTATTATTAAAGTTGAAATGTGATATTACATCTAGTTGTTTTTATAACTAACATCTATCAAAATCTGTGATTTAAAATGTTAGCTAAAAATAATAAATGTGGAACTTTTATCCATTTCTTTTCAATTACATCATTGTTTAGAAAGAATGTACGTGAGAGATAATGGGTGGAAATCAATTGCAGATATAATGAATCGCATATATTTAATGAGAGTGAACGTAAAACAAATAACTAGGACAAATGATGTTTTAATACCATTTGAAATTCTTAAGCCTCAAAAAGTCTGTTAACATTTTAAATGGACATAAAGGTGACAATAATCAAATGGAGATAAATGTTGGTGAATTTACCATTTTGTGCACAGTTTTAAAATGTTGGTGAATTCATAAGAACAATGATGAGTTTGACAAGATTCGTAATAGGATTCATAAAAGAGTTTCCTTATAGAAAAAATGTGAATCCCATTATGAATCTTGTCAGATTCATTACTGCTTTAGTGAAACTCATTACAAATCACAAGACTTGTAGTGAGTTTAACAAAGGCATTCGTCAGGCGAAAATATGTTAGTTTGAGTTCACCAACATTTGAACATATGAACAAAAGTTGTAATAAGATAACAAGTTCATTAATATTTTTGCAAAACTTGTAATAGGTTTAACAAAGGCATTCGTAAGGTGAAAACATGTCAATTTGAATTCATCAACATCTAAGCATTATGAACAAAAATCGTAATGAGATTAACAAGTTTATTAATTGTTTTTCACAAAACTTGTAATGGGTTTAACAAAGGTATTTGTTAGAGAAAAATATGTCAGTTTCGGTTCACCAACGTCTGAGCAGTATTAACAAAAGACGTTATGAGATTGATAAGTCTATCGATGGTATTTACAAGACTTCTAATGGGTTTAAAAAGGCATTCTCAGGTGAAAACATGTCAGTTTGAATTAACTAACATTTGAAAACTATGAAAAAAGTCGTAATAGGATTAACAAGTTCATCAATAATATTCATAATACTTGCAATAAGAGTCACAAGAACACTTCCTAATAGAAAAAATGTTCACTAGAATACATGTGTGTATATATATATATATATATGTCACCAGAGCTTTGGTGGCCTAATGGCCACCTAGCTCCTCTAATTTAAGGGTGGGTATGTTTGAATCCCACCCCTTATACCTTCATTCAACTTTTTTTAAAAAACAAAAAGTCAACTCCACAAAAAAAAAAAAACCACCAAAGCCTAGGCCATCGGTGGATGTAGGCTGGCTGCGGTAGTGCTCTAGTGAGACTCATTTTTATTTTCTTTTTTATTTATTTAAAATATGAGGGCAAAATGGTAAACTCACTAGCATTGTAAAATCTTAATTTAATGCCTATCACCTTCATGTTCTTTCAAAATGTTAATTAATAGCCTTTTTGGGGTTTAGGAATTTCAAATGTTGTTTAATCGTTATTTTCCTGAAAAACTAGTCTAAAATTTAAGACAAAGAAAATTTATTCCTTATATTAACAATTACCTTATGAGAAAGAATATTTTTTTAATAAAAAGCACAAGAGGGCAGTAATTGATTTGGTTGGATCTAGTTTTCTCCTCAATCTTCCAACTGATCTTAAGCCAAGAAATTAAAAATTTTGCTCGAAAAAATTCATTGGAGTAATTTGGTTTGGTTTATTTTTAATTTTTTTTATTTACGAGTCGAACCAACAAGCTTTCTCCCCCAGTTTGCCAAATTTTCGCAGTCTATGCGTGCCCTACATTATACTCCATACGGTCCTAATTATAAAAGCTAGTTAACTTTTTTGGAGAGATTAAGGAAGCTAATTAAATTACTTTAGAGTACTTTTATTTTTATCTTTTTCTTCAAACTACTTAATTTAACTAATAAACTAATATATAATTTAAGGATATATAACATATAAAATGATTAAGTAACTTATTTAGTTTCTTTAATCTTTCTAAAGAAAGTCAACTAACTCTTATAATTAGGACTGGATGTAGTATATCCCAAGATAGGAAGGAGATCGTAGATGAGGGTATTTGAGTCATTTTGTTTTGCTTTCTTTTGTTTTCTATAGGCCCTCTAATATACGGACCGGCCCAATAGGCCCATAACCGGACCTCGGCCCAACCATGCCTAGAACTGAATCTGCACTATAATGGGCAACAATAGGAGATCCCACTAACGAGGGATCTCATTAATATGGGATCTCCTACAATCGCGACACCAACAAATCAGCCCCTAACGGCTCAATCCCAGATATCGCTTATTAAGGCAAGGATTCTCACACCAGTCTCCTCTATAAATAGAAGGGAACCCTAAACAGGTGCACACGTTCTATCTTATGCCCTATTTACCTTCCGTTACACAGAGCACACACCCCACTCCCCTGGCTTCACGCCTCCAAGTTTACTGCGAACTACGTGGACTTTGATCCCTTCAAAGGGTACGTAGGCTCTAGGCTTGACAACCTAGTCAAGTCCAATCTTTGTGTTCTTAGGACAGAACATTGGCGCCGACCGTGGGGATCTATAAACTTCTATCCCCGTGACCACTGATGACAAACACTCGAAGCCACAATAGAAATCCACCACCGCTGCTGGTAGGAGGGGACCCCCAGCCCAGCCGGCCTCCACCAGATCAACCCCCGGAACCACCGCGGCAAGAAAACACCCCGGAAGGGCATGTCACAGACACGACGACCTCCCCTTCCGCGGAAGAGCAACCACTGCAAGAAGCACACACGGAACCCTCGGTGCAAGACGTCCAGGCAATCGAAGCCGACGTCTGTATCCTTCGACGAACGCAGGAGTCATTCCTCCAGAGGCTGGAAAACAAGGAAAAACGAGACGACCTACAGAGACGGGCTGACTTTGAAGCCTTTGGCCGAATGATCCAGGACGCGCTCGAGAATGACCGCCATCAGTAAAACCGCCGGAGGAATCATAGGCGAGGAAGGAGGGCCCCCGTAGATGACAGGAGCTCCTCAAGCAGCTCCGAGCCGAGGAACCCACGCCGTGACAATGGCGAGCCGGAGCGGAGGACGGACATGGAGCAAGGCCGACAACAGCTCCAACAGAACGTCGGACACCACGGTGACGGTCCTAACCGCACCGATCGGGCGGCCAGCGAGGGCCGAAACCAAGAAGAACGCCGCGTGGAGGACAGAACTCCCCAGATTCATAGATCACCTCGCCACGGATCCCCCCGCGAATATCGAGTCACGTACCTGTCGGACTCCGACAGATCCCCGTTATTCGAAGCACTTCGATCTGGCCGACCTTCCGAAGTACGACGGAACCCAAGATCCACGCAACTACCTTGACGTGTTCGAAAAGCTCATGTGGGTGCGACAGATCAGCGGCCTAGTCATCCAGCGTCTCTTCGCGGCTACTCTGAACGGACCCACACACAGATGGCTGAGCTCCCTCCCGGATAACTCGATCCGGAGCTATGAAGACCTCGGACGCAAGTTAGAGTTGCATTTCGCCACTAGCAAGAAAAAGCCAAAGACCACATTCACACTAAGTAAGGTACGATAGAGGAAAGGCGAGGCCCTACAGAAGTACCTGGATCGGTTCCGGGATGTAGCCATGCAGGTGCGGTCGCTACCCGAGGAGGTTCACGTACACTGCCTGGTCAACGGACTAGACCCGTCATCTCGACTCGCTCGACACCTGTGTAAGAATCCAGTGTACACCTTGACCGAGTTCTACACCCAAGCAAAGAAGTATCTGGAGGTAGAGCAGATGGAGGCGGCCAATGCCGATGAACCCGAACGGACTAGGAGAAGTCCGCCCGACGATGAAGAACGGCCAAGAGGGACGAAGGCCGACCCTAGAAGGCGGAACCGTGAGAGCCGAGCCAAACCTGATCGAGCCGACCAGAAAGCCAAATACGATAGCTATACCCCGTTGAATGTCCCTCGGTCTCAAGTATGGAAAGAGGTAGCCCAGACCGAGATGAAAAGGGCCGACAAGCCCAGACTGGTCAGAGGCCGTTCCAACACAGACCGTACCAAATTCTGCACATTCCACGACTGCCACGGACACGCTACTGACGAATGCTATGACCTCCGCGATGCCATTGAAAAATTCGTGAGGGATGGGAAGCTACGTCAGTACGTTATCAAGACCCAGGGAAGGACGAACGGCAAGCGTAACGATCGTGCCCGCACTAGGAGTCCGCCCAAGGAAACAAGGAAGTAGGGGAAGAAGCAGAAGACGGCCTCAGACGATGAATTCCCCGATGTGGATTTCCAGTGTAACGTTGTCAGCAGAGGGTTTGGAGGTGGCGGAGACACTGTAAGCCAACGGAAGAAGTACCTCCGCGAAGTGTTGATCGTCCGAGACCTCCCAAAGTTCAAAGAGGATCCCAAGAAGCCGAGGCTGCCCACTCTGACCTTCACTGACGAAGAGCTGAAAGACGTCATACCCGGCCATCTGGATGGACTGGTAATCACTGGAACCCTGGTCAATTGCCGAGTTAAAAGGATTTTTGTTGATGCAGGGAGCTCGGCCGGTATCATAAGCTGGGACGCCTACAAAAGGATGCACCTCGACAAAGAGGATCTCAAGCCGTACAAAACCACCCTGATCGGTTTCAACGGCGAGCAGTCCTTTCCAAAAGGTTACATCGACCTTAGGCTGACCCTTGGGACCAAGGAAGCTTTCAAGTCTGAACGAGTAAAAGGGATCAAAGTCCACGTAGTTCGAGACACACACAGGCGTGTAGCACTGTAGCCAAAGCTGGTGGGGTGTGTGCTCTGTGTGACTGAAAGTAAAGAGTGGAGAGTTAGAACCCGTGCACCTGGTTAGTCGACCTCTGTATTTATAAAGGTGTCCGAGGCGGATATCCCGGCCTAGCGCAATATCCGGGGCGAGTAATATCCGGAGCAAGTATCTCTAGATGCCGATATGATGTGGATAGATCACGTAGATATAGTCTGGATACTCCTATGATGTCGATAGATAGGATCCGCTATAATATAGGTGGGATCCGATACAGGATACATTCCACATTGGGTCATACCTCGAATATGGGCCTTAGGCCGGTCCGTAACAAAGACTAAGTTGACTTTTTTAGAAAAATTAAAAAATCTAATTAAGTTACTTTAGATTATTTTTATTTTTATTTTTCTCTAAACTAATTAGTTTAACTAATATGTAATATATAATATAATTAAATAATTTATTTAACTTTCTTAATTTTTTTTTAAAAAATAAACCTCATTTTATAATTAGAACCAGAACTACTATATGATTACTGGAAGTCCTATTTAGGACACAGTTGCATTTTCAAAGGACTTTGGACCAAGTAACTCTCTGTTGTGGCACTTCATATTAATTTTCCCAAGATACTAGTTTCCCCCCGCTCGATCTATCCAACAAGATCTCCTCTATCGTAGGCTTCGTCGTTCCTTGTCGCCCAGTGCACCTCGTCGCCGCTGTCACAGTCGGTAATAGCTGTCATCTACCTCGGCGCTACGTTTGGTCGACCTTCATCGGTTCCGGGGACTATTTCTAGTCTCTCGTTGATTTCGTCCACTTTAGGTAGCCTTCGCTTTCAATTTACTATTTAATATCTTAAATTGATTAATAATTTTAGGTCATGCTTAATACTATGCTTCTTTCAAAAATGTTGAATATTATTTTTAATCATCAGTGATATAATTTTTGGTGTTATGAGAGTATAACTAGGGTTTTTGTGTGTTTCTTCAGTTTTTTTGAAGGTACGGAGGCATAAAGCATGATCTACACTGCAATTGACACATTCTACCTCACTGATGAGCAGCTAAAGAATTCACCTTCTCGGAAAGATGGCATAGATGAAGCCACCGAAACCACCCTTAGAATCTATGGTTGTGATCTCATCCAAGAAAGTGGCATTTTGCTTCGGTTGTATCCTTTTTTCGGTATTCAATCTTCTTCGTAATGGCGTCTGTCTAATGTTATATTCATCTAGTTTTAGAATTCAAATTGTTTCCTTAATTTTCTGGCAGACCACAAGCAGTCATGGCCACTGGGCAGGTTCTATTTCATCGTTTTTACTGTAAGAAGTCATTTGCGCGGTTCCATGTGAAGGTTATTATCATTTAATAATATATATTCTCTTTTCCTCGTTTCTCTTTTGTGATTCTGAGCCAATATTGAAACTGAAAATAGTTTAAAACGGGCCCCCTTTTTGGTTTTCTCCACATATTCAAGTTCTGATGTTCAAAAGTCAGTAGGTGATTTAGAGTGATCATAACTGGTTTTTCTTTTGTATCTTAATCTAGTCCTTAAAACCATTCCTTCAAATTATTTTAGATCCTCTGTGTCCTAATGTTCTATTATTGTCTTCGTCATTGATAATTTTACTATTTTTTAACGGGATCCGATAGGCTCTTTTTTCAGAAAGTTGCTGCGAGCTGTGTATGGCTTGCTTCCAAACTGGAAGAAAGTCCAAGAAAAGCAAGGCAAGTAATTATTGTTTTTCACAGAATGGAATGTAGGAGGGAGAAATTACCTTTAGAGCATTTAGACTTGTATTCCAAGGTTAGCAGCTTTTCTTCTGTTAGCGCTTATGTGTGTGTTTCTCACACATAATTCCTATTCTTCTTGCTAATTTATAAATAATAATTTAACTGAAAATTGTTCTTTCTCATTAACAGAAATATGTAGACTTGAAGATGGAGTTGAGTAGAACAGAGAGACATATTTTGAAAGAAATGGGATTTATCTGTCATGTTGAACATCCTCATAAATTTATATCAAACTACCTTGCAACTCTTGAAACTCCCGAAGAATTGAGGCAAGAAGCTTGGAATCTGGCTAATGACAGGCAAGCAACTACATGTATTACTATGGTTGTTCATCTTATTATACACTTTCTCACTTATATTATCTTGAGCTTTGCACTTTATCACCCTTGAGTGTCCTCTTGACAAAGACTGCTCCAACTGGAAAAGATAAACAGTTAATTGAAGAGCCATGAGAAGTGAGGTTACGAAAATGCTGTTGGGCTCTCAAGGAATTTGTAAATGTGGCTTTGACGGATAGACTTATTAAAACAATGCTTCTAACAGGAAGTTTGAACATTGTATCATACTAATTACTGTTTAATTGGTTCTGATTTTGTAATTTCCACCATTATACCAGAGAAGTCAGCCTGAGTTTACCATTATTACTCTACATTCCTTCTTCAACTTTCTTTTTCAAACTCATCTATTGGCAATCAATGGGTAGAGCTCATTTAGAATTTGACAATTTCACATGATTTTCTTTGGTATAATTCATGTTACAATAATTAATTAGCAAATGATTTTTGTATGACTTTTGCATGACTAGTCGTCAGTCTAGCTTTTAGGATGTGATAGATTATTTCCTACTTGCTACTTTCTTGTTGGATGACATGAGTTTTTATAGAACAATAGCCATGAGCACCTCTTGTCTATAAACATCAAAGATGCTCTGTATTTGTTGACTAAAAAAAGAACTGCTGGTACCTACCTTTTTTTATTTTTTTAAAAAAAAATTCTCATTTATCTTCTGTATCCTAGCAAAAATCCATTCGAAGTGAAGTATATAAAAATATATATAATTTTTTGTCTAAAACTAAGAACAAAGGCATCAGATCATGCATTAGAACTGTGTTTGGCCAAAAAAATGTAGACTGAATGCACTTGCATACATGTACGAAGGCAATGCTTCAAAGTTAGCATTGAAATTTTGCTTCACCAAAATTTACAGTTACGTAGTAGGAGCTTCTTATGGCATTCATTCTGCACCACCAAAACTTGTTGCAGCCTCTAAGCTTCCCCTGCTTGTGGGGGAAAAAGTGTGTGTATTTATTGTACTCATGTAGTGTGGAAGTCGTCATGACATTGACATATAGGCAACAGGGTATGGGTGTTTTCTTGTTACTTTTTTTTCTTCTTCCCTGGATATGTAATGTAAACCATTTCTTATTGTGTTAATGGTTTCTTAACTGTTTTGTGATGCAGCTTGCGCACTACATTGTGTGTTCGATTTAAGAGTGAGGTTGTGGCTTGTGGAGTGGTATATGCAGCTGCTCGCAGATTCCAAGTACCCCTTCCTGAGAATCCTCCATGGTGGAAGTCATTTGATGCTGAGAAATCTGGGATTGATGAAGTCTGTAGGGTTCTAGCTCACCTGTATAGCCTTCCAAAGGCGCAATACATAGCAGTCTGCAAGGATGGTGACGCATTTACATTCTCCAATAAATCAGCAGACTTACAATCTCAGACTGTACCAAAGGTATTAGTTCACTTTTTCTTTCATTCTCTTGGCTCTATTGGACTATGATGCACTACACTTTAAAATCTGTTTTTTCATGGTGCAAGAACATCATTAGTTGGCTGTGATGAGACAGGTACATGACAAGGTTGTTGGAAACGTCTTTTCTTTTTTCAACTCGAAGGTTTTTGATCTAACATATTTCAAGCTTAATTGTAGGACGTTCTGCAAAGCAGCCCACCGGCAGACACTAACACCTCTGTTTCAAAGGGGGCCCCAGTAGACTCTAATAGTGAAGCTGGCAGTAGTAAGGGTGCATTGGTAAAACAAACCATTGATAAGATGAGAGAGTCCAAGATTGATGATGATTCGAAGAGCATAGCTACAGAGGGAGAGTCAAGAGATGAGCCCATACTAAAACCCAAATCTGATCGTAAGGTAGAAACCAGTGGGGAGACACGCAGGGAAAGGGAACGAGAGAGAGATAGGGAAAGGGACAGGGACAGGGACAGAGATAGAACAAAAGCCCGAGATCGTGATCGGGGAAGGGATTCTGACAGAGAAAGAGATCGAGAGGATGCAGATAGGGATAGACTTAAGGATCGGGGTCACCGTTCTAGAGATAGAACAAAGGATTCAGGTATGGTTTGGGTTTTTTAACTTAAGTTCCATTTTGATTACTTACGGATGGAGGATTTTTCAATTCAGTGATTAGTTTTAATTTAGTTTCTCAAATAAAATCGTCAGTGGTATCATTCGTTTGTTAATGTACCATTAATAAGACGATCAATTCTTTACATTTTATATTGTGAGTGATAAGTTACCAAAAAAAAATTGACAACAGGACGTTATCACAGTTTTAATTTGGGATAACAATGGATCAAATTGAGAAAGATCTAATTGTAGTCTTTTTTTTTTTGCTGGTTATCTTTTGTTGGGTACTTTTTGACGTTAGAGGATTTTTTTTCCCCATGCAGGACATTCTGAGAAATCGAAGTATCACTCATCACGTGGTATGAAACTGCTCATAAGTTTGATCTTCATTTTAGTTCAATGTATCTGTTTGCTGATACATTTTAATTTCAGATCGTGACGGCTATGGCACCTCATATTCTTCGAGGGAGAAGGATCGACACAGACATCATTGACATATACGGGCGAGTTATTAGGAAAGATTGCTACTTACATGTTTTCAGATATCCAGCCAGCAGGCTAAACTTGTAATGCTCCACAAAAATGAACCGTCGGCTTCCAGGGGTTTCGCCGAAGGGTATTTGTCATGCATGCATATTATGTATTTCAATGATATTTTCATGTAGAATGCGGGTCTAGATTATGTTATGAACTATGGTTGTACAATCTAGTGCGTCAAGGGAAATTTTTCTACCTCACTTGTAAAGTAAAATAGTTCGTATTGGCATTTGAGAAATTAAAAAAAAAATATTCATCACCAAGTACAGTCGTGGTTATATGTCCATTTACAAGTGAGTAATACCTAAATCGTGGTTTCAAAAATCATTAAATTCATCTCATGCACATACATCTAAAATCGTCAAAGTTGTTATCCAAAAATTAATCCAAACACATATAATTCTCCCAGTCGTCTCATCATCCAGAGACGAGTGCAATTTAGTGCATTGGTTCACGTAAGATCCGTGATGCATAGACAACGTTGATGCTATCCTCTAAAATTATTCGTTCAGCCCTTTATATAAGAACTACTACCTCCGGTCCTAATTATAAGAGCTAGTTGACTTTCTTTGGAGAGATTAAGGAAGCTAAATAAGTTACTTAATCATTTTATATGTTGTCTATCTTTAGATTATATATTAGTTTATTAGTCAAACTAATTAATTTGAAGAAAAGAATAAAAATAAAAATACTTCAAAGTAATTTAGTTAGCTTCCTTAATCTCTCTAAAAAAGTCAACTAGCTCTTATAATTAGGACTGGAGGGAGTAATTAATGAGTAAATTAAATAATTTGAGTAAGTAAAAGAAGTGAAATAAATCACTTAATTATAACAAAAAATGATCTAATATCCTTAAAATGCTTTAGGTAAATTAGATCAAGAAAATATGATAAATATAAAAAATAAAGTGAATTAAGTTTTTATATTTAAAACTAAGACCTACAGTGCTTTTATATTTAAAACCAAATGAGTACAAAATTCATTTTACTAAACATAAACCTAGTGCCACAAACGGATAAACCTATTGTAGCTCGCCACTTTTCCCTTTATTTCCTTTGGTCTAGTAGCAACTTCTGGTCTTGAGAACTCAAGAGTCAAGAACATATTCAACTAGACTCCTCGGTGACATCTACCTTTTAAAGACAAATACAAACTTTCACAATTTATGTTTGAAAACTTTAAGAAGAAAGGTTCAAACCAATTGGCGGTCAAAGAAGATACGGAGGATACACATTAACGAGGTCAGCAGTCATTCCATAAAATCCAAGTATTTGGCATCATAATGAGACTCAACGTTCTTTCATATTATGACACATAATTCATGAGGAATCAATATATGACCATGAGCTTGATCAAAACCTGCATTTGAAAGAACGAGTCCCTGGTGGTCCCTTGGAAGCCCTTCCATTCAACAAGTCGTCAATATTCTACGATCCAGAAAACTCAAGGATACCAAAGCATTGTTTCACAAGATGTAAATAGTTCCAGGCTGTGCAAATAAATAGCAACATAGCTAGAAGCTGTTCAACCTTTTATGCGGACCACAAATGAACCTGCTCAATGACACATTATGATTAGAGCAAATCATGCTATTAATTGAAATTAAAGAAAAATGCCACAAATTTCAAAAACCAGCTGATTCCATATAGTAGTGCCTCAAGTTCAAGGTCTAAAGATTAACTAAAAAAAGGACAGTCGGGGGAAGACAATAGACAACTACAAGGAAGGCATGCCTGATGAACAGAGAGTAATTTGTAAAAGTATGCTATATTAAAAAAAAAAAAAACAAATGTAAATTCGCAGCAATATCTGATGGGCAAATTAATTAATCAAACTATCACCAAAAAAGAAAACTAATTAAACATAATAATGATCAAGCCATAAATCATGATAATCATCTAATACAGTGATTGAGTCACTAGCATCACAATCAAACATATAAATAAGCTTTTTTATCAAGAAAAAGAAAACTAATAGCCAATATTTTTGGAGGGAGAATGACTATTTTACTTTGTAATAATCATTGATGATGATGATAGGCTTTCAAACACTGCAGATTTTAATTTCCTAATCCTATGACTGTTCAATAACATTTGGCCTGAGCTTCTAAATTGCCCTTCTGTTTAAGCCATCCAACTAGTCGTCTCAAATGCCTGGCTAAATTGATAGCAAAAGCTCCAAAGGCATTGATTGGCAAGCACTTGGTTAAAGCCAATACTACTAATGGCTCTTTGGCGCCTCACCTAATCATCTTTAACTACACTGATTAAGGAACCTAAATGTTGGGAGCAAAACAACCAAACTGAATGATGCTTCTGCAGATATTAGGATCAAAAGCAAGAGTGAGTTAATTTCAATGGGAGGGCAAACAATCTTGCCTGGAATTGCATGGATATTAGAGATTTCTAGAGGTTCTGACATAAAATTCTTTATTAATTTGTTCCATAATGAAAAAGATCAATAGCCCACATCCAATTTCAGATAAAACTTTTCAACATGAACATCATCAAGCTGAACCTTAACCGTTCTATAGGTAATCAGTCATGGTTAACAAATGACTAATCCGGTGGCAAAAGCATATATAGGAAAGCTTGGAAGGAATCTAAAATACACGCACACAAAGACACAAGGTTTGAATGTATTTCATTACATGTAAAATAAAAAAATAAAAAAGTAAAAACTCATCATATGATCAAAAAGCATAAATTGAACATCCAGAGAAGACATGTAATCAAAATAGAGCTTCAATATTGACTTAATGTCTCTCTCACACGCACACATGGAGTGGGGGAATGAAAAAAGAAAATAATGAGGATATCCATACATGCTGGGAGGTTAGATATATCAGCAGAAACTGCACAAGTGATTCCTAAGTTTGAGAGAGCTCCTCTAATGATCCCACACGGGAAATAAAGATGCATGCTCATTGCTTGTGCGGCCTTATTTTCAGTTGAAGTCCCAGAATTATCTTCATTTGAACTTCCGTCAATGGATGGATCAATTGACACATGTGCAAGCCAGCGAAATTTATTATCTTGCAACACAAAGGTGCCCTAAAGTAATACCACATGTCATCAATCTGCCAGTCATAATATATATTTATAGCTCATGTTGATTTTAGCTCTATAAACTCACCCTGCGGTTAGTTTTCAAGTTGTCAATCTGCTTCTTAAAAAGCTCAGACCACAAGTCCTTGCAGATGAATTTGATAGCCTCCAGATGATCACTGAACCCAGGCCGCTCCATGGTATACCTATACCCAATTTTCCCAATTTAAATAAATTACAAGAAAATTAATTAACCTACCAAAGAGTCAATATCACAAGATGATTTTGAAAGTAGCTTTTTTGATATTTATGATTGCATCATCCTTTTATTTGTTTTATCTTAGTTCTATGATTTTATTTTATCTTTTTATGAAAAAAGTTGTATCACTGAGTAACCTTTGGATGTCACTATACTTGTAATGACAGAAATTCCAGTACAAGAGTTACAGAAAAGCCTGAGGTATGAAATTAGTCAAGATTTATCTCTAAGAGAGATTTAAAACCATAAGCGAAGCGTTGTTAAGGTATCCTTTTTAAGAATCTAGAATAGTAAAAATAAACTACAAGAGCCTTGCATCCATTTGAAACTATATACCAAATACCCTAACACAAGAGACTAAATCTGATAAAAGAATTAGATCCATGAAACAGAAATTGACAGGACGATCACGGATCAAAAACCTAACACGACGCAAACCAAAACTTTTACTGGAAGTAATTCAACTAAGCTATAATGGCAACAGTTAGAACAGTTGTGCGTCTATACTTCGCCTCGTTTTCATGAACGATTGATGCAGTAGCGAACTTCTGACTAAACATGAGACAAATCTAATTCGGGAGACTAATGTGAATTAAAAAACAATTAATGCCAGATAGCTGCAAATTTTCTCAGAATGCAGGCTCACCAAATGAACACCTGGATATCTAAGAAACAAAAAGCGGTTACATTATTGAGAAACAATATGTGCTCGCAGTGAAGAAGAGGAGAGAAATGAGAAGATAATGAAAATAGGATTGGACCTTTCTGAGAGCTGGTGACCAACTTGATATCCAATGGCCTCGATCCTACGGGCGGCGAGCTCAGGTTTATTGGCGTAGAACCGATTGCAATAGGATGACACCATCTCCGTCAGAAGACTGTCTACGCAACTCTCCGACACTTCCCTTGCCATTTTCTCTCCTTTCTATGTCTCAGATTAATTAATCCAACTGCTCTCGACTCTCACGATCCAAATCCAAATTCACCAGCGCTGGGGAGACGGAAAATTTTCTTCTTCCTTGTCTAGCTGAAATGGAAAATTTCCTTTTTTAATTTGTTGAAACCTTTGCCTTGAAAAGTTGCCGGTGCTGGTCGTTCGTAATGCCTATTGCAGCCCGAAAAGGCCCAATTTGCCCATTCAACTGGGCTTGTTCGGCGCAAAATATTTTCTTAGAAAGGGAATATCATCAAAATGCCTGAAATTATTAACCAACTATTGATTAAAAAAGTTACCACCGAGGACAGCAGTACAGTAGCACAGCTGATGGTATTGAGATGCCTTATATCTCCCCTCAGGTCCCATGTTAGAATCTCCCCTCCCCTCGCCTTGTACCAAAAAAAAAAAAACTATTGATTAAAGAAGTTAGTGAATTTACCTTAAAGAGAATAACACAAGTTTCAATTACAAGAAGATCACTTGTATAGAGAGGCGAAACCTCAACGTTTTAAGCCCCAACAAGAAAATTCATGATCCAATAAAAAAAAATACCATATAAATCGTATTATACCGGTTATATTTGTGGGAGTTAAATAAATTTGTCTCTTGTAATTCTGATAGATTCTAAAGCATTCATTTTAACCATTTACATAGGATATTATTTTGTCAACAAAAAACTTCTAATATATGTAATCAATAGGGAATAGGGAGAGGTTAATGTTATAGTAACCCTAAATAATCATCCAACAATCATGTTTGAATCTTGAGTATGCAGCGGCAATAATTATTTGGAGGTGATAACGTTGTGCAAGAAAAACCTCTCCACTTTTCCTATCATCAACTTCCCTCCACTTTTTTATTCTTACTATTGGATCAACTCTAAATAGTTAAGAGTTAATATCCTACAAAAATATTACTACATGAATATAAATAAATTTTTATCATTAGAAGTTAGTCTAAATTGTTTGTATCTTTAGATTTTTGTTAAATTATTCTATATATATACACACACTTTTTATAAGATATTAAATCTCAACTGTTCATAATTGATCTAATAGTGAGAATAATGAAGTGGAACATAAGAGAAGTGAAGAGGCTTTTTTTCCCACGAAGTTCTCCCCATTGGATTCTTACATTCCCATGAATTGGGCTAAATGGATTACTCCAAAAGAAGTTAACAAAAGGAATTAAGAAGTTGTAAAAGGAAATTTACATTTGCTGAAAAAACATATGAAAAACGTAATTGGTAGAAAGATTTCAATCTCGAGATGAAACCATGAAACGGGAACTAAATCAGTAAATTTGTGAAAGGAAAATAAATGTAAAAAGCCACCAAGAGGGGTGGCTCAAAGCAATAATCGTTGATCACAGGAACCATGCACCTGATTGATTGCCATTTATCTCATGTGTCCTTTACAATATTTTCATGTCGCTAATTTCGCATATGCACAAGCTATGACATGGATAACGTTGAACCAAATCGGCCAATCGCTCGCCTAATTTATAAGGTTCAAATCCTTGTATATATCAAAATATAACTCTTCCTGAGCCTCATATATGGTATATTCCTAATTAAGCTTCTGCTACTATTTACTAACAAACTCGAAGCTCAATCAAAACGTTAGCAGCTGCATATACATTATGCCAAGCAAGTATCAAGAGTGAGAACGGTATCCAAGGTAGAGAGAGATAAGTGCCACCATACAGACGTATAGAAGGGGAAATCCGACTTGAACTTTTCTTGACCCTCTCTTGCTCAGGTCTGCCTGCAAATATCAAATAAGCCAGTTTAACATTAAGTAAATGAAATATACAGGAGTCCTACGCTAAAGACTACGTTCAGGTTCTTCCCAACACCTCCTCTTACCAAATGCGAGTAACGGAGAACAAGAAAGGATAAACAGAGAAATCTATCCAAGTTCAGGCATGTCAGAGTGGGAGGAATGGCTCACTTTCAAACAACACACACTACTTTCTCACCACAGCATTTTATAAAGGCAGTTGCAGGAGAAATAGCTCCCTCCGATCCCTCCCTTTACTTTTTTTAAGTTCAAGAAAACATTGTTTTTCCCTTGCCAAGTTTAAAGAAAGGCTTACTATCTTTTCTTGCAAGACTTTAGTCTCTAGACTGCTTAGCCTGCTCTCCTCCGTTAGCTTTGATATTGTTACTCCTGCCTGCAAAAAGACAAACTCGATCGTTGACGCAGTTGGAACGAGTTCAAGTAAATACATATTCATGAATAAAAACGTGGAATGCCTGACCTCATTCAGCTTTGACTCAAGTTTATCAAGTTTAGACTTTATCTCTTCAATTGATTCCATTAATTTTAGCTCCTCTGCACTCTTTGATGCATTTAACATGGCCACTTTTTCTGCTTCCGATTCCCGTACATCCTTTACATTGTTGAACTCCGCATCTCTTGATGCATTTAACATGGCCACTTTTTCTGCTTCCGATTCCCGTACATCCTTTACATTGTTGAACTCCGCATCTCTTGACACTTTTAATTCCTCTGTTTCTGATTTAGGTTCCTCCACATCCGTCATAATTTTCGAACTCTCATCTTTTTCTCCGTTTAACTCAATGTTCTTTTTATCGTTTGACTCCTCATTAACCATCATATGCTCAGCGCTCTGAATCACCTAACATATGCTCGTGAAAATAATGGCACTGTCAATGAATAAGCTAAAACCAATGCTCCACTAAAACGAACATCTAAACAAAAAAATATCAGACAGGTTGAAATGCTTGAATAATAAAAAAAATTAAACTGCACAATTATTGAAAACTTTTAGCATGTAACTAACAAAATGACTGAATTTCTCGAGAATTTAAAATGTTTAATAGAAAGCAACAAAGGTGAAGGAGTTAAACAATGGAGACAAGTCAATGAATTTTTCTCTAACTAACCATAGGTTCTTGGGAAAGGATTTCCTCTCTTCCAAATATCTCATTCTTTTCATAAGAAAGACCATTATTGAGGTCCCCATTGATGGGAGAGAGTTCTGGTGAAGAGGTAGGGCTGATAAGGGCCACTTTCAGCTTGTTTTCTTCAACATATCTGTCATTATCTTTGGCAAACTGTCAAATGCCAAAAACTAATAAATAAATAAAATAAAATTTAAGTTACAAATCCAAATAAAAATAGGCGTTCACAATAAAAGCTCTGAGAGCAGAAAACCTCAACTTAAACATACCAGGCTGGAAGTAATATCTTCATCGGTTGTTCCAACAGGAACAACTGTGCTCTGGATTAAAAACTTGTCCTTGCACAACGTGTCTGCCGGGGCTTCCTTTAGAGCTTGCATTGTCACTGTTTGATGCAAATAGTAAAAGTATCCAAGATTAAATTTAGAGAGAAAAGGGTAAAAAGAAAGAACCTCGACAATTTGAAAGAATTTTGTGATATTAATTTAAGACGAAGTGTGGGGAATTATCTCCTACATAGTGAACTACTGATTCCCGAAGATAAAAACGAATACCCAAATTACTTTGAGATGAAATTTTTCATCGGGAAGTCGCACTCTCAATTTCGGTTGAGGTTGAACACGCATATTATGAATGAAAAAGCATGCAAAGTAATAAATTTTAAAAAAAAAAAATCCCTAACAACAATCGACACTATTGTCTGTCCAAAAATCAAGTCAACCCTACCGAAAAACAATGAACCACAAGTACCTCTTTCTAATATAAACCGGAAATGAATCTGCCAATGAAAACCTAATTCGTCACTATTTAATTGTCACTAGAGAATAACAAGTAAAAACAACAACACACCCATAAATGATATAGTTATACCTATGAATTCACGAGCAGAATTTGGCATGAGAACTCCAACATTTGGTCGCACTGAATATTTTTTTGGTGCTGTCGTCTTGACCTGCAGACATTATATCTGTTTAGCTGAGAAGCACAATAGCTTTTGAAAAAAGGAAATTTCCGGCTACGATTAGGATCTCAATGAGTGAAGATAAAAGCAAGCTGCTTGGACCTTGAACGCGACATGATATTCGGTGATATTAGTCAGCTGAATGGAGCATGAACTTTGCTTCTTTAATTGAACTGCAGAGGCAAGTGAAAAATTGAGGATGTCAATGAGTTGGTCGTATAATTAGAAATCACAAGTGAATGATTGAAAAGACAAAATCATCATGAATAATGAACTTACTTGCCTATGCTCAAGATTTAAATTGAAAAAAAATATTAAAAAGAAGTAAAAGAAAATCACATGGGACATAATCAATTAAGCAGGAACTAGTAACAGTAGTTTAGACTTGAGAACGCGTGCGGAAAGTGTAAGGGGTAGTCTAAATATTTTGATTCAAATTCCCCTCAGGAATAAATTCACATAAAGAAAATATATCACGTCGATCGTACAAATATGTCAATTAAAAACGAATGAATCTAGAAAGAATGACCAGGAACAACTCAATCATATACTTACATAAAAATTTCAGTTCCTTGGGTTCGATTTCGAGAAGCTGATTGTTCATGATTGCTGCTCAGAAAGATCCAAATTCGATATATATCCGGCCAGTATCCAAAGCTAATAATTGATTTCCACGCCTTTAAACTAGCATATCATAAACAATGAGGTAAACGTAATGAAGACCTGACTAGTCAAACACTTAAACCCTCCTACTGAAATTATGTTCGTCTATAATCAATAGACTGACGCCGCAATTTAACTTCTCTTCTGAGTGAGTGAACGAAGCAGATTGTCAAGAGAGGAAAAGGAGAGACAAAATGATCCTCTGAAATGATGAGCAACACCTAAAACAACAGAGTTCTGTGAGAGGCAAAAGACAAGGTGAGAAGACAAGTTCGACAGGAAAGAAGTGTGGAACGAGTCAAGTAGCCCCAAGCTCCACGAGTCAACTTGAGAGACTCGCGCGCTTAAAGAGTCAAAAACGAATCAAAGATCGTTGATGAAGGCCTCAATATATATATCAACAAACTCTAGTTTTCGACTCGCTTACCAACGAGGGAATCATCGAGAGACTCGCAGATGAAAGCAATTACAACAGCGTTCAAACTTCATGGAACTCGCCGGTACTCTCGTTGAGAGATAGGAATGGAATCGAATGACTATGGAGCATGCGTAGAAGTGAAAAGAAAACGAAAAAATTGGAACTGAAGGGGGAAAATGTGAATGACCCGGAGAAGAAGAAGCTGGAAAAAGTTGGTAGTCTGAGAGGAAAAGATATTAATGTGGGGAGGATTAATGGCGAGGGAAGAAAAAATGGAAAGACGATGGAAGAAGAAATTGGGTAGAAAGCAGGAGAAAACTGGAAAGCAAGCGTAAAAGGGATGATTTATTGGTTACTTTGCGAGGGGTAGCGTGGACCTTGCGTTTGTCTGTTTCAATTTTTAATTACGTTTTCGCCCCCCACCGAGCGCCACGTAATCAATGAAAGCGACGTGGGGATCACATTGATTGTACCGAATACCTGACTTATACCGACACGAAGCCGGCTTCGTTTCGTTTCACGGCTAGCCGGGCCGCTGCTGGCTTCTTAACACGAACTTTTTTGCGGAATCTTTACCGACTTCGACTCCAACACCATCTGCCAGTGCACCAGCACTACCACTTATACTTTTATTTTATTATTAATTTTTGTCTCCTTAAAATAAACAGCGAATGCGTTTGAACTTCGAAATTTGATCAGACCAGCATTAAAAATTTAACCTGAAGACATGTTTAGCTTGCAAAGCGAAATGAAATATTAACTGTTTTTTTGCCAGCAATTAATGCTGATTATTGATAATAAATAGAGGGTAGGAGTAGTATATATTGTAATGAAAATAAGGGCACAAATTATAAAGGGTTAAGTATCAAATTTGGCTTTAAAATACGTGTCTATGAACAATTTTACTTCTAAAGTTTTCAGAGTAGCAATGTTGCCCCTGAAGTCTCAAAACGTAGCAATGTTATCCTTCTGTTAACAACCCTAAAGATAGTTGACCATTAGGCTTGTTAGCGGAGAGACAACATTGCTACGTTTTGATACTTCATTGGTAAAACTACTACTTTTTTTTAGTAATGTTGCCCCTAAAGTCATAAAACATAACAATGTAGTCCCTCTGTTAAAAATCCTAACGTTGATTGTTTAGGTAGCTAACGGAGAGACAACATTACCATACCGAAAACCTCCAAAGTAAAATTGTTCTTAAGTATATACTTTATGTAGTTTTTCTTTTGGGGAGCGTGAGCCAAGCCATTGGTGCGGCTAAGCAAGTGGGGCTTGGGGGAAGATTCGAGAGGGAACACTCGTTTGTTGTGTATGAGTAGTGTTTAATATTTAATTATATTTGTGCAAGGCATTAGGGGAAGGTACCTGACGTGTGCTGCGGCAGATTTCAATTATTCTGAATTAATTATTGTTGTTAATTTTCTTACTAATATATACCACTATTATTTAAGGATAAAAATGACATAATGGATGGAGTCAAGATCTGGGCGATGATTGAATGTGATGCATAACTCTACTCGTCCTGGATGCAGTGACCATCGCGGCAATCTTCCGTTGATTTTGACTTCTCATTGCAACCTCATTCAGAATTCACACTAGTTTTCCTTTTTCTCACTATGCTTGATGAGTATATTTTTTATATATATTTTATTTGTTTAGATTAAATTATATATTACATCCTAAATTTTGTTTCACCTCGTATCTCAAATTAATAAATTTTTAGGATGCTGATACTAAAAAAAATTATAAATACAGGACTGTAAAGTAATTAATTTGAGATTTGGGTGAAAAAAAAATCCAAAATGCAACATGTAATTTAATCTAAATAAATAAATAAATAACTCTCTCATCCTTCTAATTAGAAGGAGAAGCACATAACAAACACCTAATATCAACCCATTTATTCATGCCTAACCTTTCATCTAAAATCTACAAGAGTTAACCTTAATTACTACCTTCATCGCTAGCCTTTATTTTAACCTTTCACAGCCACAAAATTTTACTTTAATAAACCCACCCTCGCTTCCTCCTATAATCAATTTCTTTAATTTCCCATATAATCCTATGTTGGTCTGTAACGTGGCAGCCCCGCGCCAATTGCCTCCAATTGGAAAGCCACCAAAGCTCACGAAGGGGATTCCAAAATTTGCACATATTTATTTCATAGGAAAATGGCAGCAAGGTCCCAATAAACATACAAATATAAAAATAAAAAAAAGTCCTAATTTAAAATAACATATTAAAAAGGTCCCTAGAACTTTTAGATATTATTTGTATTGAAACAAAATCTAGGTGTTTAAATTTTGTTGTGGATATAGATTTTTCCATTGTGAATTACTAGGTTTTAAATTTTGTTGTGAATATAATACTTCCTATTGTGAATTTAGCTTTTTCTGTTGTGAATGGCCTTTGTAGACTTACTCATTTACGGACCTAAGTTTGAAACAAAATCCATGTGTTTAAATTTTGTTGTGAATATAACACTTCCTATTGTGAATATAGTTTTTTCTATTGTGAATGACTAGGTTTTTAAATTTTTTTAAATATAACATTTTTTATTGTGAATATAGCACTTCCCATTGTCAATATAAATAATATCAAAGATATGTGATTTTAGATTGGAACTTTTTTGGTATTTTGTATGTTCTTTGGCATCTAATTGTTATTTTCCGTTATTTCATTTATATATCTGACATCTTAATTTTTATTACCGTTTATGCTATAAATGCACCATCGTGCGCTGTATATGCCTTTGCTGTGTACATCTGTGTCATCTTATGCAAAATGGTAAGTCTTGGTGATACTGTCTGTTACCTTTTTTGCCGGATCATGCTATCCATTACTAACTTTACAGCGAGTTGGATTCTGTAAAAGGGAAAGCACTTTTGAGCATTATTGAAAGGTAAAGGTGCCCCCTTTCCACTTCTCTGCTTGCAGAAGCAGAATGCATGCAGGTGAGATTAACAAATTCTTTAATCCGCTTCAACTCTGCCATGTTTGGTCAATCATATCATGATCACGTACATCCAAAAAAGGAGGAGAACAAACTTTATGCGCTGGTCTCAGGAAACAATAGTTTCAAAATAGAGGCTAGCTAGAGACTAGAATTTCCTAAAATGACGACATTTTTTTTTCCCCTTTTCCTTTTCCTTTTCTTCACGGTAAAAATAGTTTATATATATATACTTCCTGAACAGAACAAAATAGCGTCAAATATTCCAAGGTAAAAATTCATTTAGGAGTTAAATCATTAATAAAATCTACAAATTAGTATTTATACATTTTTACCATATCGATGTTTATTATTTTTTGTTCATTTAATATTATAATGATATTATTATAATATATTAAATGTCAACTATTAGAAGATAAACCAGTAGTAGAGAGTTGAGACATGAAATAGAGAAGAAAATGAGATAAAGTAAATGGGAATATTCCTTTCCCACCTATCTTACGGTAAGATGAGAATTTTTAGGAAGCACCCTTACACGTCACTTTCATGCTTGATATAAATGAAAAATTGAAATATTTGAATATACAAGACCAATCTACTTAAAGTAAGGAAAGAGAAAGTCTAAGGTTAAGAATTAGGGCCGCCTCAGGATTATAGTTTAAAAGAGTTGAGACAAAAAAAAAAAAGTTTGTTTTTTAAAGTTCGGACCATGAACATAAAGACTAAGTCTGAGTCCTTATAAATTCAAAGCTACAACAGATTCTAGACCCATCAAACCTATTTGGACCATGGCAAGAACTACGAAATGAGAGATGCAAACATGATTCTATCTGCCTTTTTGAATATGATTCTATACATATGGTTTGAACTTACGATCTTATGATTACAAGCCGACCCTTTTACTAACGAACCGGACTTAGTTGATAGTCACTCTAATTATGGTTTTATGGTAAATTATAAAAACACAAGGCCCAGAATTGGAACATATTCATTGCTCAAAACTGGAAAATTATTTTGCTGTCATTGCCACTGACATCCCCCCCAACCCAAAAGGAAAAAAAAGCATTGTTAAGCTCTGAGCTTAAAATTTGTCTTAATCTATAGCTGTATTACTATTTATAATGTCGGTTATGCGTTATATGCTAACAATCATTATATATATGATTTTATCGATGGAAACAAATATGTGCATGATTTGATCTCTCTCTCCCTAACTGAAGCTCATATCAGTTGTCACATTTTAAACATATCGACCCTAAGTTTTAGGCTTTAGTTTTTTTTTTTTTTGGCTCAAATAGACTTTAGTATTGGTTCCTTTTAAAAAAAGGAAACATTTTTTGCGTGCAATATACAAATCATAGGGACAGGGAAACGCACACAATGTGTGGGTCACAAAGAAAGCCACTAATGACCTCTCATTTCTTAACTAATAGTGACTCCAACAGATTCATTAAAAAAAAAAAAAAAAAAGTCAACTCATTAAATGCCCTTTATATTATTTTTTCCAACGTTATATATGTTAAATAAGGTTTTGCTAGATAGCAAGTCACATTTAAGCACTAATTACATAGATAAAATTGATAAATGTGCATTAATTTTTTTTTCAGAAGGATTAATTATTTTTTAAATGACTTATATATAGAAAAATTATTTTTCTATGGGTGACTTGTAATATGAATATGACAGTGAGTATATAACTACTCTCTTGTTATTTATTTGTTTGTTTGTTAGAAGAAGGCTAGCTACCATTCTTGAGAGGTTGAGCCTCAACCACCACAGGGAAAACAGTGAGATAAACTATGGAAGTGGAACTACTGCCACGTAAGATTTCTCAAAATCTCTCTATGCAAATTTTGATAATAGTTTTTTTAATTTATGAAATAAATATGTGAGAAAAATTTTATCTAACTTTAAAAAGAAAAAAAAAAGACTTTTAATACCAAAATTTCATAGTTTACTAAAGATACACTAACCAAGCGTGGATCACTCGCATTAACTGCGTGCTAATACCGATGCGTCATTTTGCTGGAAATAAATAGCCCTCGAGTTAAGAACTGGCCTCTGCTGTTTCGATAATTTTGCTTGTTCGATTTCTCTAGCTTGTCATTTCAAAACTGGATTTATTTGTAATTAGTTAACACTTTAACAGTTGCAACACCATCGTAGCAATATAAATTAGGGAAAAAAAAATTTAGGTCATAAGGGATCAAGAAAATGATAAATAAGTCTCAAAGAAAACCCAGATGTCAGAAAAGTCTCACTAACAACTCCTTCTATGGGATTAACAATTTGTGGGATTAATATCTCCATAAGTGAAATTAATAACTTTTTAAGACTTTTTGACATTTGAATTTCCTTTATAACTTTTTGACATTTTCTTGGTTCCTTAGTTCATGAAAAAAAATTTCCCCTATAAATTATCGAGTTAGAATAATATCATTTGCAAAAAATAAATGTACTTAATTTCCTCCATTATATCAAGGTCAAGCACTGCACGAACAAGGGGTTAAATACTTGCTAGTGTTAGACAAATAAGTTGGATACTGAGTTTACTTTGATAATTAATACTCATTCGATTCTAAATATAGGACATAATTTATAGTATAAATTATAGAGAGACAGTATAAAAGCTTAATCAACTCTGTCTTTCAATCTTTCAAATGCATAGATTTTTTCTAAGGCATCTTTATGATTGACTGCATATATTAAAGAAGTTTTAATTCAAGATAATTTCAATGTATATAATTAAATAATGATATTTTAGAAAAATCAACACATATTTGTCACCGAAAACTAGATAATATCAATTCTTAGACTGTTTATATAATTAAAAAATTTAAGGGAAAATCCTATATAAAGATGATTGAATTACCCAAATTCTAATTTGGGTTACTAAATTTAATAAATTATTAATTAGGTTATATGATACATATAAAGATTTAGAATTTCGGTCAACTTACATCTATATCCTTTACATATTTTAAAAAAAAAGCAATATTAGAGATAGAACAATACTGTAAGAACCCTAACAGAAAATTCATTGGAAGCAGTAAAGGTTATTGATTCTAATGTTAAATCATCAATTTATAACTACGGGTTCCCAATAACGCTAATATTATCCCAAATACTTGAATGTTAAATCTGATGGAATCGACAATGTCTTCAATCTCGACAAGTAATCTATCAGATGTTTTCCATATACTTCACGGGTTTGAAGCTCACAATCAAATGATCACAAGTGCAACGGTTTGTTTCTGAGATTGCGTAGGTGGAGGAGAAGAGAAGGTCAATGACCAGAGTGGTGGAGGTGATCCGAAATTAAGAATGGATCCTTCAAAAGAGACGGCCAAAGTGGTGCATCTCCCACAGACAAAAGAGATGGCGACGGTGGTGCATCTTCGCCAAACGAAAGAGACGGACAGTGGTGGTGCATCTCTAGCAGACGAAAGAGATGGCGGCGGTGGTGGGTTGCACTGTTGGCATGATCTAACGCTGTTTTGGATTGTTAGTTGTTTTTCTTTTTTCTTTTTCTTTTTTTTTTTGCTTCAGATTCTGGAGACTGGGGTTGCACAGACATTTTTATGGAGTCGTTCATGCACACCAGAGAGAACCACAAAGGTAATAGTGTGAACTGGCTTTTTCTTTCTTTTTTTTCTTTATACCATGGTCAGAGGTATTGTTGAAAAATAACCAACATTTAAATATTCTATATTAGGTCATTGACCCAATTTAAGATTTGTTGAATTTACGAGGCTTATATAGAATTTTTCTATTTCAATTGTCTTTATATAGGATTCTCCCAAAATTTAATTTCTAAAGAGCTTTGTTTGAAAAAGAATTTAATTAATTGATGCTATTAATCAGTAACCCTAAAATTTGAATTCTCTCTTCTTTGCTTCACTACCTTCTTTCATCTCTTTATCACTGGCGACTTGTGGCACCATTACAAGCTGCCTGCGAGTATCATTCTATGTCACAACTGCGTCAAAGTGGTAGATCAGTTTCCAGATCTTTGATCTATTGGCCTTCTCCCTCTGATTTCTGGCGGTTGTGGACTTCTTTCGTCCTTATGGTGAGTTTTTTTCCTTTCCTTCTTCAAATCTATTCTACGACGGTGAGAGCTATCTGTCTTTTATTGTTGTTGTTGTTTTTTTTTTTTTGTAGTGCTGGGTTTTGTGGTAGTGTTCTTGTTTCCTCAGGAAACAAATAGATCTATGAAATCTGAGTATAAATCATTTTGGTTGAATGGTTCTTTGAGCGTTATTAGATTCGACTATCACCTAGTGGCTTGGATCTGCGATCTTGGCGGAAGATTTCAAGAGGTGTTGTTCGGTGTGTAGTCGAGGTTACCATATTTGCTTGAATGGAGGAGCAAAAGTATTCTTAAGGATATTATGGGCTTTCTTCTTTCTGAGGTTGGGCTTTCTTTGATCATTACTCCAAATCCGTGTATTTGTGCAGCTGCTCTAATTGCAGCTAATGTTCATAAGAAGGTATGCCCGTTAGGGTGGGTTTTACAACCAACACTTTTTTTTCACGTCACTTCTAATCTTGAATGTCGAAGAGGCCGATTTTGTCTATACTTCTACTTCTACTCTTAAATCTTTAATGTACGGTGATTGACTATTATTGTATTTGGCTTACTTTATTGTATTTGATTTGATTTGATTTGTATTTCATTTTTAGTTTGTTTTTAAGTATTGCACCGGTTTGCAGTAATAATATAAATAGATTTAGACAAAAAAATAAAATAAAATTGTAAGGCATCTTTATGGTTGATTACATATATTAAAGAAGTTTTAATTCAAGATAATTTCAATGTATATAATTAAAGAATATATTTTAGGAAAATCAACATATATTTGTCACTGAAAAGTAGATAATATCAATTTTTAGATTATCTATAATTAAAAATTTTTAATTCTCTATTTTGAGTGATAATTACAATTTTTTCAAACACAGCCGTTATGTATGAGATCACTTTTCTTGTATATTTTATATTTAGGTTAAAGTATACTTTTGGTTCTTTAAATTTACATAAGGTATATTTTTAGTCCATTAACTTTATAAAGTATACTTTTAGTCCTATAATTATAACACCGTTAATTTTGCTAACGGAAAATGCAAACTTAAGTAATAACGGTGTAAATTTAAGTGATAGCTGTGTAATTAAATAATATTAAATTTAAATTTAAAATATGGGAAATTAAAGAATATATAAAATTTGTGTAAGTAAATGTTATTAGTCATCACTTGAGTTGTTGGTCAACTTTTTCCACTAGCAACATTAACAGTGTTAGAATTTTAGGACTAAAAGTATACTTTATAAAGTTAAGGGACTAAAAATATACCTTATATAAAACTTAAAATGACTAAAAGTATACTTTAATCTTATATTTATTAAAATATAATTTTTTTTTTTTGAGAATGGTATGAGTTTATAACGAAGGGGCGTCTTTGTGAAGTTGGATTATTTTTTCAAAGAGTAACGGGACGAAAATTTTAGAGTGAAAAATTCACTACTATTAAATATTTTTGGTGCAAGTCTCCTATCAATTTCAAGAGAGTCAATAGCGAGTGATATAGATGGCTAAGGCGTAAGCCTTTATCCTAAAATAGAGGAGGTTTGATATCCGCTGGTTGATGCAAGGGCTTTCTTAGTGGGTGATCTGTAAGTACTTCTGTAAACACTTTTTGAACTTGGAGGCATACCCTGATAATGGTGGGTTACCGGTGTCTACCCACCTAAAACCTTAGGTAGAAAAAAAAATCTAGGAGGGCTATTCAATCAAAGCCTATAACCCTCGCTAGGAGACTCTCTCACCATAGCCAGGTGCGCGACGCGGGTCGGATCCGAATTAGTCAGGGCAAAGCTCCGGTAAACCGGGTGGAAAAAAAAAAGAAAAAAAAGAAGCCTATTTCGATCACTGTCAAGAAAAAGAAAAGCCCACTTCGGTCCAATTACCATCACAGTCACACAGGCACAGGTCGTCCCGATTTTACGCGCTACGCTACGCGTTTTCGGTCACTTTCTGTTTTCCTCACCTCTGCGACTCTAGCGCCTACGGAGCAGCACGATGGCGGCAAATTTGCTTAGTAGAACATCAATCTCTGTGCGCCCTCGCTTTCCTCAATCGAATCAGAGACTGGTTCGTTTTATTTTCCACTTCGATCCTGTCGTACTGTGCATTTCGTTTTTCTTCCACACCTCATCGGCTTATGGCACTTTTAGCTGGTCCCCTCGCCTATTTTTTTTACAGTGTTTGGTTGAACGGGGGGGAGTTTTTAATGACCATCAGTGAATTAGTGGGCATAGAAGGTATGGGGAATCTAATTTTAACAATTCTTGATATAGGAGGAAGGAGGGGATATGAGCTAATTATAAATTACTCATCCTGTCCTAAATATAATTGCACTATAAACTACGTAATAAATATGCCCTTGTCTTATTTCAATTCTCTCCCTCACAAACACATATTTTTTAACATGCTTGTTTTGATTAATTTTAACAAAGGAAACAAAATTTGATTTTCATATTATATAAAAATCAATTTCATTATAGATCTGGAGTGATGCGAGAGTAGAAGAGCTGATAGGGAAGGACGGGTGTGAAATATAAAAAACAAGGGTGAAGTTATTTCAGTCCATGTGTAACACAATTATAACCTTCCCTCCAAAACATTCCCATTTTGGAGGGAAGGGGAGGCCCAACCAAACACCCTCCCCTCCCCTAAACACTGCCTTATTTGTCTCTATATCTTTGTTCTTCATACCAAGGCATATGTTATACTGTGAATTCTGGATGAGTTGTGCAAATTTTTTGTTTGATGGAATGAAGATAACACTTTGTGATATAGGTTATCGCTTTTATGTTTGATATTTCATCTGTCACATTTATAGCGTGCTTGTTATGGTTGAAATTTGGAATGTAATGAACCAAGGGAAGGAATTCTTTTGTATTCTCTCATACCAAGTTCATCGCATAGCTCATAGCTGCGCTAAGCATTCCGTAGATTTGTTCATCCTGCAGCAAACTTCTCATTTTCACATTCAGAGAGCGATAAATCACAATTTTATATAATAATTAGTTCCTTCTGCTTCATGTTGTCTCCTTTGAATTTCGTGAATGATGACTATTGAAAGCCCAAACTTCCCAATTTTTCTAGACTGCTCATGAGAGTAAGACACATTCGAGCAACACTAGAAAACAGATATTTCCATTCCATGCATGTCTGACACTCTTCACATAGTGGTGCCATTCTTTGTGCTACCAATTTGAACTAATGATCTTATATTAAGGACATTAAGGACCGGAGGTAATATATTTTTTCATATTGAGTCGTGTCTCTTGTTTGTATAAACATATCTACTTCTTAACAACACTGGGCTCATTAATAGAAGTATTTATAGTGTCTTATAACTGTGTTTTCTTGTTTCGTTCTGTTGATTATTCTATGATGAGGTTCTTATGAATGCATATGTTGAATAGGTATTTGATTCAGTTTCCGGGAGAAGCAACGTTTCCTTTAGTTGGCAGCCACACTCAACTCGCCTTAGAGTCATCTGTGCTGTATGTATTTCTTTAACTTTCTTCCAGTTCTAAAGATTGTGACTTCAACTTTACCTGGACGCTGAATCTCTTGATGTATTGTATGCTTCTTAAAACTATAGTTAGTAGGGCTCTTAGTACTCATGTCTTACTCAATTACTTCCTGGTTATAACATGGAGGCCATTGTCGCCTATATGGTCCCAAATAAGATATTACATGTCTAGAACAGTAGAGTTTATATGTGCTTCTATTAGATTTATGCAGACCACTATCTGAGAATGGCTATAACCTTTGAATCCGAATATGCAAATTATTTTCTGCATTCTGATCCCTTTTTGTGTAAAATTTCCTGAGAGAATACACATGACCAGAGTTTCTTGACATTGTAATCTGAAACAAACATTTCGTCTATCCATACATAGAGATGATTGATTTTATCAAGTGGCATCAGCCAACTTTGATTTCTGGGTGACTACACTCTGATCCCCTTCCCTCATTTTTATGCACGTAATGGTGTGTGTGTGCCTGTATGTGCGCTTGTTTATAATGCTTATGTTTACTTGAGCAGGCTAAACCAGAGACAGTAGAAAAGGTTTGCAAGATAGTGAAAAACCAGCTAGCTTTGCCAGATGATTCGAATGTCACTGGCGAGTCAAAATTTGCTGCTCTTGGAGCCGATTCCCTTGACACGGTATTCACTATCCAGCTATACTATATGAATATTTAAATGCTATTATTTAGTGATGGATCGATGACTGTAATGGAATAAAATGACATCAGCTAAACTTACATCTGTTGTTCCGATAGGTTGAGATCGTGATGGGACTGGAGGAGGAATTTGGTATCAGTGTAGAAGAGGATAGTGCACAGAACATCACAACAGTTCAGGAAGCTGCTGATCTTATTGAGGCAATAATAGAGAAACAAAGTCCTTAGACTGATCCCTGTTCATAATGTAGGATAATATGAAGTCCGTCAGAGTATGCTAGTTGTGAATTTTGGCATTGCTTTTGTTTCTTGGAGAACAAATTAATAATGAACAAGCCTTGTGTAGATTTTTTTTGGGTCAAAGAGCCTTGTGTAGATCATGAAACTGCTTTGGTGCATAAGGAAAGGGATTCCTTGGATTATTGTTGAGTCATGTCGGCTTTCTTTACCAGATAAAAAGTGCTTTTGGTTCCTAATAAAGATTGGCTCGATTTGTAAATATGTGGCTTATATTCTATATGAATACAGGTTAAGATCTTGTCAATGTGGTGACTTTACGACCAAGTAATTTACTATTGTTAATGTAACGTTTTTAAATCCAGAGACCAGTTCTAGTCCTAATGAATTCTAAGATTCAATTAACCTTTTCTTTCCCAACGAAAAGTGTTTCTAGTTAATGTGATATGCTAGTCATTCGAATTTGATGGGAATGGAAAGCTTAGCTACAAGTTCACAAAGACCATGAATCATGGATTTGCTTAGAGTGAGTGTAAGAAATCAGATATACCACCAAAAGGAGCATCCACCTAAACCCGCCTGGCAGTGTCTATGGCGTTGGGAGATTCTTAAAAGAGCAAAATTCTTCATGTGGCAAGTGTTTTATGAGAGACTTTTTACCAATATGCTCAAATCAAAATATAATCTAAGCGTGTAAAATACTTGTCCTTTTGAGTGTGATAGTGAGAAAACCATTCTCCATATATTGAGATTGCCAAGAGAGTGTGGTTCAGTTTAACTAACCTATTATATTATTCTGTATTTTTCTCTTGCTCTTTGCAGGATTAGCTAAAATGAAACTGAAAAAATAATTTGCTTGGTTGGCTTACTGTTAGATGGCCTTGGCATAGAACATTTGGTATTGTATGTTGGTTTCTCTAAAAGAATAGATGCACAAAAGTATTTGAAGGCACAAGAGATCAACCCAAAGAGATTACACAAAGGTGTATATATGGACAAAGTGGAGTATGGCCGTTTCCAGCATCAAATCATGCAGATACCAAACAAAGCAGAAGCAAGATGGCGTCTGTATGGGTGGTTGTGGATGGATCTCACAGGAACAATGGATAGGCAACTTGTGGAGGAGTGATTAGAGATCACCAGGGTAATTGGATATGTGGATTTCAACATAAGTTAGGGCATACTACCTCAATTGTTGCAGAAATCCATGCTATTTACAGGGGCCTTATACTTTATAAGCAATTGGGTTTCCAGAAGGTTAAGCTCCATACTGATTCTGTTGATGCTGTTCATTTGTTGCTTCTTGATTGTTGACAAATTTATCCTATGAAAGATGAGATACAGAAAGCAATATCCCTTATCTTTTCACATGAGTATTTACATATTCTTCATACTTACAGGGACACATTGATATGTGCTGATTATTTAGTCTGATCGGCTCAAAAGATGAATCATGATTTTGTAATCATTTCATCACAACCTATTACATGTGTGGAATTCTTGAAAATTGAGTGGTAAAATGTCACTGGGATTAGTGAATATAGTTTCATCTTGAACTTTTGTAAGTATAAAACCTCTAGCTTGCCAATGTAATTAAAAGAAGAAAAAGAAAAATAAATTAGATACATGAATCATGGGCATGACGAATGTAGTGAGACAGGCAAACCTTCCCCATGCCACGTTCTTGCTATTTACTGCGAGTTATGTGGAAGCAGTTATGTTTTTTCTTGTCTTTTGAACTGGAAAAAGTGAATCAACTCCAGTCACCGCACACTTTTAACAAATCGAAAAAGAGTAATAAGGTGGTAGGCGATAAAAATAAAATGCAATCCTTGTTTACCAACAACTCAAGGAAAACAGAAAAGTCGAGGGCTATGGTGAACCTGAAATCATTGGAAGAAAAATGCCAACTACATGTAGGTTACTACCCGCTCTAATCTTATTTATAAGACCCTACCCATTGGTTTTAAATACAAGAAGGCCCTCTACAAAATTTAATGAAACATTCCTGACACATTTTTAAACCAACATGACTCGTCCGTGATTTTCGTCTGAGGCCGTGGTCTCAGAAGGGCAGTTGATACATGACACCCAACAACAGCTGAAATGCAGACGAACAGTTGAAATTTTAAAATCTCAGTGCCTATTAACTTATGTACATGATGTCTTACTATCAACGTTGATGCGGTATTGATTCAAAATAGTTGATAACACATCATTCCCAATCTGAACTAAGGAAACCAGCATCTTTCATCTCAGAGTAATACGAATTCTCCAAATGCAAATCATCCTCCTATCACAATGGCCAAAGAACAACCAACCAGTCAGACAAACGCAACATAGTGTGTCTCGCTTAAAAAAAAGTATAGGCTTGAAAGTTAAGAACTGAGGGTCACGAAGTAAAGGACAGAACCTGGAAAAAGTCAGCTAGGAACGTTATGTAAAGAAGAGGAAGATATAAAGCGTGGTAACAGACAACAGCGGCCTCGTACAACCTATGAACAAGAAATAAACATAAAGCTTCAGCAGAACATGCGAGAGAGAGAAAATCTCTCAAGAATTGTTTTTCTGCTCGAAGATTTAAGACTCTAACCAGAAGCCAAAATCAGCACCAGTTCCAGTCAGGCCACAAGCAAACAGTGAAATTGCATTCAAGATGAACATGACGGTCACATACTTGTAAAATGTAGGTCTCGCTGCAGAAAAGGAAAGCAAATTAAGCAGTCATGATGCTAAGCACATGAATGATGTACCAATCCACAAAGGTAACTTACCTGGTAACCTTTCTCTCCACCTGGAATGATACATGAATAATATGAAGGCATATACAGCAGTGAGCAACACTTTATGGACAACCCACAAGTTCCATTTCACCGGATGGGGTTGACCATGACTGTCGACGAATAAAGGAATCCCAAGTCCAAATAGATAAATAGCCTGAAAAGGATGAAAAGGAAACAGGTGCAATTGCTTGTTTTTAACACAATTCAATACCATTAATTTTGTAATTCCAATAGGAAAATTAAGAATGCTGGCCAGAAATGTGAAAATTGAAAAAAAGTATAACTCCTCAATCTTTTTCAGAGACTTAATTTTGAAAATGAAAAAGGAATAAATGAACAAGAACTCGTGGCCCGTGGGTATTCTTAATCTCTGTTGTGACTCGTAAGAAGCACTTACATGGAAAGTACTTTTCTGAGAATGACTCTTGACAAAAAGTAAATACAATTCAGCTTAGTACCTCAAAGGAAAAGACTTTTCCAAACCAAAAGCCACAGGAAATAGCAAAAAGAAAGCACATAAACACAGGATCTAAGCTGAGGAGGGGGATTGAATTTTCCCCCCTGGTGCAGGTGGCGTGAGAATATAAAATTACAAGTAGAACAGGAGGGCTTCAGATGAAAATCAATTAATTACCTTTAACACTATATCTACACCGACAATAACACCCGAGATACCGAAAGTCCGTGTCAATGCTTCTAAGCCACTTGCACTATTTCCCTGAAGTAAAAAGGCCAGCAAGCTTACTTCCAGGAATAGCATAGCAGATGTAGTAAACAAGGACAACAAGTTCCATGCCAACTGTTTCCCAGGAGAGCATTCCCATGCCTAAAACAAGAAATATTGAGGCGAATTTACTCTCAAGTTTCATGGCAACACCAATATTAGTAAATGCAAAAACAATATGAAATAAAAGTGCTCCAGTAATAATCTGTATATACTACAGCAACACACGCTCTAGTAATGATCAATTTAAACAAAAGTCAGAACAAGAAGTGATCAAAGAGTGTGTGTGTGTGTGTGTGTGTGTATAACCCACTTATCTGGGAATTTAACACCATGATTTACAAGCATATATCAGAGAACGAAAGAACGATAGAGTCTCAATTTTTATTCCCCAGCGTTTTATAGAATTATGAACTTGTGACTTGCTCGTTTTAGGGGGGAGAAAAACACGAAGATTTCATTTACAGCCAGGCAAGAAGCCTGCTTTTAATTCTTGTAGATCATTTGACATCAATTCCATGTAACTGAGTTCAGGACTGCCTTGTAAAGTTCACTAGCAGCGTATACGCATAGTTAAAGAAAATTCAAGTTCATCGCCGGTTCTCATGAAGTAACAGCTATACAAAATCTAACAACAATCCCTTAAAGCGCACTAGCCCTGTACATCACGATTGACCAGGCCAAGAAAATCAGAAAATAATATAATAGAAACGGTGTGTAGATAATAATCCAGAAAGCAAACAAACCACGTAACCAAGGAATTTAAAGAACGAACCGAACCTGAAAAAGGCACCAAAAAAGATTGAGCACACTAGCAAGCCAAAGGCATACGTAATAAGATATAATAACGTAAGAACGGCCATGCGAGAGCTTTAGAAAGCTCTTCTTGGCTTGAAAAGCCAAGTACAAGACGAAAACAAATGAGGCTATAATCGAAGACGCATTATGCCAGAAGCCATGGCACTCAAGAAGCCAATCGTAAAATCTGTGATCAGAATCCTCTGATAATGCCGTGCTAGAATTTGAGACTTGTGTAAGCACAGACTGCGAAATCATCTTCGGGAAAGCTCGCTCTTTGACCAAACACTCAAAAGGATGCTGGCGCGTATAGAAATGAAACTATGATGCGGAAATCACTCCATCAGGCATACATGGAAAACCCTAAATCTAATTTGATCAATTTCTAGTTAGGACGTATGGAAGAGCTGAGCTTGCGGTCATCACTAGAGTATAGAACAATGGAGGAATTCATTCATTCATGCGGGAGGTGGACTGGTAGTTGGGCAGAAATTATTAAATTATTGCATGCCGATTGTCAATATCATGAATTTAGTTTTTGCTCAATTTTTCTAAAAGCAAAGAGTAATAATAATATATAGGTTTTTTTCCCCCTCAGGAGCGCCTTTTTGGATCAAAAATACACACGTGGTTATATTTTAGAAGTAAAAATGCCACGGGCCGTTAGTTGACCGTTAATTTGGATGGAATGCTGACGTGGCACTGATTTAAACTAACAAGCTGATTTGGACGATGACGTGGACACTGATGGAAAGTAAATAAATAAATAAATAAAACTAAAATGCCCAGCTAGCCGCCAGCTACCATCACTGGCTAGTGTTGTTAAAACATAGAGTCTACATAAAAATGATAAGGGTGGGCAAAAACGGAAAATCGTAAAACGTAAACGAAACGTAAGAGTTTACTACATACTACAAAAAAATTAAAATCTAACATATATAAAACTAAGACACACCAATACATTAAAGTCATCAAAATTTAAGTCCAAACACTCAAGAAAATAATTAAGTTTAAAATCAGTCATCATAATATATATTAAAATCAAAACTTCAAGGTAATAAAATTATAAAAGAGATTAATATATCTAATTTAAGTCATTGGAGTTAAAGTCAATATCTCTCATTTCTGAAAATATTTGATGTTATATTAATTATTTTAGATTGTAGATGCCAGAAAAGATTAGATCAAATTAGCTTTTTTTAAAAAAAAATTTACTTTCCATCATCGTCCACGTCAACGTCCAAATCAGCTTGTCAGTTCATGTAACACCCCCAAATTTCTAACCATTGTAATGACATAAAATTGCAATAATTTTAATAAATAATCACTAAAATTCAAAATAAACAAATTTGGGAAGTGTTACCGCCGCACTTGTACTGGGACAAGTGCAAGACTACTTATTACCAAAAAAACAAAAACAAAAACAAACTTAAGCAAGAATTCCACTGATGATCTTCCTCACTTCCCACTGCTAGCCCCATCCCTTGGCACCTGTTTCACTAAAATTCTGCTCCCCGAAGGATCATCGCAGCCCATGAACACACATACATCAGCAAAAGCTGGTAATCCTAATAGTCACAAAATAATAACAATAGTAACAAATAAACAAATAAATAATTAAATTAACTACATAATGATAGGGAAAATATCATATATATATTTATAATCCACAAAATCAATTTCTCATACTCATCATAGTTATATATTATCATTGACTCAAATATTATTATTCATCATCTTTTAAAATTTCTTTAGACCCGGGAAACCCTGCCAGTCTATTTAGTTTAATGGGAAGAGAACCATGGTAAACCCGGGAATCCCTACCAGTTTACCCTGTAACCCGGGAAACCCTGCCAGTCATAATCAATCAAATTTGGCCATCAAGTATTTCTTCCTAGTGTGCACACCTCTTCCCAAAGTTGCTACTAGTGTCCCGGGAAACCCTGCCAGACATCACTTTGGGAAGAACAGATATCATCATTTTCTCATCACATAATATTTCGAGGCATAAAGCCTAAGGGTTGTGTTCATCATTTTGGGGTACCATCCCAAAGCTATCCTCCCACTGTTAAATTATTTAAAATACACACATAATACAATTTCTAAATTATTTCTATTCGCTATAGTGCCCAAATTGAATTTATTTATATTTTATACTTATTTAATCATCTTTCATACACTTTTTTTAATTATTTAATTAAATATAGGATAAAAGATATTTTACATATACTTAAATATATGATAAAAGATATTTTTCATATAATCTATTCGTATCCTATTTTATGGTGAGAAGGTATTATATGAAGGAAGAATATATAATTAAAAAAATTAAATAATATAGTAAGTATCAGCTAGCACAATATACTATTTATTATATCATCCATAATATTTCATAATTGGTAATATCCAGAGAGCAACACGCATAAGACTAAAGCCTAGGGTAACACATTCATATGTTTCAATGACCCAAAAAAACGAGACCCAAAACGAATATGTGGTGCAGATATTACATTTAGTGAAAAGGGATATATACACATGTAATGTTCAATGGTTAGTTGGTGTTGCAAAAAGCTAATCGTGCAAATCGAGGAGAAGAAGAAAAATTATTTATACAAGAAAGTGAGGCACGCTAACCGAAGAAGGAAACTATATACACATATACAATTGCAGGCAGCGACACGCAAGAACCACAAAACAATTAATTTCTATTATTATAGGGATTAGAATTATCTATCAAGATTTATATAGAACTAACCTGAGACTCATAGAGATTAGAATCAACAAAATAGGATGTAGAGGAAAAGAATAAGCACGAGACACCAAGTTGTTCTGGGGATTAGGATTACCCGGTCTCCGTATTTGCTAACCTCCTAGAAGAACGAGAGTATAGCGGCAGAGAAAAGTATCGGGTGTTTTCTAGGTTTAAGCGGTCAGACCTAAATTTATAATTAAAATCTAGGGTTTTAGCTATGGGCTAGACCTTTTAATTATTCCTAATAAATGAATTAAAACAAATTGTAGAGTTTTAATTATTAGATATATTTTGAATCCGATGGTGAATTCAAAAAAAAAAGATTAAAATTATAATCTGATATAACTACCTCCTAGAATCTTGGATCTAATCTTAACCAATATAATAATACTATTTACAAAATAATATGATTTCAACAAAAACAATACAACATTATTTATTTTTTCTATATTATTATTATTATTATTATTACTACTACTACTATTTTTTTCCTACTATTAATCAATATTATTTTATTAGTATTATTTTAATCTATCATTATCATTACTATTTCTATTATTATTAATAAAAATCCGGGGTATTACAGTTCAAATCAGCGCCACATCAGCGTTCCATCCAAGTTAACGGTGTCAACTAACGGCCCGTGACATTTTTGCTCCCAAAACGTAACCATGTGTGTATTTTTTGTCCAGAAAAAAGCTCATGGTGCTGGACACTCTTGGGAGAAAAGTCTATGTGTATTATTGCTTCTTAATCCTTTCTAAAAATAGAATTTCTTAAATTAACAAACCACATTTTAATGTATGAATAATTGGATTTTTTTTTCTAGCAGTGTGTAAACATTTTTTTGGATAAATTAGTATATAGACATTTAATTATTGTTATCTAAACAATTTGTAACATACATTTTACTGACAACAAATTGAAATGAAGTCACGTGTTCTTTTTCAGGAAACACATTGAAATACTCTGTAATTTTTCCTGACAGCGTAGTAAGAGATTTACTGTGCTTTTTAAGCAATGAAAGTTGTACTGGGTAATTACAGGCATGTTTGGATCAATTTTGGGTCTCAATTTATTCATAAACTCATTCCACATATTTTTATCGTATGTTGTAAATTATGATTAAAAAGTTACTTTTGAAGGTTCCAATCACTATTCCAAACGAACATATATTGGCTAACATGTGAATTTACAATTTACAAAAGATATACAAAATGAGAAACTCTCTATTGTGTAAATTTGTTTTAACTTTTTAGAAATAGTTTTATAAATTAGGAAGTAAAGATGTGAAAGAATTTTTATCTCAATTTATGAAAAAATACTTCTCAAAACATAGTTTGAGAGTTTCTCAAATAAATGTTTAGGATCTGTAGTCAAAATTCAAGAAAAATGGTGCTCTTGTCTATAGGTTGATTTAGTCCTGTTGTAACATATTACTGCACCATCTTGTCCTAATTTTAATATAGAATCAACTTTTTTAGAGATATTTAAAAAAATTAATTAAATTATTTTAAAATTTAAAATTTATTATTTTTTCAAACTATTTTGTCAAACTTATAAATTGAATCTAATGATACATAAATGATAAAATTATTTTTGCCCAACAACATATGATACGTTAATCTTTTTAAAAAAAAATTAATTCTATTTTATATTTAAGATTGGAATAAGTATTTGATATGCAATAAATCCGTTATATATATATATATTTCGACCAAAAAAAATCCGTTTTATAACTGGAAAGGAAGAGCAGAGGGCGTCTTGGAAAAGAAAAGGGTAAAGAAAGAAAATAAAAGAGCGAAAAAAAGATTTCCTTCCCCGGGAAAGAAAAGGGCTTTTGGCGGGTCGAAAAAAAAAAAAAACTGGGCCCATGAATCACACGAAGTTCGGAGACCGTTAAAACTTTTCGAACAACTCGTGGTCTTGTCCTCGTCGCGACCTTCGACTTTGTGTTCTCTTCTTTCCCTCCCCTGTACCCATGCCTTAACGAACGGATCCTTCCAGCCTCCACAAATTCAGGGCACCACAAAACTCCCTTATCATCATTTCATTGTTCCGCAAACGATTTGAGTCTAAATCACCCAAAAATTTCCTCACCCGTTTCTTTCCTTTTACCTTTTCCACCAAGTAATGGCTATGCGGAAGATATCGCTGAATTCATCCTGCGCTCGAACTATTTATGGACTTCTTTAAAAAAAACTTTCATCACAAGACCAATTGGATTAAGAAAATCTGAAGTACCCTTTCTTAATCAGTAATCAGTATGTTCCGCCAACTTTTCCTGTTATTCTCTTCGTTGGTAACGAGTATTCCCTTCCTATACTTGATGCGTCTCCTGAGATCAATGTTTTTGTATCGTAGATGGATCGGACGAGGATGAATGACAAGCATTGGAACAGCACAGGGTCGCCGAGAGCGCCCACGTCACCAACGATGTCGCCAATGAACCGTCATGCCCAGGCAGGTTCTACTGCGTCGTTCAATATGCGGAGAGGGCCGAACAATGCGGCCAAAGCCGCCGCTCAGAGGCTCGCACAGGTTATGTCACACTCAACCGACGAGGACGACGAGGACGACGACCTTGCGCTTGACTATGATGCGATTAGTGGAAGTGGAGGCATTGGACTTGGAGGCACTGGAAGAGCAACGCCTGCGCGTGCTTCCCTGGTGATTGCATTCATGCCTCTCCAATTGATTACACATTTACTTCAAATTGCTTACTCTAATTCCTTTTGAATGTGAAGAAACTACTCGAAACCTGAAGCTTCCATGTTGCTTTTGTTAGGCTGCTCGGCCTATTCAAGAACAAACGGCTTCTGCAAGAACGCGGGTCCCTGTGGTAACTGGCTTCTTCATATTCAAGATAATTGGATTCTATTTTAACTGATGAGCTAATTTTGAAACTTTGATGATGCTGTTTCTATTAGTCAATTCGGACTGCTCAGAATAACAATGAACAAACTGCTGCTGCAAGACCAATGTCCCCCATGGTAATTGCCTTAATTTCTTCTCATGGATTTTAAGATAATTTTGGCTTCTCTGTAAATGATAAGACGACCTAATCATGCACGCTTTCATAAAAGTTGAAATGTTAACGTTGTTTTCATTAGATGGTTCGTACCGCTGCGGCAGCTCAAGAACAACAACCTCCATCCGCAAAAGCCGTATCAGGCGGCCGATCATTTTTCTCAGCTGCAAATAGTGTTGAACAATCATTACCTCCGATAGCCACATCGGTGCGATCAGGCATTCCTGGCCATGTCGCGGAGCAAGGGAGCCGAGCTCAGGATTTATCTCCATCTGCTCGTACGATACTAGCAGCTCGGTCACCTCAATTCAGTGCATCGAATGATCTATCGCCGTTTGCTCGTGCGGCCCCCACCCGTCCTAATCTCGGACCTAGGACTGCTTCCGCTGGACCTCCTATTATACCTACCACACTTAGACAAACGGCTTCGGGTATTCCTTCGGAGGCCACTCAGGAAATTAAAAGAGACAAGAGGTATGCTGCTTTTCCCTCCCTCGTATAGGGCTTCCTCTCAACTCATAATTGCAGCATCGTTTTCGTCTGTTAAATTAACATTCCTACTATTCAGTATTTATTGAAATTGAATCTTTCAAGTAAGGAACGATTGACATTCAACGATTAGTTTCAATGCGTCTGCTATATCTAATCCTCTGCACTGCTGGTGAATACATAGATTGTCACTTGATCTAGGGAGCATGAACTTGAGAGATGGTTCGATCAGTCGACACCCGTCTACTACTTCTACTGCTCTTGAGGATGAGGTATGGACTCAAGTAAAATGATGTTCATTCTCTTGATAGCTTGGCAATTCTTGGTTACTTTGTTTAAACGTCACTCCCTCATAAATCAACATTATGCCCTTGTGCTTCTCTTCCTACCACCCTCCTCAATTTTAATACACTTGGATGTTCATACTCTTCTTCTGTTTTTTTCTAGAAGAATCTACTAACCAGATGTAAACTCCATTGCAGCTGGACATGCTTCAAGAAGAAAACGAAAATTTGCTTGAAAAGGTGATGCTATACATTAGACTGAGTAATTTATTCTCCTCAGTTTTGAGATTCCAGCTGAGTAGCAATCTAGAAGAAATAAATCTGTTCATGACTTACACACATCCTCTGCCCGATGCTTTTCTGACTGGGCATTCATCAACAGCCTCATGTAGTTATTTAGATTCACACACGGCATTGTGATCTGTGTTATCTGCTGCTTTAAAATTTTGTTGTTTCTGTTGTTACACGTATAAGCTTTATGGACGCTTCTTTTGTATATGTATATCTCTCTCTCCAGCTTCGGCTTGCTGAGGAGAGGTGTGAGGAAGTTGAATCAAGAGCTCGGCAGCTAGAGCAACAGGTAATTTATGTTGGGGGAACAGCTAATATGTGGACTTGTAGTTTGGATCAAATCACGTGTGTTTATTGCTTGATTTATGTGCTGCCCAAGCTCGTGTAATGAGTGGCGTTGGAACAAATTAAAATTTGTGAAGGCATGATCACAATAAGAAAAAAATAAAGTGAGCACAGGCTCATTCCCAGTTATAACGGTCTCTTTTCATATGCTTTCATGCAGATTGCTAATCTGGGAGATAATCTTGGAGAAGGTGTAAGCTTAGAGGCCCGCCTATTAAGCAGGCAAGTTTAGTCTTTGTGCGCACAGGTTTAATTGGAATATATAAATCTAGAATAACTTACACTAACATATGTGGTTTGTTTTATTCTTCAGAAAGGAGGCAGCGCTGCAGCAAAGAGAGGTTTTTCTCCTGTTCTCTTTTATTTTTTATCCTTTTGCAGCTCTACCTTCTACTATCTGTTAGGAAGGGCTTTTATATCTTGTAGTTGTGCTTTGTTGTATTCTTCCTGAGATAGAAAAAAACTTTGATTAAGATTAAACTAAGATATTTATTTCTTTTTTCAGGCTGCTCTGAGAATTGCTGCACAAGTTGCTGCACAGGCTCAGGGAGGTACAGCTCCGGACGTTGCGGCCCTTCGGGCAGAAGCCGAGGTATCCAGCAAGCACCTTTAGCTTGTACGTTTTATAGTGCTCTCATAAACTCTATGTACATTTTAATTCACTGTCCCATCTTGTTTACACATGTAATTTACTTATATTGGATTATGGATTAGATTGCGAGGGAGGAAGCAACATCTGCACTAGAACAGCTACAAGAAACCGAGAGCGAGTTAAAATCAATTCGGCTTTTGACTCAACGAATGATACTGACCCCCGAAGAAATGGTTAGCGTTTAACCTTGATGGATGACTTCACATTTATATTTCTTCTATCACCTAAGCCATGTGATTTCAATTTTTCCCCACTTTTAGGAGGAGGTTATTTTAAAGAGGTGCTGGCTTGCTCGTTATTGGGGTTTATGTGTACAACATGGTAAAGTCATCGTATTTTTGTTTAAACCTTGAAATATGCTTTATCAATTCACTAATAGGGGGACTAATTTGAAGCTATACTTGCAAATTTAATTAACAAAAGATTTAAAAGAAAATATTGCTATTCATATCCATTTTGAGGGCTCTGAAAATTTAGCAGGTGTTTATGGCGACATTGCTCAAGCAAGATTTGACTTCTGGTCTTCATTGGCTCCGGTTCCTGTCGAAGTGGTGTTAGCCGCTGGACAGAGAGCTAAATTGGAGACAGGTATTTTTTTACTTCGTAGGTTTCACTTTTCTTTCTCCACTTTTTCTCATTTTTATGATACACTAGTTATTATTTTTATGTACCTTTAGAGGGTAACCTTCATTTTTTTGTATTATACAGCAGACAATGATCTAGAAACAAAAGATAATCCACGTGACTTGAATGAACTTTCTTGGGAGGGAAATATTGAGAATATGCTTTTTGTTGAGCAAGGTTTGCGGGAATTGGCTTCGTTGAGGGTATGTTTTGGAACCAGTCCTACTAAAATTCATCAATTGAAATTTTTGGAATAATTCTTTTTCATTTTTAAATTTAACTATAGTAGTAGTTAATAAAGCTCTTATAATAAAGATCGAAGGAAGTAGTTGATACTGAATTCAATCGATTCTTCTTAACACGCATCTCATCTTAGTTTAATGGAACCTCAGAGCGACCATTTCCCCCGGATTTATTCAGTGAAACATGCTAACTTATCAGTTGTCACAGTCAAGATACTACTCAGAGAATGTGATTCGTTTTGTTTTGGCTACTAGCTATTTTAACCTTTCTTAATATCTTTCTAAGTATGCTCATTTATCAAATGGCGAATCGTGAGAATATCAAACTGAAGACCCGTTGTGTTTGAGCAGATTTTTCATTATTTTTGTCTCCTGCTATTGGTCTCCTGAATTTTCATCATTAGCTTACTTTTTGTGATTTCAAGGTAGAAGCAGCATTGGCATTTGCGATGGAACAGAATAAGCGACCTAATTTACTGAAATCTGGCTTTTCAGGTAATAAGTTATGTAATTCGTGCAAAAGATTGCAAATGTGATCTTTAGTCTTGATTGAGCACTTGGTCTTTGCATTCGGAACTGATCAGTGACCATGCAAAAAGTAGCGTATTATGAAGAACTTTGACTTTGAGTGATTCAATTTCTTGTTTTTCTTGAAGAAATCATGCTACGTCATTTGCATATTTCGCTTTCCTTTGAACGTACTCTGTTCCAGGAAGTTTGTGGGTCTGGGTCTGACTATCTTCTCCTTTCTTGATCTTTGGTCTAGATGTCGCAAAACTTCCAATTGAAGGGCACTTTGAAGCATATGGTGAGTTTATACGTTTCAGCATCGCACTTATTTCCATGTTTGCGTGTCAAGATTTAAAGTGAGGCACTGATGAAGGTTTCTAAATTACTTGTTTGTCTGATACTGAAAAGGATGTTGGGCTTCACTTGGTAACTTCGTGGCACTTTTTATATCTTTAATTTTTTTTAGTACATGTAATTCTTGCCTCCGAGTATGCACATGTATATATCGCTTAATTGGCCTCTATTAATTCCGACCAAAAAAAAAAAATTGGCCTCTATTAAGATTTCCCATGACATTTTAAATGAACCATTGTATACCATTTAAGAGAATTCGTTTGGTTTCAGAATTGGGGAAGGACGAGGCGGAAGACGTGTCTTTTAAACAGGTAAATACAGACAATAATCTAGCCAGATTTTTAATTCTTTTGATAAATTATAATATCACTGCTCTTTGTTGGATTAGTCCACTTATTCAAGCTTCCCATTTTAACCGGATTATTTGGTAGTTAGACTGATACTAAGGCCACTACCAAAAAACTTGAGAGTTTTACTGAATCTTTTTGTCCAGGGGTTCAGTTAAGAATGTTTAAGATAGATATCAGCTCATTTCAGGACAGTTTTTGTTTATCTTGTTCACATCTGCTACATTCATTCATCTACCAATTCTGGTGTACTATTATGTTTTCTCAGGCTTGGCTCACGTACATTTGGAGAAGAGCTAAAAATCACGGGATAGAACCGGACATTGCAGATGAGCGTTTGCAGTACTGGATTGATCACAAGGCCAATTCTTCGCATGATGCAGTCAGTGGTACTCTCCCTCTCTCTCATTTCTGCCAATTTCGACCATTATGGTGATTGCTTTCAACCATATTGACAATTAAGAGGAAACAAATAGCTGTGATCAGCGTTTTATGATACTCGATTGTATTCGGGTGACCTTATTATAGGTTATGCATAGCAGAGATTGTAAGTGAAATATTTACAAGTACGTGAACATATCGCGATCAATTATTAATTCATGGGCGAAAGTGAACTTGTAGCGATTTATGCCTCGTGCAGTTGAACGTGGCCTGGCAGAGCTCAAGAGATTGGGCATTGAAACGCAGTTGTGGGAAGAATCTCGCAAGGAGCTGGAGCAAGTCATTGACGGTTCCAAGAGATTAAGTCGTTCTGACTTTTGAGGTTGATCCATGGTCATATTGGTGTAAAACATTAGAACTCCAGAAAACTGGCTAATTTAGCTGCCGCCATCCATGCAATTCTTACATGTTTGTATACAATGCAAGGGGAACGGAAAGCCGATTGCGTCTGTTTGAACAATAAATTGGGTAATTTAGAGGATAAAATGGTGCCGGCAAGAGTGATTTACCAGCTACTAAGGTTGAAGTATACATTTGGTCTTTTATGTTTGCTTCTGGTAGTAAAATGCATATTTGTTCCTTTAATGTTAACACCGTTAATATGATTTAATGGAAAATATTAAATCAACAATTTTAAGGGATGGCTGTACAATTAAATGCTAATTAGACATGCTTATATATTAATATTTTAATAAATTAATATTTTAAATCATATTAATTGAAAAATATTCACATACTGTTTTACGATTTTTCACAGTTTGTGAAGATTTTTTTTTTGTCAAAGAAAATTAAATATTTTTCAATTAATATGATTTAAAATACTAATTTATTAAAATACTAACAAATAAGCATGCTTGATCAGCATTTAATTGCACAGTCATCGCTTAAAATTGTTGAGTTAGTATTTTTTGTTAAGTCCTGTTAACATTAAGGGACCAAACGTATACTTTATAAACTTAAGGGACTAAAATAATATTAAAAACAAACATCAAGGACCAAACATATACTTTAGCCTGGTATTAAATAATAAGTTGCCTCATTTATAATAATTTTTTTATATTATGAACAAAATATTACATTTAATATAATATCAATATACTATTGATTGAAGCTATAAGTGACCTCCCGATAAAGAATATAGCACAAGTTCGAATACTAAAAAACCATACTTATTAAAAAAGATAAAAATCATTTGCACTCTTAATCTCAAAAATTACTAATATTCTAGGGGGAAAAAAGAATATTGAGCCTAACTAATCTAAATTTGAATCTTCATCTAAAACTATTTGTAGAGAAATGGACCGTCTAAGAATCCAATCTGCCGATTTATGAGATAAATTTGAAAAAATTCAAAAAACTGGTTTAAAATTTTTTTATTATTTTTTATGTTAATTTTCTCTTTATCAAAATTTGATAACCCCATATCTTTTATTTCTTTAAATTCAACTCATAAAATCCTTTCCTGAATTTTGTTTTTTTATTAAGTTATAACAAATATAATATATTTACAAGGTAAGGGGGAAAAAAGACAAATACACGATGTTTGGTTGGATTAGAGGTTGGTGCCAGTGTTAAGTGGGACGCAAATCCTCTCATTAGCTCTTTATCTCATCATTCCTCATAAGCTCATCTACACTATTGATTCAGAATATGAGAGAAAAATTAAAGTAGTTTTGTGATATTTTAAAGGAAAAATCTCATATAAAGATAGTTGAAATAAGAAAATCCTATATAAGGTTAGTAAACTCAACAAATCTTAAATTTGGTCATTGACTCAATTTAGAATATTTAAATGTTGGTTATTTTTTTCTAATATCCCTAACCCATGGTGGAAAGAAAAGAGGAAAGGAAAAGCAATAAGCCCTCTGATAATCTTCTCAGTTTCTTTCTTCTTCCTTTCTGCTCGCCATTTATCGAAGAAACGGACGGAGTAATCAGGAAGTACAAACCCTAAAACTACAATCAAAATCACAAGGTCACCACAAAATGCAATTTCAGCCGAGGAGCAGGGAAAGCAAGCACTGAAAATTGCGCTGTGGTACTGACGAATCTTGGATTTTAGGAGTTTAGAATCAACAATGAGAAAAAAAGATCAGATGATCCTGATAAACGAAACAATGTCTTTGTTGGCCACAGGGACGAACCCAGGAATTTCACTTATGGGGGGCAAAAATAAAAAAGCTACTTCATGAATAAAGTACTTAAAATGCCATAAAAACCTTATATTCAAAAAATTGAAAGAAATATATTACAGAAATTAAGTTTATTTTAATTGACTTTTACTCTACATGTTTTCGTATTTTATAATCGGTATAAAAATAGTATCATTAGAAAGATAAGATCATATATAATAAATTTTATGAAAAAAATTTAATAAAAAGAAGTAATTCTCAAAACATACCAAGCTATTTTTTTTAAAAAAAAACTTGGACTAGCCGCATGAAAAGCTGGGAATTTCCATACAAAACCAAACGAAAAGTGCAAAAAATGTAAGGTTTGAAGTATATATTAAAGTTGTGGGTCCTACCTATTTACTTTTTCTAAATATATATGAAAGCAAATTGTGTCCGTAGTTGGTGAATATATGTGAAGCAAAACGAAAATGTGGGCTGTGAATATATATGAAAGCCAAACCATGTTTATATTTTTTAAAAAAAAAATTAGGAGGGGGGGGCGGGGGCCACCTCTAGCCCCCCTGTGTCCGTCCTTGTTGGCCAAAAAGAAAAATGGAAGTTCATTTATTTCATAGCTTACTCCTGAAGCATAAAGAGCATCAGAAGAAATCCATATTATTAATTAGGCGAGGATCGTAATGTGCAGGGGCTGAAGTTGGCAAGGGTATCAACCAAAATACCTTTGTAGGTAGGTGATATGAAATTATCAAGTATCTAGCCCCATCCTCCATATTTTCGCTAAAATTAAATCTGCACCAGTATATAGAGGTAATTTGATCTAAATTCTAAATCCCAATTATGTCATATAACCTAATTAATAATTTGTTAAGTTTAGTAACTCAAATTAGAATTTAGGTAATTCAACCGTCTTTATATGAGATTCTTCCGACTTTAAATTGATCAAACCAACATGATTTAAAAATTATAAAAGATAATAAGAAAAAGATGATAAAGAAACCAAAAAGACACGGATAGGGGTGGAAACAGGCCAGTATAGAGGTAATTTGATCTAAATTCTAAATCCCCAATTGTGTCATATAACCTAATTAATAATTTATTAAGTTTAATAACTCAAATTAGAATTTAGATAATTCAACCGTCTTTATATGAGATTCTTCCGACTTTAAATTAATCAACCAACATGATTTAAAAATTATAAAAGATAATAAGAAAAAGATGATAAAGAAACCAAAAAGACACGGATAGGGGTGGAAATAGGCCAGGGGCCTGTGGCCTAACCTGTCAGGCTAAGAGGTCAGGCCAAGGCCTATTTTAAGGTCTATTTGTCTTAACAAACCAGGCCTAAGCCTTAAAATAGGTCTGTTAGACCTGATAGACCGACCTATTAAGAGTAATTATATATATATATATATATATATAATATTAATTAATATCCCTCCACCCCTCCCAAAGACTCAGTAGTCAAGCTTCTCGTTCCTTTTCCTCGTTTCAAACCAAGAAGCAAGAATCCTAAATCGTCGAGTCGGCCATCGCACATCTCTCGGCTTCTCACGGTCGGCCGTTGCACGTCTCAGGCTCTCAGGCATCTACCCCTCCCTCAGACTCAGAGAGCCTCCCATTCGTCCTTTCAAACCAAGAACTATAAATCAATTTGCCTCACTCTTATCTCTCGGCTTCTCACCATCAGTCGTCGCACATCTCAAACTCTCAGCATCGAGTCGTCGATCTCATTCTCCGCCTCTCAGAGTCTCAGTCTCAGCCAGCTGCTTGTGGTGGTTCAGTCAATCACGCGAGACGCGACGATCTCACTCGCAAGCACTTCTGAGTTTTGTCTATCCTCCTCCTCCTCATTCTCAGCTTAGTGGGTGTGACTGCCCTAATTATTTCTATGCTTCTCATCTCCATCTTTATTTCTGTTTGCACTATGTTCTGTGTAGCTGCCTGTGTTTACTTTCCTGGTGTTGTTCTGTGGCCCGTGCGTGATGTAGGAGAGATTTTATAGGTGACGTTGTGGCCTTCGATTCTGAGTGCGTCTTTCAATTTTTGGTTGTTTAATGTTTCAAATGCTTTTCTTCTCTTGTTTGTATTTCTTGTCATGGCTGCACTTTTCATGATCTGTTATTTTTCTTAATTGATTTCGAATTTTTGATGGATGCATTGTGAGATCCACGTGGTTTCTTCACAGTGATGATGAATCCAAGATGACGAGTCCGATCACTTTTCCATTCAGTGACGACCAATCGAGGCATTTGTCTGAGAGGAGTCCTCTTTGTTTTTGTTCTCTCTTTGTGCCTTCTTTGTTAGGTATTCATAATCTCTTGCTAATTGTTTTTGGAGGAAGTTTGATGTTTGATATTTAGTTTTTTGAATCCCAGTATTTGATTCAAATACATGGCATTGATACTTACAAATTGTCCTTATGATGAATACAATATCTCCTACTCATTCTGAATATTGCATGTTATTCGATGAACACAATATGCTCCGTGGCTTGATTCGTTTGTCTTATAATCTTAATTTGAAGGAAATAATTAATTATGGAGCAAAGCTATTCTTACCTCTTGAAGTAAATGGCAGATAATCTTGATGGTAGCAAATTGTATTATAGGTATTCCTCATTATTGCATTATAATTATGTTTCATGTTTCCTGTGTAACAAGTCATCACTTCACTGTTTGTTTCTAATTTACAAGCTGTTTCATGTTTCATGTGCAACAAGTCATCATTTCAATGTAAACAAGCCTGTTATCGGCCTGTTTACATTTGGCCTATTTTTAGCCTGTAAAAAATACAAGTTTCTTAACATGCTACAGGTCAGGCTCAGGCCAAAATATAAGCCTGTAACAGGCCACAAGCCAGGCTTAGGCCACTTCCTTGCATAATAGGCTTGGCCTATTAAGGGTGAGGCTTGACCTGGCCTGTTTCCACCCTCAAACACTAGAGTCGAGAAATTGGCCTGAGTCCGTCGGGTCGGCTTGTTTAAGCCCTGGCCCTGCAGAGCTCGGACTTGAAAAATAGGTCAGAAATTTGAAATTGGCCCTGCAGGGCCGGTCCTATAGTGCCTCGGGCTTAATCGGTCTGGCCTGTTAGGCCCGTTTAACTGTAGCTTTAAAAAAACAAAATTAATTACTTAGACTTCCACTTAATGAATGTATTTATTTGTAATTACTTAGTTTTTTTAGTTTAAACTAGGGTTAAATATTAAATTTGCCACTGAAGTTTCCCAAATGGAGCGCCTAGCACCCGGAAGTTTTTTGGGTACCAAATTTGCCCCGGAAGTATGAAAAAGGTAGCAAATTTGCCCATCCGTTAATTTTGACCGTTAAGTTTGACTAACTGTCCACGTGGCATGCCACCTCATCAACCAATAAAAGTTAAGTATCATTTTTGCCCCGGAAGTTTTCATTGATGAGCAATTTTGCCCCGGAAGTTTTCATTGAGGAGCAATTTTGCCCCGAACATTTACAAAAGTAGCAATTTTGCCCTTCTTTCTTCCAATATTAAATTTGACTATTAAATCAGTCAGAGACCACACATGTCATGCCTTGAAAAATTTGACTATTAAATCAGTCAAATGATCAGCCTATACAAATTGCAGCGCCAGCCTAATTAAGCCCGAGGCCCTCCAGGGCCGACTCTGCAGGTCCAACTTCAAATTTCTGGCTTATTTTTCAAGGCCGAGCCCTGTAGGGCCAGCTTGATTAAGCCCGAGGCCCTCCAGGGCCGACCCTGCAGGTCCAACTTCAAATTTTTGGCTTATTTTTCAAGGGCCAGCCTGATTAAGCCCGAGGCCCTCCAGGGTCGGCCTTGCAGGTCCAACTTCAAATTTCTGGCTTATTTTTCAAGCCCGAGCCCTGCAGGGCCAGGGCTTAAACGGGCCCGGTCTGATTTCCCGGCTCTAGTTCCTGTGACCAGTTCGACTTCACAAATTCTGACTGCCTTGAGCTCAACATCTCAAGGATCTCCTTCTCTAACTCCAAGTTCCACCTTTTCAAGGCATGACATGTGTGGTTTTTGACTGATTTAATAGTCAAATTTAAAAGAAGGGCAAAATTGCTACTTTTGTAAACTTCCGGGGCAAAATTGCTCCTCAATGAAAACTTCCAGGGCAAAATTGCTCCTTAATGAAAACTTCCAGAGCAAAAATGATACTTTTGATTGATGAGGTGGCATGCCACATGTGATGACGTGGCATCTACGTGGACTTCCGTCACTTTTGAGTAAATTTGATACCTTTTCAATACTTCCGGGGCAAATTTGGTACCCAAAAAACTTCCGGGTGCTGGACACTCCATTTGGGAAACTTCCATGGCAAATTTGATATTTAACCCTTTAAACTGTAACCTTTTTTTATGTTTATTGTTATTCTGTATTAAAACACATAATTAGTTATTATAAATTTTAAAAAAGGGATTTTTTCATATTAAATAAACACATACTTTGGTATTACAATATTATATAAGTAATAAATTATAAATATATTTTGTGTAAAATAAATATAATTATTTTTACTTGTCAGTAAAATCATGCACGAATCGAAGGAATCTGCAAACAAACATAAAATTACAAGAGGGAAAGACATTTTGTCGTGGGCATACATAAAGCAATTTATTTGTTTAATATTTTTTGAAAAAAAAAGGAAAAAAACATATTTTTTTGTGTTTATTTGTTTTTTATTACGAATTAATGAATGTGTTTATTTGTTGAATGATTTATATTGTTTAGATATTAATGTTGACAATATTTATTTGATAGATTAGAACTTTAATGGTTACAATTTACTAATTATATTTCTTTGAAAAAAATAGAAGGAAAAATATTAAAATTTGGAATAGTAATTTTCAAGCCTGTAGGGCCGGCCCTGATCTTGGTATTATCAGGCTGGGCTTTAAAAAATAAATGTTTTCCTTATTTCAAGCCTTGTCGGGTCGAACCGACCCTGATTCCCAACTCTACCAAACACACACACTTCCCTGGCATTAGTGATAGCTAGGGGTGCGCATAATGCCCATCCGCCCTATTTGCCCGCCCGCGCCCAATGAAAATTTTCCCTGCCCAACCCTAAGAAAAGCAACTAAAAAAAAATTAGACACAACTGGGCTGGACATTTTTTCGAGTAGGCCTAGGCACCAGGCAAGGTATGCTGCTCTGCCTATTTGGCCCTGCCCAATAGTGCATATAATATTTTTTATTTTTTAATAGAATAAAAAAGTATTTTATAGTTTAAATTTTTTTTATAAAATAGTATTATATATTTTTTGCAAATTATATAACTTATAATATAAAAAAATGTTCTCATTTCTCCAGCTCTTCCCTTTTCCCACTATCGAACTCAGATGGCAAATTATTTTCTTTCTAGATGATGCACATGGAGAGGGGGGAATGTAATGGTTACGGTTGTCGATTGGCTAGTGGTGGATGAATATCTACAAGGCTTTAATTGGAATTTTTGATGCCTTGTATTTAATGAATTATGGATGTTATTTAATATTTCAGTTATGGATATTTGACTACTTGTTATTTTGTTAAGACATATGATTGTCTTTGTAATTTCAAGACTTAAGTTTGAATATTATGAAGTGTAGAATTATGGATTTCATTTGAAATTTGCAATATTGTTTATTAGGTATGACTAAAGCTATTTTTTTCATATAGGGTGTGGCAAAGTTACAGAGTATCGTCACTTGGGCAGGGAAGGACCACCCTACCCAGCTCATTATTGCCTTGCCCAAAAATTTTAGGGCTTCTATCGGATAAGGCCGGGCACTAGGCCGCATTTTATTGCCCAATGATGTATTGGGCAGAGCATCGGGCAATGGTCTCGCCTTGCCTAGCCCTATCCATGAGCACCCCTAGTGATAGCCACCGAATAGGAATCAGATAACCTGCTCGTCTGAGGAGCTCGTCCGTACGGACGAGCTCGATCTGGACGATCCAAATCTTTTTTTTTTTCTATATAAAAAAATCATTTTTTTCAAAAAATGTTAATTGAGAAATTATTTTTATTTTAGATCCTCTACCCATTAAAATTATTTTTGATAAAAAATAAAAAAGTAAAAAAATCATATTTGGACGATCCAGAGCTCGCTCGTACAAATGAGCTCTCCCTACTCGTCAGTACGACGAGCACCAAAACCGGCTCTCCATCGAACAGCGCCTAGCTGGCAGGATTCTCTCACTTCACTTCACTTCACTTCACTTCACGCTCGTGGGAAGCGTGCGTGTTGCAAATCTGATGTTACCATTTTACCCTCCAGACCAGATGGCAAGAGCGTAGCCGCTCACACACACTTGTCCTTTATATAAGAAGCCCACCCACCAGTTTCAGATTCCGCTTCCAGGCTGTTCTTTCGACGGAGCTCGTCATCTCCCATCCTCTCCGTTTCTTCATTTAGGGGTGGACTGAGGTAAGCTTGCTGCTCTTTCTCTTCGCTTCGAAATTGTAAAAAGGAAAATAAGGTCTGATTTTGCTTTCGATCTGCTTTCATCTGATTTGAACGTTGCAAAACAAGATCAAATCTGCTTTTACCAGTGTGTCCTGTTTAAATTTCTGTGGTCGTCACGAATACCTGTCGTATGATTCTGTGTGGTAAAACAAACGATAATGTTCTAGATCGCTGGTGGATTCGGATTGTCATAATTGCATGCTTAGGTTCTTAGTTGGGATATTGTCGCTGAGCATATCAATCGTCTTATAGTCCGATCTTCAGTTCTCCATGTTTCATGGTTCTAGCTTCGGTCTGGATACGTACGGAGGAAATGATGCAAACAATTGAAAACAATAGTTTAAAAACTACTCAATGGCTGAAAAATAAATTCCTTTTTATGGTCACTAAATGCTGCTGAAGGAAATTTTACTTTAGGAGCACTGAGAGCTGAAACATTTGCGTTTCCATTTTTTTAAATTCATATTTTATGTTTCTTGAACCCATGGAAGCGAGAAAATGGAGAAAATTGTTGGCAGGTATCAGCTGCGAGGTACTTAGAAGCAAGTGTTTTATTGGACATTGTCAAGTGAACCTCCATCATCTTTATTGAACATTGTCAAGTGGCGTATTGGAGTTTTTACAGTATACAAACTGTGTTGTCATGTAACTAACCGATTTGTTAACAGAGTGACCTTATCATGTATATGCCACTGTGCCGCTTTTAATGGGAAGTATTGCTTTTGTTTCACTGTTTCGGTACAGGAAGTCTGATATCTATTACTTGATCGTTTACGAGTATTTGGGTGACGTATTCTGATTATTTCAGTCACTTTTCTATTTTCCCCCTCTTTCAAGGAGCGTGCTTATGTTGTCGGTATTTATTCTAATGGCTGTTCAACTGTTCTATCCTTCAGATCACATAAAACGATGGTGAAGGCTGTGGCAGTTCTTAGCAGCAATGAGGGTGTCACCGGAACTATTAACTTCAGCCAGGAAGGGGGTGGTAATTTAAATTGGCACTAAATCCTCCAGAAGATTACTTTTTCATTCTTTCTTCCTTTGTTCTGAATAAAAAATTCCTGTGTATTAATCAAGTACCTAATAATTCTATCGGGAGTTGTCCAGGTCCAACCACTGTAACTGGAAGTCTTGCTGGCCTTAAGGCTGGGCTTCACGGATTCCATGTCCATGCTCTTGGGGACACCACAAACGGATGCATGTCAACCGGTATAGTTTATCATTGTTTTATAACTCTGAATCTGATAAAAGGACCTCATTTTGTTGATGTTCATGTTGACAATTACGTTAGGACCGCACTTTAATCCTGCTGGCAAGGAGCATGGTGCCCCTGAGGATGACAACCGTCATGCTGGTGATCTGGGAAATGTTAATGTTGGTGATGATGGTATGTATGGCCTTATCCTCTTACCCTTTTTTGGGCCCAAGGAAGTGATTGATTTTTCTTATGTGTCTATGCCTGCATGGTACTTGATGTTTTGATCTCATTGTGTAATTCAGGAACTGTTAGCTTCACTATTACCGACAATCAGGTTTGTGGTCTATATTTTCAACATGTTTGATGATTTCTTCTTGAATTACTATATAATCTTAGTTGCATCTTGATTATGCTGATTTATGTCTGCAGATTCCTCTCACTGGACCAAATTCCATCATTGGAAGAGCTGTTGTTGTTCATGCAGATCCTGATGATCTTGGGAAAGGTACTTGATTATTTGTTTATAATATGGGGGACCTCTGACCATTAGAATGAGCCATAAATCTGTCTTCTGAATTCTGATTGAACAAGAAGAAATCTGTAGCTTCTTCTCTTTTATCTGCTTGAAGATTCCTGCTTCTCCAGAATAAGGGACACTTGTCCCTAAGCATTAAAGATAGTTGTGACTTGTAGCTAGTTTTCTGCTGCCAGGGATTTAACTTAAGTATGTTGGTTTTGAGGCTCATGATTTAGCTAACCACCTGGTGCATTTATTTTCTTACTCTAAATTCTGCGTTCTGTATTCAGGTGGCCATGAGCTCAGCAAATCTACCGGAAATGCTGGTGGCAGAGTGGCTTGTGGTAAGTCTAATCAGTCAAACGACGTTTTGTTAAAACTTATCTTCTAATTGCTTTGTGATGTCAAAATGTTATCCTTGGTTATTAAAAGAATAGTGGTGGTGGCGGTACTTGGTTGTGATGCTGCATGTTCAGGTCATTCACAAGTCCTTTTGGAGATTTTGTTAACTGACAGATGACAACCTTTTTCAATCAATCAGCATCCTTGGTTACTGCCACCACTACCACACCCATCACCTGGTTGTGATGCAGACTACCATGTTTTAAGCTAGTAATTTTCTTGTAAATATATATATATATATATATATAGAGTCCAGTTTCTTTTATGTTGTTTGCTCATATTGACTGAAGCGCTTGTTCCTTTGGCTTTATCCGCTTAGGTATTATTGGACTGCAAGGATGAACTTCCTACCCTGGGGTGACATGAAGTTGGATGCATGCGTGTGGTGCTTTGGAATGCTCCAGTAATGAACTTTTGGAATTTAAAATACTGTTATGCGCCTGCTAAAATCTAATGCTTAGTTAAGCTGTTACTTTGGACGCTTGAGTTTTGGTTCGTTGGGTTGTGGTATCGATGTATGATGCATATTCTGGAGAAATAAAGTGGGGATATTTACATGAATCATGTCTTTTAATCTTTTTCTTTTGTTTTTTTGTTTGTCCAATGGTTTCGAGTTTTAACGCCCGCAAGGGAGCCTGGCGGAAGTGCTTTGAATGGCGGTTTTTTATTTTTTTTTATTCAAAAGATTACAAAGATATTTTTATTTTGTTTTTATTACATTGTTTTTTCCGTAGGGGGTTGGTTGGGGCGGCAGCTACAAGAGGCTTCCCCTCGCGGTGCTTCGAAATTTTGGAGTCCTCATCCATTTTCTAGGGCTTCTAAATACCATCATTCAATTAAGGGTTGGTTCTGCTGCTTATCAAGGGAAATAAAAGATAGACAGACACTGGAATTTGGACTATTAAATCTGATTTCGTCCGTTCAGGTTTAATTTTTTTCAAAAAAATATTTTAACGTAAGTATGATGTAAAATGAAGATATATTTTCATTTGTCGGCTTTAAAATAATAATCAGACTATTGAAATTGCATGTGTGCAGCATCACGATGTTCATCATTTTTTATTAGGAAAATTCTTGAGGTCTGGGGACCAACAAAAAAACTTTTAAGAAAAATCTCAAAAAGTTGTTAATCTTATAGATGGAGTTGTTAATTAACAATTTTACATGTGGGATTAACAACTTTTTTGTGACTTTTCTTCTTTGTGGGATATTTTAAAATTTTGTTAGTCTCTCAAAACTTGGGAGGAATTTTTCCTTTTTTAATTGTAGTGATGAGGATCAGATGCTCATCGTTTTAAGGAACATGGAAATTGCTTGCAAATGGCAGTGGATAGCTGCGGACTTTGGATGCTCATTGATCATTTACTAGATCTTCAACTCGTTAAGGAACGATAAGGGCATGCACATAAATTATTCACTAGATCTACAACTTGATAAGGCAGGACGACTAGCATCGTATCACGTTATAATATTTTTTAAAAAAAAAAATCCATGGAAATTAACCGCAAATTTACGATAATAATATGTAAACTAAATAACAGTTCAGCTTAACTTCGGTTATTAAAAAATGACAGTTTAGCTTGACGGGGGGTGCTGAGGAGATTGTCCCATTAATGTATGTTCATTCATCGGTGCACAGAACATACATTACTTCAGCTCCACGGAATTCACCAAGCTGTTGTGGTTATAAATATCGACCAATTATAACATTACACTCAGACAGATTTTTTAAAAAGATTTTATGAATGTCGTTGACCCCGATAGCTTTTAATAGAGAATCGGTCACAGGAATTTTGTTTTAATGATTAGTTTCTTGCAGAAGCCGATTTCTGTAGTATAACCATTTGATTTCAATACCACCACCTACTCATACTTTTGTTGTTAACATTATATAAGTCGGCGGCTCGGCGCTAATGATGCGATGTCAATACTCGATAGTGACATGTGGCTCCTCAAAAATTAAAAATTACAAAAAATACATAAAGGTTGGTAGATGAACGGGCCGGTCAATAATTCCTTAGGTGACTGGATGCCGTGTCTCATACAGATCGTTCACGGAGAATTCACGTTATCTTGGGGACAGGACAGAATAGCGTATAAGACGTAAACATCAGTTCAATTTCTTTCAGACTTGAGAAACATCAATTCGATTTCGTCATGTCTTTTGGCATTAAAAGCATCGTTCTCTTCTACCAAAAGAAACTGTTTAACATGGCATATACACTATCACCTAATAGATTATTTGGAATGGTTGGATTCAATTCATCAAATGTTCAATGGCATTTGAACCAGGCAGGCTGAAGTTTTCCCTTCCTCACACAAGAAGCACGGGCAGCACTTTATAATATACCGTGTACAAACCACAAATTTCCCAAACTTATGATAACATGTAAAAACAGTAAACTAACTATAAACTCAGATTAACGGGAGATACAGAGAGGGGGTAAGGTCCTCTATTCCTATGCCAATCACATCAAAAATCCTATTTGTAGTACAGAACATGCATTGCTTGAACTCCATGGAATTTACAGAACTTTATGTTTTAGATGTTCCTTTGGTTATCTTCCCCATGCCAGTGATAAGGACCCTTGCTTTCAATAGGTGAGCCAGGATCAACAGGAACAAAACCCCTCCCACCGAAAACTGGACGCATGAATGCATCATCAAACTTACGCCAGTAACGATGAACAGTGTGTGTTGGAGTGGTTAATAGTGCACGAATACTGCTTGGACGATGAATATGGCCATCAAGATCAGCTTCAGAATCTTGGGCAGCTCCAAGCAATGGCACAGTTACTGATTTTGGAGTAGATGAATCTGCCCTTGTCATATTGACCGTAAGCTTGGGGGGAGGCAGCAAAATCCTTATGAGTGGCTTAGTCATCAAACCGAACACCTGAAAATTTAATTAATGTGTCAGTGCCATGACTAAGGAAATTTTGATGTGACATCTAATCATATACCTAATTTGTAAAAGATCTGAACAATGATTTGTCGTATCGAGGCAAAGATCCAATTATTCATGGATTCATGCAGATTGACATACCAAAGCAATTTATTTGAATCATAGGTGCAAACAATACGCAATGACTTCATTGCCACTAGTGTTGGACGTAGATAAGCAAACCCATATACTTATGTAAAACAAAATCAGGCCAATTAACAACAAATTTGATGTCCTGGTATGAGACATTATGTTTGACCTTAACAATTAATCTATCAAAACAATGTAAAGATCAGGGACATGAAGTTTGTGTAGGACGCCCAACAAATAAGTAAATGTCTCACCCCAGTGCTGACAAGCACAACGGTAATGGTGCTGGTGATCATGATTGCATTGGACCGCTGTTGAGTATGACCAGACATGGTGAACTGCATTTTAAAAGAGTATTAGTTTAGCAATAGTCATATCTTCAAACAAGCCAAGTTTTCCCTACCTGATTATAGGCAAGTGCCATTGAAACAGCACCCCTCATAAGACCGGCCCACCAAATGATCACCTACAATAAGAAATTGACAAACTGTCAACATAACCTGGTTTTCCAGAAAGTCTAGAAAAAAGATATTGGGAGGTTACAGGAACGAAGCCATACTTGCTGTCGGAAGGAAATTTTCTCGTTTGGTGACTTTTTGGCCAAATTAGATAAGAAGGATAAAGGAAAAACAAAAGCTGCTCTCCCGACAAGTACCAGACCCAGCAATATTGCACTAACCGCTACTGATGTGCCAGGGCTGCAGAGAAAAGAAAACAATAGGGGTACATATTTTTTTCCTTTCTAAAAGGCAAGGAAGTTTTGTTGAGAGAAAATAAAACTTGAAGTGTGGATGATGAGATGTCCATAACCATAAACATAAGCAGAAACTCAAAGGAGAGGTCAGAGTGGGTATATCTCTTTGTACAAAACTTTGGATAAGATCTCAGCATCAAGTAATAATCGACAACTAATTATAGCATGGGTTGCTTCAATATAGCAGCTACGTGGTAACATTTGTTAAAGTGGAATTGTGGTATTCAACAAATTTTTTTTTTTAAGAGAGAGAACAGGACTGATAGGAAAATGACCGATGGATCATGGAAGATCATAGAACATACCTATCACTGACAAATCTCCACTTTTCAATGTCCAAGGCATCCATACCAACATAAAGAAATAAGAAAGTCTCAGCAACAAATGACAAAGTTGCAAAAGCATGCCTGTGGTAGACAGCAGAAAATATTTAGTTAGACGTATATAAATTATCTCATGTGACTGCAGGGTCATGTTAATAGAAAGGAAGATACACATAATAATTAATTGTAGAAAGACAAATAAATTGTGTTTGCTTCTCCTAACATTACTGTTATATCACATGACAAAATCCAAATTCATAGTAAGACGTTCACATACATAATTGGACTGTCCTACTATTTCAAACAAATTCATTTAACTTGAGAAAATAGTTAAGAATACGTACTTTGTAGTGACCCTAGAGCTTTCAGTCACATTATGCCACGTATAATGTGACATTACAATCCCACAAAAGAATACAGTGAGGATGCCACTCAGATAGCATAACTGCAAAAAACCTATACCTATCAGCCTCATGCATATAACCAATATCGACCATCAAAATTATCTAGACTTAAAGCTCAATGAAGATAGGCTCCACCATCCAGCTAAACATTCTTAAAATTCATGAATTCTTACTTCAGCAAGCATGTATGAAAGGTATGCCATTAGAATCATAAGAGCCACCTCACGATCCGTTGAGTGCCTAAAATGTAGAGAGAAATTTAATGAACCTCAGTAAAAAGACTGTCATATGCCCACAAGATTAATATGTATATAGAAGCAGACACACAAACGGAGTGATAGCAAATGATAAGTCATGGTTAACAACCAGCGAAGCATGAGACAAGTCATATACATATCACCCGCAGGTGGCTCTTGACTCATGCCCCCTGTTAGCTACATATAACATACTTGTCATTCCTGTCATTAACCCCAAGGAATTTAGAGACAATAATAAACTAATTGGTGTTTATTTGTTAAACCAGATACCCCATAGTTAAAAAAAAAATCCCATCTGCTAATTAATAAGATCATGATATTTCATCTTTAAAATGACTTCAGGCAGTTAATTGTTTAAATTTGTTCCTATCACATGGTATGAAATATTTTAAAGCGGAAAAGATCATATCTAGAACTAGTTACAGTATAATCTCCTTCAGCTGTAGACTTGGTGTATCATTACAAATAAGAGAATGATACCATTGTCATAAATGCACAGCAAATAATGGCAACAATCCTGTCACAAAGATACCTGCCAATATACAGCTTTTTAATAATGTATGCACTAAGCAGACCAGCCTGCAAGGTGATGGAGATATATTAGACCACACTCAACAAAGCACACAAAAACAAAATGAACACAGTGAATGCATGAGAGAAATTCGGGGAGTAAAACAGTTACCAAAACCCCAAGCAGTGTGCTAGTAGCGAACAGATACAAGAAGTTGCCCAAGAAATGCAGCGCAGTGCTGAGGTCAATATGGTTGAGGTCAAAACTGTGGATTGCATTGAAAAGCACTATCGATGTAGCATCATTAACAACTCCCTCTCCAAATACAAGACTGTAGAGTAAAGGAGTCTCATCCTGATTTAGCACCTGCATCATTTATTGAGTTCAAAATTAGCATGGCAGCCTTAATTGCTAGAAAGACCACAAGGAATACATTGCTCCAAACCTGCAACGTGCACACAGAATCTGTGGCAGCAAATATTGCACCAATTGCTGAAATTTTTTTAAACATAAGAGTCAGAAAAGGAATGATCAGCTGCAAAATAGAGGAGAAGGGCAAATATAATACCAAGATAAACCCCTAAATCCATTGAGCCAATATTCGTCCATTTAAAAGCTTTTGTAGCACCTGCAACAATGATTAAATTAAAGTCAGAACAAGAGGATTCCTTCATGGCCAGTTTACTGAGTGATTATCTCATTCTAACTGTGGAGAGCTTTTTACCATCAGAAGCTTAAATCTAACCAATACAGTTAGAAGCAAACTAAAAATTGTTCAGGTTGGAAAAATATTATAGACATACCCAAAGTTATGATGGTGCAAGATACTAATGTACCAACAGCACCAAACAACGTGATGGTGATAAAGTTTTTAAAGAACTGCTTCTTTTTCACCTGAAACCTGGCATAGAATGCAGAGAAGAAATTTGTAACAAAACAAATCAAAATATAATGTGAATCACAACATTTCCTTCTTTTTTTTAATCATTCAACCACTTAAAGATATATATCAGAAGGTATTATATAATCCCAGCAATTCAAAAGCAAGATTCAAGAAGACCAAGTTGAATTAAAGTTATCTCTTTTATATCTTTCAATATTGTGGAGACCCTCACATGCACTCGTATTACACAATAATACAAGTGCGTGTGAGGGTCTTATAGATCAATTTCATACTATTACATTGGACTATCTGAGTACAAATCTTCATATTATCAACCAGTGAATAGTTCACAGCAAGCTACGTCATCATAATGACTATTGAAAGTCTATAATCAATGGTTCAAACGGCTTACCCGGCATTGAATATAATAGGTGGCAGAAGGTATATGAAGAAAATATCTTCACTGAAAACAAGAAGACGTGAGCTTTTGCCACCACTAATCAGCAAAATTACAACACCGGTGCAAAGACCCTGAAATACATATGAAATCCAGCGATTATCAAGTTAAAAAAGAACAAAATAACAAAGGAAAGGCAAAATCCAATATTGCTCAGCCTAGACATTTTCTACAATAGATATGCCTCATTGCCTCTTCAATGCGAACTTTTCTCCGTACAATATAGGGTTTAGAATTCAGTTCTTTTATAATAAATGTATTGCCAGTGACCTAGTGCGGTAATGGCACCATGCACCCTCTCAGAAGAGGCAGATTGCAGGTTCTACCCCTAAGTGGTATACCTTTGTGGGTGTGAGTTTTCCTCCCCGATGGGGAAGAGTTGGAATAGGTTTTGTGTGCGTGTGTAATTGTCCCTTGCCAACAAAAAAATAAAAATAAATAAATAAATGTATTGCAAACAAGCTATAGAGGAGTCAACACTTACAATTAAAAGTGCAGTGATGGACTCATTCATCCACCGGTTCTCCTCAAGAAGATGGCCAATCACGATGCAAGCACAGAGCAGTGCCACGAATAGGTTCATGGAGACGACCGAGGAATGATCAGACGCGGATAGCATTTGCAATTTTGGGAGCACAGAACTCAAATCAAAGGCCATTATGTTCACCTCAAGAACAACCAATTGCAGAACCAGAGATTATGAACACGATTATTGTTTAGTAACTGCTCAAAATCACTCAAGAACTTTCTGTCTTCAAGGGGTAAAGAACCTTCTGAGTTCCTTCCGATCTTAAAAACGGAAGAGTCTCTGCAAGAGCAAGAAATATAAAAATAAAATTGGCAACAACCAAAAGAAGTACTAAAACCGAGGACCATATTTTTCTTTCCAAAATCAGCCTGAGCATCTTTGCGGGACGAGAACAGCTAAAAGTCGAAATAGGCTAACAGTTTTTCGAAAGCGCACAAACGCTGGCACGCTAACGTTTACTATTCAATAAAGCAAATGGATCACGATCGTATTGGAAACAAATTAAAACAAATATACGAGAGCGGATGAAGGGGCATGTTTGCTTGAGGTCGAATTATATAAAGCAAAATAAGTAACCAAAGGAAAAGGTAAAGTTAAGATACGCAGTTTCAGTAAGATGCCTTCGCCTTGTGATTATATGCTGCGGCTGTGGAAAATTAAATTCCGCTTCATATGTCATAAAACAAGCAGGGGGGAAAGGTTGTGCCTAATAATTCATCTACGAATCTACACAAAATACAGCAAACTCACCAGAAGGGCTCCTGCTGGCATGCAAAAGAAAGACACTTCAGAAACCTTCGAATTTCTTCACTTAGTTTCCGGAAACAATGAAGCCGTAAGTCAACGGAATTGGGACAGAGAAAGCTCACTGATGAGCCTCTATCTATTTTGCGCGATTCAAAGAACGCAAAGGCCGGTAAGCGACGGACAGGAACAGGACGGAACAGCGTTCGGTTGAGATTCAACGTGAAGCAGAAAGGAGGAGGTTGGAAGATTAAACAACAGAGGAGAAGATGAAGGGTGTCTTCTTTTTTACAAGAAACTCGTGTATGAAATAAATTAGGGGTACTTGGATGTTGAAGTCTCTGGAAATAATAGAGCTATAGTGGAGCACAACAGTTATAAAGGATGACGATGGTTGGGAAGAAGAAGTGAGAAAACCGTGAGCTGCTGGGCTGGGACGAAGACAGCTGAGCGAGCGAACAGTCAATTGATTCGAGCAAAAAAAGGAAAAAACAGTCAATTGATCATTTCCGTTCATCGGGTATGTTTTTTTTTTTGGTCAACTTGATCGGGTATGTTGGTGGAAGCATATGGTCGGCTTTCATCTTTTCTTAGCATCCGATCATCTCACGCATTAAATTAAATTCGTCGAAAAAGGGAATATAAATTACTCTTCTCAATTACGAATATACCTCCAAACACAAAAGACCCCACCATCCAGACCTCAACTGGCGTGAGCAAAGCTCCACCTTTTTTTTACGAACCTACAAAATCAAATTTTAATTAGTTTTTTTCTTTACTTAATGTAGTTATTTATATTTTATAAAAAGGATAAAAGGGAGTAGACGGGATAAATTTTATCATGATTAATTTCTACTTTCAGTTATAATTTTATATCATTGTTTTCAATATAGAACTATAAACTTCGACCAAAAAAAAAATAGAACTATAAACTTTAATATTTTATAAAATTATAAAATGCCTAATAAATAAAAGAATAAAATACATTAACTTCTCATCTATTTACTCTAAATTATAGAAATATCTCTTCTATTTTGAAAACCTATAACAATCTTTCTTAAAATTAGAATTATATTACATGAACCTCCCTTCTAGTTTTTAGATTCGACATCCATCCATTCAACCGTTAATTGACCGTTAAATCACAAATTTTGACCGAAATACCCCCTTAAAATAAATATTACTTAATAGTCATGTAATCTTTGACAAGAAAAAAATCATTTAATCACATATAAAACTCAAAGTTGAAAAAAATATGAGTATATATTTTTAAATTTTTGTCATACTCTTAAATTGATCATATTATAAAGTTAATTAATTTTATTATTATAAATTTTTTTTATAAATAAATTTAAATGTTTACTATCTTTTATTTTTTAAAAATATTATCATGTAATTCTTAAATACGTATGATGATGTTTTGCAATAATATATACACACACAACTCAATTAAGTTATATAATTATAAAATGATATTATTATGAGATTCCCATATAATATTCTATAATTTAAATTTTTTAGGAATATTTAATTAAACATATATTCATAAAAATACTTACTCAAATTTTAAACAAGTTATTAATGTTTACCCCATAAACATATTCCTAAAACTTATTCTAAAATAGATTTAGTAAAAATATTAAGTAGATCATTAATGAACATTAATATTTAAAGATAAATTAGGGATTTGGTGTAATGAGGAGTAAATTAGTATACAACATTTACTTTAATATGGTTTTTAATTTAAAAAATATGCTTGAAGAATCTTTTTAGAATATTTTTGAACAGGGTTAATGATCTGGATTAAAGTGTATGTTTTTAAAATAGAAGAGAGGTCTAAGTAATTAAAATATAATAGAAGGGTGGCTAGAGTATTTTACTCTAAATAAAAAGAATAAACACGCATTGTGAAATGTTTGTAAAATTTGATAAATGCTATAAATCCTCTCCAGGTTTATAAATGCAAATACTTTGTTGTCTTTTCCAACAAATACAGCTTCCTAATGTTTAAACTTGTGTTTTCTAAAGGTACTTTTTTATAGGGTTAAGGAGCTTCAAGCATACTAAAGGATATTTTTAATACATACAACACCTTAAAATATGTTGTGCTCTTGATGCTCTGAAGTATTTTTTATGTGCTTTCAGCACTTGAAAGTATTTTTTCTATGTTAGTGTTAGATGCACTAAAAAAATATTTTAAAGTGCTAGACACATTTAAAAAAATATACTTTGGGTGTTAAGTACACCAAAAAATTACTTTAAGGTGTTGGACACACTGTAAAAATATTTAAGATTGTTGGATACACTACGAAATACTTTGAAATATCATATGCAGATAGAAACCCTAACCTTTTTTATATAGTCAAGTAAAAAAGGACCAAACACACATTCTAAGATGTGATCCCCAATCCTTTTTTGAGATCTTAATTTTTGAATTGGTTTAATCCTTTTTATAAGATTCATTTTGGGGTTGTGTGAAAATTAAATGCATTTTTAGATACTTTATTGTAATTAATTTTAATCTCTTTTCTTATAATTTTTCCATATGTTCTTTTTAATTTTTTTTTCTTCACGCATATTTCTCTCTCTTTCTTGACTCTATATATTTTTTTAAAAAACAAAAAATCATTTATTTTCTATTATTTCTAACTAATTTTAACCAACCATATGATTTGACTAAAAGAATGTTGTAAAAAGGACAATATTTTAAACATATGAATGAAGTGGTATGTGATTACTGGCATTAACAAGCTATTAGTTTTGATGGTAAAGGGTCTTACTTCCATAAAAAGGAAAACACAAGTTTAAATTTCGAGGAGTGCATTTGTTGGAAGAGGTAAAAACACTTTATATTCTAAGTCTTAAGGTTGAAACCCTTAACTAAATAAATAATAATAATTTTAAAAAAAGTATGTGATACTCACATACTGCATTTTTATTTTTCACTTTTATAAATTTATTTATAGTTAATAGTCAACACATGTAGCTACATGAATATTACTCCATGACAAGTAGCATAATTTTATGACAAAGCTAACAACACCATCGAGAGCGTGGTTGGTGTAAGAGAGAAGATCTATATAAGTTCTGCTTATATGAGGTTTTCATTCGGTATCAAACAAATGAGGTCTTCGTTCATGTTGTTTGTTGGAAGCAAACATTTTATTTTTACAGTAAAGGGTTAATATCATTTTTGTCCCTCAAATTTATTCTTGTTTTAATTTTGGTTCTTTAAGTTTTAATCAGAGGTTTTGGTCCTTGAAGGGGTAAAAAAATCCTAGTTTTTATTGAATTATAGGTATCAATATTTTAAATGAAATAAAATTTAAGGGATTAAAACCTCCAGTCCAAAACTTAAAGGATTAAAACAAAAATAAAGGTAAATTTAAAGGAAAAAATCATATTAACTCTAAAAAAATAATAAATAATCGAACATAGTATCACACAATGGACAAAAATGTCTGTTGTGGCCTGGGCAATACAAAGAATCTGCAGCTCCACCACAAGGTGGGGAGAAAAAATATCTGCGGCTCCATGAAATATGTAATGAATAAAATGTCATGCTTTTTTTTAAACGGTGTGTTTGGTATGGGGATTTAAACAAAAGTGCAGGGGAGAAAAGATTTTTGAGTTAAAATTTAAAAGGTGAGTTTAAATTTTTTTAAATAAAGATAACATGTAAGGTAAGAAAAGTAAGAAAAAACTAATACAACTTTTTAACCCCTCTTCTCTAACATTTTTAAATCCAGTTTTTTTTTAAAAAAAAAAAACTTCTCACCCATCTCTTTCCCTCCCCATGCCAAACAAGCCTTTAAGAAAAATGAAACAAGCATAGTCTACCTAGAAAGGCTGAACATATGAGGGTCAAGTCAGTTTGGAATAACAATTAAAGTGTTTAAAAGTAACATTTTAATTATAACGGTATATAGGATAAGTATGTGAAGGAGTTTTATCTCGATTTACTTGAATAAGCATTGTTGAGGATCCCAAATGTGATCTCAAGTAAGCTTGGGAAACCCCATACTATATAGTTTGGGAAGCATTTTTTCCGTAATTCGAGACAAAAATCATCTCATATACTTACCTCATAAATTGTAAAATAGAATAACCGTTAGCTTTTGGGAAGTATAAATAACATATGTCAATAAGCCAATAGTTAACACATTAACAAGCTCACCAATAAAAAAGAGAATACAAATTTAAATATCAAATTCACACTAAATGCCTATTTGAGTCAGTCTTCAAGAAGCACGTTTATGTAAATCAAAACAAATCTCCTCTTATATACTTATCTCGTATGCCATACATTACGTGAGAAAATCAGTTTTTACCGCTAACTCAAACAGGTACCTACCTTCAAAACGGTTTTAACTTTAACTTTATAGATAAGAAATTTTGCTAGAGACAAATCAGTATTTTTAAACTCTTATAAACTATGGGATCATCAATATCATCTCCAATTGTCGAAAAAAAGATCACCAGTCTCTTTAAATATATTACAGTTCCGGTCCTTAATATTATAGCATCTGGCTTACAGTGTAATTTTGTCTATAAATAATAAAAAGGAAAAAAATCTTTTTAGGTTTTAATAGATTAAGAAAATGTTCAGAAAGGCCAAAAAATTATGTAAAAAATGTCTAATTAATAATTCTTTCAGTAGAACTGTAGATCATTGATAACTCCATCACGTCGTGGATTTTTGAATAAGCGGTAAAAATTATTTTTTTATCTTGATTTTGAGAAGAATTTTGTTTTCAGCTGGTGTAAAACTGATTTTCGAGCTACTTTTTTTTTTTTTTTTGGGCAGAATTTCCGAGCTACCTCAAACAAGCAAATCTTGTTAAATCAACGGAGGGCTCATGAATGATCCAAACTTGCTGTCACCATGACACGTGTCAGTTCCTGGATTGTTTTCTGCTGAGGGGAAAAGGAATATCTACCTTTTCCCCCATTTTATAGTTACGGGGAAAAGGGATCTGTGCTTTTTCTAATGGCTCCAAACGCCGAAACTGCCTCATATGTCCTATTGTCCAGAATAAATCACCACGGTCCAAATGATATATTACTCTCACACTTACTAATTATAAAATTTAGTTGATTTTTTTGAGAAATCAAAAAAGTTAATTATAATACTTTAAAATATTTTTATTTTTATTTTTCTCAAAACTAATTAGTTTGACTAATAAATTATGGAGTAGAATATTGTTACTACCATTTTTTTTGTTACTACCAATGTTACTACCGTTTTTCCAACGTTAGACCATAATCTTAATAGCAGAGAGAAATTATAAAGGTGGATGAGATTATGATCTAGCGGTGGAAAAATAGTAGTAACATTGGTAGTAATAAAAAATGGTAGTAAGAATATCCTATCTCATAAACTAAGGATATATATAATTTAAAGATATACAATATATAAAATGATTAAATAACTTATTTAATTTTCTTAATCTCTCTAAAAAAAATCTTATAATTAGAATCAGATAGTAATAATTTAATATCACTATGTCCCAGTCTTCACTCATTTGTTTTTAATTTTTATCCGCCACTTCCACTCTACTTACCCCTCCTATTGAAATTTGAGTAGTCCAATGTTTAATAAAATTATTAATAAAATGTCAAGTTATTAAATAAACAAATAAATTTAAACGCTTAATTTAGTAATGACACTTTAAGACTGTAACAAAAATATATTTAAGAAAATGATTTTATGAAACATTAATTCCTCCCATAGTACTTAATTTAAGCATATTTATCTAATTTAGGAATATCGAGGAAGTTAAATAATTTGACATTTGTGACCTCATCTCTCTAAGATAACTCAATATAAAATTATATTATATACCAGTTTAAAAGTTAAATAAATTAATTTAGAGAAAAATGATAAATATTAAATATACAAGAGAAAAAAGAATATGCATTTAAAACCAAAATCTACCTAAATTATATTCTATATAAAGGATCGGATATCCAAATTGCTCAAATTTCAATCATTTAAAATGTTTATGATTTTTTTTCTTAAATTTATAATACGTGCAGTCAATTTTTATTCCTTGAGTCTTCTTTCCCCTCTCACTAACTATTGATGCATATTATTTAATTTTTAAAGTATGTATGCTCGTATTTAACTTGAACAAACTTAAAAATGTATTAAATTTTTAGATAAAGTTAATGAATTTTAAGTTTTTCATTATTTTAGTGAAATACATCTCTAAAAAAAAAACCACCACCTCTTATGAAATGAGATTACTTATTATCTTAACTAATAACTTATTAGTTGGTTATATATAGTTAGCCTTGAATTTTAAAATAAAGAAAAAGACACTAAGATTCCAATTTATAAAAATAATATCAGAAAAGTGTAATAACTTGTTAAAGACAACTTTTTCACTTATTATTAGCAAGTAGTGAGACTTTTATAATATTATTTCCCTTAATTAGGACCTTGATGTTATTCTCCCTTTAAATTATTGTATCAAAACAAATATAGTTGAATTCTGGGCAAAAAAAAATTATAGTTCAATTGCGGAAATTATATTAGTCGTTTGTTTTTTTAATAACAAGACAATATTATTATCCCACAAGATAAAATGATACCACTACATAAAAGGGAAGAGGATTCTCTCCTCATCATTTTTCTCATTTTCTCTCATTAGCTTATCTAAGCCATTGATTAGGGAGGTGAGAGAAAAGTTAAAGTGGTATTGTGATTGATTAGATGGAGAAAATTTAGAGATGATGAGGGATAATGAGAAAGTGATCATGAGAGAAACCCAACTCACATAAAGGGGCTTCAGCAATAACCCATCAAAATGGGTAGGGATGGAGCCCAATGTCAATCGTTTGAAATATCTTAAATGTATATGATATGGGTAGTAAAAATGATGAAATTACAATAGATGTTTGAAATAATGAATAAAGCCTTCAAAAATAGTATTTTAATGATAATTTATGGTGTATAAAGTAAGTATATGAGAAATTTTGTTTCGATTTATGTAAATAAGCATTTTTGGAGTCTCAAACGTGCATACAAATAACAACTAAATACCAATAATGTGTAGACAATATGCCCCCTCCTTCCTGTCCATAGTATAAGGCAATTCTAGAAGGAAGACGTGGTTTAAAATAAAAGTCACATCCACTTTAATTAATGTCTTTTTCCTATTTACCCGCCCATTATATCCTTTTCTCTCTATAATAACATTTTCAATGTAATTAAACATATTTCTCAGGAAGGGTAAAAGCATAAAAAAAATATATATTTATAACACATTAGATGACTTAACTATCTTTTCTTATTTATAATGACATAATTAAGGTTCCATATACTATGGATCGAAGCGAGTATATATATGTGGAGCAATGGTAGTCAAAACAATCACCACTTTTTTCTACCTTGAAAAAAATAAGAGTAAATACCTTATTTGGTCCCTGAAAAAAATCACGGACTCCTTTTTTGTCCCTCGATAAAAATAACTCATCCCGTAATCCCTGATCACATTTGGGACACTTCACTGCATGTGTCCTCTTCAACTTGGAAGGACTAAACGTGGACGATTTTGGATTTTACAGGGATTACGGGATAAGTTATTTTTATTTAGGGACCAAAAGGGGGTCCGTGATTTTTTTAAAGGACTAAATAGGGTATTTACTCTAAAAATAATCACCTAGGAACTCAGCTAGATTTGAAAACTTAATCCCGCAAATTAAAATTAAAATTTAATTTTTTTAAATAAGAAATCTTTGGGTTCTAACTTCTAATAAAATAATGAGGTAGCAAATGAAATGCAAAAATGGCTATTGATATCATAAATGTGTTAAGTTTGTTTTAGAATTGGTTAGAGTGCATTCAACACCTTAATTATTTTTGTTTATGTAGTCCAACACCCGAAAGTATTTTATGGCATTGAGCATTTTTTTCTGACAAAAAAAAGGTATTGACAATATTTTCAGGCATGTTCAGTACCCTAAAGTGTTTTTTTCAGTATCAATAAATATTTTATGGTATTGGAGGCACCTAAATAAAATATTTCAGGATACTTGATGCCCTACAAATTTTTTTGGATGGTGAACGCAAAAAAATACTTCATAAAGATAAAGACACCATAAAATACTTTTTAATGCGGATGTACCAGACTAAATACTTCAACTTGATCAAGGTACTGAGTTCAGCTTATCCTTTGTAAAAATCTATGGTGACTATCAAACGCTAATGATAATAGGAGGGGTAACAAAAATTGCAGACATCAGATTTCATGGAACAAAGCATTGATTCCATTCTTCCGTGATTAGGAAGGTTCAGAGAATCTGTGCCTAGGGATTTGAGTCGCGAGATAATTAAATGTTAAGTAACAAGTCCACTCTACATATTCATATTCAGGAGCAATTTTATTCTGAAAGTTTTTTTTTTACTCAATGTAGCCCTGGAAGTTTAAAAACGTACTAATCTTGCATTTTTCAGTTGAACAATTAATGTTGACTATTAAAAAAGTGACATTAACCAATAATTTTTTAACAAAAAAAGGCAACATTGCTACGTTTTTAGATTTTTGAGCTACATTGAATTAAAAAAAAAAACTTTTAGGACAAAAATTGCTTCTAGACATATACTTTTGAAACAAATTTACTACTTAACCTATGATTAAATTCAGGCCCATCTGTAACAAATTTGTGTTCCAAAGCTTGGAAGGGATCAAATCATTGGCAAAATAAAAAAGGGGGATATCGTGGGCAACATGTTTTCCTCCCTAAATCTCTCAATCTGTGGGGGAGAAAAAAGACTTGGCTTTTCTCATTTTCTTTTTCATCTACTCTAATTCTCCACCCCTTTATAACTATTAGTTAAAGATCTAATAATCAATATTTAATATTTTATAAAAATATTATTACAATAAAGAGAAAGATTAAAAAAATATATTAAATGTGAACTATTATATACAAATCCAATGGTCATAAAGAGGTTAATGATGCGGGTGGACAAAAACAAACAAGAGAGAAGCCAAAGTCCGAGCTGAGAGGAAAATGTGGTATCAGACTCCCCTTTCCATTCTCCTCTGAATTAAAATTTTTCCAATTTGTAGATCTCAAGACGATTTTTTTTTTAAAAAAAAAAGGGTTTGTCAGACCAGTGAAAGGAGTTACCTAATTCTTTCCTAGTCAGCGCAAGAGCATTAATCTTCTTATATACTGATACCTCATATATCGTAAATCACAATTGAAAAATTACTCTTAGTATTTTATAAAAATATTATTACAATCAAGAGAAAGATTAAAAAAATATATATTAAATGTGAACTATTATATACAAATTCAATGGTCATAAAGTGGTTAATGATGCGAGTGGACAAAAACAAACAAGAGAAAAGCCAAAGTCCAAGCTGAGAGGAAAATGTGGTGTCAGACTCCCCTTTCCATTCTCCTCTGAATTAAAATTTTTCCAATTTGCAAATCTCAAGATGATTTTTTTTTTAAAAAAAAAGGTTTGTCAGACCAGTGAAAGGAGTTACTTAATTCTTTCCTAGTCAGCGCAAGAGTATTAATCTTCTTATATACTGATACCTCATATATCATAAATCACAATTAAAAAATTACTCTTAAAGGTTCAAATCACTACTCCAAACGAGCATTAAATGATTCATAAAAAAGATATGAGCATGCCACTTAATAGGTCAGGAAGGGTTCGTTAGGGGTGTCTCGGAGGTTTTATTTTATAGGCCATGAAAATCAGGGATTGGATCGGGTAACAGAAAGCTCATTAAGGGTGTATTTGATTTAAGGGGAGGGGATATGAGAGGTCCTCATTTTTCCTTTTGGTTTGAACTTTTCAATGGGAGGGAAGCCAAAATTTTAGCTCCATTCCCTTCCCTCCCTCTATTTTTGGCTCTCATTATAAACAATCTTGTCCCCTTCCCTCTAACAAACCAAACAAGGTAACATACCTCTCACCCTTCCCTACCTTTCAAACAAAACACCCCTTAAATGACTAAGTGATAGGGCAAAACTTTATAGCCTATAAACTCTACAAGTGCACGGGTCGTATCAAGTAATAAAGTGATAAGAAAAATATCGTTCCCACGAGGACTTAGTATCACAACTTTAGTTAAGCATTAATTTACCAATTTCGTTTAAGTTGAGCCAAACAAATTGAATTTAATTAAGATAAAGGAAAAGAAAATCAAAATAAGAAAACTACTACAATAATCAAATGAACAACCCAGAGTCACTAATCCTTTATTAGCTTCATAAACCTTGTTTTCACTAATTTAATTAGCTTTAATATCAATTTTGTTAATCTCGAGTATAAATAGCTATAAGTGCCTGTCGGTCCACTCACAACCCTCTCTTGAGTATAACTTGTTATGTCTAACATAGTTACTAAAGAGGCAACAAAAATCGAACACACTCTTCAACAATTATATGGGGCCATTAGGTATATGTCTATCCTAACCACAAATTAAATCGTAATTTAATCCCATATTACTTAATCTCAAAACCTAATTAAAATCTTATTTGTCAAGGTAAATCTAATACTCAAAATCATATTCAATGATGACCAATCACTAAATAGATAAAACTAAACAAGATTAAGTAACCAAAATTAATATCAAATTTAACTAAATAATGAAAACAAAATTCAATTGACCCATAAGTTCATAGGTTCTCTAGGTTGCAAAACAAACTAGCCAAACATGGCTTTATTTAAATCCATAACAAAAAGATGAAACTCGGGTTTAAAGAATAAAGAGAGAGAGAGAGAGAGAAAAGAAAATTTCTCCGTCGCCTCCACAATCCTTCCGTCCTTCCATGGAGATGATGAAGAGAACCAAAACACTCCTCTACTCCCCTGCTTCTTTGTTCCTTCTCGTTCTGCCTCTCTTGATCTTCTATTTTTTTTTCTTGTCTCTGCTTCCCTATTTATAATTTAGGTCTTGGGTCACTGATTCTCTTTTTCTTATTACATAGATATCTTATATATTGTAATTTACTTCATCAGATCACACAATTGATTTTTGTTTCTATCTTTTTGCGGGGAGCCATTGAATTTGACTGATTGCATATCCTTTTAATTGCTTTTTTTCCCTACTTCATTCCAAATCAGCTAATATTTCGTGCACAATAAAAATATAATATGAATAAATTTTATGTCGGTCCATTCTTTGATCCCAAGTTTGATTCGATTATGGAAAAGTTCATAAAAGATAATTAAATAGGTATATAATATCAATAATTCCAATTAAATCTCATAAAATATACACCTAGTTAATCATAAAATATATACTCATCAAACACCCCCATACTTAAACATTTGCTTGTTCTCAAGCAAAAGAAAAAGAATTTATTATCTGAAAAGAGCATTGCCTATGAAATTCCTTAACAAAGAGCAATAAACCACCACACTTGGATCATATCATCAAATCTTATTTAAGTTAATGTCTTATAAAAATAAGTCACTAAGCCAATAGAGTGTAACAATCTCTTAATGTCCCATGATCAAAAGATCGGCAATAAATAAGTTCAATCATAAGATTAGTAACATAATATTACGCTACTTAATTTCTCCAGAAAAATTCAAATGTCCTCACCAAACCAAGCTTTTTATTTAATTTATTAAGAATTCTCGGGTAGGAAAACTTTATAGCTTATAAACTTGATAGGGCAAAACTTTATAGCCTATAAATTCCGCAAGTGCACGGACCGTATCAAGTAATAAAGTGATAAGAAAAGTATATTTCCCACGAGGAATTAGTATCACAACTTTAGTTAAGAATTAATTTCACAATTTCGTTTAAGTTGAGCCAAACAAATTGAATTTAATTAAGATAAAGGAAAAGAAAATCAAAACTAAAATAAAAAAAATAAGAAAACTATCATAATAATCAAATGAGCAACTCAGAGTCACTAATCCCTTATTAGCTTCATAAACCTTGTTTTCACTAATTTAATTAGCTTTAATATCAATTTTGTTAATCTCGAGTATAAATAGCTATAAGTGCCTGTCGGTCCAGTTACAACCCTCTCTTGAGTATGACTTGTTATGTTCAACATAGTTACTCAAGAGGCAACAAAAATCGAACACACTCTTAAACAATTATATGAGGTCATTAGGTATATGTCTATCCTAATCGCAAATTAAATCGTAATCTAATCCCATATTACTTAATAGAGCCTAATTAAAATCCCCTTCGTCAAGGTAAATCCTAATGCTCAAAATCATATTCAATGATGGCCAATCACTAAATAGATAAAACTAAACAAGATTAAGTAACCAAGATTAATATCAAATTTAACTAAATAATAAAAACAAAATTCAATTCACCCATAAGTTCGTAGGTCCTCTAGGTTGCAACACAAACTAGCCACATATGGCTTTAATAAAATTCATAACAAAAAGACAAGAATTCAGGTTCAAAGAAAAAAGAGAGAGAGGAAAGAAAATTTCTTCGTCGCCTCCACAGTCCTTTCGTCCTTCCATGGAGATGATGAAGAGAACTGACGATTAGCCACTACTCCTCCTCTGCTTCTTTGTTCCTTCTTGTTCTGTGTCTCTCCGATCTCCTTCCTCTTCCCTCTTCCTTTCTTCATATCTATAACCTAAATATAATTTAGGCTGAAAGTCACTGATTCTCCTTTTTTTATTAAAAAGATATCTCATATATTGTAATTTACTCCATCAGATCACACAATTGATTTTGTTTTTATTTTTCTTGCGTTGGACCACTGAGGTTGGCTGATTCCATATCCTCTTAATTGTTTTTTTTCCTACTTCCTTCCAAATCAGCTAATATTTCCTGCATAATAAAAATAGGATATGAGTAGATTTTATGTCGATTTTTTCTTTGATCCCAAGTTTGATTCAATTATGGAAAAGTTCATAAAAGATAATTAACTAGGTATATAATATTAATAATTCCAATTAAATCTTATAAAATATACACCTATTTAATCATAAAATATATACTCATCACTAAGCCCAAGACAATAATTAGGAAAATGGAAAGAAAATTAATTGTTACCTTATCTAATTTATAATTTAGTCTCTGTTATTAGACATATTTTTACAAGGCATGACTTATGGGGTGAGGCGGTTTATCACATCAATTGTCTTTTTGTTATTGTCAATTTGTCATATTTAATATTCTTAATTTGCATAAATATATATAATATAATCTGTTGGACTTTAGGTTTATATTTGTCCTTAATGGGCCATACCACTTGATTAAAGAAGAAGAAAGTTTCCCAATCAAACGAAGAGAGATAAATAAGTAGCGGCGGTTGAGCGAATTGAGGTTAAAAAAAAAATCAAAATAGGAAATTAATTAGCACTTAATCTGCTTAGGCTCTGTTTGGCATAGTGGTAGAAAACCAAAAAAGCCAAGTGAAAGTGAGTAAAAGCCCACTGGGGAAAATTGAGTGATTTTTGGTGTTTGGGGTGGTTTTTGTGATGAGCTTCTCTAAAAATAGTGACTTCTAATAGAAGCCAGTAATTGTAGTGTTTGGCTTCATTGGGCCTGTTTGAGTTAGCGGTGACTTAAAAGCTATCTGACTTTTATAAAAGCCTGATAAAAAAAAGCCAGGTTATACATGTGATTTGTGTTTGGATTGACCGTTTGACTTTTTTCTAAACTGATGAGTGTTTGGATTATTATTTCAAAAGTCAGTTAAGATAAAAAATGACTAAAAAAGGCATGAATTATATATATACATATTAGTTGTATGTATTGAGATAATTTAAGATAAAAAATTTAATTTTAATTTGAAAAAAAAGTTAAATGATTATTTAAAAAATTAATAAACAGTAATGGTATGTTGTTATCAGTACATTTATAAGTCTTTAATTGGCTGAGGTGGTGAACCCCTACAAGATGGTTGATGCTTTGGGTTTAGATGGGATTGTCCCCCAATATAATTCTGATTTTGTTTTTTAACCCATTGAAGAGTAACGGAGATCTTTAAATCTGACTTGAAATGAGAAGAAAATAATCTTTTAACATGTGGCTTTCCCGATAAATTCCAAGCACGAATTTGTTTCCCAATCATTAAAGCACAATAAGCATCAAGAAAGGCTGGTAAAATCTGATCAATACTAAGAAATGGCAGCACTCATATTGACTCTTTTATATTGACGGATTCTAGAAATACCAAGACTCCTTTAACAATCCCTTCAAATGAGGCTTTTGAACATGATTTATTATCCATCTGCATGAGGCATTGAAGATCTCTGAACATTTGAAGCTTATGCTTTGATAATTTCAGCTTTCTTCTGTCAAAATGATTCCAAAAACCAAGAAAAGTATTTCCTAGATTCATGAGGAAATGCCAAAGAATTCTAGGTGCAGAGCCTGAATGTTGAAGCTGGTATATTAAACATTTGTGACCAATACAAAGTTGCATAGTAGATGCTGGTCTGTTTCATTAAAGTAAAAACCATAGGAAATGAAACCAGAAAACAACCACTGGAACGCACTAAGTCTCAAATTACAAATTACAGCACAAGGAGAATATATTTCAGTACAACGCCCTCAAGAGCAAGAATTAAAGCAAGAAGGCCCAATGACATTGCTGTAAAGTTTGAACAGAGAGAAGAGATATACAAAGCTGTATATCAGCGCTAAACCGTCCTTACTCTTCAGGAAACAAAAAAATTGAATCTTCCACCCAAAACCATCATGACCATCCCAAAGCCCTTTCCAATAAAAAAACCCCAACTATTAAGAATCACAGCACCAATAATCCACTAATCTTGTCATAGCATAAAAAAGCAAATTAGAATCCCTTAAAGAACAGTAGTACGTTAAGAGCATAAGCTTCAAAGTGAAAACGAAAATATGTCCCTCAGTCCACATATATACCAGATGAAAGTGCTAATTCGAAGAGACACAGTCCTGGGCTGAGTGAGATTGAGGAAGTTTTGACAATTATTGGGGAAAAATTGCGAACGGCAGAAAACCCACAAGGTGACCAGAGAGTTACAAAGAGTTGAGATCGGCCCACACGCATTCCACCACCAAATTTATCAGGTTCCAATAATCATGTCCAGAGTTTCGACCATTTTCCGATGAAAGAAAAAGCATCATGCTTGTGAGCTTTTGAGCTTTTCAAATCTGAGCTTTGAGCTTTAGCTCTGCGCGACGACGGGACGAGACGAGGCTTGAGAGGAGGAGACGAGCTTGCTTCCTAGAGGAATCTCTGAGTGGATGAGACGAGGATGAGGACACGAGGGCGAGAGAACTTTTCTGCAGAGCGTTGTGTGAGGATATAAGCTCCAAATTGGAGTGTTCAGTTAAAGCTGCGTTTTTGGGAAAAGTCCATTAACCCTAATGCTAACCCAAACACAGAGGGTTGGGCTTTTTCTCCACAGCCAGATAACTTAAACGCAGATGCTCCTAATGCTCCAAAAACGTCCACTCCAAACAGGCCCACTGTCAACCATTGGATAGTGCTTCGGCTTTACTGCCATTGCAGTTCCTTCTCCTAGCACCACCTTCTAGGAAGTTCTGATACTTCCTTTGCCTAGAACTTCGACCGAAGCTCTCAATAGATCTTCCAAATTGATGCTGTATATCCTGCTCGTGAAGAACACCATCTTGTTCCTCTTCGCCTCCATCGACCCGTTGATGATAATGGGCCTGTTTGGATTCACTTAAATTTGAGCGTTAAAGGCAAAAAAAATGCAGTAGCTTAAAAGCCAACGCTCACACAATTATCAAAAGAAAATTGAACCTGTTTGGATTGTCCAGAGCGTTAGCTTAACTTTAAGTAAAAAAAGCTCAAAAAGTCAGTTAAGGAAAAAGCTCCAGAATCTAGCTTTTTCCAAAAAGCTCTCAGCTTTTTGATGTGGGCCCCGCCACTTCTACCACCATCAATCCAAACACAAATCATTATCTATAACTTGACTTTTTTTCTATCGAGCTTTTTTAAAAGTCAGATAACTTTTAAGCCGCCGCTCCTACCGCCAACCCAAACAGGCCCATTGTCTTTTGAGGATGATGTTTCGGCCTTCCCCGGTGCAACATGCGTCGCTACCACAAGCTTCAGTGTCTTTGCTAGTTGGCTATGCTAACATTTGCCTCGGCATAGCAGGAGCAGGAGGAGTAACAAGGCCACAAGAGAACACTTGACTGCAATTTCAATAATGAGCATTTTAAAAGCTTCTTATACTTTTTCTGAACTGGGGAAGAGGGTACCATGGGGGCAGAAGGCGATGAAGCTGGAGACATGAAGAATGGGGTGCATGGCGACAATGGTTCGCCACAAAGATCTAAGTTTCCGGCGGATGAGGATGTAGGGAAATTCGAGAGAGATTTGGGTATCGAACCATTGAGCTGATTGTTAGAAACGTTGAATCCTACCAATTTGGCGCTTACACTTGGTAGATTGCCCAATAACTTATTGATTTGCAAGAATCAACTAGTCAACTGGGTTACATTGTTAGGTATATGTGATCCAATATAATGTACTGCTAAATATACATACATTTGTATGCATTATAAGTTATATATGATCTTATCTATTAAATATATTTAATTAAGCGCTTTAGCGTATATAAATTTGTTTAATGATAATTTGACTTTTTTAAATTAGATTTAAATTTAAATTTTTATATTCAATTATTACAATATATAAAATTAATATATATAATACATATATGTAGTATTTAATAAGATTGATGCCTTTTTCAGTCATTTTTAATCTTAATTGACTTTTCAAATAATCATCCAAATAAGAGCCTATTGGAAAAAAAAAGCAAATTCTCTCAAAGTATTTATAAATACAAATTATATTTACAATATGACTTTTATCATATTTTATGTTTACAAAAGTCAGATTAAAACAAGAGCCCGTTTGGATGAGTTTTTTGATTAAAAAACACCTTTTTAATGCAAAAAAGTGCATTTTTTATAATTAATTTATGTGTTTAAATGATATTTTTTTTTAAAAAACAAAAATAATAAAAAAAAAAGCAAAAATATTTCTTTTTTTAAAAGCTCTAATACAGCTTAAAAGAAAAGCACTTAAAAAAGTATATATTTTAAAAGTCCATCCAAACAGACCGTAAATCACGTTTGTCATCGCTATTTCAAACGGGTACTTGGGAAGCAAGTAAAAAGTAAGATACCCTAACCCTATAAATAGCTATCTGCCTCTGGCAAGCAAGGACTAATTACATAGTGGGAACTGAAAACAAATTCAGGCATCGTCAAGACTTATTGAGACTCAGACTTGAGCGTAAAAAAGGCCTAGTAACCACCCATTCCCACCCTAACTGTGCTTGTTCGTTAATCACTCCCCTGAACCAGAAGCCGGCGCGCACAGCTTTTCCCCGCCACTGTACCTATAATTTCCTTCGGAGTTTAGTTTTTGGCTATTGTTGCTGCTGGCTTTTCCTGAAATTTCATCGTGAGTGGCTTTGAGGAAGAGCCGGGAGAAGAAGATGGGTGCGCCTAAGAAAAGTGGGGTTAAGGTTTCGGAGGAGGCCGAGGAATTGGCTCGTGTCCCTTTGCAAGCAATCCTCTTGGCTGATAGCTTTACCACCAAATTCAGACCTATCACCCTTGAACGTCCCAAAGTAATTTCTTCTTTTAATTGGACTTGAAAATTCTTGCTGAAGTGTTTGTAATCTAACTCGGTGGTTTGTTCGTTTTCTTAATAGGTTCTATTGCCACTTGTAAATGTTCCCATGATAGATTACACATTGGCCTGGCTTGAATCTGCTGGTGTTGAAGAGGTTTTCGTTTTCTGTTGTGCTCATTCTAAGCAAGTGACTTCCTATTTGAAGAAATCTGAGTGGCTCTCCCAACCAAATTTTACCGTTTCAATGATAGAGTCGCATCATTCTATTAGCGCTGGAGATGCTTTGCGCGTAATATATGAGCGCAACGTGGTATGCCTTCTCTTTATATCCTATCCTGCATTCTCTTTGGTTTCACTTAAAGGTGTTTTGGTGTGCTTTGCTTTGTATGTCATTGGAAGGATAATCAGAAGTTCAGAAACTAACATGCCAGTTCGGATTAAATATTAAACAGTATTAGTATTTTTTGATTCAGTTCATAAGTGATTGTTGATCTATACTTTATTAGGGTGAGTTGAGACCTAGCTTAATAGCGTAACTTTTTTTGCATGTTTTGACGTTTTCAAGATAAATGGAGATTTTGTCCTGATCAGTGGAGATACGGTAAGCAACATGTCGCTTACTCAGGCTCTTCAAGAACACAAGGAGAGAAGAAAAAAAGATAACGATGCAATAATGACCATGGTCATTAAACGATCAAAACCTCATCCAGCCACTCATCAAACTCGACTTGGTACTGATGAACTTTTTATGTCCATTGATCCCAATACTAAGCAACTGTTGTATTATGAGGAGAAGGCAGACTATGCCAAAGGGATTCTACATCTCGATAAATCCTTGCTTCTTGATAATCCTTCCATCTCTCTGCACCATGACAAGCAGGTTCAAGCGTTACCTCAATATATTTATGGTTTATCATGATATTTACCGAAAGAATGATTGAATTTCCGATACTAATCAATAAAAAAATCATTTTAAGGGACTTTGTTCTAACTAATTATTATTCCTGCGATCAATAATGTCTTTTCTGCAGGATTGTTACATTGACATCTGCTCACCAGAGGTTCTTACCCTATTCACAGACAATTTTGACTATCAACATCTACGGCGTCATTTTGTGAAGGGATTGCTTGTTGATGATGTATTTTCTATTCCTTATTCTAGCTGAGGATCATCTTTTTCATGTCATTCTAATGTAGATTAATAGTGCTTCTGATACAATAGTTGTAGAATTCAGCAAGTAGAAGACAGAACAGAAGTGAGAGGAATTGGGAAGAGAACAAGAGGGAGAGAGAGAGTCGAAGCAAGTGCTGCTGCACATACTCATTCCATCATACACAATCAATACAACAACATACAATAGGTATAGGCTTTCCCTTATATAGGCATTAGCCTTAACTGATTCAGTTATGCGCTAAGTCTTCCTGACTACTAACTAAGTCTGGCTAATTACCTAACTACCCTTATGGCCTCATAGAATTAGTGTAGTGCCACGTCACTAGCCTCATAGAATTAATTGTGCCAATTGAATTCCCCAATCTAACCCAACCTAATCCCCAAATTAACTAACCTAATTATATTCACAATCTTTTTAACAATCCCCCCCCCCTAAGAACCCTTGTCCTCAAGGGTCAGCAAGGACAAAACTGGGAAACTGCTGTTGGAAGTGGTACAGCCTATGAAGCACCGACACTCCTTTTTAAAATAAACATGCGTGTCGGACACTTCGATGCCCGTTCGACACTCCGACACCGTCCGACACTCCTCAACACTCTTATTTTTTAAAAGTATGTGTGGTTTTGAATATTACTAAATTGATGATGAATTTTTCTTTTATATTTTTTTTAAAAAGAGGAGGCACGACTTTTAAGATGAAGCCGAATCTATGATGAGCCAAAACTGGAGGCCAGGATTTTACGAAATATTGAACTTGAATGTAAATTATAATATATATATTTAATATCAAAACGTGTCCTAACGTGTCGAAATTTAGATTTTTTTAAGATTAACGTGTCGGAGTGTCGAGTCGTGTCGTATTTCGTGTCTCGTGTCGGCGTCAGTGCAACATAGGGTACAGCAACACCCAAGTTGCTTCTTCTTCAGGTAGTTGCTTCCATTTGACCAAAACTTCAGTAACTATGCGTCCCTTTCTTCAGCCAACTCGCTTCTGCAGAATCTGGTCTGGTTCCTTCATAACTGGAGGTTCTGGCCAGTCAAGTGGCGGGTGACGAGGTTTCACTGCTGGATCAAGGCACAACTTAAGCAAAGAAATGTGAAACGTGTCATGTATTCTGGTCTCTTTGGGTAAATCCAACTTATACGCTACTGGACCTATCTTTTGTTTAATTCGGTAGGGCCCAAAGAACCTAGGAGCAAGTTTTTGGTTCCTCCTAGAAGCAGCTGAGATCTGTCTATAAGGCTGAAGCTTGAGAAAAATCCACTGGCCTTCCTGAAATTCTCTGTCAGTTCGGTGAGAATCAGCCCGTTGTTTCATGATGTTGATGGCACGGCTCAAATGATGCTTAGCCACCAGCAAAGCACCTTCCCGAGCAATAAAGGACCTGTCAAAGGCATCCACCACTGCTGTACGAGGCAAATATGGACTGTACAATGCTGGTTTCTGTCCATATAACAATTCATGTGGAGTGACTTTAGTGGCTGAATGATAAGTGGTGTTGTACCACCACTCTGCAAGAGGTAACCACTTGGCCCAATCCTTAGGAAACTCCCAACACATGCACCGAAGATAAGTTTCCAAACAGCGGTTGAGTACCTTTGTTTGTCCATTCGTTTGTGGGTGGTAGGAGGAAGACAGCTTTTGGTCAATTCTCAGAACCTTCAAAAATTCCTGCCAAAAGTTGCTAATGAAAATAGGGTCCCGATCTGAAATGATCTCCATAGGAGCCCCATGAAGCTTATAAACCCCATCTAAAAACTGTTGAGCCAAGGTGGAAGCTGAAAAAGGATGAGACAAAGCCACAAAGTGCCCATACTTACTTAGGTGATCAACCTCCACCCATATTGTATCCTTGCCATTAGATTTTGGGAGCCCTTCAATAAAATCCATAGATATGCTTTCCCAAACCTTATTAGGAACAGGTAACGGCTGAAGTAATCCTGGATAAGCCACCGTCTCATATTTGCAAAGTGCACACACATCGCAATGCTTGATGAACTCCTTGATTTCGTCAAACATATGCCTCCACCAAAACAATGCCTTGACCCTTTGATATGTAGCATTTATACCTGAATGTCCTCCTAAATAGGAAGAATGGAGCCATTCCAGAATTTTCTGTTTCACAGTAGGTGAGTTCCCTACTACCAGCCGAGTTCCTTTATGTAATAAGTCATCAAACCATGAAAATTTACCTTCCACACCATTTCCTTGCTGTAGGCGCTGCACCAGAAGTTGAATTTTAGAGTCATCTTCCCAACTCTTTTTAATGTCCAGCAACAACTCCTCTGAACAAGTGGAGAGTGTAAGCTGAAAAAGTTGCATTTTAGGCATACGGGAGAGAGCATCAGCTGCATTATTATTCGCCCCCTTCTTGTAATGAATCTCGTAATCGTATCCCATTAATTTGGAGATCCAATACATTTGGAAAGAAGTCTTCAGCTTCTGGTCCAACAGGTATTTTAAGCTTTGTTGATCAGTCCTAATCACAAAATGTCTGCCCTCTAAGTATTGGTGCCAATGTTCAACACCCTGAACCACCGCAAGCAGTTCTTTTTCATATATAGAGAGACTATGGTGTCTTGGAGCCAAACCTTTGCTGAAATATGCCAATGGCTGACCTCCTTGCATCAAAACAGCACCTATTCCAGTAGAGCAAGCATTGGTTTCCACCACAAATGGCTTGGAGAAGTCAGGTAATGCCAAAACCGGTGCTGAACTCAAAGTTTGCTGCAAGATTCTAAAAGCTTCTGCAGCTTCTTGAGACCACTTGAACTGATCTTTACGAAGTAAATTCGTTAGAGGCTTTGCCAAAATACCATAACCCTTAATAAATTTCCTGTAATATCCCGCTAGACCAAGGAAAGAGCGGGGCTATTTTACCGTAGACGGTTCAGGCTATTCAACAATTGCTTGAATCTTTTGAGGATTGGTAGACACAACCCCGTTCTGTATAATATGGCCTAGATATTCCACCCTTGTAGCAGCAAAGGTACAATTGGATTCTTTAATAAAAAATTGATGCTGTTTGAGTATTTCCAACACCACCCGTAGGTGCTCTAAATGTAATGCCATGCTGGAGCTATATACCAAAATGTCATCAAAAAACACTAACACAAATCTCCTTAGTTGGTCTCGAAAAATACTGTTCATTACTCCCTGAAATGTTGCCGGTGTGTTTGTAAGTCCAAAGGGCATAACTAGCCACTCATAATGTCCCGAATGCGTCCTAAAGGCTGTTTTGTAAGTGTCTTTAGGTTCCATTCTAATTTGGTGATAACCGGCGGAGATCTAATTTTGTGAACCATCTAGCATTCTTCAGCTCATCCAACAACTCATCAACCAGAGGAATTGGATACTTATTTTTCACTGTAAGTTTGTCTAATTCTCGGTAGTCTATGCACATACGCCAAGTGCCATCTTTTTTCTTGACTAGTACGATGAGCGAAGCAAAGGGAGAAGAGCTCTCTTGTAGAACTCCGGACTCTAAAAGACCCTTCACCTGTTTTTCAATTTCATCCTTCTGTATTGCTGGATAGCGGTAAGGCCGAAGGTTGACTGGATCAGCCCCCTCCTTAAGCACGATAGGATGGTTGTGGTTCTCTCTGAGAGGTGGGAGTGAGTTAGGCTCCTTGAAAATAGTCTCAAATTCCTTTAATAATTTCTTAACACAACCAGAAGCTTCCTCATTACCATTAGTAAGGGCATAGGCAGAAGTATTAGGGCCCTCTAGAGATTGTAAAAGGAAGAGCTGACTACCTTCAGCCGTGGCGTCATTGATATGGTTAACTACCTTGCAGCCGGATGGAGGGGTTGGTTTCAAGGTGCACATGGAACCTCTATACCAAAATGTCATAGATAAGTCATCATAATCCCAAGAGGCACGGTAAACCACCTCTTGCAGCCAGTGATAGACCCGAAACAATGTCGTAGGTCTTGATTTCCATGATTCGTAAATCAAAAATAAAGTCTTGACCCTGCATCTTCCATTTAAACCCCTTCCACACACCATAAAGCTTCAATTTGGCACCCCCTGCCACTTCCACTTCTCCCTTGGCAATGGGTGTTCCTTTCCAACCAAGTTTACAAGCAAGCTCATAATCCAAATAACTGTGTGAAGCTTCATTATCAATTAATACCTGCACTTGTCGTTTGCCCACATAGCCTTGAATTCGCATCGATATGACCCCAACATTCCCTTGCATTGCGTGGAGTGAAATCTGGAGGCACTCATCTGTTTCAGCCACATAATCATCAGGGGAGGTGTCATTAGGGCCTGTGGATGGTGTAATTTCCACCTTTGTTTCATCCGAACTAAGCTCAATATTGAACCTGCATTCGCTGCCTTTGGGGACAGGTGTGGTTACGGGAGAACGGTTTCCTGCAGTAAAAGCACAAATTTTTGGCCCTCAATTCATCCAAATCATCCTTGTTGAAGACGGAGGCCTGCTGTGTTGTGGACTGCCCTGTTCTCGCCGTAGATACAGTCGAAGGCCCTGCGCTTGCTGATCTTCCCCAAGCCCCATTGGTCCTGGCTTGCCAATTAAAATTGGAGCTATTAGTTTGAGGTTTCGATGTAGAAACAGGATTTTTATCACCTTTCCCTTGTGGCTGACTGTTGGGAGTCTCGCTGGTGGTTCGTCGAGGCAGCAACTTATTACACTTAGCATTGTATTCAAAATTTTAGCAATACTCCTGGCTTCGGACAATGTTTGAGGACGTTGCAGCCGTACTTGACGAGCACATTCACTACGCAGCCCCTCTATGTAGGCTTGAACAGCATAGTCTTCCTGGAGTCGTAACTTGCAGCGAAGAACATCAAACTCATCATTATAGTCATCAAGGGATCCCGTTTGATAAAGTTTCTTGAGATCACCCATTGGTGACTCAAATGGCGATCCAAATCGCGTACGCAGAGCGCGTTTATACTCATTCCAGGGTATGGCCCGACCCTCTTCATCTTCCATATAGGCTTGGTGCCAAATGTATCCCTTTTCATCAAGGTTTACGCTGGCTAGTTTGACCTTCCAATTTTCAGGTGTGCCATCCAAGTCAAAATAACGTTCACAATTGTAAATCCACCCAAGAATATCCGTTCGCTGAAATTTTGGGAAGTCAAGCTTTGTTAATCGGGTTGGAGGAGTGTATTCATCATGTGGCCGATGGTGGTCACGACGTTCATGGTGGCGCTCCTCCCGAGGAGGATGATGCTTTGCCTGGTAGTCTCGTGCATGGTCTCTTGTGAATGCAGCCACTCGGTCATCAAGTGTCTGCACCGCTGCTGGCAGATTAGCAAGATGCGCAAGGCCACGGAGTGCTTCCTCAAGTGCCTGTATGCGGTTTTCCATTGGGGGGTCAGTCATGGTGGCTGTTGTTGATGCTTGTGAGCGAGTCTCCACTCCCATTCGAAATTAGGGAGACACTCGCCACAAGGCACTCCCAAGATCAACGCCCAGTGATTATCTAACCAATACCCAAGTCTGCTGACGTTATCCGAACTCAGATGAATTCTTGGATCCACAATGTAATCAATAGAAGTCTGCCGACACCCAATTCAAGAATCCACCGACCCGTCACATGCAACAGCTGACACGTTAGCTGGGAATAGCCGACCAGTCAATGAAAACTCCTTGGAATCTTTTGGGCACCGCCAAATTCGTAAAAAAAAATATAATTCCGAGTCCCACGGAATTTAACACTCAGACCGATGACGAATCTCGAAATTGAAGACGTAATGCGCAGACCGTCGAAGCAATAAGAGATGAAGAATTTGAATGAATTGAAGACGCAAAACCCAACGAGCAGAATAATCGGTGACGTGACTCAGAACCAGAATCAGGCGACACCCAGAGTGCCGAGAAGCCAGAAACAAACCAAGAGTGCCGAGAAGCCAGAAACAAACCAAGAGTGCCGAGAAGCCAGAAACAAACCAAAACGATACTCCAATGACCACCGTTACGCCCAACAATTTCTAATGACCAACGTTGAAATTCTTGACCGTTATTATGTGTTGACTGGACACGATAATTTTTTTTTTTTTTTGTTTCTTGAGTGATTATCTTGAACGGAAGTCAGAACCGTAAGAGGAAAAGAAGGTTCAGGCTTGATTCAAGATTGATCAGAATGGAGTAGAACGTGCCGAGGACGACGGCTCTGATACCACTGATACAATAGTTGTAGAATTCAGCAAGTAGAAGACAGAACAGAAGTGAGAGGAATTGGGAAGAGAACAAGAGGGAGAGAGAGAGTCGAAGCAAGTGCTGCTGCACATACTCATTCCATCATACACAATCAATACAACAACATACAAAGGTATAGGCTTTCCCTTATATAGGCATTAGCCTTAACTGATTCAGTTATGCGCTAAGTCTTCCTGACTACTAACTAAGTCTAGCTAATTACCTAACTACCCTTATGGCCTCATAGAATTAGTGTAGTGCCACGTCACTGGCCTCATAGAATTAATTGTGCCAATTGAATTCCCCAATCTAACTCAACCTAATCCCCAAATTAACTAACCTAATTATATTCACAATCTTCATAACAGCTTCATGTTCTTAACTCCTGGTGTTTGCATGCCTACTTTTCTCTATGAAGTTCTTACTTTAATGGAAGAAATGGGCTATATTGCTAAAATCACATATGTTGCTTCAGTAGTTCTTTAGAGGATGCTGCTGATATTAATGTTATCTCTATTTTTGATTGGTCTGATGAACAGTATGTACAGACCTTTTATGCTAAGAAAGCTTCAGTTTCTTGGTCTGGGGCTTGCTGGACTGCCTGGACAAGTCTACAAAACCTTACATAGATAATATAACAAAAGCTTGATAACATTTGTTGGTTGTAAAGGTCATTGAACTAAAAATTTGCTTTAGCTTCTTTTACTTTTTTAATGGCTACTGAGAAATATGCTTCCGTATTAGTTCTATTGAAGAAATTGGTGTGAACAATGCTGTTGAGACAGGGGAGGGATGGGGTTATAAATCTTAGACATACTATGTATAGCTGTCTCTCAGAACATTGATTACCTTCAAATTTTTATTTTAAACCTTTATCATATATTTAAATCATATCGTTCTGGATTTCCCTGGATTTCTTGATGTTGGTATGAAAAATGCATCTGAACTATTTATCATATTGTTAGTCATCTATCACATTTGTCATACTAGCTGGCTCTTGCATATTTTTATATTTTCTTCATTGGCTCATATGCTCTTGGTTTTGCATTCTATACATATCTCTTCTAAGATAACTGTATATACCTTTCAGATTATGGGATACAAGATATTTACTCATGAAATTCACTCAAGTTATGCTGCAAGGATTGATAATTTCAGCAGCTATGGCACTGTCAGCAAGGATATCATTCATCGATGGACATATCCATTGGTGCCAGATGTGATGTTTTTTGGCAAGTCTGGTACTAAACTTGAACGACAGGGAATGTATCGTGCATCAGGTAAAAGGATGAGTTTATGTGTCACATTAGTTCACTTTGCAGTTGTATGGGATAATTAGGTTATGACATGATAATAAGGTGTACAAATCTGTTAATCTGTTGACTGTTTGGTACTGGTGTTAATCAATACTCATGATAATATGTCATTAGTATTTATGCCTCCTCAAGCACTAGCTGCTTTGTCTTTTTAAGTTAAAATTGTTAGGTGAGTTCATGTTGACCACCTAAGATAATTCGTACCTTCAAATCATGCGTAGTTAACTTAAAAAATGTGGTTAATTTTATTGAGGTTAACATGGAACCAGATTTAGTTGAGCAAAATAGAATTAGAAACATTGCAAGCTGTATCAACATATCATGAAGTACTGATGTTATTGTAGGTGTGATTCAGATTGTTGGTTTGTAACTTGTGATTTTTACTTCGAATTTCTTATTATATTAATTCGTTGCATTTATTTTCTCAAATAGTTTCCCTCGTGATTTGATGATTTCTTTTCTCCCATTTCAGAAATTTCTCAATCACATTCAGCAGTTGTTGGCCCATTTACAGTCCTAGGATCTGGCACCAAAATTGGGGATAACTCTAAAATTTCAAATTCAGTTATTGGACAAGGATGTACAATTGGCTCAAATGTTCAGATAGAGGGGTGCTATATATGGGACAATGTCACCATTGAAGATGATTGTGAACTTAGGCATGCCATTGTATGTGATGGGGTGACTATCAAATCAGGAGCTGTTCTGGAACCTGGTGTGGTTTTATCTTTCAAGGTTTGCATCTTTGAGCCATCTATTCCAAGTTTGAGCAGCCAGATTCTTGCCCTCTCAATTAATCCTAAACCCAATTAACTAACTCACTACCCATTAATCTCCCTTAACTAACCCTCTCTCAGTTTTTTTTTTTTTTTTTGGTTACATAACCTCAGCGTATAAGCCCAAGCCCGGAAATGTAAAATTAGAAAACTTTAAAACTCAGCCTGAAAAGTCCTACCCAAACTTAATATTTAACAGAATAGGGTAAGATATTGCTTCTACATTTAAAAGATTGTAACGGCTATTTGCTTTTAAGAGTTTAGGAAACAAACAAAAATTAACAAAACATTAGGAGAAAATATCATGCTGTGGGTTTTGATAATATCTTGATGTCAGAAGCTCCATCAGAATGCAGAAATATATTACAAGAGGACTAGGCTAGAATGTTCTATGCCTAGTTTATTTTTTATTTTATTTTCTTTTGATAAAGCTTAGCTTGCCTTCTTAGTCCAAAAAAAGCAGTAGCGACCACTACAATCATACGTTAAAGACTACTAAATACAGTAGGGTCTGGGAATTTCTTGCAAGCTAAATATGGTTTATGGATAGTGACTATAACATCCTACCTTTACCTTACAATCAGAACCCTCTTGGGGGCAGGTGGAGAGTGATTTGGCTGTGGCATTTACCAGAGTATAAGTGTATAACCAAAGCACTTAATTTTGTAGTATGATTATGTGCTTTATTTTTATACTTGTTGTACATTAAATATATTAAAATTCAGCGACAATGGTGTTTTTCCAGGTCTGTTAGCCTGTTAAAGAATTCTAAAATTCAATTTCCTATCTATCAACTGCTTTAGCTAGTAATTTCTATACGGGGTTATAGATGATTCATATTTTTTCAAGTCAATTCTACAAGTTGATGGTTTCAGGAATTTTATATTTCCAGGTTGTAATTGGGCCGGAGTTTGTTGTTCCTTCATACTCAAAAGTATCTTTATTTCAGCAGCCAATTGAGGAAGATAGTGATGAAGAGCTGGAATATGCTGACAGTACTAGTGGTATTGTCAACTTTTCGTGAAACTTCTGACTTCCCAGTGTGTTTTTTCACCTTTTTAGTCATTAATCCTATTATAATTGCATGAGATGAAATCTGTAATTGAGATATTAGTGTGAAGTAACAGTTTAGTATCTCATTTTAAATAACTAGTATGCCTAGGTAGTATCAATCTTATACTTATTACAGAAAATGTACATTGATAAGATATTAGTTTGAAACATGTGATGTTAGGCATTCAAATTCCGTGTTTAGTAGGGATGACCTCACTTAGTTGTCGGGATGATCTGTGCCTTTACAGTAGTTTAATTTCCAAGTTTCTTGGCCTTATGTTTTTTTTTTTTTAAAAAAAAAATCCATGTTTAGTGGCTGTGAAGAGCACCAGGTGCTCTCTGCAGAAACGTTGCTGTTATGAATTTTAGCATATGGCAGAAAAAAATTAAAAAAATTGGAGAAGATGTGGGAAAGAGAAATAAATGATGGGGAATAACAAACGGTCAGGATTTGATTTTACTTGAATGGCTCAGATTGTGCCATCAACAGGAAAATGGTGCTGTTTTGATATGAGTATTTGGTGCCTATGCTCACTGAGCATGGAATCTGGTCATGTTATGTGAGAGGATACGGTGGCTGAGGTGCTTATGAGACCTGATAGTCTCTTTGGATGTTAGGTTGCTTTGAAGTTACATTTCTGGTCAATAGAGATGTTCTTTTATTTTTTGATCCACTTCTACTGAATAACTAAGAGGCAATACATAATGTGACATTACTGGTGACTGAAACTTTTCCTGGAATGACAACAAACTAGCGGGAAAGTTTTTTAGTTAAAGGCAATGTCATAGAGATATATAATTTCTTTCCTGAAAATTCTATTTTTGTTTCAACCTTCTGATTTTGATACCACTGTCAGATGGGTATAATAATCTTTTTTAACAGAACATGTCTATTTTTCGTAAAGCACAGTCATCATTGCAATATTGATTTTTCAAGAAACATTGATTTCTATATTTCTTTTGGGGTTGAACAATTAAGCCTTTTCATGTCAAAAAGTTATTGAGAAATCTTAATCAGATTACTCTGTTTTCTAATTTTGCATTCTTACTTCAGCATTAGTTATTTGTATGCAGCAATGAATAGCTTAATGGATAAGTATGGTGCAGAGGCTGCATCTCAGGTATTGGAGACACAATCCTCTTCTGCATCAGAGGTTGGTTCTTTATGATTGTTTTTTTTTTCATATACTTCGCCCATCGATTGTGTTAAGCATGCCTTGACATTTTTTGGCAGGTAGTGAAAATTTAGCTTAGATGCATGCAGTTATATTGATGTGTTGTTTGACATATTAGGTCTAAGGATGTCCTTGAGAATCAATTATCTCGTCTTAATCTGTGTTGAAATAATCTGTATTTTCAACACATTAGTGCTTAGTACTTTCCTAATAACTAATTTTGTCATCAAATTAGTTTTAATAGTGAATTGGAAAATCTTATTTAGAAATTGATTCCAGTCTTTCCACTTCTGTAAATCAGTACCATCTGCAATTTATAGCCGCTGAATCCTGCCGCCATGTGGTTGGAAGTTTTGATTTGGATTTCATGTTTATTATCCATGTGCTCTTTTGCTGACCAGTTAGGTGTTGGTGGGGCTGGTTATGTTTGGTCAAAATGTGATGGAGGCAATGAAGAAGAATGGAGGCATTCAGTGGCTCCTATTCCTGCTGATAAAATTGCCGAGGCAATGGAAATTTTGGAAGATGGTCTGGATTATGATGGCAGTATTCTTCCACCTTCTGGAGAGCTAAAGTCTGATAATGACTCAGATATTGATGATATTGAAAATCCCAGAGATGACTCATGCTTTGGGAAAGAAGTGAGATTTGACTTGAGGATATTTGCTTATAATTCAATCATTTTGCAGATACCCCATTCTAAGTGACTTATTGGAACTGCAGGTCGAAGCAACTTTTCTCAGGCTTGTGCATGAGAACATACAAGAAGACCATGTGATTTTAGAAGTAAACTCTTTGAAGTATGTTTTATACATTCTTGCATATATATACATATACATACATACATACATATATTCTTGAACCATATGTAAAACTGAAGTAGTACACACACGCATACATATAAAAAGTGAAGTGGTCCGGTGAGTTTTTGTGCATGAATGCTGAACAGAGGAGAAGGTCTGGTAGTTTTGCATTACCCTTAAAGAAAGATGGGGAAGTGTGTATATATTGTGCCATACAACTAGACTGGTTTGATTCTTCAACTTTGTAAAATATTTGCATGACTTTTCTCTACATATGCCTAGATTTTTTCTACTTTCATGATGTTTTGCTATCAAGTTCAGTTTGCAATATTGCTGATACCTTTCTTTGCATTGCAGGTTGTCATACAATAAGTCAGCAGCTGATTGTGCTGGAGCTATTTTCCATGCCATGATGAAATACGCTTTGGAGATTCCCCATAGTTCAGCTGGTGAGTTTTTCTATTGCTATTCCTTTTTTATAAATATTTTCCATGTAATTTTATAAGTCATCACTTTCTTGATAATAATTTGTTTATTTATAATTATAATTCTACTTAGAAAACATGCCATCTTATCTTGTTCTAGACACTGAAGAGCAGAATCTGCATAGGAATCCCATAATACAGAATTTTTGGATTTTAAAATCTCAGGCCACTAATTATAAGCAGTGTTTTGATATAGAGTTCTGTGTTTGGAAATATGGAAGAGTAAGCTGATGTGTTTCTCTCCAGTCCTATGAGTAATGCTTTGTTTTCTTTTTTAGGTGCAATGAATGGATAGTGATTCGACTGATAGTACTTTTGGTTGCTGATGTTACTTTTATTGACTGTGTGCAGGAGAATAACCATGTGCTATATAGTCTATAAATAATTTTTGCCTTGTTTTTTTAGGTGCAGTGAATGGATAGTAACTCGATTGATAGTATTTTTGGTAGTTGATGTTGCTTTAATTGACTCTGTGCTGGAGAATGACCATGTGCTATATAGTCTATAATTAAAAAGTTAGTTGTTTTTATGTTCTGTGTCCAGGTAGCTTGGTTCAAAACGTTGACAGTATACTAACAACATGGAGAAAACTTCTAACTTCCTACCTTGCTGAAATCGATGAGCAGGTTTGCATCTGATGGTTCTTCCTCTTTTTGGTCAATAGTTCTTTCCCGTTGTCAAAGTTCTCTATCCTGTCTTTTAATTGTTTTATGATTAGCTTCTGTTATTTTTCTCTTTTTTTACATGTTTTAAATAAACTTGATTCCAGCTGTAGTGAAGAGTTTTCACTCTTGATTTAATCATTGTCCGACGTCCATTACGTCTCATGAAAAAGACTTTTTTTTTGTGGGGTGATTATAACTCATGATTAAAGACCTAACATTAGTTGTTGCCCCTCGTAGATGTCCTTTATTGTTTTAATATAAGCAACATGAGCACCCTTCCTTTTTAGAGCCTTCCAAGGCATATTTCCGGCACCTGTTCATGAGTTTTTTCTAGGTCAATAAAAACCATGTGGTAGCCTTTTCTTTTCTTCCAATATTTCTCCATCAACCCCTGTTTGATGTAAATAGCGTCTGTTGTTTGGTATGTTATAGTTACGTGTCAGGTGCCCTCATGGTCTGTCATTGACTTATTTGTTATTTGCTTCAGATTGAAGTGATACTGAAGTTTGAAGAAATGTGCCTAGAATCTGCTAAAGAGTATGCTCCATTGTTCACAAAGGTATGGTTATCCTTCTTAAGTTTTGATAATATTCGTGTCTCTGTTTGGATGCACGTCAGAAAAGAAAATAATGGTTCTTTTAACTTTAGTAGTGACGTGTATATGCTTTTAATTTACTTGGATTTTCATGAATTGTAATTTATAAAAGCTATTATTAAGAGAGTCATTTGATATAAAACTTTTGCACTGCTATCGTTTGTACTTCCTGTTATGTTAAGAATGTGCTGGGATGGATTTTAGTACTTACGGAAAGGTTACTGGAATTTCATATTTTCTTGTTTGGGGTTTGTTTGCAACGAACCAACACGGGATTTCATTGGCAGCTTACATTTTATATGATTGAAGTTGATTGTTTGACATGCTCTCGCCATACTATTTGTTCCTATGTGATGTTCTCCTCTGTGATGAGATCTCACTTTTTATTAATTCTTTTTACAGATTTTGAGTATTATGTATGACAAAGATATCATAGGAGAAGAGGCCGTTTTAAGTTGGGAAGACGAGAAGAGAGAAGCGGATGAAGCAGATAAAGTTTTTGTCAAGCAGGCCCAGACATTTATTCAAGTTAATATCATTATTGCTTTAACTACGTGTGTTTATTGCCTGTGGTTAGCTTACGTTTTGTCTTTTTTTTAAATGGAATGTCTTTTTTCATTTGTCCAGTGGCTACGAGAGGCTCCTGAAGAAGACGATGATGAAGAATAGAAAGGGATATGGCTAACTCTTGTTTGGGCATGACTCTCTTGAGAACAGGGAATTTTCATCAAACATTCCTGGCGCTAGATGTCTTTTTGTTTGATATTTGGCGAGATATATTGAAATCTGATTTTCACACTAGTCATGGCATGCAGGCATAGGTTCTCTAATTTATACGAATTTGTTAATTTCATCCCCTGCGGTAGTACTTATACGAATTTGGTTATAACAACGGTCTCAGCCGGTTACACGACATTCAATGTAGATTGAATATAAATCAAAATCTCAAAATAAGGCGTCTTAATAGGATGAACGTTCATTTGTGTTACCCCGTTTCCAGAAGGAATTGCAATACTTTGTTTATATGAACCCTTTTTCTGGGAGGGAAAAAGGGAATTGCAATGCATTTTTTAAAAACTTGGCAGGTAGTTGGAATGAGAGATGGGCTGAACTGTTGATGAACTCTAGGCCCTGTTTAGTTGGCTGGAAATTGGCTTCGGGAAATGAAAGCAACCCCCTTTTCCATGTTTTGGTTTGAGCTATTAGGAAATAAATTTCTATGGAAAATCAAAAATTGGGTTCCTGCTTCCCCACTAGAAAAACCATAATTTCCTGAGAAAATAATCTCAAGACCACCTCCCCTTGGTCCATCCTCATCACAGAAATTGTCCCATCCTGATTCGGTGGATATGATGAGGCTGGGGAGGGAGTAGGGTTGTTCGATCATAGGTTATCAGCATTTCAAGGTTTGGCTCATTTGGAATGGCAACTGGGGCAAATATTATTATGAAGAAAAATTGCAGAATCAAGTCACATGACATGACAGACTAACTCTAACTAACTAGTTGCACGCAATACATGACACATGTTACAAATCAGGATCAATAAGTTTTCCTTTTTATTTGGTGCTACGTAATTCTTCAGAAAGGGGGTCCAGGAGGTGGGGGTCCGCCGAACAGTGGTCCGCAGCAGCTCTCGAAGAGGCAGCAGCAGCACACAACATATAAACTGCCATCATAGAGGTGAAGCGTTAATTTGCGTTCTTAATTGATAAACGATTTTGTCATCGGAAGAAAATTTGAACTCACCAGGAAGAACAGAGGCGGCAGATGCCATTACAGAGAGCGCCCAAGCATCCGAATGGTCCCGGCGGGCCTGGTGGCGGTGGACCCCACGGCGGCGGCGGCGGCATTTCTTTCTTTCTTTCTTTCCGTCAGTTGCTCAGCTTTCCCGTTTCTTCTTTCTCTGTGAACGCAGCTGGCCTGTTCTCAAACTTCTCATATATAACACGCTCATTGACGAAGCCAGAAAACTTAATGCATAAGGATTCGTGAAGCTTCTTGGACTCCTTTTGACTAGTAAGTGAAACATCTGATCTTGTTGAGGTTCTGTGCTTCTTCTCATCATCACCTACCATTCTTCCAACCTAGAGTTCAACCAATGAGTACTAAGAGCACCATTGACCTGTCTATTTAATGTTGTGCTGCCAGTTTTAATTCCTATTTCCCATTTTCTTCTCTTCTTTTTAGAATTTACTCGAGGATCCTCTTTCTTTCTTTGTTTTTTAATTTTCAATTTTATTTCGTGCTCCAGTCAGTTGCTCACAGAATGGACAAACCAGGCTTCACTAAAACAGGTGACGATCCCTTGAGCTGTGAGAAATTTTCACGAAGGATTTCGATACCTTGTCTGTCATTTCAACGATGATTAATTCCTCTTCTTTACAACTTATTTCCATTTCACTTTCAAGTGGTACTTTTCAACGTGTATAGGATTCTTAAATTCTTCTCATATTTATATCTTTTTCAGCTGTGCAGCAGCAAAACTGGATAAGAACATTTTTTACAAGAAGCATTACATGACACAAGAATAATCTCCTAACTATAAATTTTCCAAAAATAATCGATAAAAACTACTAAAAGAATCAAATCTACGTTGTTTAACTTCAATCTTGACAAACAGACGGTTTAGGAAACAAGTAGCGTCTAAATAAATGTAAAACATTAGTCATTTATTTATTAGTACCACTTGAGAATAATTCAAATTAATAAGATATGATGTATGTTCGCATGGTCCATGTGGAGAGATTGAATCTACACAAACTTCATTTTTTTCATCAACCTAGAACTTCATTTTCAGCCAGCGCCTTAGTAGCGCAGTGGCATGGGAGTTTGGCTCCCCTTCCCCATGTCCAGGGTTCGAACCCTGTCCCTCCCCTAGTATGTGTATTAAAAAAAAAAAAAAGAACTTCATTTTCAAGGTTAATATAACCTTAAATCCTTAATTATATTTAAAAAGATCTATATGGAAATATCAAATTTCTTGTGCGTAGCACGTAAAACTTGCTAGAAGTCAAAATCCAGCTTACATGATGAAATAGAGGTTATCAACTAAAAAGATTTTTTAAATTTTTCTAAGTCACTTTGTTTTTTTGTTTTTTTGTTTTAATCCAAGTTTCTTTTCTTTTTGTCCGACTCACTTCTTTTCTTCTTTTTTTTTTTGGGGGGAGTTTCGGGAGTATCCCCATTTATAGGTTTGAGATCCACATTCATGTTAATCCAGGAGGGTTTGGGAAATGTTTCCCGTGTTTTAAATTCTGTTTTGTTTTAGTTTCTTTGCTTTTATGTTTCTGTTTGTAATCTTTGCTATCGCTTTTTAGCCTTCTTTATATATCACAAGAAAAAAAAAAGAAAAAAAGATCCACATTCATGAATTGAAAAGTCCAAATGATTAACTTTGCAATCAGTTGTTAAAATCAATAGGTTTTCAAATCATTCATTTAAAAAAAATGGAAACCCTTCTTATTGGATGACCATGATACTTATGAAAATGGAATGAAATTTGGTTAGGAAGCACGATGATTTAAGGGGTTTAAGGCGTTGTAAGAAAAATATTAATGTGAAGATGGTATATAAAAAAATCAAAGAAAATGTTCAGGGTTCAAACGGGCAGTTGGCTTATAGCTCAACCGAAACCCTATGCTACTTTGTACTCCTTCCGGTCTTAATTATAGGAACACTTTTGTAGTACAAACCAAGATTCCATATTTTTCTTAAACGAGAAAGAGATCCACCAGAGCAAAAAGACTATAGATGTGAGATATAGAAAGGGAATGAATGCTTTCTTTTTTGCCATTTTTCGTCCTTAATGAAGTTAGCTTCATCTCATTCGTCAACTCTATATAATAAGAATATTTCTATCAAGCATAAGTTCTATTACAAGTCATAGAGCCTATAAATTGATTCTCACAAATTACATTATAAAAGTGTTCTTATAATTAGAACCGGAGGAAGTAGCACATTTTTTCCCCTCCTTTAGAGGCAATGGGAGCTCAAGCTTTTTTTTTTTTGGTCAACAGGAGCTCAAGCTAATTAAGATAAACTTGGATAGATTTTTTTTCCAGACTCTCTAGTGGCAGTGCGACCGCTTTATTTGGACACATTTAACGGCATGTTTGAGTTGACAATGAAAAAGCATATTCATGTAAGTTGAGATAAAACTTTTCTTATATACTTATTTCATACACCATAAATCACATCTGAAAAGCAGCTTCTATTGACACTAATTTGTATAAAAAAGCTTGGGTGGATTATATTTGTCCGGTATGACGTTTCTGGGTTTAAATTAATGTTGGATTGGGATGCTTGGGCTTCGGGGGTTGGAGTCCTTACAATGAGAGTGCAAAACAAGTTTTTTTTTATAAAAAAGTTACAAGTGAAGGGTGGAGATTATTTAATAACCGTATGATCGATATCGCAAGAAACCATACATAGAACATGAAAATCATTGCTTGGTGGGAGCAAAAAAAAGGAAAAAACATAAAATCATTACAAACAATGAGAAATGCAGGGGCAGAGCCCCAATTATTGTTACAAACCACAGACCAGTCTGAGAAAATTTGAAAAAAAAACTATGGAGGCCCAGGTGGACCGGGAGGTCCAGGAGGCCCCGGCGGACCCCCAAAGCAGTCTCGGAATAACCAGCAGCAGCACAAAAAGTTTACGCTGTCAAATACCATTAAAGCATAAGGATTAGAACCAACTAAACAAAATCAAGGAAAAATGAATATTCATGAAAATGAAAACAAAAAATGCCTTTTTTCTTTTTGTCAACTTTTTCTTTGTCTAGACAATTTCTTCAGGCCCTGCATTATTGTCTAGCAATGCAAATGCTAGATCTAGTGGCAAAACAACAAACAAAATATGCATGAGCCAACTATAGTGAGGAATCTGCTTACCAAGAACCGATAACATCACAAAACCCACCGAAAAAGCCCGGGCCTGGTGGGGGTGGTCCCCATCCAGGGGGCCCTCCGGGTCCGGGTCCTGGGCCTGGACCTCCGGGTCCCATTACTGTTGATCTCTAAGCGAAGCGCAATCACGGAGCCAGCCAAGGAGGAGCAAGACTGCAAAGAAAGTATGGAGCAAAATGTGAGAGATAGCTTCTCAGTTGCTTTCGAATTTATAGAGCACCAAGAGAGAGTCTTGCTTAGCCCGGAAGCATCTATTTATCTACGTGCTCTCTCTCCCTTACCTCAACTGCTCTTCCAATGCAATCTACCATTCAAACCTGTGTTTTTTTAAAAAAAATTTCGTGCCCACCCTCTTTTAAGTATGTTCAAATCTCATTCATCGTGAGTAGAGTAAAATTCCCCGGTCAAGGTTCAGCACGTATGTGTTAAACTCGAGGCAAAATTCATCACGCATATACAACTCAAAACTTTCATTTCTAATTAAAGATTCAATGTGGTTCTTTCCTAGTACGCAAGATTTTGATATTGACTTTTGACAATGGCTCTTCTTCACAAAATCTGGAATCCCATCAACGATTTTTTTGAATAGGTGCAAAACATCGTATCATCAGCCTGCATCTATCTAGAATATTAGAGCAATGTCCAATGATTTTAACTTGAATCATGAAATCCATAGTCTGTCGTAGCGCCCGAAGGCAAATGGTCATAGCCCAGGCTTTTTGACCAAACTAAAAAAATAAATTAAAAAAATTACCATATTAAAGCAGATTGGAAACATTTTACCAAAGTAATGCTGTTTGTAGCGTTTGACAGGCTCACGGGATTCATGGCGCTGAACAGATTCACGCCACTGACACATACTGATAAAATATGTGTCAGTGGCGGACAGAAAATTCACGCCAGCAATGGCGTGAACCACATTCACGCCATTGTGGCGTGAAAAAGGTGGAATCAGACCCACTTCATACATATATATATAAAAAATTAATAATAATATATACTAATAATAAATTATAAAAAAAGTAGAATAATTTAACTCTACTTCATTTAATTTGAAGTCAAAAGAAAGAAGGCATGCAACTGAAATAACTAATTAAGAACGCCTTTTAAAAGATTACTTGATACAATTTGGTTATAATAACAGATCTCAATACAGGGGATCTATATACGCGGTAAAAAATTAGATCCCTTGTATTGGGATCTGTTGTTATAATCAAATTGTACAGCGTAATCTTTTAAAAGGCATTCTTAATGAGTTATTTCAGTTCCATGCTTTCTTTCTTTTGACTTCAAATTAAATGAAGTAGAGTTAAATTATTCTACTTTTTTTATAATTTATTATTAGTATATATTATTATTATTATTATATATTATTACTATATTTAATAGTAATTTAATTTTTTTTATATGTATGGAATCAGACCCAATTGAGTGAGTCTGATTCCACCTTTTTCACGCCACAATGGCGTAGCAATGGCGTGAATTTCCTGTCCGCCACTGACACATATTTTGTCAATATGTGTTAGTGGCGTGAATCTGTCAAGCGCCATGAATTCCGTGAGCCTGTTAAACGCCACAAACAGTATTACTTTGGTAAAATGTTTCCAATCTGCTTTAATCTGGTAATTTTTTTATTTTTCTTTTTAGTTTGGTCAAAAAGCCCCTTTAAATATACCTTTGGGGCAGATTTACCAAAATAAATAAAATAATAATAATAATTACCGGATTAAGGCACTGTGCAAACTATTTTCCAAAATAATGCGCACGCCTTTCGAGGCTGGTAGTGGCGTGAGGCTCTGACACGCCTCTCGAGGCGTGAGACACTCTAACGCCTTTAATAAAAAATTAATTAATTGATTAAAATGTTTTAATTAAATATATAATTAATTATAAATAATAAAAAATTAATAATAATTTAAATTAATAATTAAGAAAATTAAAATATCTAAAATTTATTATAAACTTTAGGAACAAGATTAATTAGTAAATTAATTAATTAATTATTATAAACCTCAAGATAGATGACTAATTATTTAATATTTTGTTTATTAACAATTTGATATATAAAGTATCCATCTTAGATAAGATAAGTTTAAATAGAGAATAATAATTAGTCAAATAATTAATTCACTAATTAAAAATTTACAATAATACAATGGATGATCCACGCTTTACGCTTTGTTTTAAATAATTAGAAGATTACCGCGTAATCTTTTAACTAAATTACCGCGTAATCTTTATACCATACCGCGTAATCTTTTAACTAAATTATACCGCGTAATCTTCTAATTATTTATAACAAAGTGTAAAGCGTGGATCATCCATTGTATTATTGTAAATTTTTAATTAGTGAATTAATTATTTGACTAATTATTATTCTCTATTTAAACTTATCTTATCTAAGATGGATACTTTATATATCAAATTGTTAATGAACAAAATATTAAATAATTAGTCATCTATCTTGAGGTTTATAATAATTAATTAATTAATTTACTAATTAATCTTGTTCGTTTATAATAAATTTTAGATATTTTAATTTTCTTAATTATTAATTTAAATTATTATTAATTTTTTATTATTTATAATTAATTATATATTTAATTAAAATATTTTAATCAATTAATTAATTTTTTATTAAAGGCGTGAGACAGCCTCACGTCTCCAGAGGCGTGTCAGAACCTCACGCCACTACCAGTGGCGTGGGGCCCTCTCACGCCTCTGGAGGCGTGAACATTATTTTGGAAAATAGTTTACATAGTGCCTTAACCCGGTAATTATTATTATTTTTTTATTTATTTTAGTCAATCTGCCCATAGCCCATTGCAAAATGTCACTCTCCAACTATTCTTTGGGGGCGTCACAGGTACATTTTACAACAGCTTGAAAATTTGTTACAACTGTCAACAAACTAGAAAGATTCCAATTTCCAGATAACACAAGGATCTCATAAAAAGAGCAAGAAAATAAAGTCACAATATACAGTGTTGAGTAAATTCTTTAATCCTTAGAACAAATCGGGCACAAAAATATCATGTATCCTGGAAGAGATCAATTCATTAAAAAATTTATAAAAAGTAATTGAGATCACAAAAATATTTTTAAGGGGAAAAAAAAAAAAAACCCATGCACTTTAACCAAGCAATGTTCCACTTCACACTCGGGAGGCAGACAAGCAGGCAGGCAGCTAAAAGATGACTTTCACAACAGTTGGACTCCGTGAATCAAATGGTGTGGCAGAGGCAGGTAAATTTCTTGAATATATTCTCTCTATATGAATGAATGTAGTAAATAGCTAGGCTTTGATTTTCTTTCCTTTAACCTTATCCTTGGTGTAAACTCTGTGTGGTTTTGATAAATCCAATGTATCAGCTGCTGTGAGTTTCTTCTTCTTCTTTGGTGCATCAATGGCAGCAGTATTACCTATGGGACCTGACCAAGCTTGGAACGGTTCTTTTGAATAAGTAAATGAAGTTGAACTGAAGGCGACATCAGGAGGAACAATGTCAGGATCTATATGATTCGAAGCTCCCAAAGTATACCCAAGTTGCCCATCTTGATGTGGCGGAGGAAACTTTTCACTCTTGCTCTTGGCATTAGCGTGACTGATTAGCCGCCTTCTCTGTTATTCAGAACCATAACAAATTTGATTAACAATATTCATAAGCATACGGATATATGTTCTTTTTTTTTTTTTGAAAAAAAAAATACTTATGAAAGATGAGACTTCCGTACATGCTGAGGATTATTAATCAAGTAAAAAAACTCCCGAATCAATAGAATTGATGAGTGGCAATTGAAGAAGATAGGTCTCCATTTTATAGAGAACACAAATTTAATTTCATTGTCTATTTTTACTTGCACTTCTTAAGACCGGTTGAGCAAAAAGCTTATCAATCTATTGTTAAAATCATCACTATTGCTCAAGTCAGAAACAAATCCTCCATGAGAAACGGCAATGAAGCAGAGTTGCCAAATCCTAGCACTTTTCCCTACTTCATTATGTATCCTTGGAGGACATAGTTTTCTAAGCTTCTGCCTGTGAATTGACTACATAAGAAAAGCATCAAACACAGTTCAGGGAAATAAGTACTTATTTGAACAATTGAACATACATCAATATTAGACTGAAGCTCAGCATTGGCTTCAGGGGCATGAAATGCTTTAGCACCGCGTGCTCGAGTTTTCTTTGTACTGTCAACCTGAGCTTTGCTTGCAGCTCTTAATCTGAAGATCCATGTCAAAGATTCATTTAAGAGTTGGTCAAACATAATAAAATGACTACATTATAACTAGCAGAGACATTGACCCAAAAAATACAGTACACTTGTTGCTAACTGACTATAAATTTCCTGTAGAAATTGGGTGGGTGCGGATGAGTGTAAGACAAAGTAAGCACCCATCAATAAATAATGCACACAGTCATAAGCTTATAGCATTAGGAAAATATAGTTAACCGTATATAAAGAAATCAACTTCAAGAGCACGGATACCTCCTTGCTTCATCATCCCGCCGTTTAGCATCCATTTCCTTGCTTGGGGGATATTTTGGAAGATTAGAAGGATCACAAGCAAACGGTTCTGTTGTGAAGAACTGCGAGACAATAGGAAAAACAGGCAAAAAGAAGTAAACTCATCAAGGATAATATCTAAGCCAGATTCAAGAGACTTTAATATTTCATACAATTGTAACATGCCATCCATATCATGTAAGTACTATAACTTTTACACCCAATGAATACACAATAAAACATATTCATTTCAATGAAAATCCAAAAACCTGCCATGTCAGTATGTTAGTGTCAGGTAGAGTTTGCTAATCCTATTCAACATGGAATTCATATTTCAACAAAGGCCTGGCTTAAAAATAGAAAGCAACAGGCTGATCCAGAATTAAAAAACTTTTCTCTTTGAGAAGATTTGATTATTCTCTACCATCCTGTTTTGAACACTCAAGGTCATGGTCTGCGAATTAGACAGAAAGGTATTTTTTGAAATAGAGGGAAGGCCTTGTAAATTAGACGTCTCTAGGAGGAAAGAGTAAATTATCCTCTTTTCCACCAAATGCTCCAACAATTTCAAGTTGAACAAACATTCAAATTTCTTTTATATAAGGCTGAAAACACAGTATGGGCAAGGCAACGCAAATTGAGAATTCCACACCAGCTTTTTATTGACAAGAGGATCAACCCACCTCACTATTTAATGCATCCGAGGCTGTCTTCCTTTCTGCTGGATCAATGGCAAGAAGTGTGTCGATAAGGGGCAGTGCAGAAGGTGGAAAATCTTTAAACGTCTCTCTTATGCATCTCTTGTATGGCTCTCGAGGTTTAAATAAGGTAGCATGAGGCAACTTTGACTTCTTCCAATACTCATCAGAAGGTGAGCCACATAGTTTGTATATCTTATGCAGTTGCTCTACCTACGTAAGTATTCGAGAAAGAATCAGAAAGGATATAGAAAATGACCTTAAAAAAATTATGAAGAGACACTGCGATAATCAGAATTTAGTAACAATATGCTAGTCATTAGTACACATTAAATTAGTATGCAATATGTAGTATTAATCCACATTCCCTAATTAAACAACTGAAGACAACAAAATTTTTCTATCCCCTTCATCAATAATACCTCTATTCTTCATTAACAAATGTGGATTGCCCTTTGGCATTCAGAGGGTGTATGACTTGATTTAATGTTAATCTAATAATTTACTACTAAATCAGATTATAGAGATTATTTCATAGGGAAGTAATAAACATTGCAAATTAGCAATGGTTTTGCATTTAATATGACAAAAGGTTTCTGAGTTACCTCTGTACGACCAGGCATAATTGGCTTCCCAGCCAATAACTCCCCTAAAATACAACCTGCACTCCAAAGATCAATACCCACACCATAATCCGTGGCACCAAGGAGCAACTCAAGAGGCCGATACCAAAGTGTAACCACACGACTAGTCATGGGGTGTTTGTGGTTTGGATCAAAGAAAGAAGCCAGTCCGAAGTCAGCAATCTTAAGTACTCCCTCATCGTCAATAAGAAGATTTGATCCTTTAATATCACGGTGAAGTATGTGCCGTTTATGACAATGCTCAAGTCCAGAAAGTAGTTGATGCATGTAACATTTGACCTGCAACGAGAGCCACACGGCATTATAAAACATTAATTTTCAACACTTTAAAAGAATGCATACTGACCAAAATCCATCATCTCAAAATTTCAAGGCAAACCTGCTCTAACCTGAGGCTCAGTGAACTTGATTCCTGGGCTTGCAGCAAGTCCAGCCAAATCATGCACCATATAATCAAATACCAGATACAGACTACATGACATCCTTGATGTAACTAAGCCTTCCAACTTTACAACATTGGGGTGATCCAATCTTCTAAGAATTAGAATTTCTCTAGCCATGAACTTTACACTCTCAGGCTCCAAATTGTCGAACCGAACCTTCTTAAGAGCAACAATCTTACCCGTCAACATATCTTTAGCCTTGTACACATTGCTATACGTTCCTTGGCCAATCTAATATGAAAGGAAAATCATTAAAAGAAGGAGAGTATGAGAAGAGCAATAATAATTAAAAGCATATGAGGATCACACATTGATCGGTAGTACATATTGAGTTTTGACAATACTATTGCCATATCAATATAAGGCGAAAACAAGCCTACCTTGTCAATTTTCTCAAATGTGTCAGCCTTTCGGGGAATCCATCCACTAAGGGCTTCACCACAAACAGCCGTAAGCCAGGGCGGCCATCCAGCTGCTGCTTGCTCTCCTCGCACATGTTTGGGAGGATTACTTAGCCTTGGGTTTGGCTTTGATCTCCTCCTTTCGCCCCTTGGCCGTTGGGCCTGGATCCCTTCATCACCACCACCCTTCTCTTCATTTTGTTTCCCACCGTTCTGAGCCTCAACCGCGCTCTGAGACGAAGTTTCATCTACCTTCCTCCTCGACTCGCCACTTAAATTCTTCTCCTCTTTCACCTCAGAGATAATTCCCGATGACACTTCTCGACTAATCACACACCCCATTTCTCGAATCTAAGCTTCATTTCTTGACATGGTCTACCTATTGGATTCTTGCAATTATCAACAAGATCGCCGCAATACGATCAGAAAGGCAAGCACGAAAAGGTTGATAAATACTTATTTACTTCATCCTTAAAGATGCATCATACGATGAGCAGAGTTCAAAATCGGAAAGTAAACTTCCAAGGTTTAAGAATAAATGAGCCACAAAGCAGACGAGGAACCGAGGAATTTATAATTGCGTCAAAGGCAGCAAGATTCAGTTGGCGCGAGAGTGATCTGAATTGATAGGAAGAAAGTGAAAACGAAAGATTTTTTTGGATAAGGAATTATACGGGTTTGGAAAGAAAAAGTTACCAAAAGAAAGAAAAGATTGTGCCGTATCAAAGATGGAAGTCTTACAGTAATTGAAAGAGAATATAGGTTAGTCGGGATTGTTGTCGCTTAATGGAGAGAGTATCTGTGAGCTGCGTTTGTTGCTGTCTGGTCCTTGCACTGTTTGCCCTTTTGCCGTCTTTTCTGGGTGTGAAACTAGGGAAGCAGTAGAAGTAATACAGAGAGAGAATCGGATCTTCCCATTTTCTCATGATAAAGTCAAAGCCCCAAATATCTCCTTTTACAAGCCACAATCATATGCATTTTCCTATTCGCTAAATTGACGGCCATCTCATTACTTACTCTGTCTCCAAAGGCACGGGTAATAATAATAAATACTCGCTACTTTGATTTTCAGAATCTCTATATAGCCATTTCCCCATATCCCTTCGTCTGCGTTAAGATGAAAAAAACCCGCCTGACCTTAAAAACTTGTTTGATTTTCTCAGTCGTGGAATAACTCTTTCATTCTCTCTTTAAGCCTTTCATGTAACTCCTTTAATCACCACTTGCTTTCAAATCTCCATGGGATTCCTGTTACTGGTATTTTTTCAGTCACTTAATTGAGTAGGTCAAAGTCTTGGAATCATGCAAAACTGTAATTTGTCGTTTTCTCTTAGTTTCCATGTGCAATCTTTTTAAAGTTTTGTCTGCACTCTCCAGTTTATTCATAAATCTCGATTGTATTCCTTTATTTCATCACCATGATGTCTCAATGGAGTCGTTTATGAGTCAACGATTCATTATGACAACAAACTTCCAAAATTTTATCCGCCATTGATCCAAACTAGGTCGCCAAATTATGCAATGAGCTGACAACATTTTAAGGGGAGCAATGTCATAAAAGTTCAATTTCAATTTTCAAGTTTCACATCAACTTTGGTTGTGTGTATTTGACAAGGAATCTATAAGTATAGAGTATGTTTGAGTTAACGTTGAAAAAGCACGTTTACATAAGTTAAGATAAAACTCCACTGACTAACAAATTTATTTATACCATAAATTATATTGGAAAAATAGCTTTTACGGTTAATCCAGCACATATTCTTCGAGGACACAAATATTGGTGAAATTTTTTGTAATTGTTAGTTTGGTCAGCAAAATCCTTGTGTGCTTTTGCTCGTGACATGTACATATTCGTCCGATTCAAGTCATCAATGTTGAACTACAGAAGAAACTGATACCAACCTGACGTCAAACAACAAGAGTCCATATAACCAGTTGAAACACCTCAATTAAGCAGAGTTGGCCTTCAACATCGTCAAGAGTCGAGAACATAATCACATACCTGTATCATTCATCAAAACTTCGTGAACACTGCATGTTATAAGTATTTTTATCCAAGGGCAGCCCAATCTCTTTCATCAAGCTTCAAGGCCCACAGCAACGGCGTTTATACACAGAGCAAGCTTCCAAGTAGTAACTGAGATTATACGCCCAATTGAATGTGAATATTACAGCTACTCCATTATTTGGATTGTCGAATCCAAGGCTGAAATTGACATTTTGAAAGCTTGTCAGTTACGTGTCCCACTTTGTTATGAGGAGTCAAGTTTAGAGATGATAGAATGCCTTTTGGTTGTGACACTTCCAACGTAACAAATAATACACACAGATTTTGGGATTGATGAGTGGGTCATCTGATGAAACAGCCCAGACTATTTCGCAGGCATAGCTATAAAAGAATGAAAGGTTCATGTTTTGCATTATAGGGGAAATGATTTGTGCAGTCACTGCACCTAAGGTTTTTTCCAGTGAATACAAAACGACGCAGTTTAGTTTAATGAATATTGAGAAGAAAAAAAAAACTCATTCTCTCTCTCTCTCAGCTTCACCTCTCCTCGGTGTCGGATCCGTCATTGGCGCCGGAATATTCATTCTTACTGGCCTTGAGGCCAGGGACAGGGCCGGCCCGGCCGTGGTCATATCTTTTGTCATCTTCGGCGTCTCCGCCTTGCTTTCAGTCTTCTGCTACACCGAGTTTGCCGTGAAAATACCCGTCGCAGGTAACTACTGATGATTCGTTCAAATTAATTTAATGTATTTAATTTGAAATTTAAAAAGTAATTATCCCTATGGAATAATGTGAGTATGTACACAAATTGATTCTGTATTTTTTTTTAATGTTATTCGTGATCTCATACGAAAAAATTATTTGAAATTTCAGTATATGTTTTGTTTTGAATTGTATATTATTTTTTTTTCTTTTTTTTTTCAATGTTCATTAAACTAAACTGCGTCGTTTTGTATTCACTGGAAAAAACCTTAGATGCAATGACTGCACAAATCATTTCCCCTTATTGGGCTATTTTTCGGTGCTTGCAGCTAAGCAATAAGTTATACGTGAATTACTCCCTCTAGTCCTTATTATAAGGCATCAACTAACTTTTTTCATAAACCAATAAAAGTAGTTAAAGTCAATAAAGTTGCCCTACAATTTAAGTAGCTTTTAATATTACCCCTACTAATTGCACTGAATTCTAATATTATATTAATTATTATTCTCACCTACTACCCTTATTAATTAGGGGCAGACGTGGAACCAAATAATTAATGCTCATTGGGAACAAACAAGTGCCTTATAAAAAGGACCAAATAAACTTGCTAATTGGTGTCTTATAATAAGAATCAAAAGGAGTATCTTGGATTCTTGGATTCCGTATTCGTCTCATGTTATTCTGTTCTCACATGGATTGATTTAATTTAGAGAAAATTCCCTTCTAGTCCCAAAAGAATAAGAAAATATCAAAAAAAATTTTAAAGAAAATTCAGATATTAGAAAAGTATCAAAGAGTTATTAATCTCATAAATGGAATTGTTAATCCCACATATGAGAATGATTAATCCCATAAAAAAAGTTGTTAACGTGACTTTTCTGATATCTGAATTTTTATTGGGATTTTTTTAGCATTTTTTTTAATCCCATGGAACTTGAAAAGAATTTTCCATTGATTTTGGATTCCATATAACTGTAGTATGGTTTAGAGCTACACTTCCACCAACATACACATGACAGGATACATTATAGGGAACTGGGGCTCTTAAACTTCCATTTGTTAAGAAAATAAAAAATATATCATCTGTAAAAGAATGTGCTCCACGTTCCTTTATATAAGTATATCTAACTATTTTATTAGATTAAAAAGTTAGTTAATTAATATGACATATATTTTTTAAAATAATTTAGTCATCTTTCTTAATTTCTCATTTCCTTGATCTTCTTATTGATTATCACTAAGAAAACATCAATAAGCAATAAAGTAAATTAGAAAGCGTTTCACAACTATAAAAAATATGTCTTATATCTATATCTAGAATCAAGATAAACCCTCTAAACATATCTTATATTAAAGACGATTACATAATAGAGAAGTCTTGACATACAATAGGCGATATGAATTTATTTATTGAAATGGCGATAGCCAACACTGTCCTATTGAACCACTGGTGTAAGAGGCTTGCTTTGGTTCATAGCTCATGCAGCTACCCCCTCTCCAATCGGCTGGTTACACGCGCCAAGGTGGCAAAACAGAAAGAAATAAACAGATATAGAACTAACAGATAAACCTAAAAGGCAAAGTAGAGAAATTCTCGTGTACATAGATGGTGTGTATGAACGCAACAGTCCAAATACAAGAGACTAGATTTGGATCATTACACATAGACACGAAATATTAAACGACTTATTGGAATCAACAGGAGCCGACCTGGAAGTTTAGAGTAACACGCAATAATGCTAATAATAGTGGTGGGCTGATAATTAATTAAACTGATAATAATAAACTCATATCTGCATGGAATGGGTTATCAGAAGCTGGCTCCGTTGTGCTTCTTCTGAGCCTGCCAGCTGTTGATGTTGTTTGATCCATAGTACCTTTGATCGTCCCTCCTGTCGTCAATAGTTTCTATTATTATTAAAAAGTGAGTGTGGTGAAGTTCGTGTTCGTGATTTAAGGTTCAAGTTTCCGTACCGCCTTGCAGCGTCCGCGTGGTCCACGGGTTCTCTGTAATAGTACTCATCCTTGTGCTGCTTTGTTGGCTCTCCCAGAAGCTTATTCTTCAGAGACCGGAGCCTCTCAGCTTCCTTCGCCAGCTCCATAGCCTTGTTCACTTTCCCTGGCTCGCGGTTATGATGAGAACCGCCATTACCGGGTGGCTCAGCCCATATCGATGGGTTGGGCCTATCCGACCCGTAATAGCTCTCATCCTTGGGCCTTCCTCTGTAGTCACCGGAGCCGGTGGGTGACCCCTTTGCAGCTTCCTTCAATAGACCCAAGGCTTTTCCGATGTCACTGGTTGGCTCACTCAGCTGGGTCCCATTTCTGGGTGGTGGGGTCCAACCTGGAGTGGTCCTGGACCAGCCATTGGCAGAGTTTCTGTGTGGTTCGAAGGAACTGTAGGTGTCTGCAGGCTGATGATGATACCTATCGTAGCTGTCGTTTGGGCCGCGTCGTCCTTTGTCGTTGTAGGTATCATAGTTGCCATAGCCACCACCACTCTGCCGATAATAGTTGTCGTTTCGAACGGGACTTCCTAGTGCAGGGGATCGGCTACCTTCATTATGGACGTGGACGAGAAAGTCGTCGACTTTCTGCTTTTGCAGATAATCATCATCGTCTCTGATTGAATGACCCTTCGTTGGAGAGCCACGTGTGTTGTAGTAGTCATCACCATATGGTCTGGTAGCCACTGGTATGACTGTTTTTCTGGTCACGTAGCCTTCTGGGTCACGGTTCGAGTTGGGAACAAAAGGAACAAAGGGCCTTCTTATTGCAGAACCATTGTTTTCATTTGACTTGTAGGTGTCGTAGTTCTGGTACGAGTAACCGTAACCTTCCATGGCTTCTCTCACACCTTACTTTCTTCTTAATGGTGAAGCTCTTTTTGATTTTAAACCTCTCACGAGTTCCTCTTATATAGAAAAAGACTCGGCCTTGTGACTCTGTTTCTCCCCTGCTTCCAGGGAAAACCGAAAAAGACGAAGATTCAAATGACAGCGTTGCCTCAGAGAACCGTATGCTAACAACTTTACGTAAAATCTACACAGATATGGATTCTGTTCATGTTCCGACGTTGATAGAAATAGAGAATCGAGTTCCGTCCATAAGTTGATGTTGGAGTCCGACGTCAAGAGAACAAAGTAGGAAAGAATCCCATTCAAGTTTGTGAGAGGACGTCGGAGTAACAGTGGTGGAATATGGAAACCAATGGTGATGTTTCCATCTGCAATTCTCTATAGACGAGTACGAATTCATTCTCCTCTTTTATCCTGTAATCCACCAAAGTTGGTTCTTTCAACTCTTATATTCTGCCTAGTGAAAACGATCCCCATTTCTTCCAACACCACGTAAATCTCTCCCTTGTCTCCTTTTTAGGTGGGAATTTCTCATCTTTTTTCCTTTTCTCACCTCCCGTTCAGCGTTCGCCAAGTACAAGTCGGAATGCCTCTCTCATTCAAAACCAATCTCTAGAAACAGAGGATCATCTCCAATGGTAACGATGACGTTAATGTATATCTATGTTCTCCATTATCAGGAGTTTAAAGTTGGAAAATAAAAAAGAATAAATGGCCTCATACTACTTACTATCGGTCAGGTTTGAATGGATTTGCTCTCAATTTCAGACTAGGATTCTTTCCTTATCATTTTTCTTATATTCCTTCATAGTGCATCTGAGTTATTGATTGGAAAGATGAGAGAGAAGTTAAAATAGTAATGTGATTGATTGGATGGATATAATTTAGAGATGATGAGGGATAATAAGAGAAACCCAACCCGAGCTGCTTGTTTTGTGCTGCATTGTCTGTCATTTCTTCTTGAGAAAATTCCTTTCAGGTCCAGCCAGGGCATCCAGAAAATGACTGAGGTGGCACCATTTTTTTCAAGTAAAATTTTAAATGCATTAATATATATATATATATATAAAACAAGAAAAGAAACAAAATATCAAAAAAAAATCATGAAATCAAGTGAATAGTGATGATGTACTACGAGAGATAATTATTTTACAAACCTGTCATTTAGAAAAGTAAGGTTAAATGCAATTAGAAATGCAGCTACATAAATTACAATGAAAAGTGGGCACCCAATAAGTTCAACTATTCAAGTACATATATTTTAATAACAAAAGTATATTGTAATAAAAATAATTACAAGGGTTAAGGTGCAAAAATACACCTGTACTTTTCTCCGAAGAGCACCCAGTAGCAAGTGCTTTTTTTAAGTGTAAAAGTACACAAGTGGTTACAAATTATGTGCAAAAATAACGTTTAACCGTTAAGTTTGATTTTTTTGCTGACTAGACGATGACGTGACATTTTAAAGGTGCAAAAATATACATGTGGTTTGTCAAAAAAGAGTGTCCAACACCAAGTTTTTTTAATTTAATAATTTTACTTCAATTAAAATTATTTTATGATCTTGAAAAAATATTTCAAGTATTGACCGGCACTAAAAGGATACTGACTGATTCTAAAAAAAATATTTTAGGGTACTGACTGGTACTAAAAAATACTTTTAGGATACTGACTGGTACAAAAAAATACTTCATAATTTTGAAAAATTATTTTACGATCTTGAAAAAATATTTTAAGCTATTGATTAATACTAAAAGGATACTGACTAATACTGAAAAATACTTCATGATCTTGAAAAATTATATTAAGACCATGAAAAAATATTTCAGGGTACTGACCGATACTAAAAATATACTTCAGCATATTTTTTTAAGATTCTAAAATAATTTTTCAAGATCATGAAATATTTGTTCTGTACCAGACAGTATTCTCAGAATATCTTTTTAGTACCCGTCAATACCCTAAAATATTTTTTCAGATCTTAAAATAATTTTTAAGATCATGAAGTAATTTTTCAGTATAAGTCAGTATCCTGAATATCTTTTTAGTACCCGGTAGTAATTAAAAATAAAATTATTAAATAAAAAAAAGAATTTGGTGTTCGACGTTCTTGTTGACAAAACACATGTGTATTTTTGCACATTTGAAATGTCACGTCATCGTCTAGTTAGCAAAAAAAGTCAAACTTAACGGTCAAACGGTATTTTTGCACCTAATTTATAACTACATAGTCACTTTTGCACTTAAAAAACTGGGCACTCCTCGGAGAAAAACACATTTATATTTTTGCACCTTAACCCTAATTACAATGTTATTCTTTTGGACCTTATTTTTTGAAATTCCATCAATGCTATCAAATACATCTTTTTCAATATATGACATAAAAAATCATTCAACCATTCATCCCCATCCGATTACGAAGTGTAGTCTTAATGTATTAAGGGTGACCCCACCCAAAAAAAAAAAAAAAATCTACTACTTAGATCCACCATTGGGTCCAGCGATTAAGAAAATATCAAGAAAAAATTTAACAGAATTTCAATATTAGAGGAGTCTCATTAACAACTATATATATGAGATCAACATTCTTTAGAACTTTTATGACATTAGATTTTTTTTATTTTTTATTTTGATATTTTCTTATTCCTTAGAACCTAAAAGGAATTTTAGCTTTCTTCTTTCCTCCTTATTGGTTCCCCAAATAGATAGTAAAACCGACATGGCAATTATTATGGCTCGGAGAAAAATTTCCCAACACGTGTTGTATGACTCGTTTTCCAAACTCAGCACAGATCCACATTAGTTAACTTAATGCTTTTAGTCTTCATTATAAAGTACCACTCTGATTTTATTTATAAGTCTCTTTTGACTAAATCACACATACCAAGGAGAGGTAAGTAATACAATAATTATGAGATAAATTTTCAACTTTACCCTCATTTATGATTGGGTACCTTTTAACTTTTTTTTCTCTCTCTATTTTTATTGGTACAAATATGGGCAAAATTGTCACAAGTTCATTTATTTGGTCAAAAGAGACTTATAAATAGAACCAAATTTTTTTGGTCATAAGGGACTTATAAATAGGACCAGAGTGGTATCAACTAACAAGTATATTTAATACTTTTTATAAAGTATTTATTTGTTTTAAAGCACATTAATTATTATTTTTATGTATGTCCATAATTAATAAAGATAATGAATGCGAGTAATAATTAACATTAGAGTTTAGTGCAATTAATAAGGTTATTATTGCACGTTACTTAAATTATAAGACAATTTTATTGACTTTAACGATTTTTATTATTTTGTGAGAATTCTTAGTTGGTACTCCCTCCGGTCCTTATTATAAGGCACCAACTAACTTTTCTCATAAACCAATAAAAGTAGTTAAAGTCAATAAAGTTACCCTATAATTTAAGTAACTTCCAATATTACCCCTACTAATTGCACTAAACTTTAATATTATATTAATTATTACTCTCACCCACAACCCTCATTAATTAGGGGTAGACATGGAAACAAATAATTAATGCTCATTGGAAACAATCAAGTGCCTTATAAAAAGGATCAAATAAACTTGCTAGTTGGTGCCTTATAATAAGGACCAGAGGGAGTACCACTTTGGTCCTATTTATAAGTCCCTTTTGACCAAATCACACATACCAAGGAGAGGTAGGTAGCTCAATGATTATGGGGTAAATTTTCAACTTTACCCTCATTTATGATCGGGTACCTTTTAACTTTTTCTTCTCTCTTTATTTTTATTGGTACAAATATGGGCAAAATTATCACAAGTTCATTTATTTGGTCAAAATGGACTTATAAATAGGACCAAATTTTTTTAGTCGAAAGGAACTTATAAATAGAATCAGAGTGATATTTTATAATAAGGACTAGAAGGAGCATACTAATTTTTTGGGAAGTAGCTTTGGTGCTATGCACCTTGTTCATCTGTTGCGGTCCTATGCACAAAATGGCGCCGTTTTTGGGCCAAAACTAAGCTTTCCTTCTTTCTTTTTTTAAAAAAATTTCAGACACTAACTGGTACTTAAAAGATACTTCAGAATACAAACCAGTACTTAAAAGATACTTTAGGATACTAACCAATATACTTCATGATTTTGAAAAAATATTTTATGGTACTGATTGGTACTAAAAAGACACTGGAGGATACTGACCGGTACTGAAAAACACTTTATGATCTTAAAAAATTATTTTGGGATCTTGAAAAAATATTATAAAGTATATTTTTAGAATTATTGAGTACCTCAAATATTTTTACAAGATCTTAAAATAATTTTCCAAGATCATGAAGTATTTTTTCAGTACTAATCAATATCTTCAAATATATTTTTAGTACCAGTTAATACATTCAAATATTTTTTTGAGATCATAAAGTATTTTTTGGGTAGAGGTCAATATTTGAAGTATCTTTTAGGTACTAATCAAAGCCTGATTTTTTTAAAAAAAAAATAAAAAAGGAAGCTCAGTTTTACGCCGAAGACAGCACTGTTTCGTGCATAGAAGCACAAAGGAGGAAAAGGTGTATAGGACCAAAGCCGGTTCTAATTTTTTCATCATGCCAATTATGGGGAGGCACCGTAAATGTGTATATTTCTTCCACATCATCAAGTAAATGAGATAGAAGTAACTGAACTAGCAAATCGTTAATACTATTGGTCGCAGCACCTTTACAAACGAATCTATTGCCGCGTTACTGGTTTTTCCAAAGATGATACGTCCAAAAATGATGAGCAGCATATAGACCTGCTGCTCACAACTACGAAAGAGAGACCTAATATATACATGCGACTTCAACTTGGATCTTCATTAACTCTTGTAGCCTGTTTGGTTGTTAGAGTCAAGAAAATGAAATCTCTATTTTACCATGATGAGGGAATCGCTACAGCTACTAAAAACCTCATAGGAAGTTAAAGGACAAGCGATAGTGGAGTGAAATTGTCCTGAGAATAATAATGGATCCTTTGGCTACCGTACATGGTAACCAAGAATATGGTTACAAACTAATCCTAGCCATAGATGTGTCTAATGACAACTAGCATATGTACAAGAGACACTAATAATGAATTACAAAATACTAATTAACTATTAGTTTTAATATTCCCTCTCGTTTGAGAGGGTGTGGAAAACACACTGAGTTTGTTTTTAAAATAAGAGAATTGAGAGTGTGATAAAGGTTTAGTCAAGCAGTCAGCCATTTGATGAAAATAAGGAACATATCTAACTCCAATAGATTCAGATAAGGCTTGATCTCTGATGAAGTATACATCTATATTAATATGTTTGCTCCAAGCATGATGGACAAGATTGGAGGCAAGGGCTTTGGCACTTAAGTTGTCACACCAAATTAAGGAAGGTTGATGAATGTAGAGGCCGATTTCGGTCATTAGAGAATGTAGCCATTTGATCTCAGCTACTCCATTAGATAGGGATTCATATTCAGGCCTCACCTGGAAACCACTCTTTGTTTCTTGGAGCACCAAAATACAAGTGATCCTCCCAAATATACACAATATCCACCAATGGATTTTCTATTATCAAGATCAGTAGCCCAATCAGCATCAGTAAAGGCCGTCAATCAACTGAGCTGACAGGTTTGACATGTATACCATGATGAACAGTATCTCCTAAATATTGTAAGATTCTCTTGACTCTTTAAAAGTGCATCTCTGTTGGTTTAGGAAGAAATTGACTAAGCTTATTAATAGAGTAAGCGATGTCAGGTCTAGAGGTAGTAAAGCTCTAATACCTAGAAACGAAAAGGACAAGCGATAGTGGAATGAAATTGTACAAAGAATAATAATGGATGAAATTGTCGATAGAATAATAATGGATCCTCAGTCTACTGTACATTATATAATGGAAAGGTATTCAAGAATATGGTTATAAAAGAATCCTAATCGTACATGTATCCAATAACAACTAGCATATGTACAAGAGACACTAGTAATGAATTACAAAATACTCCCTCCGGTCTTAATTATAGGAGCTATTTACCAGAATTTGTAGAGATTAAGGAAAAAAGTTAAATTAGTTATGTAACACCCCCGAATTTCTAACAAATATAATGACATAAAATTTGCTATAATTTTTATGAATAAATACTGGAATTCAAAATAACTAAATCTGGGAAGTGTTACCGCCGCACTTGTACTGGGACAAGTGCAAGACTGTCTTATTACATTAACGTAAATCCAAACTTAAATAAAAGTATTTTATTCAAAGCAAAAAAAATAAAATAAAACTAGCTAGAATTGTTCATTGGTCTTCCTCACTTCTCACTGCTAGCCCCAACTTTGAAACCTGTTTCACTGAAATTCTGCTCCCTCGAAGGATCATCACAGCCCAGAACACAAACATCAGCAAAAGCTGGTAATCCTAATGAACAAAAATAGAATAATAATAATAATAAAAATAAAATATTCATAGGATGAAAGAAAAAATATCATATACATATATATAATCTAAAGTATCGATTTTAATACTCATCACATCTATATATTCATATCGAATCCAATATTGTTCATTATCTTTTTAAATTTATTTAGACCCGGGAGACCCTGCCAGTCTATTTAGTTTAGTGGGAAGAGAACCATGGTAGATCCGGGAGCCCCTGCCAATCTACCCTGTGACCCGGGAGCCCCTGCCAGTCACAAATCATCAATTTGGCCATATCACAATAAATCAATTCGTCCTAATGTGCACACCTCTTCCTAAAGTTGCTACTAGTGTCCCGGGAGCCCCTGCCAGACACCACTTTGGAAAGAACGGATATAATCGGTTCACATCAAATAATATATCGAGGCATAAAGCCGAAGGGTTGTGTTCATCACTTTAGGAGGTACCATTCCAAAGCTATCCTCCCACGATTTAAAGTATTTTGAATACAGTCACATAATAAATGGATTTCTCAATTATATATACATATGAAAACATTTATAAATTTCAATCACACCAAATAGATTTCTCAAATTTACAAAAACCAAACCGAGTATATATACTGCTATTTGTTAATTATGAAAACCCAAGGTAAAATCATTTAAAAAGAGAATTGTTCTAAGGATTAGCATTACATATAATATATTTTATATATAACAATTCTATCAAAATTTATATAAAAGTATAAAAATAACCTAAGATTCATGGGGATTAGGATTAACAAAATATGATGTAGAGAAGAAGAAGAAGAAGAAGCTTAGGATATAAAATTACGCTAAGACTTATGGAATTACAATTAGTAAAATAGGATGTAGAGAAAAAGAAGAAGCATAGGATATAAAATTACGCTAAGACTTATGGAATTATGATTAGTAAAATAGGATGTAGAGAAGAAGAAGAAGAAGCACAAGATGCAAGGTTGTTCTGGGGATTAGGATTACCTATCGAAATATAAAATTACACTAAGACTCGTGAGATTAGGATTACCTGGTCTCCGTTTTGCTAGCTTTTAGAAGAATAGAGAAAGAATAGAGGAATTAGAAGAATAGAGAAAGAATAGAGAAAATAGTAGAAGAGAATATGAGAAGAGAAGGAGAGTATTCAGGGTTAGGCTAGACTCATATTTATAACTGAAAAATTAGGGTTTAGCTTTGGGCTCTTTTACCATTGCCAACTCATTAATAGGGTACATTAAATAAAAAAATCAATCAACAATGATACGAATTTAATATCATTAATAGAGTACATTAAATAAAAATCAATCAGCCATTATGTGAATTTAATATCATTAATAGGGCATATTAAAATAGAAAAAAATCAACCAATTATGGTTCACATTACGTTCGGTCAATCAATCATGGTGTAAATTAATGTGACTTAGTTGACAAGTAGAGGACTTATTACCTAAAATGGTGTAAATTAATGTGACTTAGTTAACAAGTAGAGGACTTATTACCTAAATCTCTTTCTTAGAGTATAAGCAGAAAATTCCTACGGCAATTAAGACTAGAAATATTTGGCCCACCAAAGCTATCTAAAATAAATGGGTAATTACTACTAATAATAATATCATCAATATTAATAATAATTAGGGATATTACAAGTTAATTATGTATATTTTCCTAAAATACCCTTACCCAAGTTTAATATTTTCATAATGATATTCCAAAAGGCAAGGTCATATATCGCGTGCACCGACTTCAATTCATTGTGAGTGGTATATGCCTCACGTGTTGGTCTTGCTGTGATGATTTTAATATTAAACCTGAAATTCTTTTTAATTAGAATGCATTTATTTAATCTTTAAAATAATTTTTAATTTTGACCTATTATACATTTTGCCTCTAGTCTAGGCACACCATTTTTCACTTGATAGAATATAAATATGTTGTTAAATTAATTATTATGGAAGAAGCATTACTAGGGGTGATATGGGGAAAATATGATAAAAATTGCTCAAAATTATTTTATATAAAAGAGTATAATTTAGGTGTATATGACATTAATGAGTTGCAAACATTATTTACTTTATAAAATATATAAGTGTATTATTAAATTATTATTGTCTTTAATTATTGTTGAGAAAGTATAAATAGGGGTATTATAGGAAAAAAATTGACAAAAGTTAAAACTTACTCTTATAATTAGGATCAAAATCAACTCTAAAATTTGCTCCTATAATTAGGAGGACGGGAGGGAGTACTTATTAACTATTAGTCCTAACACTGATGAATCAAAACTCAGTCTCATAGACTAAATTACCACTCCTCTTCATTAACACTGTTCACGTATCTCGTCTCCACATTTTAAGTGATTTTATTTTTGCTTTTATTTCTATTAACTCATTCCATTCTTATCGCTCCCATCAACCAAACGGCCTTGAATCGGCACTTGGTAAAATTGAACAGGAACACGGACAAGAGCTAAACAAAAGAGCGTCAGTGAAACGAATATGGATTAAAAGTTTCTAACTTGAAACAAATGACCATAATATTATTTGCAACCTACAAGATATTCAAAAATAGCTGGAACAAAGTAGGGCGATGAATGTGGAGATCCATCTAGAGAACAGTTTATATGGCTAGATATTGAAGGAACAATTCAAATTTGCAGAGATTTTAATATCATCTCTAAACTGATTGACTATCCAATTCCTAGAAAACATGACAGTAGGCCAGAATGATCCCCCATTGAATCTCAACAGAGTCAAAAAGAATTACATTTTTATCCTGCCAGGAGAACCCCATTACCCTGTCATGTCCAGTGTAAGTGTGCAAGCCCACGAAATTCGCTGCAACACCTCTTCGATGAATAAAACCTATCAAGCAGATTTGGAGAACGCCAGTAGATTCGGTCCTCGATGATATTTTCAGAATTTACAACGTATAATAGCACCGATCAACACAAGCACTCCCAAAGAATCAGAGCTCAAGTATTTTATAGCAATAAAATGTTTGAACCTTGCCGAGACAGCAAAAATCACCTGCATATTTTTCCGAATCAGTGCATTACAACTTACAAGCAATAAGCATTATTTTAAATGGTAGACTTCAAAAGCAGGAAACTATCTATTATTAAGGAAAATTCAGTACATAATAAGTCCAGCTATTAAGCAGCATCAAACAATTTTTCAATCCGGAAATAAAAAAGTTTGAAAAATCATTTTTGTACAATTTTGCAGAGAAGAATTTGGTTTATCACCACCATGCCACTTATTGGAGCAGCCCAGGCAATAAATTGGCCTTGAAGCCTTCTCGATTTGGATAGTTAAACTTGTATCAATTACTGAATTACGTACTACAATAAACACCATTAATTCACTAAGAAAAAGAAAAGATAAATACCTTAAAATTTATTTGTTTTTTAGTAAAAGAAAGTATATTTCTTTTTATATTAATATTATTTATAGTGTTGGAATCAAGAATAACATTGATTCTAGAATTTAAAAAGTAATTATTTTATATCCATCGAATTTACATGAAATAATTGTCATATTATATGTGACTTTATTTGTTTGGCCAACCCATGGTATTTTGGTTGATTCAGGTGAGATTGTAACCTAGTTCTTACCGGAAAGACCGAGGGCACATCATGTACTTTTTTGAAATATAGAGGTATGTCGTTTTGGTCCCTTAGGAAAGGGAGAATAATTTACCAAAACAAATGAAGAAACCAAAGCAACAAAAGCACGAGCATCACCTTGCAACTGATAAGGCCAAACAAAGATCATGGCGCCATACACACCTTTTAGCACAATCTGCTATCACCTGCCTTGAACCACCCTGTAATTAAGGGTAAGATCATCCGTTTTCTTCCATATATAAGCACGCACAGTCGCTAAGCTCATTTCAGGAGACAACACCTGGAAATATAATACCGAAAACATAAAGCTAAGAATACATATAAAAAATAATTTACAGTCAAACTAGGATCATAGAATATGAAAAGAAAAAATAAAAGGTAAATACAATCGTTCGCTCTTCAAGTTTGCCTTCATTTTGGTTTTTATCTCTCCAAGTTTCAAACCATGGGTTTTGATCTCTTAAGAGGCAAAGTATCCAAGTTTTTATTAAAATAGGGACCAATGTTTTAAACAAAATAAAACTTGAAGGACCAAAACTTATGGTTTGAAACTTAAGAGACCAAAACCAAGATGAGGGCAAACTTGAAAGACCAAAAATTGTATTAACCCAAAAATAAACAAATAATCAAAAGTCAAAACAATGAGAAGACATAAACTTTTCCAAGACTCGTGATGACCAAGAAGTTAGCATAATGATTATACAAGGGATGAAATTTAATAATTGTGATGTGGTGTCTAAGGGCAGTGTTTGGCATACCCACATTTGAACTTAATGACCAAGACTCTGTTAATCTGATTGGTAGCTTTTGAGGTTACTCAATGTGGGACTTGGTATCCCATAGTCCCATACTACAAGTCTCCGTCATAATATATTTTGCAGCATGTTCTCTAGAAGAAGGTCAAAGTGGCAGCGTTGCAATTTATACCAAGACCAATAGGAAGACCACAACTCTACAAGTGTAGTAAACGATGTCATATCTTGGAGCAAACACCAAAATGGAAAACCAAGGTAGCAGTAAAGATTTCAAGAGGCATGCCAAGACTAACACGACTTTAACATAAAGGCAATGGTACTGTCAAGAGACAGCAATACAGAGAACTTATAAACTTGCCTGATTGTTGCACAATATTTCAATAGAAGGTTTAAGCTTTGGCCAAGACTTCAATCCAGATCGAAAAGATCCATCCCCAAGTGCAGGTCCAGAGGTAAAACTACCTTCGGCATTTGTGTTATCCAATGTCTTGTCTAGGACCAACTTTTCTATTACATAATTAATAACCTAGACAAAAGAAGGGCAAAAATAAAAACAGAGAGGAGCAGTTAACTTTTCCTAATCACAGCATCTACTAGAAAGAAAGTCAGGATGGGTCCAGATTCAATCAAACCCCCTGGAGGTCTGGTCATCAAAAAACAGAAAAACTGAGAATACATGGCATGATTTCATCGGTCTTCCATGTCTTCCCTATTTGCTTCAGCCCCCATATGAGGGTGTCAAGCCAATACAAAAGATATGAAACTTTATACAAATACGACAAACACCTATGGTATAGTTTTGAATCTCGTAGTCATCAACTAACCATCAAAATTTTATGAATTGGCCACTAAATACATACCCATATGAACAAACATCAAGCCATCTCATTGTCTCTCATGTGTTTAGTACTTGCACAATTTAGAATAAAATAGCCAAAATTAAGGCTCAATTCATTTGCAAAAAATTAACGGGAGAGCATTATAATTTAAAGGAGAAACCGTTCTTTAATGATAGCTAATTTTCCCTCATATTTGTCTGTACTTGCACAATTTTAAATAAATAGCCAAAAATAAGACTCAATTCATTTACAAAAATATAATGGGAGAACATTATAATTTAAAGGAGAAAATATTCTTTATTGATAGCTGCTCATTGTCAATCACATATAACAAAAATTTTCCCTCATATTTGTCTGTACTTGCACAATTTTAAATAAATAGCCAAAAATAAGACTCAATTCATTTACAAAAATATTATGGGAGAACATTATAATTTAAAGGAGAAAATATTCTTTATTGATAGCTGCTCATTGTCAATCACATATAACAAGCACAACTATTGAGAAAAAGAAAAGGGGAATAGCATAAGACAATAATCCTCCAAGTAGAAAAAGTTGCCAATGGCTATCTTTTTAAATACTGGGTAGGTGCGTAACCCCAAACAATTTAATGGTAGTGTCTTTGATACCAAAAAAAACAATTCCACCGCTTCATAAAATCAAGGCGTATCACATTAATCCCTTGCTACAGAGCATTTCATTTGATATAGAGACAGCCATTTCTGGAAATGGGATGGAAGGAAAAACCGTATAAAGAGAGAATGACTACTTTTGATTCATAAAATAATTCTTTCCCAAATTCAGTTGCTAATTACTATGAAATACATTGCTTACTTTGTGAATTCTCAATATACGTGGAGCACTTAGTTTTCCTTGTGTATTGATCCGGACAGTGGAACCTTCAAGCGGTTGCAAGATGAAATTGCATCTGCATACGTTTTACAAAAGAATCTACAATATAATTGGTAGTAAACATAGATAGTCACAAAAAACCTCCCGAATGATAGGATGGTCATTGTGAGTAATAAACTCAAATCCCTAAAACATACTTTATTTGGTTTTTCCAACAAAAATAAAACATATTAAGTTTAATCTATTAATGATAAAAACCATAAAAATTCAAAAGTACATAAAATTCAGTGGTAGAAACAGGCAGCAGGGACTGTTGGAGAAGGTTTGGGCAACTTCTTCCTTATAATTTGATGAGCTTAACATTCCAACCCGTGGTATTGGTGATTGGTGCAGCCCCTTAGAAAGGCTTAAGGGAATAGAGTTATGCCCTAACTAGTAGCTATAGCTTTTAGCCTAGTGGTTACTGGTTACGCTTGATCCTATGAGTGTTATCAAAGAGAGGCTATAAGTTCGAATCTCCTGGGTATTGTTTGGGGGATTGTTGGAGAAAGTTTGGCAAACGTCTTCCTTGTGATTCAATGCGTTTAACATGCCAAGCCATGGCACCTATGATTGGTTCAGCCCCTTAGGAAGGTTTAGAGAAATAGAGTTGTACCCTGACCAAGTGGTTGTGCTTAATCCTAGTGGGACTGTTACTGCACCATCTAACTCTCTAGAGTGAACATACCATTGAGAAAACAAGGACAACAGCAAATATGAATAGCTAGAATATGTATTTAAAAAAGACTGAGCTATTAAAAAATTGATTAAAAAAAAAAAGATTCTATGCAGCATAAGCCAACTAAGTGCGAACATTTTATGAGCATGGTTTCTTTATTGAAGCCACGGTCATAGTCAAAATGCAACCAATTCACAACAAGACGATGCAACAGATAGCAAAATGTTATATAGCATTTTCTCTGGAAGGTAACAGTTACTCAGTCCAAACACTATCAGGGAAAGTGTTGAAAAGAACGGGGGAAAATGCAGAGGAGACAAGAAGTTACTTGTTATTTTCTCTTGCAGGTAATCGATTGTTCAATACACAGTCCAAACACCAGCTTGGTAAGTCTTTCTCGTCCTCAGTTCCATCTAAATCAGTGATTTTTTTCCTCCATGGACCTCCACGTGTGCCCTCAGTGATAACGGATGGAGGGGAAACAATTGAAAATTCAAATGGAGGGTAAACCATGGCATCATTCTCAGTACTGCAGTCAACATCCATTCTTGAATGCATAAGACTTCTTGTACTAGTATCCTTTCCAGGGACTATTTCCCCATTAGTATGAGATCCCACTCTTTGCTTTCGTCTCGCCAACCAATGAGCCATGAGCCCTTTAAGGGTTTCTCGAGCCAAATTAACCTTCAGAAATATAACTAGACTCATTTAATTGCGTTCAGTGCATTTATTACAACATGACGTTAAAAACGGATAGTCAATGATAGATTATTGTAAGCTTCCTCATGATACCTTTGGATGCTTTAGATATGGATACATTAGAGTAAAAAATGGATATATGAAACCAAATTGTGGATATTCTACATGCACGAAAGAATACTCGTCCACTGTCAGCTTCACAAAAATATCTGTTTAGTGAACTTTAACATTTAGAAGTATCTCATTTTTAAGTCTCTTATTCACTCTGATAAATACAGTAATCATTGTATAAGACAGAAGGTTCTTGGTTCAAATCTCAATTAGAGCCAGAAGAAAGCAAAAACAAAATCTCTAATATATAAAATTTAAAAATGTCAGAATTTTTAATTTTCTACCTAATTATTAGCATGTATTGTTTAATCAACTTCACATTCAATCCTTTAGATAGATAAACAAGCATCTGAGGCACAAATACCAAAAATTTTAACAGCTAAATTTATATTTATTTATTTATTTTTAAAGAAAGACTTGAACATTTGGACAGTTGACTGTTGAAGGACAAGGGTAAGCGGTGTAGTTCATATTGATAGGACCAAGAGAAAAGGGAGAAGCAGAATGACTGAGAAAGTTAAATAAGAGAGTGGCCCACAAAAAAAGCTGCAGCAATCCCTAGCTTTCTTGCAATAATAGATAGAAAGATTGAAAGATAGATATAACAGAAGAAAATCCACAAACATAGCAACCTTGAGAAATGGAGAGGTGAATTGATTATTAACAAAGGTCCATTTACCTTATCATCTTCAGGCTTGTTGGCAATGTTGAGGTCTGCTGAATACATCTCTGCAGAGAAGCATTGGGGAGTGTCCATATGAATTGACAAACTTCCAAGTTTGGAATCCACCGTGAACCATGCAGGAATGCTAACCTAAGGCCATAGGAAAGAAAATAAAAATCAGACGGAACTAACAAGATTGTTTATGACCTCGTCTTGGGAGGGGAAAGAAGATGCACGGGTAACAATCAAAATTATTGCAAGAATGTTGTCAATCAGTAATCATACCATCTCAAACAGCTCTTCCTTTATCTCCTCAAACGAAACCTAAAAAGTTGACATATAAAGCATGAGAAATTTTGAGTTAGCTACAGTTGAAACATGCAAATAAGAATCAGTAAAGCAAATAAGCTCCTTCCCAAAAGACAAGATTTCCACTAAAGATACCCCATCATTACAACTAGGTGAAAAGAAAAATCCAAATAATGCTCACCTTTCCATAATCTTTGATCACAACGCCCCTTGTAATCTCCCACAGTTTCACTGAACCAGCAGTATCCTGTTAGTAGAGCCCCCTCTATTAGTTCACAACATTACAGACAGAGACAGCAGCAATTAAGCAGCAGAATAAATAACACCACCAATAGATACATGCACCCTATAGCACATGCACAGCAATCATTAAGATTACCTTTGTCAGAACATGTCTCCTATTATTGAGGACTTCATGCTGCATTATTCCAGCGGTACCAGTAATAGTTAAGGTTGGTTTTTTATAAACAGGTGCCTATTGAGATGGAAATTTTGGCAACAAAAGAAAGAATCATCAGTGCCCAGTGCACAGAGAGAACTAAATGAAGATTAAACTTCTAAGACAAGAATCATTGGAAGGAAATCCCATCATCCTAAATGGCACAGGATGAACTTATGTAAACAATTTGATTCTTCCCGAGGTGCATATCATGCTACTGGCACTATGGGTCCCCTAGGTCTACACTGCTCATTACTCAATAGATAAAGGCATAAAGCAATGTTAACCATAAATTGGAAAGATGAAATTATGAGAAATGAATGTAGCATACAGGGGCGGACCCTTCTAGGGACACCCTTGCCCTGGAAAAAGCCAAGTTTCCAGCTAAAAAGGAATTGCCCCTTTGGAAAATCTTTTGAGGATGGTGTCCTTCAGCAGGCCATCTGTGTACTGAAGAATTGGTAGATGCAACCCATATACTATTATCACGCAAAGCCAATTGCAATATAGGGTCTTCGCCAGTGCCAAGAAGAAGACTCTCCCTTGTTTGTAAGTCTGTCAAGTATAACTGCAAAAAAGGGCATTAAAAAGATAAACTTAGCAAGTTAGACAGAAGCTAATTAACATCAACATCATTTTAAAATGATAACTTCACTCACTGAAAGGTCTCTCCCACCACTATAAACATGACTAAACGATGGGCTGCTGGCCAGTGCCCAAACAGAATCTGTATGAACAGCATATGAATGCACACATCGCTGCTGACCTAGATCCCAAAGTCTAAGAGATGGAGAGATTAGTCAACCACAACACTCAATTTAAGCGCTTATAACATCATATACAAACTTTACCCTAGCTTTCTTTTATTATTGTTTCACCAATAATACCTTATCATAGAATCAGACGACCCTGATAAACAAAACCTGCAAAAATGAATGATTGAAGTATCTCAGACGACTAAAAATTATTAATTTTCGTAGGAAAATTTATATGACAAAAAAGTGTTATCATGCATACAACAAAGATGACTGTATTTATTCTTTTTTCTTCTGCATTACTGAACGATAAAAGGCAATTTGTTGCCAAATTGCCTAAAGGATATAATGTCATTTAAGTCATATTTATCTGAATTTTGAAGGAACCTACAAATTGAAGGAAATTGTAAGATGCAAATATAAAGACAAAAACAAGTTCCAAACTTAACCATTTGTAAACACTACTTCTCAAAAGTAGAAGGAATATTTGGCTTGCGAGGGAAAGCAAATAGGAATTAGTTTTAATGTCAGCTGCAAATTTAATCCTAGATTTCCACCCAACAAACCTGCCAGTAGAATCCAGAAGTAGAGCCCTAATGTTATCTGTATGCCCCCTTAGCTTCATAGTCTTTGATCCAGATCTTGGGTCCCAAACTCGCACAACCTGGAGGAAAAGGAAAGCATAAATAAAGCACACTCCTAAGGTAAATGACGATACCCTGCAAGCCAGCTAATGAAATTTAAGTTATGGTAGCTTCAAGAAAACCACTGCAGCACCGCTTAACTCCAAAGGCAATAACTTAAAAGAGACCTCACTAAATTAGAGCATAAAATTGAAAAACAATGCCATACAGTACCTTTTCTGTGCCGCCAGAGACAAGAAGTGTACCACCTTCATTCATTGCTAATGCATAAACAGACTCCTTATGGCCTTTGGCAGCAATAGGAATATACCCTTGACACTGACTAGTGGGTGCAGAAAGATTGCTGTTTGAGCTGATGGTATGGAAGCCTGTCGTTATTAGGGAGTTGCCCAAACCATTGACACCATTAGAACAATCATCATCCATAGCATCGTGGAATTTTGAGATTGGGGCAATTGAAGCTTCAAGATTCCAAATTAAAACCTCGCCACCCAGACCACCAGAGGCAACAATATTGCTCTAAAATGCACAACACTATAAAAGGATTAGAAAATGAATTTGATAAAGGTATTTTAAAAAAAAAAAAATCGATCAAAACTGTCTATAAGATTCAGTAAGAAAAGCTATTTTTCAGATTTGACATGAACTACATAAAATATAATATTGAACCTTCTTACTCTTTTGATGTACTTAATAATTCTAGATGGCACACAGGTTGGATACATTACATTTTTTTCTGCAGCCGCAAGGCAAGTAACATAATCAGAGTGTTGGCTGAGAGTCTTAGTACAAGCTCCATCAGATAAGGCATCCCATGTCTGGTACCCCGGAGGAAAGACAAAAACAAAAGGTAAAGATGGTAAAATACTTAATGGCAACATGGAAGAATAGAATTTATTAGAGAATGAAATAATTAAGGTTTGACAAACCTTAAGGGTTGTATCTGAAGAACAAGAAACAAGTGTTCTATCACCCACGATAACAGCATCATTCACCTGCAGAAGCAAAATCAACTTAATCATATTTCAGGCAACTCATGCATGAATTACGGATTGTGCATGGGCTTCATGTTACACGAGAATGAAAACAAGATCATTTCCTTTCCCCATTGAAGTACATGTAAAATTGAACATGAAGGAATGGCTACATTGCAAGAAACTAGTTGCTCAAATTTCTGCATACCATAGTATAAGTAGAAAAGGCGAGCTTAGCCAAAAGATGCGTCAAAAGATTTGGCTTTTCTAAAGAAGAAAAGTGAAAGATGAAAAGATGACCACAGGAGAAGTTTAAGCATTCAGTACCTATAAAACTTGCCTCAAATTGGGTTCACCCAAAATGTCGATAGTAAATCAAATTTTAATGTGAATTAAGATTTTAGCACAAGTTAAGGGCTGTAAAATGCCTTTTTAGACTGACCCAATCTTTACGTTTTTTTTCCAACACTAGTTAAAAAGTATAAATAAGAGTGTTTCTAATAAATTGCGAAATAAATGATAATTGTATACCAAAATAGCTATTCCCAACCTGCATTGCAAATGAAGAGTGAAGAAATTTAACAATCATCATAATCATATGTCGCTGAGGGATCTACGAGCATCACTATTTTTTTAATTTTTTTTTTTTTTGGGGGGGGGGGGGGGGGGCCTGCCCCAGCTAATGATATATATTTAAAATAATAATTTTCTATTATATTGATTATAAAATTATAGTTCCTTTGGTAGTTAATTTTAATAATTTTTCATATCAGTTTAATATATTTAAAATTATAGTTCCACAAAATATTAATATTTATGTTATGCACAAAATTCACCCCCACTAACTACTTTTGCCTGGTCCATCACTGTTCCACATATTACAAGTTACAATTCCATGAATGAGAAATGTTTAGTTAATTGCATATCTTGCAATTTCCCCACTTCACAATTTTGGACCTAACAATTAAGGTTGGGCATCTAATTTAAATTAAAAAAGAAAAAAAGTTTATTAATTAAACAATGATGTCTTCAAAGGCTGACAAATCCGTCTGCAACCTAACAAATGAAGCAGGGAGAAATTTAATAAATAAAGAAGTTACCCAATCAACATGAGACTCGAAGGTAGCAGAGCATGTCGCAGCATCCTCAGCCAGCGCCCATCGTTTTAATGTCCCATCACGGCTCCCAGTGAAGAGATAATCAGGCCCGTTAGAAACAGAAGACTTCAGGATGGCTAAACAATTTACGCCTGCACAATGCTGTAGAAAAGGAATAAATTTGAAACAAAGAAGGAAAGAGCAACTTGGACAAAATTTAAACGGCTATTTGACCAAAAAATTTTAGGTATGAATAAAAGGGGCCTGGTGAAGAAAAATACTAAGAACCAAGCATAAGAGAGGTGGGGTTAAATATTAAGAAGTAAGGAGACAGAGAGCTGCTATTAAACAAAAGAGAAATGTTATTTTCATCCAACTACCCAAAAGACAAGGGCATACATTACTTCTACGAACAACCTAATCAATCCCAAGGAATTGGCAGGCTTTTGAGGCACATTTGTAGAACAATATGTTTGAACTTAGAACAGTCAACAGCGCAAATTACAAGAAACAACTATGACATTTAGATGTTTGGCTGTAACAAAAGAAAAAGAAATGATGAATTCACCTTTGTGTCATCAGAATCACTAAAAACATATGTTAATCTCTTCTCTTTACGAGGCCGACTTGAATTGTTTGTGTTTCCCGTACTACCCACACGATGCATCGCGGAAACTATGACAGTACATAATTCTCAGTGTTAATAAAATAAAGGAGTTAACTGCAGAAAATGCAAAGGATTGTATTCAACTATTCGCCCATCACAGTAATAACTAAATTTCAAACATCAGAAAAACCACCCAACTTCTGTCTTCACCGATATAAAGTGAAAGTGAAAAATTAAAATTGATACATAGAATCCATTGACAATAATATAACGTTGACATTCTGTTTAAAAGTCCAAATAATTCATCAGAAAAAACAAGAAAAAGAAAATAAGGGGCATTTTAAAGTACCATTGAAAAAATTTCCATTAATGGGGACTAAAGTCTCTCTTAAAAGTAAGGCTCAGATGAAAGAAATTGGCACAGCCCAGGAGCCCATAAACTATTTAAATCCAAATCATACAATTATCCATGAGGGTCGCAGAGGATAGCATCAACCCAAACCCATTCTTTCCACAATGCCGGCATGATCAAGCAAAGGATGCATATTGCCTATCGAGTTTATTGTGGGGCCAAAAGTGAATTAAGCAAAAACCTCAATCATCAAAATAAGTCTAGAAGAGACAAAAGAGTGAACCCTCTGAAGCAAACGAATCTCTGAAACCATCCTGATGAACAGAGAAAATCATGAAAAAATGAATAGGCCTAAAAAAGGACGGACAGCAAAATTTACGAACCCGATCATTGGGTCAAGCATTCAAGGGCGCCCGGGAACATAACCAACCATGTTGAAGGATGCAGACAGTTATTTTAGAATAGAAATTTAAAACATAAGAATTTAAAATCGAGTTAAAGAAAAAGAGGATGTAATAGGAGAGAAAACGATAAGGTGCTAACCTCAATCAGTGAGAATTCGAAGCTTCCTTCAGCTTGTTTCCTACCACTGGCGAGGTTTCAACGATAGCGGGAGGCTTTTCCGAGGGGAGGAATGAGAGTGAAAATTGGGCTTCGATTTTGTTGCGGCAGGTCCTTTGACTGGGTTCGTGTTTTTCAGTCGAGGACAAGATCGTCCTTGCACGTCAAGGAAAAACTACAGAGTGGAAAACTGGAAATCCTTGCTGTAAGTTTGGGGCTTGCGTTACTATTTCAGCATTTGCTAGGGCACATGCGCTTTATAGGGAAGCGGGTATCGATTTTCGCGTGTAATTTTATGGCGGTAACAAACCAACGATTCAGTTTAGTTTAGTTTTTTTTTTTTTTTTTTTAAAGATAATGGTAAGCCAAAGCTTGATAGAGAGTTAGGTCTAGACCTCAAGGATCTAAACCATAATACACCATAATACAATGATATGAAAATAAACTAATGGCGACACGCCAATTGATCATTCAAGATCATATTTAGGCAATCTCTGGGAACTGTCGGTATTAACACAACATCTGTATCATCAGGAGCATCGTAACATCAACGATTCAGTTTGTTCCCTCCTTGCTAGCTTTTCATGTGCGTGGAGATTGGTAGTATGGTACATGGCAGGGACGGTATCATTTCGTGAGTGAACATCCCTTTACTTGTATTCATTGGATCAAATATTTCAACCAAATATTAGTATATGAATTTTTTTAATAGTAAAATGTATTAATAAAATTTTGAAATTTAGTTAACGATTAAACTTACACATTAATCTTTGGTTAAAAAATTTATCTTAGTGTATATATAAATAAGTTTATCGTTTTTCATGTTACTTTTGTTAAGTCACCTCAGATTACGTTGTTTTGAGAGTTAAAAAAATTAATCAAAAGTATTTTGGTAAAATTTATATAATAACTACATAAGCAAAAATACTAAAAAATCCTTCATTAATTCGCTTAACTCTCAAAACACATAGTTTCGGGGTGACTTGATAAAATCTTATGTCAAATGTCTATATAAATATTTGTGTGTGTCTAACTGTGTAAGTTTTGTTTATATGAAATCTGTAACAGACCACTGTATTATTTATTAATTGTCATGTCTCCGAAATCGTGTCTGTGGGTAACTTGTTGACCAAAAAACAAAGTCTCCGTGTATAACTAGTGCTCTTTCCATTTTTTTTTTTTTTTGATACACATAGTAGGGGAGAGGGATGGAGTTCGAATCCTGGACATTGGGGGAGAGTGAAGTTTCCATGCCACTGCGCTACTACTCTTTCCATCTTGGGTGTTGTGAATCATGACTCATGCGGGAATAAAATTTTGATTAAAAATCATTTGTTTTCTTTTGGAAAAAAAAAAGTATATAAAAGCCCAGATTGAGAGATTCAAGTTGAGCCAGAACAGCTACAAGCAGTTGACAAAAAAAAAAAAAAACAGCTATAAACAAACCGTGCAGGAAAATAAAAATAGACACATGTAGCCGGCAGCGAGAAAGTGAAGAAGAAGCACAAAAATATACACATGATGGATTAATTTCAGGCAAGATATTATTATGGCTTGACTTCATTAATCATGGAAGTTCATAAGTATACAGTGCCAGCATGACTGCTTTACCGGTCTGCCAACTAATCATAACTACTGTAAGTGTTTATATGATACTCCCTCCGGTCCTAATTATAAGACATAGTTGACTTTTTTTGAGAAATTAAGGAAGCTGATTAAATTAGCTTAGACTATTTTTATTTTTATTTTTTTCTTCAAACTGATTAGTTTAACTAATAAACTAATATATAATCTAAAGATGCACAACATATGAAATGATTTAGTAACTTATTTAGCTTTCTTAATATCTCCAAAGAAAATCAACTATGTCTTATAATTAAGACCGGAGGTAGTATATCCGTAACTTTCTGTGTGAAGGGACTTCATTGTTGAAAATTGGCGTCCCTTCGCACAAGGCTACAAAAGTAAGTAGGTTTTCATATCACAAGGCTACAAATGCCTTCACTCAATACTTATGCCGCCAGTTGAAAGTACCATTGCCATGATACAAAGCATGTACTCAAATGAGTGAAGAAGAGGTCATGACTAATTCTGATGGTAGAATTTTGAAAGTGATGTAGAAGAACAACCTCCCAAATTAATCATATTTCTAAAAAATGATTTTAATAGATGTAAAACCTTAAACAAAAGTAACTTAGTAATTATAATCTTTTATGGAATAATCAATCTACACACATGTCATGAGTTACATAATGTTTCTTTAAAAGAGGGGGCTTATAAGATATTGGGTTCTCCAACTTTAATTTTTTAGGTGTGGTTCTCTCAAAGATTCATACACACAAAACAAACGCTGTTCTCTTTAAATTCCACTTGTTAATTCATATCTGCCTTATTTTTAAGAGAGAATTTCAGTTAGCCCCAACGATGTTGCTTAATTTCAGTCAACTCTAAAATGATTCTGAAACATCAGTGCACCCCTTTAGTCAAAATTAAATTAAGTTCAATGGGTAAAAAGATAATCAAGTCCTTACTTTATTTGTTTTGTGAATTTTCACATTTGTCTTATAAATGGGCAAAATATTTTTAATCCCCATAGACACTTCTTTTCATTACGAGAGTTTGAAATTCCCTTAGGTTTCATATCAATGGCCTAATTTTCGTTGTCAACCCCTTATTGCATTTCTTCATTCTTATATAAATACTTACATTTTTGGGAGTTGTTAATTCACTCACGTTTCCTGTTAATCACGCTAATTTTTATTATAAATTCTCTTACCTCACATGTTTAGATGACATCAGATCGGGTGCTCGACAGTAGCATGAACACTGATAGTCCACACTAGCTAATCCAACAACCATTCAACCATTTTAAAAAATAAATTAAGGTTTTGACCCCAAAAAAAAAAAAAAAAGGGTAAAAATGGCTTCCACCTATAAAATGCAATCTTATTTTGATACATGTGAATGTAGTGAAGTTTCGTAATGTTTTAGGGCCGTTGAAAATAGGGTTAAGTATCAATTTTGTCTCTGAAATACGTGTTTAGGAGATTGTTAGGGTTTTTAACGAAGGGGCAACATTGCTCCGTTTTGATACTTCAAGAGCAACATTGCTTCTTCGAAAACCTAAGGGACAAAATTGATCCTGGGCGCGTACTTCAGAGGCAAAATTAGTACTTAACCCTTAAAAAAAAATGTCTGCAATGGAGTGAAGTGGAAATTTCTGGGTTGAGTTTCTCTCATAATCTCTTTCTCATTATCTCTAAATCATATCTATCCAATCAATCACAATACCACTTTAAATTTTCTCTCACCATCCCAATCAATGGCCCAAATAATACTAATAATAAAAATTGAGAAAGAGGATTATGAGAGAATCCTCTTCTGGTAATTTCCTTTAAAAATAAGATGGTTCCCAGCCTCAAAACGCTGTCGTTGATGGGCCCGGTGCCAACAAAACACGTAGCGCGATTTCTAACCGCAGCCGTGAAGATTCGTCACCGATCCTGATCTAGAGTCTGCCGTACGCAGGCACTGATAAATCGTGGATGGCACTCTCATCGTCGCCGGCTGCGTCGAAGGGCATAGTTGTAACAGTGCCGACTCTGGTTCTCTCTGCCTTGGTGGCCGCTGTTTTCCTCTTCTTCCTCTTGTCAACTCTCTCTTCTTGCTCTTGCCCTTCAGCTGCTGACACCCCCATTTCCAATGGCAATGGATTTCATAATGATATCGCCAGGTCTGTTAGCGGCAATACTCCCCTTTCGACGACGAAGGGGGACGTAGAGTGGTTAAAATATCAGATCCAATTGAACGGGCTTCATATGCATGACAATGTGCTCCGCAAGGGCATTAACCCGCGCACTAGGGCTCAGCAACTCCAGGATCTTAGACAGTAAGACCCGGTGATCCTATCTTATCCATCTACTGCCTATAGTTTACGCGTTTTCTCTCGACTGTAACGGCCCTGTTCTCATCTTAAATGAACCTTAGCTTAGGTCTAAGATATCTCTCCACTCATGGGCGCTCCTTTGATCTTTAGCTACACATTCCAAGTTATCCATAACAGTGGTTCGTTGTGCATATATTTTAACTGAAGCTCTGGCTTACAAGAGAGAATCAGGACAAAATCCAAATATATTAGAAATCGAGATCAAGGATGACTAAATGAATTCAAGGGATATATGGTACAGGCGCATGATACCGCAAGATTTGAGAGATTTAAGGAAGAAATGGAAGTGGGAGTTTTGGGAAACTTTTGCTAATGACGACATGCTGAGCTTTAAACTGAGTTTAGTCTGCATGATTTTGTTGAATTTGTCTGGTCGCGAGGATGTAGATTTTTACGCTGTCCCATCTTTTGTTTGTTTTCTTAATTTGCTTTTTCGCCCATTTTAATACTGCGAATTATTTGTATACATGATTCCTTTATTTCTGATGTTGTTTTTAGATTTGCAAGATGCTGAAATGATCTGCTTGGCTTCTAACAATGGCAGGATTTGTTCAAATTAAACACCACAAAGCATGTACTTCAAACCTCTATGCTGTGCCAATTTAGTTTGACACTAGCATTTTTTTGGATGCACCAATTTCATCACCGCACTCTCTAGAATAAACACTGTTCATTTTCATCACGATGTCTCTTGAGAACTGCTCTATTCTGTTTTTCTTAGCTTACTAATCCAAAGACCTCAAAGTGGTGTTTTTGCTTAGTTAATTTGTGCACAGTGATGCAATTGTTGTAATTTTAAAGTTCAATTTATGTTGCATGAATTATATGGCATTTCTTCTGCTTACAGATTTAAGGGCATATCACATTATGAGGGACCTGAATCAGATAACCACACCGCATTGCCTTGCCCAGGGGAACTCCTGGTTGAAGAGCACCACAGCAACTATGGTGAACCCTGGGCAGGTGGAAGAGATGTGTTTGAATTTCTTGCTCAGTCCTCTCAACTCAAACCAGATTCCCGTGTCTTAGAGATTGGTTGTGGTACTCTCCGAGTTGGCTTGCATTTTATTCGGTTCTTAACTCCAGAACACTTTCATTGCCTTGAAAGGGATGAGCTCTCCCTTATGGCTGCATTTAGGTATGAACTTCCCTCCCAAGGCCTCTTGTTTAAACGCCCTTTGATTGTGAAGGGGGAGGACATGGATTTCAGTAAGTTTGGCTCTGGAGTTATGTATGATTTAATATATGCTAGTGCCGTATTTCTTCATATGCCTGATAAACTCGTTTGGGTTGGGCTGGAGAGGTTAGCCACTAGATTGAAACCTTATGAAGGACGAATATTTATATCACATAATATAAAGTTCTGTTCACGACTGGGGGGAGAGGAATGCACAAAGAGGCTTACGAGTTTGGGGCTTGAGTATATTGGGAAGCATACTCATGATAGTTTGCTGTTTAATCACTACGAGATATGGTTTGAATTCAGGCGCTCGAAAGCTTAATTGCAATATAAGCTCAAGAAGTAGCTCCCAATGGTATAAGCGCACTCATTGAGCCTTTGCTCTGATTGCCATTTAGCGGACAATTAAATGATACGTTTGCTGGGTAGTAAAGAGTTGACATGTCTTTTGGTAATTGGCACATCTTATCGTGTAGGCAAATGAACTATTTTGCCCGCACCTAGATAATAGAGAATGATCATCGTGATTTTGACCAAGAGTCCACAGAAAGCAGGGAAAATTGAGTCATGAATTCTGGTGATATGCTGGAGAGGATAGCCCTTTTCTTTTCTTTTTTTCAAATTTGTTAATTCTATTTGGAGATTGATATAAAAGATGTAATTTAGCTTTCATTATATTTCTCAACTGATTGTTGTTAATTCTAAATCGTGTAATGTAGTGACATTGAATGAATTATATCTAGGTGTTACTGTAACCTTTCATTGTTTTTTTTTTTTGGTTTTGTTTTGTTTTTTTTTTTTTTGTAATTTAACATTTTAATAATTGTTTGTATAAAATCCTAAATATGAATCTTCAAGTTTCATGTAACTGCGGAGCAGATGAGTCAATAGATGAATAATAAGCCAGGGAAATAGTTAGTGGGGAGAAATCCATTAATATAAATCTCTCGAGTATTTGTTCACTGGGCCTTTCAGCACTGTTGCTCCTTTAGTTTAATTGCACCATCAATTGGTAAAAGGTAGGGGACTGATGCCGAACCCATCCAAAACTTTTTTTATAGCAAAAAAAAAAAGGAAAAAGTTTGGAAGCAAAGTTTACTTAGGGTGTGCATGGTAACACTCCCGGAATGGCTTTTTTCTTAATTTTTGTGCCCCAGAACAAAAATGGATGGGAATTGTGTTTGGTAAATCCGGTTTTTTTTAAGCTCCCGGGATGAACCGGTTTATTTTTTTATGCTGGGGAGTAAAAATAAGAAGCTAAAAATTTTAGCTTCTCCACAGAATGAGAATTTATTTTTCCTTATTCTCTCCTCATTCGCTCGATAACCTCCAGTGTCTCTCAACTCACGCGGCGTCCTCCTCCTCTCAAGCGATAAACCTCAATCTCATCAGTGTCTCTCGCGGCGTCCTTCCTCCAGTCTCGGCTCCTCCTTTATCAGTCGCCTCCTCCGTGGCTCTATCTCAAACTCTCAGAGTCTCCTCCAATCTCAGGCTCTCGGCTCCATCTTGGGCTCTCCGATTCTACTCCGTCGACGCAACTTACTGAGGTACTCGATTCTTTCTTTGATTTTCTTGCTTCTCCTATGTCCATAGTGCTTTTGGGTGGTTTTGGCTTGGGTTCGATGGTCACATTTTGAAAACCCTAATAATCCTATTTTAATCGAATTTTATTTGGTTCATAATTGAATTTTTGTTCTGTTTCTGGAAATTTGTTGGTTACCAGTGCCTGTGTAATCTTCTTCTCTAATTGAATTTTTGTTCTGTTTCTGGAATTTGTTGGTTACCAGTGCGGCGTCCTCCTTCATAATTGAATTTTTGTTCTGTTTCTGGAATTTTATTTGGCTTGGGTTCGATGGTCACATTTTGGCTTGGTAGATCAATGCATGGCCTTGATTCTCATTTCTTCACTTTTATCAATGCCTCCTTTAAGGTTGCAGGCTTTTGATTGATTGGATAAATGGAGTGTATAATACTCACTACGTTGTTCTATGCCTGGTTTTCGCACCTGTCTTTTTTTTTTTTTTTTTTTATAATTTCTTAATGGTGTACAAGTCCCTTTCTAAATGACAGATGAAATAGGAAATTCAAGCTCAGGAAACCCGGTAAGAAATGATAGAGAAAAGAAAATGATATGTTCAAAGGGAAAGTGGAATAACCTTCCTCATATTAGAAGAAAGATATCTGATTTCTGTTCTTCTCTTATGTAACCTTGGGTAATTAATTTGCAGCATCATAGTTTGCTTGGTTGTAGAGAAACCCAAGGATTTTTATAGATGCTGTGTCCGTGGTAATGGTTTGGGAAAACATAATATTCATGCCTTTTAATGGTGTTCTGATCATGGTATATTTGAGTGGGTTTTCATCTAAGATTTCCTTTTAGATTGGGCTTATATGCCGCATGTTTGATCACTACTTTTTCCCCACTGTTTGTTTTTAGTAAGGAGAATGGCATCTCAAGGGTTCACAGCAAAATGGACTGATAAAAACACAATTATTTTTGTTAATTTGATGGTTGAGGAAGTAAAAAAAGGAAATAGAACAACCTCTACTTTCAGCAAGAAAGCATGGAATAGCATGAAAGATGAATTTACAAAACAAACAGGGCTTGTTTACTCACTTCCTCAACTGAAAAACAAGATGTGTAAACTTAGAACAGAATATTCAAGTTTCAAGAAATTACTAAACACATCTGGTTTTGGTTGGAACACTGTTTTGAAAACTGCAACAACCGAGGATGCATCTTTATGGGATGTCCATATTAAGGTAACTTTTAACATAGCATCCTATATACTTTTTTATAAATTTGTTGATTTTTTTATAACAGTGTCAGGTAAATCTTTTGTACAGGACAATCCTCAATGGGAGAAATTTCGGAAGAATGGCCTTCCTTATTGGGAACAGTTAGTCGACATATTTGGGGATGTATATGCAAGTGGAGATGGAGGCGTGGGAAATGCTGAGGCACACCTTGTTTCAGATGGAGATGGAGATAATAATGACAGTGCTGTTGAGACGACCAGCCCTGTACGACACAGACATGAATATGAAGAAGATGAGCATATGCTAAATGATGAGTTATTTGCATCTGAACCTGTTGAGACGCCCAATCCTGTACTACATAGACAAGATAGGACCCCAAATGCAAAGCGTAGAAGACGTAGTGGGAATAAAGATGAGCATATTGTAATGGCATGTCAAGCCATTCAGGATCTGGTTAAAATTAGACAAAAGCAATGCGACGATAATATTACTAATTCTGCTAGTGCAAAAGTGAATGAGGATCCATACTCAATTGAGGCTGCAATGGATGTATTGAATGACATGGTGGGATTGGAGCGTGAAGCGTACCGCAAAGCAGTTGATCGAATGGTTGAGAGCCAAGCTTGGAGAGTGGCCTTTATAAAGGCTCATCCTGAGATGAGAGCTTCACTCATATAAATTCTTAAATGAATTCAATTATGTTGCAACTTTTTAATTGTGTCTTTGTTTACTTGTGATTTTCCTTATGACTATGATGTGTTTAATTTTGTCTTTGTTCAATGGCATTGAAGACCACAATTTAATTTTGATTTTCCTTATGACTATGTGTTTAATTGTGTCTTTGTTTAATGGCATTGAAGACCATAATTTAATGATAATTTGTATTGATGCAGTATTCTCATGGCTGGTACTCATATCGATGACGAATCGTTAGATGAAGATCTTGTTATATCAAACTGGATTAATATTATTATTAATGATTCAATATATACCAAAGAACCAATAAGAGATAGTAGCCTGACAGGTGCTGAATGGGTTGTGGAACTTAGATTTGGCCACTCAGATAGAATATATGAGGCATTTAGAATGGAAAGATTTGTGTTCAACAAACTTTGTGCATTGATGACACAAAAAGGCTGGTTAGCAGATAGTAGATATGTTAGGGTTGATGAACAATTAGGAATTTTCTTGTACTTGATTGGACATGGGAGTTCAAATAGGAATGTTTGTGAGAGATTTCAGCGCTCAGGGGAAACAATTAGCAAGTATTTCAGCAAAGTGTTGAAAGCGATGCTTCAATTAGCTCATGAAATCATTAAACCACCTCCTCTAGATATGATTCCAAAGGAAATTAAGGACAATCCTAAACATTTTCCATACTTCAAGGTAAGTTTTTCTTATGCATTTACAATTTTTTTTCTTATGCATTTACAATTTTTTTTAAATATTATTATTATTTCAGTTTTTTTTTATAAAATATTTTTCATTGTAATATTTCATTTTAAATATTAGGATTGCATTGGCGCAATAGATGGCACTCACGTAAGTGCTACATTACCTGAGAATAAGCAAATACCATTTAGAGGCAGGAAACAAATTACAACCCAAAATGTCATGTGTGCATGTTCCTTTGACATGAAGTTTACTTTTGTGTATGCCGGATGGGAAGGATCTGCAAATGATTGTCGCGTTTTTACTACTGCGCTTGAAACTCCTAGGTTGGAATTCCCCCATCCCCCACCAGGTATACGATGAGTTTGTACAGCAAAGTGAATGACATTTTCCTTAAGTTTCCCATTTGATTGTCCTTATTATTATTATTGCAATTTTTTTTTGGGTAAATTTCTGTCAATGTGTAGGAAAATATTATGTCGTTGATTCTGGATACCCAACAAGGGATGGTTATTTAACACCATTCAAAGGAGAGCGCTACCATTTGAATGACTATAGAGGAAGGAGAAATCAACCTAGATCAACGAAGGAGTTGTTCAACCATAGGCACTCTTCTTTGAGAAATGTAATCGAACGATCATTTGGAGCTTTGAAGAATAGGTTCCCAATTTTACGTAAAATGCCTCCATTTGCATTTCGGAAGCAAGCTCTCATTGTGATTGCATGTTGTGCAGTACATAACTTTATTAGGGATCATCAGATAGCAGACAAAAATCTAGCACATTATGCAAATCCCAACATGACAGCAGCAACCCATACATCTGCAGCTATAGATGATGAAGGCCCTTCAGATCGAGTGGCTGAAATAAATATTATTAAGAAAAATATTGCAAACCAATTAGCTAGAGACAATCAGTTGCCCCCAATATGATGTTGATAGATTAAGAGACATATTCGAAGTACATTGGAGATTTGTCATATTTTTTTGTTCAATTCAACATCAATTATTTTTGCTTTAAATTATTGTGGTATCGTGAAAATTTAGTTGAGTCATGTGACTAATGTAGATATATTTATTTATTTATTCATTTGTATAATTAATATTAAGGTAATAATATGGATTTAAAAAATTCGAGCAAACGTTAATAAATACATTATTTTTTTACCGTTGATGAAACCTGTAAACAAAAAATGAAAAAAAAAATATGTGTATTGTATAATTCTAATTATTGGAATAAAAATAAAAATGTGTTAACAAACATAAATTTGATTCTCAGAATGAAAAAAAATAATGTGTTACCAAACGTACTTCTGATTCTCGGAGTAAAAATAAAATGAGTTAACAAACGTCATTCTCATTCTCAAAACTCTTCCATGGCACAGAATGAGAAAAAACTCATTCATCTCAGAAACAGTGCCAGGGAAGAGAATGGTTGCCATGCACAGCCTTAGAGATTGGGAGAAAGCTTCATATACCTAAAAAAGGACATTTGATGATTAAAACCAATGTGGTTGTGGTTTAGTCTAGCAAAATTAATCCTTCACAACGTATTGACATTTGAAATAATATGATGGCATATAATAAAAGGGACTAGCGAACTAAGATCTGAAAGGAGATGCCAAAAAAATTTTTGGTCTGAAAAAATAAAAAATATAACCCTGTACTGTACTTAGTAGCATGGTAGTGAAAACGTAGATTTTACCTAAAAACGGAAGGAGAATGAAAAATCGTGAAACGTAAAATCGTAACGTAGTAAAATCGTAAAAAAATCGTAAAAACTTAAAAACGTTTAGAAAAGTAGTAAAATCGTTTTAATGAAAAAAAAATGGTAAAAACATAAAATCGCAGTGATAAAACAGTACTCTCTGCAGCTGCAAGAGCTAGTGCTAGCCAATTGATTTGGATCAAATAAACGACGCCGTTGCCTGGGGAAAATCCAATATCAAACATTTGAGGGCGGAGAATGAGAAAATGCTAGATCAAGCAAAGTCTGAGCCGCCGTGGAATCAAGGATGGCTGGAGTTCGCATCTTAACCAAGTCACAGTGCCGCTCAATCTTCTCCACAGCTCAGGCCCATGCCTCCTGGATGGAGAAGGTTAAGGGAGTCTTCACAGGCAAAAAGACCACCTCCGATTCCAACGAATCCGAAATCAGCTCCGATTCGTTCACGCTCCTCCGTGAGTTCCATTACCTGTTTACCATTTAATACCTCGCCTTTTTGCTATCTTACTTAATTCATGATCACATTTTCTTAATTTATGAAGGATTTGCTGATGAAATGAAGAAAGCAAGAAGAGTGGGGGCGTTCAAGCAGTATATGGTTGGTCGAAGTAGTGAAGCGACCTTTTCTGATGCGTTCGAGAAACAGGAAGCGATAATTCGATGTTTAGCAGGTTTTGACCCTACTGGAGAGGTTATTTCCCTTCTTTTCCTTTCTTTTATTACTCAGTCGTGACGCCTTCTCTTCCTCCTCCTCCTTCTTATTCTCGTATTCCTGTATGTTTTTACGTCGGGACCATCAGCCTATGAGCCAACGCTTATACTTGAAGTATTCGTTATGTTAATAGGAGACTGCTTTCAATTTCAAATTTTCTCTTGGATTTCACACGTCAGTCATCTTAGTAGGTGCCTACTAATGTTGTGTGTGTGTGTGTGTGTGTGTGTTTTTTTTTTTTTTTTTAAAAAAATTTGCAATGCACTAAGATAGAATAGAAAATCTGCTTACAGGTATTAACCCTTCAGGAAAACAGCCATAGTAACGCATGAAATTCATTGTCTAAAACTTCTTTGGGGTGCACCCGTCACTCACTTGCGGCCCACAATGTTCCTCGCTCCAAACATCATTTTTGAACATTTGGCATCATCTAATTGTCTTACATGATTGAAATTTATGTTCTTGATGAATTTATGCTTTGATTGTTTATTTATCTATAAATTTGTTGACAGTTCTACTGAACCTAAATGTCACCTTGTTATTTCTCATTTTCAGAATCTCGAGGTTGTTCAAAAACAAGAAGCAGCAAAGCATTGTAATTGCACAATATCTGATGTAGAAAATGCACTTTCGAAGTTTACTTGGGCTAAAGAAGCTCAAAAGAAGATAGAGAAGCTCAAGGAAGAAGGAAAACCAATGCCAAAAAGCATTGCTGAGGTTGTATAACTTGCAGTTTATTACAGCCTCATGCTCCAAATAAAAAGAAACAATATAAGCCTTGCTGTGTTTTTTGTTTGCACACTGATTATTATTGTTGATATATGTTGGGAACGGATCAATCTTTTCTGTACAAAATTAGCCACAAAATATGCCTGGTTTATAAATACTATTTGTTAGAATTTGTTAAAAATCTGCTTGTTGGCTTTGTCAATAATCATAATTGTAAGAAAAAATGTGTTGATGATTCTCCTGGTGCTAGTATTGATGCTGATTTTGAGCATGTCCAAATATGCATTTTATGATCTCTAGGTGCAAAAGCTGGTGGGTTCAAATCCATTGGATTTGGCTAGGTCCAACTTGGCCAAAAATGGACAAGTTAGTAGGAATGCGCTCTGTCCATGTGGTTCCAAGAAGCGATACAAACGGTAATTTGGCTCTGTTCTCAGATTCTGTGTGTGATAAAGGGTTTTTCAAATTTACATATATCTTAATTCTCACGCAATGGTTAAAATTATGCTAAAGAAACAATATTGACCATCTGTCATTCTATTTTAATTGTATTATTTTGGAACCTGGTGTTTTCCCCATTGCTTCCATGATGAATTTAGTTTTTGAATATGAACTTTAGAGCGGTCCGAAAAGAAAAGAATATGCATTTGAGAGTATAAAATCCGTCATGTAATGGTAGATGGTAAACTCTTAGACAGAACACAAAGGTAATAAAAGCAGACATGGTTAATAAAATCTGTTTTCCCCCAATTATTTAGTTCTATTCTCTACTGAAAAATAAACGCTCTGTTGGACTTGATTCGGTATGTCAATGTGAACAGATTTTCTAGATTGATCGGCTGATACTTCTCTGTTTCTTTATTGATGAAGGTGTTGTGGAAAGGATTGAAGTAATTCCGGAGTTACCTATTGATAGTGGGGGAGAGACTCCAGGTTCTGGTTTTTAGGATCCCAAAATACTAGAATCTTCAATGGGACAAACCAGCGGATGCGCAATACTGCCAGCACCCTCGCAGGAAAATTTTCTAATTTTTTGAGGTGCGGTTATGAATTGATGGAAAGAGATTTTGATGAGTTAATTGTTGGTTCCCTTGTAAGGATAAGGCTATATACATCTTTCCCTTCCTAGATCTCATATGGTGGGAGCTTTGTACACTGGGCTTGTTGGTTCCATTGTCTCCTCCACTCATCTAAAAAAAAGTGGGGAAGAAAAGCTTAATGATACTGTTTTTGGTGATAGGCATACTGATATCTTGTTGCTATGCCTCCCGGTTAGTTCTCATGGCTCATGGGGATCTCGTTAAGGCGCAAACAGAATTCTCTTTAATTTTCACCTTTATACTACCCATCATGCTTTCATTTTTATGCCGCGTTAAGAAGAAGATATAAATAAGTACTTTGATTTTATGCCGACTCAGCAGGATTGGCGTGGGATCGGACATTGGAAATTTCAATTTGCCCTTCCTCTAACAAAACTATAAGAATGGTAAAGGGGAAAGGGACTACATTTGACATTTTCATTAGCAATTAAATTCGCCACTTATTTCAAAAGCTTGCATGTAACGACTATTTTTTAAGTTGTATAATTAATCAAGGGATGTGGTTGAAAAAAAGAAAAGAAAAGGAGAGAAAGAAAGAAAATAAAAAGAGAGAAAAATGGCATGAGCAGGGCTTAAAAGTCAATACGTAACTTGTATCGAAACATGATTTCAGGGCATGCTTTTTGTGTGAGAATATCAGTCCACCCTATTTCTTGCATTTTACATGACATTCGCATTCCCCATTCCCAATATCTTCTTCAAATAACCGCCTGATAGCCTAGTTAACATATGTATCTTCTTCGGCGGAGCCTCTACTTTTAAACATCTTTAAAATTTCATCAAGTCACAGCTTTTTATTGCTCATCAGAGTTTGATAACTTGTTCGTTTGGGCTTCAAAGTTATATATGATTCTGAGAATATTTTCACTTGACTGAAATATACCTTTTGGAGCTAGTAACAACTAACGATGACATCTTGGAATTTCTTTTTACTTCAATTTTGGTCATTAGACAGACACACATCTAATCCTCAGTCATGACCGACATTCAGTCACATAACTCTTCATGATAACTGCTAGTCCATAACAAGTAAATCTTAAGCAGAAACGATTGTCAGTTTTTTTGTCCATTTGGTACCCAATCAGAGTATTTGGGATTCAGGATTCTCCGCTGATAATATCCACCCGTAGTTCGTGATGGACACAATCCAAAAGGAAAAATGGGATGGTGAATATTCTGTCATAAGAGAAAATGGCCAGATCGGATATATTGATTACAAAAATGATGAATTTGTATCTTGTAATGAAGTCAATGAGGAAGATCCAGTTGTTATTTGCACCATTTCAATCAGTAAATGGAATACCTCAATCTATACTGGTTGGAACCACTTCTAAATGTTCAATCACCATAAAGAACACCACGAGTGGTCCAGTAGAACTATGGGGTGTCAACATTGTCTGCTCTAATCCTGGCCTGCAGACTCATTTACCCTGTCCCTGATAGAACCACCAAGTCGTGGCTTCATAGAGGCATTATTTTTCAAATAGAGTACTTCAGAGATATGAGACTTTGACCATATGGTTATCTTGCAAACCAGAGGAGATAGGAATGCACACATCCATTTTGCATTTCGATGTGGGACGACACAAGGGTTGAACGTGTTGTTTTTGTGTTGGCCGAAGACAAGGTCTCCCAGTCTCTTGCTGCTAACAAGCCATCATATGCTAAATTTCCCAGAACAGAACAATTAGCCCCTGATGAGTCTCTTAGTTTTCCACGTTCTTCAAGGACGAAGGAAAAGCAAAGGTGGTATAATTTACCCGAATATGTGATTCCCCAGAATGTTAGAGAGATACTGGAGAATAAACAACTGCCGGAAATTCTTTCTGAAGGCTTGACAAGAGAAAATTATGCCGTGTACTTCAGCACGTTACTAATCATGGAAGAACTACAGTTAGAGGTAACTAGGAATTCTTCCAAGGTTAAGTCACAATTATTAGCTACCACCTTGTTGTATGTTGTTTGTATACTCTAATTTCATTTGTTTGCTTAAGAACGAAATAAGACGCTATGATATGAAGGGTGTTTCCATAAGGAAGAAAGGGAATCACTCACTGGCTCTTGAAGTTACTGGGCTTGCTGAGAGAAGGCCTTCCCTTGCTCATGGTGATAAAGTTTACGCAATGCTTGCCTCTGGGAGTGCAAATAAGGGTACTTCTTGTGAGGTTTGTCCTTTATATGTTGTTAACTCTTAGAAATTGACAACAATCCAGCACATTTTCTCTCCCCTTTTATCTATTTTTGGTTCAAAATGTGCATAGAAATGAAGTTATAGAGGAAAATGTGCATATCAAAGTGTAAGGCAAATATCAAAGAAATTCTTGTTTTATCCTTAAGAATTTGTGATTTAATTGAGAATTGATAATTCCTTCCTCTTTTGTAGGAAGGTGGAGACAAGTTTTGAAGCTCTATAAGAATCAAGAAACAAGAAAAGAAAGAAAGGATGTGAAGCAGTGCAAAATTAGAAGAACCTGTACAACTAGCCGCAGCAAGTGTGCAACTGGCCGCAGCAAGTAGTGTTCTGTGTCACTGGCCGCGGCCAGTCGTGAAAAAGTGCTGAAAGTACAGCTGCGCGTTTTCTCATTTCAGAAACAGAAAAACCCTATTTAACCCAAAGGGAAGGGCCGAAAAACACACTCTTGACTTAAGGAAACAAGTGGGCACACAAGGAAAGAGCTTGGGAGGAAGATTTGGAGCATTTTGGAGGCTTGGGTACTCTTCTCAAGAGAGATTTTGGGGATTTCACCTTGGTTCTTCCTCTTTTTCTCTCCTTTCTTCTTAGTTTCTTCATGTATTCAGTTTTTTTACTTAGAATCTCTTTGTATTTGAACATGAGTAGCTAAACCTTTCATTCTAGGGTTCTTTTACCCTTTTGTATGGATTAATACTTGAATATTCCTCTCTTTTAGTAGATAAATATATATGTGTGTTGATTTCAACCTTGGTTTAATGCTTCTAAGTGATTGGCCTCCATTTAAATGATTTATTCACATAGGTTTTGACTCGAGAGAGCTAATCTAGGTGTAGAACTTGATTGAAATCATGCTTGTCTTGAAGTTTACTTGATAAATGGATGGTTTGTTGGTAAAATAGAGATATGTTTACTAACCTTGCATTGTCACATTAGGGTTGTTGCTTAAATATTGATTCTCACTAATTGTAGCAAGAGATTGTGCATTTTAATGAGAAGAGAAACTTGATTTTGACTTGAGAGAGCGTTTCAAGTGTTTTTGAACCCTAGACTAACACATATATGTATTGAAATGCTACTAGAGAGGAAGTTAACCAAGTTTTATGAAATGCAAAAGGGGAAGAAGAATCCTAGGCTCCATTTTTCTTGAAGTCAAAAGTCATTCTCCTTTAGCAATTTTTAGTTTTAGAAAAAGTCTTTAAAAATTCTCATTCTACATGAAAACTTTGTTCTAGCTCAACTAGATTGAATTCACTAAGCCTCTTGTTTGACCAATTTGTTAAACAAATCCTCGTGGGAACGATACTGTACTTATCACTTTATTACTTGCGAAACTCGTACACTTGCGAGGCGAACATATGTCTATCTAGGGATATATTTACCGAGTTCAAGCTGATGAATTGCTTCTCAGATTTCCTAATGAATTCCATGCCAGTCAACAAAATGGGAACTTGTATGATATTAGGTTAGCCTGCAATAGAATAAACATGAGGAGGATGTATCAAGCTGTTCAAGCAACAGACAGTTTAGATCACATCCATATGGTGCTCTTTCCATCAGAATCTACCAATAGGCGACTGATCAGAGCAAACCCTTTCATTCCTTTCACTTCTGGACTTAACAAAGAGCAGAAGCATTCTGTTGAAGCGATTCTTAGATGTAGAGGTGGTCCTCCTTTCGTTCGTTATATATGGGCCTCCAGCTACTGGTAAAACAATGACTCTGGCGTAAGCAATTTTACAGATGTATGGTATGAGAGAGGATACGCGCATTGTAACGCCTCATTTTCAATACCAAAATCTTGGCCAAAATATTAGTAACACCTCCAAATATAGGATATTCAACACTCAAAAACATATTTACAATATGGCCAAAGGTAGAAATCCATTTATACAGGGCCAAAATAAATCCAATAAATAAGAGTTATTTTAAAATGCGGAAGTCTTTTAGGTTCATGGCAAATAAAATAACACAACATAAACTAAAGGAGTACAGAAGAGCCTACAAAGCTCACTCCATGGATGCATTCCCTTGATCTCTACTAAGATATTCACCTGAAAATTGTTAATATGGGATGAGATTTCCACATCTCAGTAACTACTGAATATTTCTACCGTACACGAGCAAATAATATATGACAAAAAGTATGGGCTGATTTCAAATATATATATAGATTCCAAAATTTCTCATACAAAATAATTTATACAAATAGTCATCAATATAGAAGGTAATAAAACATATATACCTCAAAAGTTCTTATCTCATGTCTTTACAGAATATTCATCATTATATCAAATTCTTGAACTGTTCAGAAATGCATTATGCAGTATGCAGCCTCCCTTATACCACCTCCATCCGTATACCGCTGACTGGAGCCATAGGCTAACACATAGTCCAATAGAAACTCATTCATTTGACTGAATTGTTCCAAGCTCACCAAAACTTAAGATACACCCGGCCAAAGGTATATAGCTTAAATCTGGACTATGGCTCCCCTCCTTTAAAATAACTAAGGAGGTGTCACATGTCCCACAACTCCAATGAAATCCCGGCCAGAGGAAAACATGGAAGATGGGGCCCTGAAACAAGTACCATCCACTGTGCACCGAGTGGTGGCATAAATCATTCTTATCATTCAAATCCCTCCTTACTCCACCCATCATAATACAACCGCCATGATGAATATGTTCACTCAAAATAATGCATTATTATACCATAAAGTTTTATACATCAATATGTGTATTTATGAATAGTAAATACTATGCGTATCTGTGAATAGTAAAATACTATGTGTATATGTGAATAGTAAAATACGGTATATATATACATGAATAGTACATACGGTATGTATACGTGAATAGTATTATGAATAGTAAATACAGTATACGTGAATAGTAAAGGTGAATAGTAAAATGAATAGTAAATACGGTATACGTGAATAGTAAAATGAATAGTAAATACGGTATACGTGAATAGTAAAAATGAATAGTAAATACGGTATACGTGAATAGTAACGTACGTATAAATAGTACCTCTGCAGATCTGGAAATCAAAGTTCCCACACCAGATCTTAAAACCATAAATATTTTCTAAATATTCTTGCCAAAATAGTAAACAAACAAATTTATAATCATACATAATTCACAAGTATAAGGAAGAATATTCAGAGTTACCTGTTACTTGCTAATACCCGAATCACCAACCAGCTATTATAAGACTCTCCAGCAAATATCTCTCTACTCTCTCTCTACCTCTCTCTATGGCTCTTAGAAGTTGTGAAGAATGAAATGAAATGGAAGGTCTATTTATAGTTGGAAAATGGGTCTTTAAGTGTAATTTTCGTTTCTGGGTCGTTTTACGTAATTTTAACAAAAATATAAAAAGAAGAACCCGTGAACCTCTCAGCCGCCTCGTGAAAAATTTTGAAAATTTTTAATAATATTTTAATATTTTAATAATATAATATATATTATTATTTAAATAATAAATTATTATTGAGTGGGTCCCGCGGCCAAAATTTTCAAAACTCACGAGAGTTTCTGTCGGCAGAGGAGAAATAATTTGACGTGGGTCCCACATGAATAGTAAATACGTATTTTGGAATAGTAAATACCGTATTTTTAAATAGTAAATACGTATTTGTGAATAGTGAACACTATTCATATTTCACAAATTTCAAGTATTAAATACGTATTTGCGAATAACATATATATATATATATATTTTTTTAAATACGTATTTGTAAATAGTAAAAACGTATACGTGAATAGTAAATACTATTCACGGGGCCCACAAAATACTGATTTCAAATTTATTACTTTCCAAAAATAGAGCCTACTAGTCTTCCCAAAATAGGTTTATGTTCAAGATATTAGATTCAAAATTCAGGATGTTACACGCATTCTTGTTTGTGCTGCTTCAAATAGTGCAGCTGATCACGTTCTTGAGAAGCTTACCAAGAATTTTGCTGCCAAAATAATAGATAATGAGATTTTTAGGCTGAATGCTACAAGTCGTCCTTTTGATGATCTACAACAAGATTACGTTCGTTTTTGCTATTTTGAGGATTGCATTTTCAAGTGTCCACCACCTGATGTCCTGAGGTGTCACAGGATAATCATATTTACTGGTATCAGCTCTTATTTGCTTCAGTCAGGAGTCACTCGTGGCCACTTCTCCCAAATATTTTTGGATGAGGCAGGTCAGGTTTCAGAACCTGAAACCATGGTTCCTATATCAAACCTTGTTGAAAGAGAAACTCTGGTTGTCCTTTCCGGAGATCCTAAGCAGCTTGGTCCTGTAGTCCACTCTAGGAATGCAGAGAACTCTGAACTAGGAAAATCTTTTTTGCAGAGGCTGCTTGAATATAGATGTTATCGCAATAAGCATGAAAGTTTTGTGGTAAAACTACTGAGAAATTACACAAGTCATCCGGCAATATTAGGCCTACCTTCCAAGCTCTTTTATGAAGGCAAGCTACTAGCATGTAAAGAAAACAATTCTTTCAAGTGTGCTCAATTGGACTTCCTTCCCAACAAAGAATTTCCAGTTCAATTGATTGGAGTTCAAGGATGTGACGAGAGAGAAAGAAACAACCCTTCATGGTTTAACCGAACTGAGGCAAGCAAAGTTGTTGAGCTCATCAAGAAGCTCATAGATGGCTCGGACACAAATCAGTGTGAGAAAGGGGTAATCACACCTTATCGCCAGCAAGAGGTGAAGATTAAGAATTTACTTGAAAGCTGGGATCTGCTAGATGTTAAGGTTGGGAGTGTTGAACAATTTCAAGGACAAGAGAGGGAAGTCATCATAGTGTCTATAGTTAGATCTACATACAGACACAACAAATTTGACAGAACCTATAGTCTGGGATTTGCATGTAACCCAAGGAGATTTAATGTCACAATCACTCAAGCCAAGTCACTACTTTTGGTGGTCGGTGTAACACCCTACTGTTCTGAGCCCAGAACAGAATGACATCTTAACCTATTATGTATTCTGATGTACTATTTAATAAAAATTTAAACCATTGGGTTAGGTTTGTTCTTGAAAATAAAAGCCCTTTTTATTTAGAGAGTTCAAAATCATTTTAAAATTCGAATGGGCTTTTCTAATAGATTTAAAACTTTGGAAACATTTTAACAGTGGTTCAATCTTTCATTAAAACTACATCATACTTAAGGATTAATCAGAGTATTCCCTTATTTCTCCATTTAATCTAAAGCTCTACCAAAACATTTATCATAATTTGGGCTTGTTATATACATGCCCGCCCTGCAGCAATCGATAGCAACATATATGAATCTTGACTACTTCTATGAAACCATGTGTATCTAATTAAATATATACATCCCAATAGCCACATATGGCTTTCTCAAAATAATATCCAAGTCATAAGGAAATATAACTATCCATATACAAAAGCGAAACTATATGTTTCAGTCTGCATCATAAACTCCACCTTCTTCTCAAGACCAAACAATATCTACGCCTTGCCTTTTCCACCTTGCCTACCAATCTGCCCATATCCTGGATTTATGGAAGGCTCTGAGATTCAAATGAATGAATTCCAGAGTAACAGGTTAATCTCAAATTCTAGCATATGCAATACATGTAAATTTAACCAAACAAAGTAGTCTACACAGCATATAAAGCATTCAAATTCAATTCAAATTCAAACGACAAGTATTACATACCAAAGCAGCTTGTAATACAAGTAAATCATAAAATGATTTCAAATACCTTAGCGCAAGGAAATTCATTTTATTAGGTAATTCAATACCAAAATACTGAATGCACTAGGCCCTGCCTAGCCACCGGGAAGTTAGCCCCATGGTCGGCCCTTCTGCTCAATCGAGCCATGAGTGGTGCTGGCCCCATACAGGCGGGACATACAAATATGGCATACACAAACATATATAGCTATGCAAAGAGTGTGAGATTAGAGTTACTACCTGTTGGTCTTACCGACAAAACCCCTTCCACCAGATTCTTATCACTATGCTTGTCCTTCAGGCACGGCGATTCTCAGGTCCTATAATTAACATTTACATATAGAAGTGGGTCACTAACCAATTCAATCATAATTATAAATTCAACTTCTCTAGACCCAGCCCCAAAAATACTTGTCTTTTAATATCCTTATGACTAGGGATGTATACTCATTGAGACTTATTTAATTAGATACTACTCACTATAAGATAATTATCATCTCAGCCATTTAACCTTGCATTTTATCCAAAGAAACCTTTACTTTAAAGGTTTAACATAATTAACAACTTATATGACTTTTTAAGTCTTATCAAAAATCCAGCCTTCAACTTTTCTGAGAATTTGGAAAATTCATAACTTGACCTATACAACTCCAAATGGAGTGATTCCAATTTCTACTTAATCCTTGATAAGTCTATTCCCATAAATTAAAGTCACCAAGTTGATTTATGACTGAGAAAAACTCCCAAAATTCAAAAACATAAACCCTGTCCAGAAATTCTTCAGATTTTCTGACTAAACTTTGAGAAACCATAACTTCTTCAATTCTTATCGGAATTCGACGAATTACCTATCAAATTAAACCTCTATGAGTCTACTATTTAAATGGAAAATTTCACAATTTTATGATTTTGTTTGATCTGTCCGAAATATCACGCCATTTTGCTGTTCCTGATGCATACCAGAAATTTTTCAGGTTTTTGGCTCAACTTCTGAAAATCATAACTGGAGTTGTAGACCTCCGATTTAGGTGAACCAAAGCTTATTTTAAATCTTAAGGAGTGTACTTTCTCCTGTAAAAATTTCAGATTAAAACTCAAACTTTAACTTATGTAAACGCCATGGAAATGACCCCCTGTTTTCAGACTTCTACACAGAATCGCTCAGCAACATTTGCACTTCCAATTCTTGACTTAGATCTCTTAAAAACCAGACCATATGTGCAATAACAGACATGCATGACCTATGATCATTGTGTTCAAGTGCATTTCTTTCGAAGCAACAAACTCTTATATCAGCAATAACCAATTACAAATAATTAGCATGTGCATGTAATGCTTAGCTTCAAGTGTTAACCATCTAGAACCAAACACATGCAACCAAAAGCTTTTAAACATTCTCTGTTTTTGACATTTAAATCAGAGCACGCATGCAGAACCCAAAGCTTGACTTCTAAAGCTTTGAAACATAAAAACCAACACGCAGAAGAGGTTCAAAAGTCACCTTGAGTTGATTCTGATTTGCATGCAACTTCCAATCTCTTTCTTGATAGTCGACACCTCTTGCTCCTCGTCTATGATCGCAGCTCCTCCTCGTCTCACAGCTTCGTTCTCAGTCTCAAACTCTCCCTCCCTCTCGGCTCAAACGCTCTCTGACTCTCTCGCTCCCTCACTCTCTGTTTTCTGTTTCTTTTCTGAACTTGTTCGAAATGAATGATCAAATGAAGGAAATAGGTGTTGGCCGAATATTGGGTTGGTTAAATGAGGAAGAGGTGAGGTGGCGGGTTGCATGAATGGGTGAGGTGTTGAAAGGAGAATGAGAGAGAAATGAGGTGGCGGTAATATAATGGAGGGAAAAGTGATCTGCTGTGACGGGAGGACATGAGACGTGAGAGAGGATATTAAGTGGATATTAAGGTATATGTGTAATGAACTCGCTGGACCAAGAACAACCAAGAACAATGACAATAATTGAATGTTAAATTGTGGGTTGGAGTAGGGAAGACGTTGGGCTGAAGAGAAGAGTAATTAATGAATGTATGTTGGCCCAAAAGAGGTAAATAAATAAATTAGCCTACTAGAATGGATAATTAGGAGTGGATATATGTGATAAACAATAATCCTAAATCTTAAATAAGAATTTTTCCTCCTTAGATAATTTCCTTAGGTCATCAAATATTGTCTCCAAAATATTCAGGTCATGATTATTCCATAATAAATCCCATATCATATTTTTAGTTCCCTAATCCAAATTTTGGGATGTTACAGTCGGGAATCCACACGTCATCTGCAGAGGTTAGCTGAGTCGAATCTTATTCAATATAATACGAATATAAGTTAATCTCTGAGAATGATTCAAACTCGCAAGCATTAGTATAACACTAGAAAAACAGATATTAACGTCAGATAATGGAAACTAAATATTTTAAATTGGGACAAGCTTTTGAGGCTTTGCACGGACAATGATTCTTACCAGGGCTGTCCACTCCATCGTCGCAATGAAGGACCAATATCTAAGGAGAATCTAGAGTTATGAATCAGAGGCAGATGTCTTTTGTTTTCTCAGGTAGGGGAATACGCAAATTCCTCTAGCTCTTTATTGTCCAGAACATGGTTTTGTGGATTGCTTGGAAGGAATGAGTTGGTTCCACTCTCGTTCATTTGCAACTTACGTGCGATTTATAAGAAATTTAACTCATTTCAGTCAATCGCAGATAGAGTAAAACTTAACCAGCTGTATTTCCTAACTAATAATCATACGCCATGCTCCCCATAAAGCAAATAAACTAGTATTATATATGTATCTATATTAGCCACGGGGAAAACACAGAGTAGTAAGCCCGGAAAGCAGGTAAAGAAAGTCAAATTGACTCGAATATTTAATCATACGGTCCTTTCCCCAGCAGAGTTTTAGGAGTTTCGTGCCTCTTGCATTTGACAGATCAGCGACCATTTGATATAATATTCTGAAAATGTTGGCTATATAAAATATTCACAAGAGTAGGGCAATAATGGAGACATAGTGGAGCAGTATGGCAATTGATATGTCAAGGATCTCGCTGCGGCCGTTCAGGTTGACCGACGCCGACGACTTCTTGTTATGGGCCGGAGACGATCAAGTGACTCAGAACCTGCGATGGAAGACTTGTGGTTCTAAGGAAGAGGCATTGGCTTGCATCAGAGATGTTTGTATACCTCATCCATGGCGACGCTCAATATGCGTGGATGACCGTTCGATCGGCTTTGTATCAGTGTTTCCATGGTCAGGCGATGAAAGGTGTAAGGCAGATCTAGGGTATGCTATAGCAACCAAGTACTGGGGTCAGGGAATTGCCACAATCGCAGTGAAGATGGCTGTGACACAAGTGTGGAAGGATTTGCCTCACTTGCTAAGGCTTCAAGCTCTCACTGCTCCAGAGAATAAGGCTTCTCACAGGGTATTGCAAAAGGTTGGGTTCCAAAGGGAAGGTCAGCTCAGGAAGTACGGTTATTTTAAGGGCAACCTCAAGGATGTGGTCATCTATAGTCTTCTATCCACTGATAATATCAATCATTAATAATTAATTAATGATAACCAAAGAATAAATGGGTCGTTTAGTTATAGCATTGCTCGTCTTGTATCTACCACTACTAAAAGTTGAAAACATTTTCTCATGAAATAAAGATCATTGAGTTGTGCTGCGCTAGATTTTTCCTTATCCTTTTTAACGCCAACTTCTTCCGCATCCAAGATATCTTTTAAAACAAGCATGATTGCGTTCACCTTCTGACTCGCAAAGCAATCCCACGTTTTGTAGCATCAAAACAAGGCATTACGAGGTTGAAGGCCTTTTTCTTAAAAGATACTAGTATTCCCTTCCATTTCAAAATAATTGTGACTTCAGAGTTTTAAGAAAGAATTCGTTGTTTTAGATAATTATGATTGAGAAATATTTATTTCAAGACTGTAACCAATCATTCTAACAAAAATGGCTATTTAGTGTTTTTTTTAATTAAAAAAAATCCGTGTAAATTCCCCAAGAACGACTTATTTTGAAAGAGGTAGCGTAAAATTAAAATCTACTGACATGCATAGACTACTGTCTCTGTGGTTTAGAGTTCTTCCATCTGGTTTCATAAAAAGTAAAAACTATCTTACATGGTCAGGGTAGAATCCGCGGCACAGATTGAAACTATGAAGATGATAGCAAAAACTCACTTGAACAACTTGAGAATAGGTAGTTTACAAGTCAGTTTTGCATCATTTGTGAAACTATGAACATCTATACAAAATGGTTCCGCAGTGGTTTGAGCTGCAGCACAATTCTTATGTTCCTCAATACAAACATTTGCCGTACAAGCTTTGGTGTGATTTTTATTGCATTTTTTTCTTTCGATATATATTCACAGAAGCAAACTATGCAGAAAGCCTCCTTATCCACACTTGAGAAATAGAGAACAATTCAAGGGGTAGAATTTACAGAAATCTCCTGCGTCAAAGGTGAAGCTGGCTGGTCTTGATGAGATGGTATAACTAGACGCTGCAGGGGCTTTAGCGCTACTGCAAGCTGTGCAAATGAGGGCCGCGAATTTGGATCCCTGGGAAAAGGTAATTTTCATCAACCGAATTTTTTTTTTTTTTTTATATAATGTAAAGAACATGACGACAAATAAACTTAGAACAGGTTACGCTTACTGTTGCCAGCATTCCCAGATAATTCTTGCAACTAAAGGATCAACTTCTTTGGGGATATCTAAACGACGATTTTGGAAACCTACAGCCCCAACAACTTGCATAGGATTCATCCCACTCCATGGCAATTTAAGAGTAGCAAGCTCCCATAAAATGACTCCAAAACTGTATACATCACACCTGTGCATTTAATTACACGTGTTAATTGGTATACCATCACAGCCTTCAGCAGCCATGTTTTCCGAGCCTCAAGCCAGAGGAAATATAAGGTGAACTGGTTATGGTAAAATCCATAGATGGATTTTTCAATACCAAGTTTCATTTCTGTCATTTGATGGCATAAGTATTTTTCCTTTTCATTTCATTATATTTTGCATACCAAACAGCCTGTTAGTGACTCAGTTAATATTTAAGAACTGACAATGGACGCATGATTTATAGAAATCAAATGTAAAACATTTTACTGAAAGCTGAAAAATACAACATAAAGGGTTTAGTAGAACAACTCACTTCTCATTTGAGGGCTCATTGCGAAGAACTTCAGGAGCCATCCATTCAGGCTAACATATTGAAGAAAAAAGTAAGCGTTGAACCATAGAGAATGTGGATAAATAAATGACCATCCAGAATAATACAGAATCGGTTCAAATTCTCACCGTTCCAGCAGTTGACTTGGATGATAAAAATGTGTTGTGCTTCAGTCGTGACAACCCAAAATCACCAACCTGCAGATCCATAGAAGAGCAGGCTGTCAAAGTACATTCCTCAATAAAACCCACAACGTACTACTGACTGCAGATGATCATTCCCCACCCCAGAAAAGGCCCAAAAGAAAGAACGGATAGCTCAGAAAGTGCCATAAATACAACCTACAAAGTTTGTAAATCCATGGAATTATTTATGTATAGAAGTGTAAATCCTCCTCCAAAAAGAGAAATGGACAAAGGATATAGCAGATTTTGGTGATTGCATTAGGAAAATGATGAAGAATAATAGAAGACAAGAGAAATAAGGTTCCTCTAGCATTCCAATGGTTCAAGACTCTCCTTTCGAAAGAGAATTCTTCGTCCATTCCCTCAGACCACCACCGAAAAGTTAAAGCTCAAGAGAATGTCTATACTCTATTGCTATTTATCAAAGGCAAAAGGCGCGCTCAAGGAACAAGGCCTGTGAAACGCCTTGTCCGGTTGTACCTATAAGCAATTTAGCTATTGCTAGATAATTCCTCCCTTACCCCTTTTGCCACCTCATACTTGGCTATTTCTCTCTGATTCTTGATGGGTAAAAAAATGACAAAGCACAGTGATAATGCATTAAATTTCAATACAAACCTTAACATTCCAGTTGTTATCAACCAAAAGATTAGGTGACTTCAGATCACGGTGAACAATTGTAGGCGTGCTCGTGTGTAAGCAATTCATGCCCCTTGCCTGCAACTTAAAGCAATCAAAAATTGAAAGATGACCAATGAAAATGTTGGTAAAAAAAGGATGAAATAAATTATTTCATACCACGTCCAGAGCCATTTTAATTCTGCGTTTCTCATCAATCTGACCATTAGGACGATGAAGAATTCTGTACAAGCTTCCCCTGTTAAGTGCAACATCAATGACAAAAGAGCTATATTTATGAAAAGAGTAAATAAAATTGTTCACCCCTTCCCACAACCTTCTAGACTTTAGGGACCAACACAAATATGAAGTGTGTCACTTTTGTCTTTTGTCTTGTTGGGACAAATAGGGTCAGTGCAACATCAATGACAAAAGAGCTATATTTATGAAAAGAGTAAATAAAATTGTTCACCCCTTCCCACAACCTTCTAGACTTTAGGGACCAACACAAATATGAAGTGTGTCACTTTTGTCTTTTGTCTTGTTGGGACAAATAGGGTCATAACTTTGTGATACAATAAAGACAGTATAAACTCTTCAATGCAATAAAGAAAAGGTGGTGCACAAATTTACCTAGGAAGAAACTCTGTAATGATTGAGAGATTAGGAGGTCGAGTAACAGCACCCATAAATAGAACAACATTCGGATGACGCAGTCTCCGCATTATCCGTACCTTACAGAATACAAATGGAAACTAGATTAGCATTTTGGCCTTCATTAATAAGGATAACAATACTATTTGTTATGTTCTTATGATTTATCCATGACAGTTTAAACATAAAGGCCATTTGACCATTCATTTGCCCGGCCCACTATTTCAGTTGAACATTAAATTTCAGCACACAGTTGGCAGATCAGCCAAAATCAGATGATTAGGCATCAGAACTTCAATGCAGTTCACCTTAACTTTTCCTTACTTTTGTGGATGAAATCTTCTGGACATGTCAGAAGCAAGAATAACTAAGGCAGTGAGTAAATGGTACATTATCACCATCAGAACAATTTGTAATTAATGTCCACCCTTATTTCGACAGAAGGCCATCATAGGTTAGATTCTTCTTCTAAGAAAGTATCATTTAGATCATCATTAATAATGATTGGATGCAGAAAAAGCCAACTTAATGCTTACTTCTCTCTTGAATTCAGCCAAGGCAGCACCTGAAAAATCCTGATCCAAAAACTTCTTCACAGCAACCTCCTGAAGTTTAAACCATCCTCAGTCAGAAGATAAGAGCATATAATTAATTCCATTTTGGGAAAAAGTCTTGGAATAAAGCAAAATGAGACAACCCTGAGAATGTACTAGTCAAGCAAGACTATAAATACACCTCCCTTACTGGGGGTTCTTGGGACCATTTTATTGTGCCATTTAATGAAACACCCATGAAAAGGCAACAAAACTCTACTGGCAGCTATTGCTAATTTTGCAGAAGATATAGAGGAAATAGAATATTAAGAAAGTCCCGTGACAACAGGAAAACGAAAATATTAGCAAGCAAAAGCAACAATCGAGGTATAAGGGGCCGGTTGAGATTTGACAGTAAAAAACCGTCTTATTTTATATAATATTCAACACTCAAAATATGTCCCTCAATCATTCCCAACTCAATACACAACAAGATTCTTCCCAATCAAGTTCACAAAGCAATTATAATACTCACAGTGCCATTCCAGTCAGCATGATATACTTCGCCATATGAACCTATTAAAAAAATATATGAACATTAAAAGATTAATTAAAATAATATAGCACCAAATATCTTACATAGGCAAATGCACTTAGGAAATTTAATATAAATAAATGTTCCAACACAAATCATAGACACATTTGAGCCTTAATCAAAGCATTTTAGCCTAACTTACATGTTCAAGAATTGGAATTAGACATGAAAACCCATATAAATATAAAGATATATCAAAGATACTCTGAATAATCAGTTAGTGGATACACAAAACTTACACAACAAAAGATCCACAAAGATTCTTTGAATCCTTACAAAGTAATATCATTTGAAAAATTAAGTGAATTTGGGTTAGTGGAGCTGACCACAACCTTACAACCATTCTTGCGTGAATAGAACTAAATCATCATTTTGAAAGTCATATGATCACACAAGTGACCTACTGATTAAATATAGGATAACAAAAGTTTGATTTGCAACTGTCATGAACTCCTCTTATAAAAAACACCACATCAACCTCCCAGTAAATAACAACATTCCAACAAGAAAATGAAAACAGGTTATTCAAATTACCTAGACCAATTCTTTCACCAAGAACCAGATCCTCCCATGGAATTTCACATTCGCCCACATCTACATCATCCAAGATTTGGTCAACCCTATTTGTTTTGGAATCAACTGATGAACTAGGACTCTTGGGCTCTTTTAGTTTCAAATTGCTCCCCATGAATCTGTCATGAGTGCTTTTTCTCCGGTCATGAAATTCAATTTCATTGTTTTCCTGTTCTTTAACAACACCTACTAAGTTGTTTTGAAACTTTTCCACATTCCCTTTGTTCCATTCGGCATTGAAATCTTCAACCTTGTTCAGATCACCAGAACCAGAAGCTGATACTGTACCAACTGCTTGCATCAAGCTCCTATCTTTATCTCTATTAATATTTGCATAGTATGATGAGTTGGGATTATTGACATCAATTTTTTCTGACACAGAAGAACTATTGGAAGCTAATGAAGAAGGGTTATATTCATTAGGATTACGGTTAGGTTTCCTGGGAACTTCATTGTAAGCTAACCGGTTCTTCCACATCAAAGGCACAGGGGGTCGACCAGAAAAATTGTTTTCTTTACTACTCTGAAGTTCAGGAACTTTATTTTCCACAGGTTTGTTATGTACAGCAGCAAACTTGCCCGTTCCTTTTATCTGGAATGGGTTAAGATCTGCAAAGAGGTTCCTAGGATCATCTGGAACATTCTGACCATATGGTACAACATTGACATTCAGTCTAGTCCCATCACCAATAGCATTCATTCCACGAGTTCCTTTGTACAGAGAACTACTGGCTGAAGGAAGAAAATTGTCTAGTTGGCTAGAAGTAGCTTTATTAGAAACTTTGGAAGGACCAGCACCAGTTTCTCCACTCAGACTCAAGTTTGAAGACATATAATTAGACTTCCCAAAATATGGTCCTACATTTGATGATGATGATGAATCACTTCTGATTGTGGAACTTTGACTACTGCCTTCACCATCAGATGACATAGGCCTTGAGTAAGGAAATCTACTTTCATTTGTGGACTGTAAGGTTGGAAAATTCTTGGGATTGTATGGCTTAAATGAAGGGTCATTAGGATTAAAAATATCAGTTGGAATAAGTGTACCAGGAGCAGCCATAAGATCAACCAAAAACTCCCTGAAAGCAGAAAAGGACATGTTAGTGCCACATAGAACGAGACCAACTGCCAAAATTCCAATAGATATTAACAAAGATAGACAACAGCACACCATGAAATAACAGTGCGGACACTTGTTCATGGGCATGAAAATAAGAACAGGAAATAGATTTAGAATCAAAGAATAACAAGCACTATAACCTTTCATCCTCCAGCTTTATAACGTTGACAGCATCATCCTCAACACCAGTGTAATGACTACCTTTTACCAGTCTACAAGGCATCTTGATATTGTCAGACAATACCTACATGCACAAAAACAAGTAGCATCATGCAGCCAACAAGTCAAAAAGTAGGGTGTTCAAAGTACTAAGTGACTGTCCGAAGATCTTGATAATATTACTAGGAACCTTGACATAATTGTCTAGGACCCAAGAAAACTAAAATATTTATTTTCCATATGCCAGAACAAAAGTAGCTTTACCAGAAATAATAACAAGTTCACCTGACCTATAATTTGATTATTCAAGCCAAGGCCAAGCAGAACTTTCTCAATCTGGCCTAGCAGGGCAAACTTTTCTCAATGTGACCATTCCATTCCAGATGAATAACATGAATTTATTTGTTTTGGATTTTAATCAATTTCATTATTAATTTCTTATACACACTGTTTAAAGTAAATCGAAAAGCAATCATTACTCATCTTCAATAAATTTCAATAGTATACACACACCACGGGTTTGCAACAATGATAACTAGACTAGACTATAGAATAGTAAATCACCAAATATCAAATTATAGCCCAAGAGAGATCAATCACAAAAAGCCAAAACGCTGACCTTGAAAAGTAGAGCACGATGCCTGGATAGGCCAATATTTATGGACCCTATAGGTAACACACTTGTCCGAAGAGATGTCCGTAGCTCTGTACTTCTTTCTGTCCATCTTGCTAATATAATATTAGCATCCTTTACAGGGCCACCCATATGCCCTGTAACAAGTTCAGCCAGTCTTTGCACCAAAACACCAACATCAGTGACAGGACAATCTAACGCCACACATTGGGCAATTTGCACCAACTCTTCCAGGGCAGGATCAATTGCTTGATTCACTATTACAACTTCAAAACTTGAATTTCCTGCATTTGCTTCAAGGTCTTCTAGAGAGGGCATCTTTCCTTGCATTGATGAATCAGTAGAGAGACCATATATATCATAAAAACCATCAACTACTTTCTCCTCATAGTCAAGCACATTGTATTCCTGGTCAAGAGAAAGATGCATGACAACCCAAATGACAAGTATATGGAAAGGGGGCACAAATGGAGACAGAAACAAGTAGCAAGCATTTTTGGTTTACCGATTACACATTTTAACCAGTTCAATCAACAATACTACATGAATTCAATTTTAAGTTCACCACATACGCAACACTCCAGTTTCAGAATTTTAAAGTCTGGAATAAAGGGCTAAACTAAGTATCTAACTTTTCATAGTTTTGTCAACTTTCATTCTTTCTTGCCTAAATAGTTCATTCAGCTTTCTGGATGCGCTAAAGGGTGAAGATACAATCCATAATCCAAAGTTAACACTAATCGCCAGCCTTACACTCACTAAGACCGGAAATGTAAGCTGCACCACACAGTTCACTATATGATAAAGTCAATTGTAGGATTCAAAATCCCTAATTAACATCAGTACAAAATCATTCAGCGTAGACCCTTAATTCATGCCATCATTTCAGTACAAAAAATTGAATTTTCGTGACCCTAACCGAACTTACCCAGTACTGTCTGGACAGCGCCTTCGCCACATCATCATGTTTCCTTGCTGCATCACTTCGATGGCCTCCTAAGCTCAGCAGTGTTGCCGCCCGGATCTGATCCTTCTCAGGATCATCCCGAAAATCAGACTTGGAAGCGCTGATCGCTAGGGCAAGCTGAACTTGATACTCCTCCTCTGACGAAAAATAGTCTTGTCGATTAGGCGTAGATGGTGCAGGTTGGGAGGCAGCAACAGCTGCCGTAGGGGGAGACAATGAAGAGGGACTAGCCGGAGACAGGGCAGAGCTTTGGAGGGGTGCAGTACGTTGATCGGAGGCACCAGAAGGTGATGCTGGTGTTTCATTCGATCGATTAGGGTCATGGTTGCTCCCTTTGTGAAGCTTCTTGAAAATGTTCTTCATTTTGCCTTCGAATTCTCTCCCTCAATCAACGGTCAAATAAGCCACTTCCTCTTACTGTAACTTCAGTTTAGTACTTCATTTGGAACTCTCCGCTTCCGTGTTTGTCCTAAATTTCTTTGCTGTGGGTGCGGCCTCTCGGAAAAGACGGGTCAAGATACTCAATACTCCAGACTCCAGAGAAAATTACATGGAGGGAAACCAGAAAACTTAACGCGGTGGAACAAGTGTGGACGACTAATCAAAAGGGTCATACTTCTCCTCAAAATTACGGAAATGGCATCCTCAGATAGATACAAGCGCCAAATAAACCCACCAGCCACATTTTGCCACGATAACTTTCGCGTCCACTTAGGATTACGGGGACAACAATGTACTACTCGTCACTAGGGGTGGAAATAGGCCAGGGGCCTGTCAGGGGCTTGTGGCCTGAACTGTTAAAAGTCTGATCAGGCCTGACCTGTTAGGCTAAAAGGCCAGGCTAAGGCCTATTTTAAGGCATGTTTGGCTTAAAAGGTCAGGCCTAGGCCTCTGAATAAGCCTGTTAGGCCTGACAAGCCGGCCTGTTAAGAATAATTAATTTTTTTTATAAAAAAGATTAATTAATATCTCTCCCTTCTCCCTCACTCAAAACCTCTCGTTCGCCCTTTCAAATCAAGAACCCTAAATTCCTAAATCAATTTCCCTCACTCAGGCCTGTTTTTGGCCTGTTTACATTAGGCCTGTTTAAATTAAGCCTGTTTTCGGCTTGTATACTGTAGGCTTATTTCCGGCCTATTTACATTCGGCCTGTTTACATTTGGCCTGTTTTCGGCCTGTAAAAAATATAGGCCTCTTAACAGGCCACAAGCCAGGCTCAGGCCACTTTCTCGCATAACAGGCCTAGCCTGTTAAGGGTAAAGCCTGGCCTGTTTCCTTCCCTACTCGTCACACGAGCCGTTTGTATCCGATTTTTTTTTTTTTCAATTCCTCTTTTGGCCAGAGTTTGTTCATAATATACACACACCCTGTATATAAGGTTGGGTGATCCTATTTATAAGTCCAATTTCACGTAATAAATAGTATTGCAATAATTTTACTCTTATTAATTATATTTATGAAAATACAAATTAAAGAGAAGAAACAGTTAAAAACTATTCAATCATAAATAAAAATAAAATTAAAAATTTACCCCATAATTATTGAGTTAACTACCTCTCTTTAATATAAGAGATTTAGTTAGAATAGACTTATAAATAGGATCGGATTGTGTGCGCGCACGAAGATGACTAGCCAAATTCTTGCTAATGAATATCAACGTTTTGCATCTGAAAAAATAGGAGGGGGGATGAGGGGCATTTTTGCTCTACAAGTTCTTCCAAAAAGCATAGGGAACTCATAAGTTTTCTCAAAACTTACAAGGACTTGTTAAAAACCGGGTGAAACAATAAAGAAGTGATAAAAAAAATATAAGTACATGATAAAAAATAAGAAAAATCTCATATAAAGACGGTTGAATTATCCAAATTCTAATTTAAGTTACTAAACTTAATAAATTATTGATTGGGTTATATGACGTAATTAAAGATTTAGAATTTGAATTACATTACTTAAACATCCCTATGCTGCTATGTATGCACTCCTACGTAGATGAAAACCAAAAGTGTCAAATTCAATAGAATTTGAATCTTAACATTGAATAGGAAGGAGAGTTGCACGCTATCAAGCAGCTGGCTGATTGCTCTTGTTTGCCGAGGTCTTTGTTCAACTAACGTCAAACAATAACAGAGCCTCCCAACGGTTACATTACACCTTTTTTCTTCTCCTTTCCTTTGCAATAACAAGAAACCACAAAATTATGAAGCAAATCGGACCAGTGAATTTCTCTTCCTCTGCTTTCAGACACCCCAAACCCTCTAGAATTGAATATCGTCCATCCTCCGTGGACATCACAAGCCTAATTGTAAAAAAACAGAGGATCGAAGACGACACACAATGGGTCGGGGGAAGGGGAATTCTCAATGTGCCCCTTATGGGTTTATCTCTTTCTCAATGACAACCAATTTCGGAGGTGGCGCAACCACATTTGAGCTCATGTAGGGCCCATGCCCTTACGTTCTTCCATATCCCGAATTGAACTGATCATGTTTCTCGAGTCTTGGTCGATTCAGGTAGAATTTGGAGGTAAATGGATTTGCCGAGATTCACTCGAGCACTCGAAGGTGCGCACCAATCATGGTTTCGCTATTATGGAGGCTCCGTCCGAACAGCTTCCGTCCAGATTCCATCCTTAGTGTTGACTTATCATGGTGTTGGCATAGGAGAGAGCAACAATGGTACAAACATCCGATTTCTTTCTGACTTTTTCTTTGCTTTTCTTTTTTTAATTTATGGACTAAAGGGTATTACTGGAAAAAAAACAAACATTTAAATATTCTATATTGAGTCATTAACCCAATTTAAGATTTGCTGATTTACCAACCTTATAAAGAATTTTTCTATTTTAACTGTCTTTATATGAGATTCTCTCTAAAAAATAAGTAACCAGATAAAAATAAAAATAAAATCTACAGAGATATGGTTAAAAATTGATTGAAACTGCCATGACAATAATTATGGTGGGAAAAAAGAGAGTCTGATCTCCTGTGGATCCTGGCCAGGTGATAGTCATACCGTTTTCTTTGACCAAAAAAAAGATAGTCATACCGTTTTACGAATTTGATCTAAATGTAGTAATATACTAAAATGTTATTTGTATTACAAGATGGTAATAAACCCTTGAACAAAGAGCAGGAAGCCGGAAATTATTTGGGATGACTTATGTCGTCAGAGCAGCGGCAACCAGATAGCCGTACTGGGTGCACTGGCATGCACCAGGAACATGAGATAGAAACCCGGCGGTGCAATCTGAGGAGAGGAGGGACCCACCACTGTTGCGTAATATGTATCCCATCCTATACGTGCCACCACAACTAGCTTCAACACTACCATTCTTTGATTCATCGCAAATGAGTGCGTCGTGAACGGCGGAGCCACCAGCCTCACCGAAACTTCACTTGCTGACACGTAATGGCTCACTCGGAATCTTATATGACACAGCACCATATAACCTAAGCCGTTGTTGCACGTCGTGTACAGAATCGTTGGCCGCACTGGACTAAACTCCGGCGACAAATACGGCGGTGAAAAAGCCTCCAAGCTAAGCTCCGTAGGGAACTCCACCCCACTGAAACTGTAGTTCACGTGAGGGTTGCTACCTCCTACCAACACTCTTCCATCCGGTAACAATAACGCCGAGGAATGGTAAAGTCTAGGCCTCGGCGCAGTCGACATCACCCTAAACCGCAACCGTGAGTTCTGCTCCGAAGGCCGATATATAACCGGACAAAGTACGGGCTTACGGCCGTTTTCCCAGCCGGCGGTGCCGAGCCCTGCGCCGTTGATGATAATGACGTCACCGGTTGGGAGGAGCAACATGTCGCCCATTACTCTGGGCACTGGCATGGTCTCCATCACCCAATTCGGGTTCGGGTCGGTGACTTTGAGGCGTCCACACGTGGCGAGAGCTTGGACGAACTTCCCCTGTAGGGCTTCGTCGAATGAACCTCGTGGTGCTCCCCCACAAATCATGACTTCAGCTTCAACACTTGGTTTATTTTTGTCATTTATTGGGAGGAGCACCGACGAGCCAGAGCTTGGATAGTTTCTAGGATCCTCACCTGGGATACGAGGAAATTCTTTGAGGACGAGGTTTCGGTCAAAGTCAAACAATATGGAACGAGTATTGGCGAAGATAAAAAGGTTTCCGTCGGGTAAAAGGTGCAAAAAAGGGTACAAGTTATTTTCATTTTGATCAGTAGTCTGTTGGAGGAAAGGGAGAGAGAAATTAGCTTGTGTGGGGTTTCTGGGATAGAACTCGAAGTTGAATTGTCTTCTTCCCCCGACCACGATGATGCGACCATCAGGAAGTATTTGATTAGTGGCGTACCATCTTCGCCGTGACAAGTAATCTGGAAATTCTACCCAATCACAGGTCAGATCGTAGCAAGAGGTGAACATGCGAATGCGAAGGTCACCGTCGTTGAAGCCGCCGGTCTGGAGGAGGGTGCCGTTAGAGAGAACAGAGCCAGAGGAACACCAAGTGTCTGTCTGAACCATCAACGGTCGGAAGGTGTTGGTGGAGATGTCGTAAAGGACGGAGTGAGCAGTGCAATCAAAGGTGAGGGCAGTGTCTGAGGGATCCGTGCGGCAACGACCACCGGGAAGGGAGATGTTGGAGGGGCCAAAATCTGTACGGTCAAACATGATAATTTTGTTGTTTCTTAGGAGTTGCATGTGCATGGCTGATATGCCCATGCTTGCCTGCAACAACTGCCATGCTCCTCTTTTGCTGAAGTTAGGGGGAAGGAACTGAGAAGTGGCTTGTGCTTGGAAATTCAGAGATGAGGAGATGAAGAAGACGATTAGGATGACCGCTGTATGAAAAAGATTCATCATAGCTAGCAGAGAGATAGAGAGAGAAAGAAGGAGAAGCGTAGGAGGAATGTAGGTGAATTTAGCAGTGAGAGAGTTGGTGTGGCCTACTCGATCGGGAATATTATATTGGGAAAATTAATTAATGGGGATTGTAGGGATGAAGGTGTGTTTGAGATGGATGAGAGGAAATAGCAGCTAAACCGGCCTGCACCATTCAAGAGTACATAGAGTTTAAGATCAAGAAACGTACCGTGATGAGCACGAGACTCGCATATACATCTTCAATTACTGGTTCAAGAATCACGTTCTGCACACTTCCAGAGATTCTTGCCCGTCTTCAATTGCTGGTTCAGGAATAATGTCATCTACTTGTTCATTTTCCTCGGCGTTTAATGGCTGGGAGAAGTCGTGAAATTTGTTGGTTGCATGGGTAAGAGGAGGTAGTGGAGATATCATACATGTTACTCTTCTTAACATCATTTAATGGTCTTTAAAGTAAATACTCTCTCTCTCCGGTTTTAAATATACGAACATTTAAATTGTATTATAAAAATATTTCTATAATTAAAACGAGAGGTAATATTATACTAAATTTAAGTTGGTGGCAGATGTAGTAACGTAAACGTGTCATCAAAAAATAATCTCAAACTGAACTATCTATAAAGCTCAGTGTACGCCTTGAAGACTTGTAGCTCGCAACTCACTCTTGCTAATGTGTTTTGGTGCTATTTAGTTCTCTAACGTTGTTATTACGATTTATAAAATAAACATGTAAAAAGAATTTTGACTCGATTTATGAAAAAGTTTTAAAAATCACTTGCTGTACTTTTTCCAAACCTCAAATTGCAAGTCCTTTTTAATTTTCTCGGCCTGATGACCAGCCTCAAATTGTAAGTTCAATTCGAACAGGCATGCAGAAAATTTAAAATGAAAATCAGGCCCAGTACTATACCTATATATACGAGAACATGAGGTTATATAGATAAACAAAATGTACAGGGAGTCGTCTATGTATATATATCTACATCGGAGTGAGCTAGATATCTTATATTTAAAATCAGTCCAAAAAAATCTCAAATCTAGAATTATGTTTGAAACTATGTCAACTGCTGCGAAAATTCATGCTATTTATAAGGCCTTATACTATGCAAACAATTGGGTTTCAAAAAGATCATGTTTTATACTGATCGATTCATTGGATGCTATTCATTTACTATTACTTGATAGATTGTGGGCAGGGCCATCTTATGAGAGACAATAATACATGAGACAATATCCCTTATCCTTTCACACGAGGACCTACAAATTATTCATACTTATAGGGAAGCATTCAGTGTGCTGATTATTTAGCACGGTCAGTTTAAGAGATGAATCACAATTTTGTAATTATTTTATCACAGCTTATTGAACGTGTGGACTTAGTAAATCTTGAGTATGGCAGAATGTCACCGAGGTCAGGGGATGTAGTTTAATTTTAGACTTTTCTTAACCTCAAGCTTTTAGCGGAACTGGATTCCTTGCCTATCTGAAGGATAGGCAGAGAAAGCTTGTCCATCTGGACCGTCCATATGTAATTATTTATTTTGGTGGATCTTAATTAAACACTTGACACGTGCTTTTTTTTTGTCAGGAAATTTTAAAAAAAAAATCAGTGACTGGTCCTTGTTTCCTCTAAAGATGTGAAAAGAAAACAACGGCTGAGCCATAAAACACGTTGTGTTGGTGGTCATAAGTATGTCTGAGTTCTTACATTCCACCGTATTTATCTCTATCAATTTTCTGCCACTGCATGGAAGCTGAGTCTGGTTAAAAACAAAAACGAAAAGGAAAAGAAAGAAAAAATGCAATTAGGTGTAAATAATAAATAAATAAATATTTGTGAGATGAGTCAAGAGCAACCGCGGAGGCCAGTACTGCAGGTGGAACCCATCAAGTATGGGGATTTATTCAACGTACAAGGCGAGCTGGCAACCAAGCCGGTGACGCCGAGAGACGCTGCCATGATGCAGTCGGCGGAGAATGCCATGTTGGGTAAGACCCTCAGGGGTGGCGCCGCTGCCGTCATGCAGTCCGCCGCCATGAAGAACGAGAAGGCCGGCCATGCTGGACACCAAGATATGGCCTCTTCTGCCGCCGATCTTGGTGCCAGTGTAACCGAGACTGATCTTGAAGGGAAGCGCGTCATCGTGGAGTCTTTCGGCGGCCAGGTTTCGTCCCCATTTTCTTCGTTCTGCCTTCTTTCACCCGCATTTGCCTTGTTCTTAACTACACAATATCATTTGCTCCATCAGGTTATCCAAAAACTAGAAGGAAACGCAAAGAAAATCCATAAATTGGTTGAGGTACATGCTTGCTCTTTTCTAATCAATAGACGGTCCAAGAAAGAAAATTAATTACTCTAGTGCATTTCATGCAAGAAAAAATATTTAGCCATAAGATTACATGTATAGAGAACCGTATAATTAAAAGTTTTAAAAATTATGATCAAATTTTAAAATCAAGTAATAGGCACAACATTTATTTATGGAAAATTGGAAATTGAGGGGGTACGGTGTTTACCGTCTACTATAGCCAGTATAATCATTAGGATATAAGAGTTAGACGTAGTTTTGAATTTGATGATGGGATATGGGACGTTGGGAAAAGGAACAGGTAGTAGAGCACTACAATAACAAAGTAACGATGAAGCCGGAGACGCCACCTTCTCAGGCAAAAGAAGATGGTCGAGTTGGGCTTGGAGGGTGCGGGGGAATTACTATCGGAGAAGCACTGGAAGCCTCGGCTGTGACCGCCGGTGACAAGCCTGTGGAGTGGAGTGATGCCGCCGCAATTCAGGCAGCCGAAGTGAGAGCCACAGGCCGTACCAACATTGTCCCCGGCGGTGTTGCGGCTGCCGCTCAGTCTGCGGCCACCCTCAATGCCCGCCTCCCAGACAACGCCGGAAAGACCACACTCGCTGATATTCTCACGGTAAATAATTATGTCTCCCTTTTCGGTGATTCTGTCGGCCGGCCGGCAATTCCATTAATCTGATAAATTGATTGATTGCAGGACGCAACTTCAAAGCTGCCGTCGGACAAGATGGCGACGAGGAAAGATGCGGAAGGGGTAACCGGTGCAGAGATGAGAAATAGCCCTAACCTTGCCATTCATCCCGCCGGCGTGTCCGTGTCCGTCACTGCGGCAGCCAGGCTTAACCAAATTCATAATTAGTTAAACTACTCCTCTTTTCTAAATGTACATACATATATTGCTCTATTGGGTTGCTTTTTGTCCTTTACGTAGCAAACGGCAAATCAGTCTCCTCTAAGTATTTGGTATTCGCTGATATGATCCTGCAGAGTTTTAACGGCGAACCTTCTAACAGCGGCTAAAACCCCCCATTTACGCCATCGAATACTTATATGTCTTGTATAAATAAACAATATAATAAAGAAATTGCCAAAAACTATTATTACAAATTTCAATAATGTTGGTACAAATTTCTTAATTAAACAAAATTTATTGTAGTAATATTGTTAATTAGCATCTACATGCATAGTCTATAAATGAGCTTAGTCGGGTTAAGATTATAATATTGGGGAAAAAAATCAATTTAAATTTTCTATATGACATATGAATTAAGGTATACTTTTGTTATAAAAAATATTATTCTTTCGATTCTAAATATAGGATAAAGTTTACGATACAAATTGTATTATAAACTTTATTTTCTATTTAGAACTAGACGTAGTATATATTATAATCTGATGTGGTTGGTGATGCCATCACTTGATATTGATAAGATTGATAAGCAAATCAATGTCACAAATACCCGTGGATTGGAAAGAAAACTCAGAGAGAGCTGAGACTTGTGATCAACCTAGCAAGCATTTAAATTAAGATTGATATATGCAGCAGCAATACAGAGTAATTAATACCCGTGGATTGATCACATTGGCGAGCTCGCGTATAACTATTAGGTATCTTGGTTAATAGTAGCTCCTTTGTTTTCTCAAGAGCGCCGGTGAATCCTTTGGCAGGGTCAGTAATACATACGTCAGCTCCAAATGCTCGAACTAAATTTTTCTCTCGTCACTAACAGAAGCAGGCATGACCCCTATAACTTTATAGCCCTTCATTGCTCCTACTAATGCCATTCCTACGCCAGTATTTCCACCTGTAGCCTCCACGTACAATAACAGTCTTCGGCCACACCATTATTAAATACATCAATGTGCATGAAATTAATTTGTCGGATCGAATTGAAGCATGCATCAACATGCTAAGTGCCATATGAAACATAATTTTGAGAAACAATTTCTGAGTGTGGTTGCCAAATTATTATGCAATGACCGCCTTGAAAACATAATGGCAACAATTAATTAATATTAATTAGCACGTTTGAATTAAACATGCATGCACGTATCAGGAAAAAGCAAGAGGCAACCAGAGTTTTTAATTTTTTGGCAGCAAAAAGGATTGTATTGCAAAGGAGACACGGCCAGAGTTGACGCACATGCTTGCAAATTGAATAATATTACTGGCCAAAAAGGGGGGGGGGGGGGGGGGGGGAATAGATCATGTGACAAAGCGTGAACTGCAGAACCAACCAAGAAGATTATCGTTCGTTGTACGTACGATATTTCAAATAATTAAAAATCCTTCTAGACCGGTCATTATAGGCGGGAGGTAGTAGTTAAAGGTTACGGCTAGCTACTAGATAAATATAATAATGATTAAACTGATATAAATTAATTAAAAATATAAAATATTTACATCATATAACCCTAAAAAGAGTAATATCTAAATAAAAAGACATTAATCCACACAAGTAAATGAAACGTTTATTCCACACAAGTGAATGAAACGTTTATGTTTAAATCACACATTATTCAATAACAAGTTATTAAACTACAAACCTAACATATATATTGCTACTTTTTCTTAACTCAAAATTTGTTTTATACTCAGTAAAGGAAAAAAAAAATATCAAAATTCACCATGTTGACTCGTTCAAGAGCAAAAGGTTAGGTTTTGATATGTAGTAAAAAAAAAAAGACATATGGGAATAACAAGTGTATTTGTCAGGTGAAAAACATGTCACTCTGATAATGGTATCTCAAGTTTATTGATACTATTGTTTCCTTTGGATTAAAAAAAAAAAAAAACTCTATTGATTGGTGCATATATTTGAAAGAAATTAAAGTCCGTGAGAGCAAGTTTATTTTTCTAATTTTATATGTTGATGATATCTTTCTTGTAACTAATGATTTTGGCCTTTTAAATGAGACTAAGACATTTTTCTCTAATAACTTTAAAATGAAAGATATGGGTGAGGCATTTGTGATTGAAATAAAAATATTTCGTGATAGATCAATGGGCTTGTCTCAGAAAGCATATAATAATAATTTTTTAGAGAGATTCAAAATGGAAGATTGCTTATCATCTCCAGTTCCAATTCAAAAAGGGGATAAATTTAGTCTCATGTAATGTCCTAAAAATGAATTGCAACGAAAAGAAATGGAAGTTATTCCATATGCATCACTATTTGAGAGCTTAATGTATTCTCAGACTTGTACGAGACTAGATATTAGCCCTACAACTCGAATGTTAGGGAAATACCAAAGTAATCCTAATATGAATTATTGGAAAGCTGCAAAGAAAGTTTTGAGATATTTACAAGGTATCAAGGATCACATTCTTATCTATAGGATGTTTGATAACCTTGAGGTGATCGGATATTCAGATTCAGATTTTGCTAGTTGTGTGGACAAAAGATCGAAAATCCACTTTTGGATATTTGTATCTTTTAGCTGAAGGAGCAACATTATGGAAGAGTGCAAAACAGTCAGTAGTTGCTACATCCACTATGAAAATTGAATTTGTGACATACTTTGAGGCCATGATTCAGGCTAAATGGCTACGAAAATTTATTTCAAAACTTGCAATGGTCAACAATATTGCTAAGCCACTGAAAATTTATTGTGATAATTCCGCAACAGTCTTCTTTTCTAAAACTGGCAAGTATTCAAAGGGTGCTAAGCATATGAAATTGAAATACCTTACCATTAAAGAAGTGGTTCAGAAACATAGAGTGTCTATAGATATGCTAGCACCGATCTTATGATGGCTGATCCCTTGACTAAGGGAGTATTACCCAAGGTGTTTACTGGGATCATTTGAATAGTATGATAATTATGTCAACTTATAAATGATTGCTCATTACCATAATTATTGATTATTGACACTTTGAATTTAATGATATATGAGTTTCTGAAAGTCACCTTATTTTCATTTTTTTTTTGCATGCATAAATTATTATTTTGAAAAGCAGGATTTGTTCCTAATGACATTTTAGTATTGTTGTAGGACATAATGTTTACTTCCATTTAAAATATCATGTTAGGAAGAAGAACTAATGTAGTGGTACATGGAAGGAAATATGCCGATTTAATAGTAACTCATATTGGTTTTTTAATTTCTAATCATGATGTATGATGAGGCTAATGTATGGAAACCTTTAGCCTTATGCATGTGCATTATGATGAATTTTCATTAAATTATGAAGGGACACTTTGTGACATGAGGCAAGTGGGAAACTGTAAAACATTTGTGTGTCTCATGTATAAAAAGAGTTTTATTTTGATTTAATGAGAAAAGGGCAAAAATGTAATATTGGTGTAGGAGTTATAAAAAAACAATTGTTGATAGTTACAAATCTTAGAAAGTAAAAAGGCATATACATTAAAAAAAAAAAAAGGAATATATAGAGAACATAAGAGACCTTCAAGGTCTATTGTGAAAATTGTAGCACATCTCTATCACAAAAAGATATTAGTTAAGAGAAAGTCAAGACTCTAAGAAAGTTTTCTATCATAAAATATTTTTCGCAACTATAAAGAAATGTTAGTGCATTTAACTCCATTAAATATAAAAATATGATTTCCTAAGATCCTTGAGAATTTGTTCTTGTATAAAAATCCTTAAGTTTTTTTTTTTTTTGCTCAAGATAAAAATTCTTGAGATAGAGAATACAAATTTAGGTTCTACAAATATTACTACAATTTCAAGGATGGAGGACTAAGAATTCTAAAGGTAATGCTCTGTGACAAGCTTGATAAGCAAATCAATGTGCTGACTTATTTGTCCATACATAATTCAAAATCCATTTGGAATTGTCAAGCAAATCAATGTGCTGACTTATTTGTCCATACATAATTCAAAATCCATTTGAATTGTTACAACTCCAGATACTGCATTTGAGATTTTAGAGCTTACTCAAATGTCATTTGTTTAACCTCGTGTCTAATGGATTCAAATAACGCCGTTGAGAGGTACCGCTCCCCAAAACTGGGAAATACCACCTGAGAAGAAACAATCGGTTTGGCATTAAACTACGATTTCATATTAACAGTTAGAATTCTGATCATACAGTTGAAAACATTTACAAAGAGCAAAATAAAATGATGTGTAGTTTATAACGCGAATGTATAGAATCATCTAATTAGTGCAGATTCTAGGAGATGACCATTTTAAAATTTATGTCCAACAAATTAAATAGAGCATGTCGACTTACAACAATGAGCTTTCCTGCATTTTCCGGTCTCTTCGCTAACTTTATTGCAGCGGCAGCAGCGGCTCCAGATGAAAATCCCATCTGCAGGAACAGCACTCATTAGAAATCAGAAAATAAAAATAAAAATTGGACCCCTGCAATAAGACAAGCCTATAGAAACAAAGTTTATACTCAATAGGAATGAGCAATTAGACTAAAATACTCTGCATTCCCATTAAAAAATAAACTAATATGGAGTAATTACTACTCTAATCCTAAATATAAGACCTAGTTGATGTATTTTGGAGAAATTAAGAAAACCAAATAAGTTACTCAATCATAGTATATATTGTGTATGATTAAATTATATATCAATTCATAAGTCAGAGAAATTAATTCAGAAAAAACGATAAAAACAAATACTCTAAATAAAGTAATTTAATCAGCTTCCTTAATCCCCTAAAAAAAATTAATTACGCCTTATAATTAGGATTGTAGTAGTAGTAGTTTGATTTGGTACCATACCAGCAATCCTTCTTTCAAAGCAAGCAGCTTGGCGGTTGCTATGGCTTCCTCACTTGATATCTGCAATTTAAAGAACCATAATGGGCAAAGAAGCCCTTGCATTAGCAGATAGCTAGCTGAGAAGAGCATGCATACATCTACATATTTATTTATCACATAAAAACTCCAAACTCCAACAAGTCGCATTTTTTATGAGCTACTATTACCCAACTTACTTTCTAGACTCTGCTATACATGAAACCCACATTACTTCCGTAAAATTTTATAGAATATTGACATGCATGGAGAGAACATGCACACATACTACCTTCGTTCCTAATTATAAGAGTTAGTTAACTTTCTTTGGAGAGGTTAAGGAAACTAAATAAGTTATATAATCATTTCATATGTTGTATATCCTTAGATTATATATTATTTTATTAGTTAAATTAATTAATTTGAAGAAAAAAATAAAAATACTCTAAAGTAATTTAATTAGCTTCCTTAATCTCTACAAAAAAGTCAACTAGCTCTTATAATTAGGACCGGAGGGAATATATAAAATGACATACATGTATGTACATGATAGATAGGATGGACTTCGCGTATGCTGTGTCAATATTTGTGCACAATGCACATTCAATGTATGAGAATTGAGTTTCATATATACACTAATTTTTTAAAGCTACCGGAAGAACTTCATCAAGCAGATCCGATTCCAGCACATTCGGCTTGAACCCAGGGCCAATTCCTTCGATTAAATGCTTGCCTTCAGCACCGACACATGCAAGTAACAAAGCAGTCAGTAAACATCCTCAAGATGAGAGGACACAGGCATTCTTAAAAGATTTATGCATGCCCACCCCCCTAAACAAACAATTATACACAGAATTCAAGGAAATCTCACAGATGGGCAAAAAATTGCAGATGTTTTCCTATGCTACTTCATCTCCATGGGCTGTTCTGTTCTGAATCATTTTTGGCAGAATATAATATAGACTCCAACACAGGAAGACTTTTATAGTTTCCAACTACTTTATACATGTTCAGCACAAAACAACTAGAAAGATTCAGTCATATATACATAGAATGATGAAATCACCTGGCTGTCCTCCACTCACGACCGCACTTTCAGCCGGTTCTACACCATACACCTGCGAAATAATATTAATAGCAGAAATCATGAAGTTAGCATAAACGTGGTGAACAAAAAGTCCTTCTCTTGTTCAGCTAAGGAAACATGGAAATTAAAGGCAAAAACCTTAATCTTTGGGTTTTTTTCCTTCAGGAACTTCCCAGCACCAGTTACTGTACCCCCAGTTCCCATCCCGGCAACCAAGGCATCAACTTTTTCTCCTGAATCTCTCCAAATCTCAGGGCCTGTGGTCTCATAATGGATCTTTAAAAAGAAAGAAATAGAATGTAAATCAGCAAGTCTTCTCAGCCTAGAAATAAAATTAACATTGATGTTGGTAGTACCCGTGGATTGGAAGGATTATCATATTGCTGGAGCATAAAAGTATTAGGTGTCTTTCTCGATAGTTCATATGTTTTCTCGAGTGCCCCTGGAAATCCTTTGGCAGGGTCAGTGAGATGTACCTCAGCTCCAAATGCTCGAACTATAATTTTTCTCTCATCACTTACAAAAGCTGGCATGACCACTATAACTTTATAGCCCTTCAATGCTGCTATGAATGCTATTCCTACGCCGAGATTACCACCTGTAGTCTCCAGAAGAACGGTCTTCGGCCACCACCATTTTCACACGTATCAATGTGCATGAAAGTTGTTGGAAGCATACATTGATCAATAAGGAAACAACAAATGCCGTACAAAATAAGCTAACGTATAATTTTAAACATGCAAGTTTGCCATCATGGAAGCTTCTGGAAAGAAAGAGACAGCCAAACTTTCTGTGACTAACCTTTCCAGGTGTAATTAGGCCCTTTTCCTCAGCATCTTTGATCATGCTAAGGGCTGTCCTGAATATGATAAAGAATATTATCATTATACAATTTTAAATAAAAGTCCTAATAGACCGAGAGAGCTCTGTGTAGTCAAAGAAATGAGATCGGTACCTATCTTTAACACTAGAGCAGGGCTCCATGGACTCAAGTTTAGCAGCAATACGAGCCACGCACCCGTCCACAATGTTATTCAAATAAACCATTGGGGTGTTACCTATTAACTGAAAAAGGAGAAAAGTAAAGAATATGAATGAAAGACAGGAAAACAACGTACATATCAGTGCGATAGTGAAGAAATATTACTTCAGTGACATCTTTCTTGATTGCGCACTTCGGCTCCATGTTTCCTACCCAAGGCCTGCAGTAAGACAATGTGAAGCGATAGGAAAATGCGGTCAGGAACAATACCATTCCACTGAATAAATCTGCTTGATTAGTTCTGTAAAAAGGCTAACTTGTTCTCGATTCTCAGAAAAGAAAAGTTCTTGTTTGAATCATCGTGGACGTTATGCTAGCTAGAACCATAAGAAGTTAAGCACTCAATTAGCCCAAGAATAAAAGGCTAGAAACAAAGAAGTGACGAAGGGGGAAAATGGGCCGACTGTCGTGGCCCACGAATAATACTTACAAAGGGCTCATCCCATAACAGCCCCATATTGCTTATTTAATTTTTAAATATGAATATGAATTTGCAATATTTTTACCAAAAAAAATATTTGCAATATGCCATATAAGTTAAAATATCATAAAAAAGTCGTTAATTCAGTATGATTTTGTTGTTGAAGGTAATGTTTTTGTTGTTGTCAGAAAATTCAGGATAATGTTTTTAGTTGAACTGGGTGCTCATATAGGCAAGACAGTGTCCAAACAAACTCAGAACGTGTTTATAGAGAGGTATTTAGAAGTCACCAATAATGTACTTGTATCAATATGATTTGAATGTACAATCTTGCCAACTCTTTACCGACTAGGAACAAATTCGAGATAATGTTTAGTTTTAAGAAAGGAAAAAAAAAAAAAGATGATAATGTTTGGATCTTCATCATTTCCTGACCCAAAAAAGATCTTCGTCATTTCAAGATTAATAAAAAAAAAAAAAATCGTCATCTTTCAAATTCTAATCATCACGCTGAAAACAATATTTGAATCCCGAAGTTCTGAAGGATTCATTTCCCTTTCACAAGAACTTGTTCATGTAGAAAAGCAAATGAGAGAATATGCAGAAGGATCCGGACAGAGAATTTGGCGACGCCAGCGAACGACCAAGGCCGGGCTGGCGGTTACAGAACGTGGCCCCAAGGAAAACTCGACCAAGTGAGCAAGTGAGAGGGACAGACTGCGGCGCTGGGGAATATACGTGGTTTGATTATATGGACAGCTGTCGCAGCGACGTCGAGTTTCTCTTCACGTTAGAGCCTAGTAGTTCTTAAGCCAGTAAATTGATGGTGTTTGCCCAATGCCCGATGGCCACGTTAGCTGAACCAATCCGAGAATCATTATCGTCAATGTCAATATGAATGGTCTGTTTGGTAGGGGGCTGAAAAAATTTTATTACTTGAATTTAAGAAAATGGCCAAGTGGGATTATAAAATTTTAATAAAGAAAATATGTATAATTAAAAAAAGAGTCAATACCCTATTTGATCCTTGAAAAAAATCACGGGCCCCTTTTTGGTCCCTCAGTAAAAATAACTCATCCTGTAATCATCTACGTTAGTCCTTCCAGGTTGAAGAAGACATATGCAGTGAAGTGTTCTGAATGTGGTCAAGGATTACGGGATGAGTTATTTTTATTGAGGGACCAAAAAGAGATTCGTGATTTTTTAGGGACCAAATAGGGTATTTACTCTTTAAAAAAATAAGAAAAATGAATTAAAAACTGTTTACCCCACGTTTTTCATATTTTTTAGTCTAACTAAAACAAAATTCCCCCTCCCCCTTGTAATACCCTGTATTTCGAGTCTAAAGACTTGAAAATTTGTCTGTTATCAAAGACTACTAGGCCATACTTTTAAAAATGGCGAATTTAGAATCAGTATTTTGTGAGACATGAATAGTGTTTACTATTCACAAATACGTATTTACTATTTATAAATACGTATTTTACTATTTAAATATTAAAATATTAAAAAAAAAAACAATCAGAAATGGCACCACGAGGAGCAGAGAAGAGACCACGAGGAACATTTTTATATTTTTTTTAATATTTTGAAAAATTACGCAAATTGACCCAAAGACGAAAAATTACACTTAAGGACCCATTTTCCAACACTATAAATAGAGGCCTCACTTCTTCATTTTCTTCACACCAAACTCAGATCACAACGGTCGAGTTTAATAGAAGAGAGAGAATTCTTAGAGTTTAGAGTGAGAATTTAGAGTTAAGTTCTCGGAGCTGGAGAGAAGGAGTAAGAACTTCAAGGGTAAGTTCTTTGGTCTCTAGTCTTAAGATTTGGTAGTTTCTTTTGGTAATTATAGTAGAAATGCCAGATAGAGTTTTTTCTGAGTATGCTCTGTGGCTGCAGCTTAGCCTGATCTGTCACATCAGAAAAGAATTATTCTTGGGCAGTAATGTTATTTACCAGTACAGTAAATACTATTTACCAAACAGTAAAAATTATTTACCGTCACGGTAAAAATATTTTTACTGGGACTATTCACATGAATAGTGAATACTATTCATATGAATAGTAAATCTTCAACGTAGAATTCCACAAGTATTGCAAAGTTGATGGCCACTGATAAATGTGATATTGTTCCTATAGGGTATCTGTGAACTTGTACCGCTGTTTTCCGTTAGAAGTACCGTTTTAGTCGAACGTACCAAAACATCAACAACGAAGGTACGGACGCGTACTGTAACCTTAACTCTGATGCTTATTGTAAATTTGTATGTGATGGATAGTCTGAGATTCTGTTTTTATAAAGTTGTGCATACACATTCAGCTATATACGGGTTATAGTCATGATAATGCCGTTGAGTTTTCCTAGCGCTGAGGACACGGATGTACACCGTGGCACTGGGTAGTGCAGACTGGATTAAAATATGAGGTGGTTGTGCTGTTGAAATGTGATTATGCTGTAACTATCATGAATATCTATTATATATAAAATTGTTACATAAGCATGAGGTTAACTGTTACCTGAGGTTCAATGGGAATTGAACCTCAGCTCTTACCATAGCCTCAGGTTCTGGCGGAGACAGGGTTGCTGACAAGGGTAAGCAGGCTGTATAAGGACTCAGACGGAGGATTGTTTATCTGTTGCTGTTTTCTTATGTACTTTGAGTACTTGAATATTTGGATGACTGTATTAGTATCAACACACCAATGTTGGTTAAATATCAGATACTCGTTTTGTTTTAAAATGAAAACTCTTTTCCGATGCCACACTGTTTAAATTATTCAAAACTTTGATAATCTCTTTTGAAAATCGCATATTAAAAGACGGGATGTTACATTTTGGTATCAGAGCTTGCATCCTGGCACGAAGTTAACTAGGTTACTTTAAACAGTCTTGTAAGGTTGTTTAAGTAGCAGAGTTAAGTTCTAACCTTCAAAAGTATTTTATCTGGCATGAACCCGACTTAGTTACAACAAACCATTGGTGCCGAAGGTAGGGCCGAGTCTATGTGGATCAGCCAATCAGTCACCCTAGCACGGTGAGGCTCCCATGATAGACGCCTACCTGGCCAATCGGTTGATTAACTAAGTTAGGCTCTAAGCCATGGTTTTCTTTAAAAAAAAATATTTCAAAAAAAAAAAAAGTATAAGTACTGATATGACCCTGGTGTTGTTGTAGAAATGGACAAAGAGGAATTTCCGTATATCAATTACTTTGGGAAAAGAAGACGTATTGCACGTCGGTCGATAGTCCCCGAACCAGTAAGTAGGAGATTGAACCCTGAGCCGATAAATCCACTCTCGGTACCAATGCCTGAACCTGTGCCGGTACCAGAACCACTCTACCCCGCTCTTGCACTTGATAATGATCCAGAACCAGAATACCATCCTGGACCTGAGTATCCCGACCATCTATATGACTCAATACCCATTCTTGCAGAGCCCTACTCACCGGAACCCGGAAATCCCAGCAATTCACATCACTCCTCAATAGGTGATAACTTTGACTATCCTCAGATACAAGATCTCGACTATGACTCTGACGCCAACTCTGGCAACCTGGAGTACGTCTTAGATGAAAACTCCATCTTAACTCTAGCCTTACACTTGGAATTTCTCCATGCCGCTCTCACTACTAAGACCGAGAAAGACAAATACCTACTGTATCTGACCCGAGTCAGAGAATTTTACCAGGCAAACTCTCGCTACCATTTTCCGTATCCTTCTAGAGACTGGGTTAAATCCACCCTTCATCACTTTCCTCGCACCCGTTTCTGGAAAACTAAAATCAATGAAATTCTGAATGAGGGCCACATCGAGGATGTGTGCTCGTGCATTTTCCGCCTCCAGCATTTAGTTCACCTGGTCATGTAGAAAGACAAAGACAACCCTATAACAGTCCAATGAACCATGGAAGTAGTGGTAGCAATAGTTTTGTAACAGTAGGACTAAGTATAATAGTAGTTTGTGTAATCACCATTAATAAATAAAAGGGGTGTACTATATACGTTTTGGTGTGATTCATATGAAATTTGTGATCTTATGTTATGTGTAATCTTTTTGTTTTCTAATGTTTATATCTATTAACCTTTGGAATAAAGAATATGGCAACTTTAAGAGGCGCCGGAACTCCTAGAGACCGAGGCCGAGGTCGAGGCAGAGGCCGAGGCAGAGGTAGGGGTAGGCAACTGCGAGTAGTACCAAACCCTGAACTCGAACAACATGAACCTCCACCACCAGTACAAGATGAACTTCAAGAAATGAGGAGAATAATACAAGAACAGAGAGCTCTCATCGATGCGCTTCTCATCAACAGGCAGGGAGGACAAGGGAATGAAGAACAACAGGCTGAAGGAGAGCAACAACAACAACGTGAGGGAGGAGAAAATTACAACGAACAAGAAGACGAGCACAGCAACGCATTTGAGAGACCAGAACGATCTCAGTCATCTCCTCGACAGGAGAGAGTACTGGTGGAACAACATCAACCTGTCAGAGAAGCTAAGGATACACAATACTGGGTGACACAATTCTGCAAACACAAGCCACCAGTATTCCGAGGAAAACTTGATTCAGCTGAAGATTGGCTATTGCATCTTGAAAAGATCTTTGAGGTCTTAGAATGTCCGGATAACAGGAAGGCTCAATTGGCAATTTACAAGCTAGCAGGAGACGCCGATCGTTGGTGGCGAAACATCGCGGCAACCCTCCGAAGCCGAAACTGTCCCGTCACATGGGAAACGTTCCAAGAAAAGTTTAACGAGCAGTACTTTCCACCCTCAGTACAGATGATGAAGGAGACAGAGTTCCTGCACATCCGTCAGGGTCGGGAAGAATCATTCGATGATTACTTCGCTCGTTTCACCAACTTATCACGGTACTCATCACTTCTGAGGCGAGATAATGACGAGAGCAGCATTGCAAATGTACTTGTGTATGGACTAAAGTATGAGATAAGGGAAAGGTTGGTATCGCACAAATTTCTGGAACTAAATCAAGCTGTAGAAGCCTGCCGACTCATCGAACAAAACTTGAAGGAGCTTCGCAAGACCAGAGACTTCAGCAGTAGCGGCCCCAACCGTAGCGGTTTCAATCGCAACAACCCATCACAGAAGAGGAAGGCACCTTGGAATAATTCCCAACAAGGGAATAAGAGGCCATTTCAACCGAGACAGCAAAACTTTCCAAGAATGCAGACATCCCAAGCCTGTCCGCAATGCAGAAGGTTCCATCCGGGAGCTAACTGTGAGGGAAAGCCAGTGTGCTTCAGGTGTCAGAAACCGGGGCATATTAGCTTAAATTGTCCACAAAAAGCTTTGGAGGCGAGACCGCAGAACGCAGGACGAGTTTTTGCTCTGACTAATGAGGAAGCCAAGAAATCTCCTGAGATGATCAAAGGTACTATTTCTCTTAATGGAAATCTACTACAGGCATTGTATGATTCGGGTGCTAGTCACTCGTTTATTTCTTTCGATTGTGCAAAACGACTAGGAATGCAAGCCTATAGACTACCATATGATTTGATAGTAGCTACCCCACTTGGCGTGAAATCTTTAGCGTCTGATGCATGTCTTAATTGCATTGCGAGTGTGAACGAACGAGAATCTAACATAGATCTTATCCGATTACCGCTTCATGGCATTGATGTCATTCTTGGTCTTGATTGGCTAATGGCAAACAACGCGGTCATTGATTGTGGTAATAAAGAGATACGATTCTCAACATTACACGACCAGAGCAAGATCAAGGTGAATCTGAATTTCCTATCTAGTACAGAAGCAGAAAAATGCATGAAGCAAGGTTGCCAAGCGTATATGGTGTTCTTCTCAATCAAGACAGACGCCGAACCATCACTCGAAGACATTCCCATTGTGAATGAATTCCCTGATGTGTTTCCCAAAGATCTCACCAAGTTACCCCCTGAGAGAGAGGTTGAATTCGCCATCGACTTGATGCCAGGCACTGGACCAATATCAAAAGCACCATATCGTATGGCACCAAACGAGATGCTGGAATTGAAGAAACAGCTTGAGGAGCTACTGGAGAAAGGATTTATTCGACCTAGTGTGTCGCCATGGGGAGCCCCAGTACTGTTTGTAAAGAAGAAAGATGGAAGTTTACGACTTTGTATCGATTACCGCGAGTTAAACAAGGTGACTATAAAAAACAAGTACCCACTTCCTCGCATTGACGATCTACTCGATCAACTATCTGGTTCCTGTGTATTCTCTAAAATTGACTTGCGCTCAGGATACCACCAGCTGCGAGTGAAAACCAGTGATGTTCCAAAAACAGCCTTTAGAACCAGATACGGGCATTACGAATTCCTTGTGATGCCTTTCGGATTGACAAATGCGCCTGCCGTATTCATGGATTACATGAATAGAATCTTTCGTCTACACCTAGACAAGTTTGTAGTGGTGTTCATCGATGACATCCTAATCTATTCTAAAAGCAGGGAAGAACACGAAGAACATCTGCGACTCGTGTTGGGAATACTCCGAGACAAACAACTTTTTGCTAAATTGAGCAAGTGTGAATTCTGGCTACCAGAGGTAAAATTTCTGGGTCATGTCGTATCTCACGATGGTGTAGCTGTTGATCCTAGTAAAGTGGAAGCGGTTCTAAACTGGAAGAGGCCGGAAACGGTGGCAGAGATACGTAGTTTCCTGGGATTAGCGGGATATTACCGCAGATTCATACAAAATTTCTCACGTATTGCCTTACCATTAACGAAGCTCACAAGGAAGAAACAACCATTCATATGGGACGATGATTGTGAGGCGAGTTTTCAAACTTTGAGGGAGAAGTTGACTACAGCTCCAGTATTAATAATTCCAGATCCAGACGAAACGTACGTTGTCTATAGTGATGCTAGTGGGCAAGGATTAGGGTGTGTTCTCATGCAGCAGGGCAGAGTTGTGGCATATGCTTCTCGCCAGTTGAAACCTCACGAGTTGAACTACCCTACTCACGACTTAGAACTTGCGGCTATTGTATTCGCCTTAAAGATATGGAGGCACTACCTCTATGGTGCAGTCGTAGAGTTATACTGCGACCACAAGAGCCTGAAATACCTGTTTGATCAAAAAGAGCTCAACATGAGACAACGTCGCTGGATGGACTTACTAAAAGATTACGATCTGGAGATCAAGTATCATCCCGGAAAAGCAAATGTCGTAGCAGATGCGCTTAGTAGAAAGACGGTGCACGCAGCATACATGATGATTCAAGAGCGGACACTACTTGAAGATTTCAGAGACCTGAACCTGTCCAATCAGATTTGCATGAGACACTACGCGCCCGATGACGTGTATCTTGCAAGTCTCCTTGTTAGTCAAGGGGAATACGATCTGAGAGATACAGTTGAGGAAGCACAGCGACACGACGAATGGGCTATTGCAGCGCGAGAAAAGATCTCACAAGGTGAAACTCAAGACCTTGACCTATCACCTAGTGGTTTGGTCAGATACAAGAAGCGGATCTACATTCCGAAGGATGGTGAATTGCGACAGAAGATACTAGATGAGGCTCATAAGAGCAGATACACTCTACATCCAGGAATGGTGAAGATGTACCAGAACCTGAAATCCGAGTTTTGGTGGCCCAGGCTGAAGAAAGACGTAACCGAGTACGTGGGTAGATGCTTAACCTGTCAGAAAGTTAAAACTGAACACCAACGACCCCCTGGTCTTCTTCAAGGACTGGAAATTCCGGAGTGGAAATGGGAGAATATTACCATGGATTTAGTGGTAGGTTTACCCAAGATTAGACATCACGACGCGATTTGGGTAATTGTTGACCGATTGACTAAGTCAGCACACTTTCTCCCCATTAGTATTAATTACTCACCAGAACAATTGGCGAGGATTTATATCAAAGAGATCGTAAGACTTCATGGTGTACCTAAGAGCATCGTTTCTGATCGGGACCCGCGATTTACATCCCGATTCTGGGAGGCTTTGCATGCAGAGATGGGAACTAAACTAAGGCCTAGTACGGCTTATCACCCGCAGACCGATGGTCAATCTGAAAGGACAATACAAACGCTAGAAGATATGCTTAGAGCGTGTGTATTGGATTTCAAAGGCCATTGGGATGAACATTTACCGCTGGTCGAATTCGCTTACAACAATAGTTACCATTCGAGCATACAGATGGCTCCGTTTGAGGCATTGTACGGGCGGAAGTGTCGATCACCTATATGCTGGACAGAATTGTCGGAGCGAGAATTCATCGGGACAGATTTAGTTGATAAGACCTCCAAGCAAATTGCATTAATCAAACAAAGACTCCTAACAGCACAAAGCAGACAAAAGAGTTACGCTGATAAGAGGAGAAGACCACTAGAATTCGAGGTTGGAGACCATGTGTTTCTCAAGGTATCCCCGGTAACCGGTGTTGGTAGAACGCTTAAACGGCGAAAGCTAAGTCCTCGTTACATAGGGCCATTCGAAATCCTGGCAAAACGTGGACCGGTCGCATACCAGTTAGCCTTACCCCCGAATCTAAGTAAACTCCACGACGTCTTCCATGTTTCTCAATTGAAGAAGTATCAACCTGATCACGATCATATTATCCAATATGAAGATGTCGAAGTGCGACATGATAACACTTTTGAGGTCGAGCCAGAGCAAATTGTTGATTACCAGGAGAAGCGGCTTCGACAAAGAAGTATTCCGTTCGTGAAAGTAGTATGGAGAGGCTTATCTCCTGGTGAGGCAACTTGGGAAACGGTAGAGGATATGAAAGAAAAATATCCAGAGTTTATGACTCAAAGTTTAGTTGGTATAGAATAAATTTCGGGGACGAAATTTTATTTAACGGGGGGAGAAATGTAATACCCTGTATTTCGAGTCTAAAGACTTGAAAATTTGTCTGTTATCAAAGACTACTAGGCCATACTTTTAAAAATGGCGAATTTAGAATCAGTATTTTGTGAGACATGAATAGTGTTTACTATTCACAAATACATATTTACTATTTATAAATACGTATTTTACTATTTAAATATTAAAATATTAAAAAAAAACAATCAGAAATGGCACCACGAGGAGCAGAGAAGAGACCACGAGGAACATTTTTATATTTTTTTTAATATTTTGAAAAATTACGCAAATTGACCCAAAGACGAAAAATTACACTTAAGGACCCATTTTCCAACACTATAAATAGAGGCCTCACTTCTTCATTTTCTTCACACCAAACTCAGATCACAACGGTCGAGTTTAATAGAAGAGAGAGAATTCTTAGAGTTTAGAGTGAGAATTTAGAGTTAAGTTCTCGGAGCTGGAGAGAAGGAGTAAGAACTTCAAGGGTAAGTTCTTTGGTCTCTAGTCTTAAGATTTGGTAGTTTCTTTTGGTAATTATAGTAGAAATGCCAGATAGAGTTTTTTCTGAGTATGCTCTGTGGCTGCAGCTTAGCCTGATCTGTCACATCAGAAAAGAATTATTCTTGGGCAGTAATGTTATTTACCAGTACAGTAAATACTATTTACCAAACAGTAAAAATTATTTACCGTCACGGTAAAAATATTTTTACTGGGACTATTCACATGAATAGTGAATACTATTCATATGAATAGTAAATCTTCAACGTAGAATTCCACAAGTATTGCAAAGTTGATGGCCACTGATAAATGTGATATTGTTCCTATAGGGTATCTGTGAACTTGTACCGCTGTTTTCCGTTAGAAGTACCGTTTTAGTCGAACGTACCAAAACATCAACAACGAAGGTACGGACGCGTACTGTAACCTTAACTCTGATGCTTATTGTAAATTTGTATGTGATGGATAGTCTGAGATTCTGTTTTTATAAAGTTGTGCATACACATTCAGCTATATACGGGTTATAGTCATGATAATGCCGTTGAGTTTTCCTAGCGCTGAGGACACGGATGTACACCGTGGCACTGGGTAGTGCAGATTGGATTAAAATATGAGGTGGTTGTGCTGTTGAAATGTGATTATGCTGTAACTATCATGAATATCTATTATATATAAAATTGTTACATAAGCATGAGGTTAACTGTTACCTGAGGTTCAATGGGAATTGAACCTCAGCTCTTACCATAGCCTCAGGTTCTGGCGGAGACAGGGTTGCTGACAAGGGTAAGCAGACTGTATAAGGACTCAGACGGAGGATTGTTTATCTGTTGCTGTTTTCTTATGTACTTTGAGTACTTGAATATTTGGATGACTGTATTAGTATCAACACACCAATGTTGGTTAAATATCAGATACTCGTTTTGTTTTAAAATGAAAACTCTTTTCCGATGCCACACTGTTTAAATTATTCAAAACTTTGATAATCTCTTTTGAAAATCGCATATTAAAAGACGGGATGTTACACCCCTCATACGTACCAATCAAATCCTCGTAGTACAAAGTACAAAGTTACGTAAGAATTGTACGGCGAGTTTTCCAGTGACTTGTGCGGACTTTTACTCTGGATGCGATGCCCAATAGGAGTCTCTGGTACGTGCAACGTGTAAGCTTTACTCAGAAATACATAGTACTTCTCTAGTCTAATTTATAATATCTACAGTAAATGATTAGGAAGAATCATGGAAAACAGAATTAACCCATTGAAAGGAAATATATCAGCCAATCAGGAAGATCCTAAAGGTCTACGCACAAAAGAGCACAGCAATTTTTCCAAAAGAATAATCAGGTTAAGGGAAAGCGCTCGAAGGAAGTAAAGCAGGGAGGTGGGATGGGAGAAGTTGAATAGCTCACCAGCAGGATCTTATTCCAGAAATGGGTGTCAACTGTCAACTGTCAACTGTCAACTCTCAATCAGAGTAGAGAAGCTGAAACCTGGACTTGCTTTCTTGTAGACGCAGGGGGCGAGAAACGCTAGGAAACTCTTCTGTCCTTACTCCTTGCTCACTTGAAAATTTTTAAAAATGGTATTTAAGGACGATTTCAGACCTTTATCAAAAAAGCCCGTTTTTTTATTTTTAAAAATTTTGATAAAATAATTAACTATCGTTACAAAAATTGTCTCCCCCCTTATAAAACTCATTCAAGAACTTAATAATTGTTATGTTTGAAAATCTGATTGAGAGACCAATCGGACGTTCTAAAAGTTAAAAGAGAAATTAAAGGTACATACTTAGAAAAGATTTTTAGAAGCTCTTTTTTAATCTTACATTTTCAACCCATTGCTCCCATACCATAAGTTAATTTTTGGAACTTTTGAAAAAGTTCCTTCGGCTAAACGGCACCCAGATTTGAAACTTCTCTGATCTCTTTCTGCTTCGATTTGTGACGCCCTCCTCTGGTTCAAGAAGATTGCCGGCCTCCTTGGACGAAAGAGTGAATTCAAGGTCTCTTATTTTGGCGTTGTCTCTATAAAATGTCAGTGTCTCTCGTGTCTCTGTATCGTCCAGGAAAGAAGAAGCTAGAGACTCAACTAAAAAGATACAAAAGCTCGTAGAGAGGATTGAAGTAAATTGAATATATTGTAATGATTTATTATAAAATTTAAATTTAAATTTGATAAAAAAAAATATTATTAAAAAATTAGAAAACTCTAAAGAACTTAATTAAATATATTCTAATGGATAAATTAAAAAACGTACAAATGCATATTGAATAGTATATTTCCTATTAGATCATGTATCCATAATATTTTTCTCTAAAAACTGAAAAAAAAAAGGCGTTTTTTGAAGAAGTTTATCACTCAGAGAAGCTATCACAAACACTCGTCGTTCGCTCACTTCCGCAAGTGTTTTTTTTTAACTTCAGCAACGATGCCAAGCACAACCGCGATGGGAATTTGTGCACCACCTTTTTTTGACTTCATCATAATTGTGGACGGGAAAAGGAGGAGTTAGTTACAATGTCCTCTGGAAGAAAAAACGTTAGTTAGTAGTTACAATGTCCAAGGCGGCAGCTTTCACACCCGTAATGATGGCGGCGATAGGGAATCATGATGATGGCCGGCAGGGCATTTTTCCGACTTCAAAAAATTATTTCTCAGTGTCTTTTTTTTTTTTAATCATTTAGAAAAATGAAAAGGTGTGGTTAAGAATCTTAATTAATAATCAATCACTCGACGTCGCGCTTTGTTACGCTCGCCCACTTGCGTTTGATGCGAAAGAGGGGTAGTTGGCAGTATTTTTAAAAAATCCCGGGGCGGCTACATATGCGAATTAAGACACGATACGAGTGTTTTTAATGGCCTATTTGATGCCGAGAAAACAAAAATAAAGTACAAAATCAAATAAATTGTATGAAAGAAATTAAATACTCATATAATACTCTTTTTCATAAATAACATTCTCTTTCTCCTCCGGTATGATCCTTTTTATAAGTAATAAATCCTCTTTGTCTAAAATTAAAAATTTGTCTTTACACTTTTACCCTCATTGAATATACACCTCTATAATAATTACTACATGCACCCAGAATCATATTTGAGAGTGAGAGAGAGATGGCATTGAAGTGTATCTCTCCGCAGCCTTATTTATGAATAATGGTATAATTAAAAAAAAATTAACATATTACGTACTTATTACTTTAACTACCATTTTGATCCGATTGAAAGTGGTAGCTGTTACTTTTAAAAATAACTGGATGGGGTATAAATTTTCATTTTATGTCGGCACTTACAAGTAGTTGAAATTTATGACTTGTTTGATTCTATTATTCGTTTTTTATTCTCAAAATAAATATTTTTAGAAACAAGTTTTGGAAGAAAAAAAAACAAACAAAACAAACAAAGTTTTAATATCTATTTTAAAAGATATGTTTTTAAAGTAATGTAGTTGGCAATTGGTATAATTGATGTTTCCTTTGCATTGGTCTACACTTTTGTGTTTTTGTTCCTTTCTTCTTATGTGGTTTGAGAGAACTCAAACTTTTCATATTTATTAAGAATGACCATTTTATTTGATTAGTTTGCAATACTAAAAATCATTTATCAACTATATCTGAATGAATTATATTAAGATATAGTAAAAACTAGAAAATCCATCATTTATCCTCTTATTGATAGAGTAATTAGATTTGTACTGAGTCTTCTAATTTCTATAACAACTATTGAAAGATCTTTTCAAAATAATCAAGAACCGTATTTAAAATAGAATGGAAGATCAATTTTAAATATTATATTATATTTTTATTTTTAAAAATAATTATTATCTTCCATCCCCATTTTATGTCTACCCAAAAAAACACTTCTTTAAGTGTCTTTTCAATCTTCTCTTCCGCTTTCTCTCTTCAAATTTCTGTCTACCAAGCAGACTCTACGTATTTGGCATTCACTGATCCTGCGTGCAGAGCCTTCTAGCAGCGGCTAAAGCCCCCCCTACCCCCGTGGGGGTTTATGCCCATCGAATACTTATATTTTGCATAAATAAACAATATAATAAGGAAATTACAAAAAAAAAAGTTACAATTTTAAATAATATTGATAAAAATTTCTTAATTAATCAAATTTATTATAGTAATATTGTTAGCATCTACGTGCTTGTGATCACAGTCCATTAATGAGTTCAGTCGTGTTAAGATTAGAATGTTTACAAAATATTGAATTTAATGATATACGAATAGAGGTATACCTTTGTTGTAAAAAATATTACTCTTTCTGATTTTAAATATAAGTTAGAGTTTTTTTTTTTTGGAGATATTAATAAAGTTAATTAAATTACTTTAAAATATTTATATCTGTCATTTTTCCTCCAAATTATTTTGTCTAACTTATAAACTGAATTTAATGATAGACAACATATGATATCATTAAGTAATTTATTTAGCTTCTTTAATTTCTTCAAAAAAAATTAATTTTGTTTTATACCTAGAGCGGGATGAATATTGCAATTGGATACAGATGGTGACGCCATCACCTGATAATGATAAGCTTGATAAGCAAATCAATATTACAATTCAAAATTCTATTTGAATTGTTAGAATTCCACTTATTACATTCGGGATTTTAGAGCTTATTAGTCAAATGTCATTTGTTCAACCTCACGTCTAATGGATTCAAATAATGCTGTTGAGATGTAACGCTCGCCACAACTTGGAAATACCACCTGAGAAAGCAAAGAACATCGATTTTGCATTAGTCTCCTATTTCACATTTTTCGTCATTTTGATCACACCGTTGAAAACATTTACAAATTAAAAAGCAAAATATTAGGTCCCCAGAACGGGACACATTATTATATCCTCCAATATGTGACTAATTAAGGAAATACTATTGTCGATTAACAAGTCCTCAAAATAAAATGATGTGTAGTGGTCAGTGACTTACAACAATGAGCTTTCCTGCATTTTCCGGTCTCTTCCCTAACTTTATCGCAGCTGCAGCAGCGGCTCCAGATGAAATTCCCATCTGCAGAACCAGCACTCATAAGCAATTACATATTGGGCACAAAACTGTACTCTGCATTTCCATTAAAAAAAAAAAAAAAAATCCAATCTGTTGTAATCAGTCCTCCCTTTCGTTCTTAATATTAAGGCCCACTTCAGTGAAAAAATTGAATCACAAAGTGAATCATAAGTGAAGAAGCGAAGGTAATATGTGTTTTAGTTTGGTGCCATACCAGCAAACCTTCTTTCAAAGCAAGCAGCTTAGCAGTTTCAATGGCTTCCTCACTCGATACCTGCAATTTAGAGAACCACGATAGGCAAAGAAGCTCTTGCATTAGCAGATAGCTGAGAAGAGGATGCATCTACCGACACACACACACACACATAACATACTTATGTACATATGTAGGACTTCGCGCATGCTGTGTCGATATTACTAATACACAATATGCACATTCAATGGATGAGAATTGAATTAGCTACCTGAAGAACTTCATCAAGCAGATCAAATTCCAGCACATTGGGCATGAACTCGGGGCCAATTCCTTCGATTAAATGCTTGCCTTTGACACATGCAAGTAACAAATTAAAGAAGAGCAGTCAGCATATAACTTCCTCAAGATGAGAGGAGACAGACGTACGTTCTTAAAGATCTATGCGTGCCCCACCACCCCCCTAACAAACAATTATACCACAAATTGCAGATGTATGTCTTCCCAAAATATCTATGTGTGTGTGTGTGTGTCAATCCAAAATTCAAGAGAATTCCACAAATGGGCAAAAATTAAACTTCCAGATGTTTTCCCGTGCTACTTGATCTCCATGGGCTTTCTGTTCTGAATCATTTTCGGAAGAATATAAACTCTAACGTACAGGAAGACTTTTACTTCATAGAAGTTCAGCACAAAACAAGAAGAAAGATTCAGTCACACACACACACACACACACACAGAGAAGGATGAAATCACCTGGCTGTCCTCCACGCAGGACCGCACTTTCAGCCGGTTCTACACCATACACCTGGCAAATAATAATAGCAGCAACCAAGAAGTTAGCATAACATATGTGAGGAACAAAAAGTCCTTCAATATAATATAATCTCTTGTTCAGCCTAGCTAGCTAGGAAACATGGAAATTAAAGACAGAAACCTTGATACGTGGGTTTCTTTCCTTGAGGAACCTGGCAGCACCAGTTATTGTCCCCCCAGTTCCTATCCCTGCAACCAAGGCATCAACTTTTTCTCCTGAATCTCTCCAAATCTCAGGGCCCGTCGTCTCATAATGGATCTATATATATAAAAAGAGAGAGAGAAAAAGAATGCAGCTCAGAGAGCTGAGACTTATTATCATCAACCTAGCAAGCATTAAAATTAAGATTGATATATGCAGCAGCAATATAGAGTAATTAATACCCGTGGATTGGAAGGGTTATCACATTGGCGAAGCATATAACTATTAGGTATCTTGGTTAATAGCTCCTCTGTTTTCTCAAGAGCACCGGTCAATCCTTTGGCAGGGTCAGTAATATATACGTCAGCTCCAAATGCTCGAACTAAAATTTTTCTCTCGTCACTAACAGAAGCAGGCATGACCGCTATAACTTTATAGCCCTTCATTGCTCCTACGAATGCCATTCCTACGCCGGTATTTCCACCTGTAGCCTCCACAAGAACAGTCTTCGGCCACCATTATTAAATATATCAATGTGCATGAAATTAACTTGTCGGAATTGAAGCATGCATCAACATGCTAAGTGCCATGCAACATAATTTTAAGGAACAATTTCTGAATGTGGTGGCCAAATTATTACGGAAAGAGACAGCCAGAGTTTTTAATTTTTTGGTAGCAAAAAGGATTGTATTGCGAAAGAGACACGGCCAGAGTTGACGCACATGCTTGGGAATTGAATAATATTACTGGCCAAAAAAGGGGGGGAATTGAAATAGATCAAGTGAGAAAGTGTGTAACTGTAGAACCACGAACAAGCTTGATGCTGCATAAATCTATGGAAATCTAAACTTTCTGCGACTAACCTTTCCAGGTGTAATCAGGCCCTTATCCTCGGCATCTTTGATCATGCTAAGGGCTGTCCTGAATATGACAACAAGAAGATTATCGTTATACAATACTATTTCAAATAATTAAAAGTCCTTCTAGACCGGTCGTTTAAGCGGGAGGTAATAGTTAAAGGTTACAACTACCAGATAAATACAATAATGATTAAACAATAATAAATTAATTAAAAAATACAAAAATATTTCCATATATAACCCTAAAAAGAGTAATATCTAAATAAAAAGACATTAATCCACACAAAATGAAACATTTATGTTTAAATCACACATTATTCTTATTAGAGTACAAACCTAACATATTGCTACTTTTTCATTTTCTTTTCTTAACTCAAAATGTGCTTTATACTCAGTACGTCAAGAAAAAAAGCATATCAAAATTCACCATGTTGACTCGTTGAAGAGCAAAAAGTTAGGTTTTGATACGTAGTCAAAGAAAGGACATATGTACCTATCTTTAATGCTAGAGCAGGGCTCCATGGACTCTAGTTTAGCAGCAATACGAGCCACGCACCCGTCCACGATATTATTCAAGTAAACCATTGGGGTGTTACCTATTAACTGCAAATTAAAAGGATAAAAGTAAAGAATATAAACCAAAGACACAGGAAAAAAGCAATAAATCGTCAGCACAATAATAATGAACAAGTATTACTTCAGTGACATCTTTCTTGATTGCGCACTTTGGCTCCATGTTTTATACCTAGAGAGACCTGCAATAATAAGACAACATATGAAGCGATAATTAAGAAAATACTTGAGCAGAAATTAACAATATTCCCGCAGTACAAGTCTGATTTTGATTTAGTTTTGTAAAAAGGTCGAGTTCAGAGGAAACAAAAGTTGTGTTGTTTGAATACATCCTGTAGCTAGGACGTTATAAACGAAGCTAGAACCATGAGAACTGAACGATTTAGGTGATATACAAACCACAGAATGAACAGTGAAACTTCCACAAGAAGTTAGAACCATGAGAACTCGATGATTTAGTCTTTTTATATATTTAGTTTTCTCTTTTTAGCTATTGGGGCGGTTTGGCCTGGTTATATGGACAGCGACGTGGAGTTTGTGATGGCCAATGGGCGGTAGTCACGTCAGCAGAGCTTATCCAATGGGACTGTGTTGTATGGGTGAAGGGCGGTGGCGGTTGGAGTTTATATGGCGCGCAGTCGTGCACGGCACAAGTTTTAAGAAGCGTGGGGTCCCGTATGGTATGATGATTGAGTATTGAATCAGAGAATCGAAGAGGAGGTAGCCGCAAAATGGAAGAAGAGAACAAAATTCAATGAGAGAGAAGATAAAGTGAAGGAGAGAATAGAACAGAGCAGAGGCAACTGACGAGGGAGGAGGGTACTGACAACGACGATGACCGTTACGTAGTAAAGTACAAAGGGCACGCCTTTCAAACTCCCTGACTCGCTCGCACAAACATGTCCTCCATCCCTCCTTCCCCATTCTCTCTGTTTATTATTATTTCGGGGGAGATTGACCAAAAAAAAAAAAAAAAAAATTACCAAATTAAAGCAGATTGAAAATATTTTATTAAAATAATGTAGTTAGTGGTTCTTGACAGACTCACGGTATTAATCACGCAAAAAAGACTCACGCCACTAACACATACTGACAAATTATTTGTCACACCTAGTGGATTTGATTCAATCAATTCCCACGCCACTTGGCGTGGATAACAGTCCCGCCACTAGGTGGTATGCCACACCCCCACACCACTGACAAATAATTTGTCAGTATGTGTTAGTGGCGTGAGTCTTTTTTGCATGATTAATATCGTGAGTTTGTCAAACGCCACTAACTGCATTATTTTAGTAAGATGTTTCCAATCTGCTTTAATCTGGTAAATATTTTTTTTATTTTGGTCAATCTCCCATTATTTCGGTTAAACCTGCTTTCTGTTTTTTTTTTTGTCACCTGGTTTACCAAGGCTTCTTCTCAACTAATCCGGATTTGACCCACGTCGTGCACCTGACTTTGGTGGGAGAGTCTCCCAATTGGGGGGTGTTTGAAGATCCTGCCAGTGTGCTCTTTCATTCAGTAGCTGATTTGGCTTTATTATTATTTAGATTATTCAAATCTGATCCTTGTTAAAATGCTACTCCCTCTTTCATTCAGTAGCTGATGTTGCTTTATTATTATTTGGATTATTCAAATTTGATTCTTGTTAAAATGTTACCCTCTCTTATCCTTAGTATAAAACATATTTATTTAAATTCAATTAGATTAAAGAAGTTAGTTAGGTTAGTTAACATGACATGTATTATCTAAAACATTATAGTTATCTTGCTTAATTCCTTCATTCTCTCTTCTCTTTGATTATTTTTGAAAGACTATTAATAGGGGTAAATTAGGAAAATATTAATAAATATAAAAATCATTTATTATATTTAGAATTAAAATTATCTCCCCAAATATATTTTATATGGAGGAGCGGAAGAGCATCATAGGGCATATTCAAATTGCTAATATCAATGAGATTAACCATATTAGCATTAGAAGACTGAAAAACTTTATAAAATTAAGAAACTAAACTTAAACTAAAATCATGTATAGAATCAGGGGAATGTAGATATATATACTTTTGTCATCAAAATATTACTACACTTTCAAGGATGGAGGACTAGGAATTCTAAAGGAAATCCCTGTGATAGGCTTGACAAGCAAATCGATATGCGCACTTATTTGTCCATAGACAATTCAAAATCCATTTGAATTGTTACAACTCCACATACTGCATTTGAGATTTTAGAGCTTACTCAAATGTCATTTGTTCAACCTCGTTTCTAATGGATTCAAATAACGCCGTTGAGAGGTAACGCTCCCCAAAACTGGGAAATACCACCTGAGAAGAGACAATCGGTTTGGCATTAAACTACGATTTCATATTAACAGTTAGAATTCTGATCATACAGTTGAAAACATTTACAAAGAGCAAAAATAAAATGGTGTGTAGTTTATAAGGCGAATATATAGAATCATCTAAGTAGTGCAGATTTCTAGATGACCATTTTAAATTTTCTGTCCAATAAATTAAATAGAGCATTTTGACTTACAACAATGAGCTTTCCTGCATTTTCCGGTCTCTTCCCTAACTTTATTGCAGCCGCAGCAGCGGCTCCAGATGAAAATCCCATCTGCAGGAACAGAACTCATTAGAAATCAGAAAATAAAAATAAAAATTGGACCCCTGCAATAAGACAAGCCTATAGAAACAAAGTTTAAACTCAATAGGAATGAGTGATTAGAACAAAATATAGAGTAATTACTAACTCTGGTCCTAAATATAAGACTTAGTTGATTTTTTTGAAAAAATTAAATAAGTTACTTAATCATATTATATATTATGTATGATTAAATTATATATCAATTTATAAGTCAAACAAATTAGTTTGAAGGGAAAAGAAAAAGATAAATATAAATATTCTAAAGTGTTTTAACTAGCTTCTTTAATTCCCTAGGATGGGAAATAGTGATAGCTTGATTTGGTACCATACCAGCAATCCTTCTTTCAAAGCAAGCAGCTTAGCGGTTGCTATGGCTTCCTCACTTGATATCTGCAATTTAAAGAACCATAATAGGCAAAGAAGCCCTTGCATTAGCAGAGAGCTGAGAAGAGCATGCATCTGCATATTTATTTATAGTATAAAAACTCTAAACTCCAACAAGCCGCATTTTTTATGAGCCACAATTACCCAACTTACTTTTTAGACTCTGTGACCCACATTACTTCCATAAAATTTTATCTAATATTGACATGCTTGGAGAGAACACACAAAACATGCATATATACATATATTTATGTACGTGATAGATAGGAGGGACTTCGCGTATGCTGTGTCAATATTTATACACAAAGCACGTTCAATTTATGAGAATTGAGTTTCATATATACACTAATTTTTGAAAGCTACCAGAAGAACTTCATCAAGCAGATCCGATTCCAGCACATTCGGCTTGAACCCAGGGCCAATTCCTTCGATTAAATGCTTGCCTTCGACACCGACACATGCAAGTAACAAAAGCAGTCAGTAAACATCCTCAAGATGAGAGGAGATAGGCATTCTTAAAGATTTATGCATGCCCCACCCCCTCAACAAACAATAAACACAGAATTCAAGGAAATCTCACAGATAAACAAACAATTATACACAGAATTCAAGGAAATTTCCTATGCTACTTCATCTCCATGGGCTGTTCTGTTCTGAATCATTCTTGGCAGAATATAGACTCTAACACAGGAAGACCTTTATAGTTTCCAACTACTTTATACATGTTCAGCACGAAACAACTAGAAAGATTCAATCATGTACACATGGAATGATGAAATCACCTGGCTGTCCTCCACTCACGACCGCACTTTCAGCCGGTTCTACACCATACACCTGCGAAATAATATTAATAGCAGAAATCATGAAGTTAGCATAAACGTGGTGAACAAAAAGTCCTTCTCTGGTTCAGCTAAGGAAACATGGAAATTAAAGGCAAAAACCTTAATCTTTGGGTTTTTTTCCTTCAGGAACTTCCCAGCACCAGTTACTGTACCCCCAGTTCCCATCCCGGCAACCAAGGCATCAACTTTTTCTCCTGAATCTCTCCAAATCTCAGGGCCTGTGGTCTCATAATGGATCTTTAAAAAAGAAAGAAATGGAATGTAAATCAGCAAGTCTTCTCAGCCTAGCAATAAAATTAACATTGATGTTGGTAGTACCCGTGGATTGGAAGGATTATCAAATTGCCGGAGCATAAAACTATCAGGTGTCTTTCTTGATAGCTCACATGTTTTCTCGAGTGCCCCAGGAAATCCTTTGGCAGGGTCAGTGAGATATACCTCAGCTCCAAATGCTCGAAGTATAATTTTTCTCTCGTCACTTACAAAAGCTGGCATGACCACTATAACTTTATAGCCCTTCAATGCTGCTATGAATGCTATTCCTACGCCGGTATTGCCACCTGTAGTCTCCAGAAGAACGGTCTTCGGCCACCACCATTTTCACACTTATCAATGTGCATGAAAGTTGTTGGAAGCATAAATTGATCAATAAGGACACAACAAGCGCCGTACAACATAAGCTAACATAGAATTTTGAGTAACAATTTCTGAATGTGACGGCCAAATTATTATGTAAGGAATGCCTTGAAACATAATAGCAACGATATTATAACGTCTGAATTAAACATGCACGTTTGCCATCATGGAAGCTTCTGGAAAGAAAGAGACAGCCAAACTTTCTGTGACTAACCTTTCCAGGTGTAATTAGGCCCTTTTCCTCAGCATCTCTGATCATGCCAAGAGCTGCCCTGAATATGATGAAGAATATTATCATTATACGACCGAGAGATCTCTGAGTAGTCAAAGAAAGCAGATCTGTACCTATCCTTGACACTAGAGCAGGGCTCCATGGACTCTAGTTTAGCAGCAATACGAGCCACGCACCCGTCCACAATGTTATTCAAATAAACCATTGGGGTGTTACCTATTAACTGAAAAAGGAGAAAAGTAAAGAATATGAATGAAAGACAGGAAAACAAAATACATATCAGTGCGATGGTGAAGAAATATTACTTCAGTGACATCTTTCTTGATTGCGCACTTTGGCTCCATTTTTCCTACCCAAGGCCTGTGAAGCGATAGGAAATGCGGTCAGGAACAATACAATTCCACTGCATAAGTCTGCTTGATTAGTTCTGTAAAAAGTTTAACATGTTCTCGATGATCAGAAAACAAAAGTTTGTTGTTTGAATCGTCGTGGACGTTATGCTAGCTAGAACCATAAGAAGTTAAGCACTCAATTAGCCCAAGAATAACAGGCTATAAACATAGGAGAGATGAAGGGGGAAATGGGCCGACTGTCGTGGCCGACGCATAATACTTACAGAGGGCCCATCCCATAACAGCCCCATTGTTTATTTATTTTTTAAATATGAATATGAATTTGCAATATGCCATATAAATTAAAATATCATAAAAAATTCGTAAATTCAGACCATTCACTATTGAAGGTAATTTGTTTTTTGGTCAGAAAATTCAAGATAATGTTTATTCCATAGATGGAAAGTTTAGGTCACTTGGAACCGCGACTCATATGACCAGGGGAGCCTTCAAACTCACGGGTTATTTACAGATCGTCCAACCAATAATATCTTTATATCGATGAATGAGCCAACGCTTTTGCCAATAACTTCACCAGCTTTGGTGGCAATTCAAGATAATGTTTAGTTTTGAGGGGGGGAAAGATAATGTTTAGATCTTCATCTCTTCGTCATTTCAAGATTTAAAAAAAAAATCCTCATCATTCAAACGCTCAATAACAATATTTGAATCTCGAAGTTCTCAAGGATTCATTTCCCTTTCACGAGAACGGATTCATGTAGAAAAGCAAATGAGAGAACATGCAGAAGGATCCGAACAGAGAATTCGGAAAGGAGGTTGGTTCCGGTGTATACCTGACAGAGAATTTGGCGATGCCGGCAAACGACCAAGGTCGGGCTGGCGGTTACAGAACGAAGTGGCTTGAGAACGTGGCCCCAAGAAAAACGATTGAGAGGGATGAGATCGACTATGCCAACGCAGGGAGAAAGATCTGAGAAGAAGAAAGATGAGGAAAAGGCTCGAGAGAGCGGAGCACGGCGGCCACGCCAAGGCTCAGGTGAGAGGAGGAAACTCGACCAAGTGAGCAAGTGAGAGGGACAGAGAGCGCAGGGGAATATACCTTTTTGCTATTAGCTATTGGTTTGGTTATATGGACAGCTGTTGCAGTGACGTCGAGTTTCTCTTTACGTTCGAGCCTCCAGTTCTTAAGCTAGAAATTTGATGGTGTTTGTCCAATGACCGATGGCCACGTTAGCCGAACTTATCCGAGAATCATTATCATGATATCATCAATGTCCAGTATTAAGGGTCTGTTTGGTAGGAAGGAGTTGGGGGAATTTTTTTTAAAAAAAAATTAGATTTAAGAAAATTAGAGAAGTAGGAATACAAAATTTTAATTAAAAAATATATATATGATAAAAGAGTAAGAAACATGAATTAAAAATTATTAACCCCACTTTTTTTATATTTTTAATCAACTCACAAAATAATTTCCCTCCTCCCGCTTTCCTTCACCTACTATCATACCAAACAAGCCCTCGTAGTACAAAGTACCACTCTGGTCCTATTTATAAGTCCTTTTTGACCAAATCACACATACCAAGGAGAGGTAGGTAGCTCAATGATTATGGGGTAAATGTTCAACTTTACCCTCATTTATGATTGGGTACCTTTTAGCTTTTTCTTCTCTCTCTACTTTCATTGGTACAATAATATGGGTAAAATTGTCACAATCTCATTTATTTGATCAAAAGGGACTTATAAATAGGACCAAATTTTTTGGTCAAAAGGGACTTATAAATAGGACCAGAGTGGTACAAAGTTATGGGGGAATTGTACGGTATGTTCTCAGTGATTTGTGCGGATTTTTACTGTGCATGCGACGTCCAATAGGAGCCTTGGATATGTGCAAGCGTGTATGCTTTATAAGGCTCCTTACTCTTCCCTTTCTTTATAAATACAGGGTAATTTATAATATTTATAAGGTTAAAGTATACTCTTAGACCTTTAAGTTTACATGAAGTATACTTTTGGTCCCTTAATTTCATAAAATATACTTTTGGTCCTAAGATTTTAACACCGTTAGTTTTGCTAACGGAAAATGCAAACTCAAGTAATAACGGTATAAATCTAAGCGATGATTTTATAATTAAATACTATTAGGATAAAATTTAAAATATGGGTAAATTGAAGAATATGTAAAATTTGTGTAATTAAGTGCTATTAGTCATCACTTGATTTCGCTGCATCAGCATTTTCCGTTAGCAATATTAACAATGTTAAAATTTTAGGACTAAAAGTATACTTTATGAAATTAAGAGACTAAAAGTATACCTTATGGAAAACTTAAAGGACTAAAAGTATACTTTAGCCTATTTATAAAGATAAAAGGGAAGAAATTGTTGATTAAGCGTTCAACGTTAGAAAAACATGTTCATGTAAGGGCCCGTTTGGTACAGAGAACATTTAAGGAGGTAAAGAAACTTAGATGAGGGAAAAGAATAAAAAGGAAGATTGAGAGGGAACTTAAAAAGTTGAGCTGTTTGGTAAACATGGGTGATGGGAATGGAACTTAAGTTAAGGGACAATAAAATGTTTGGTATGAAGAATTGGGTGTTGGTTAAATGAGAAGGTGAGGTAAAATTCCCAAAATGCCCCTAAAATAAAAAAAAGGCAAAAAACAGATACGAATGTTCATAATCAAACACAAGAATCCGACAGCAAATTTCATTTCCAAGACAGGTATCTGAATGTGTATATGAACAATTTATCCAAATGATTAAAATCCTACGAAGGAAAAAATAACCAGAAAACACTAGAATAATAAACACATTGACGCCAACTACAGCTAACTAATATATTAACAATAACTTTATTCTCAAATTCACTATTCACGCTATTCTGTTCGACTCTGTTTTACATTTTACATAAATAAGGTTCAATAATTTGATCATATCTCTCAAACCATAGATCCGATTGTGGTGAAACCTTTTTCATGCGCTACACAGAAACTAAAAGCAAGCTCAAAGGAGTTCAGATAAAAAAGATATGAATTTTGGAAGTTGATTTTGAAATTCTCGCGTCATATCAGACAGTTCGGTAATTTGGATGACTTGGTTCGAACAAAGTTGACAAGTTCGAATGTAACACTCACCTAAAAGAGTCTGAGTTCAAGCATATAAACTAACAGCAGCTAAAACTGCGCTGCAATTAATTTCAGCATATTGGAGGAGGAGGCTAGTCACGAGGAATGGAAATAAGTAGCAAAAATTGAAAGTTGTGAAACTAAGAAAGATATATTACTGCTTTTGCAACTTTCGCTGACAATTAAATCTTCTTTTATAGTTTCACTGTTCACATCGATCACTCTCTGCTAGCTCTTTCTTTGGTTTCTTCATTCCTCATACCACCATGAGAGAGTTTGAACCAGACCATCGGCGACCTTCTTGTCATGATCGACACTATACTACTAGTGATGACCACCACACCACATCACCACCAACAACCACACCTCCACATTACTTCAAAAATAGATTTTTCAAAACAATTATCCAAACACTTTTTCTTAAATGTTTAAAATTTGTTTCCAAGAACTGTTTTTTAGAACAAAAAAACAAAGAATAGAATCAAACAAGCCCCTAGTTTCTTGGAAACATAACAATTACTATAACATAGCCATATGTGAGTTTGATTATCCTAGCTACATGCTGTTGGTATTTTATTGAACAGTAAAAAAATTTACACGCAACAGAAAACCAGACAACAAACCCAGCCAGAAGATAAACTAAGAGTTGGCCTACAAATCCCAGCATAAAGAAACAGAAATTCAAAGGGCGAGATTATAACTAGTAAACCAATAGCAGGCGCCCTCATATCCAAGCAGCAACAATCATAAAACCTTTTCCTGAGCTCAGTGCTCAACAGCCAAGTTCTCTGCTTCCCGCTTCACAGATTCAAAGAGCACAGATGATAGATAACGCTCTCCAAAACTTGGGAACACCGCCTGGACAGGTTTTCAATCAGTAAATTAAGCAGCAATATGGCAAAAAAATATGGAAAACTAACGGATGGATTTTTGGTACAATGCCAACTAAGTGCTATTAAAAAAATAGCACTTTATTTAAAGATCCAGTAGCTGCACACATTAGCCAGATGCTCATCATAGAGGACTTGCTTTCGGAAAAGGTAATTCTTTGTGCCACATAAGCATATCGATGTTGTAACTAAAGCATTTCTTATAACAGCAATCACAGAGGAGCATCTAATATCATATAAGCCAACCACAAACTTACAACAATGAGTTTTCCAGCATTTTCGGGCCTCTTAGCAACCTTCAAGGCGGCCGCCGCGGCAGCACCTGATGATATCCCCACCTGCAACAAAAAAAAAAAAAGTAATTTTTCTCTATCTCCTTCAGAACACACAGAATGGAAGGACACCTGAAAATCCTATTTGGGATGTATCTTTTCAAAGAACTTGCCAATAATCCCTCTTTCAATGCAAGAAGTTTAGCAGTTTCAATAGCTTCTTCACTTGATATCTACAAAAGCAGACAAGATTAAGTGATCAGCATATGGTACGAGGATTCGCACCAAAGAAATGGGTAAGAACTCATACAGAGAAAGACAATGACAACAAAAAGGCATTATTCCTCTTTTTCTTTTTGAAACTGATCAAAGAGCCAAATTGACACAACCAGAGCCAAGACAACTAATCAAAGTTCCTGTTTAGCAATAATATTCCTACATATGAATCAAATTATTTTACTTCCTTCCCCACTCCCAAGGATGAAGTCCAGATTTATTTATTTTTTTCACTAAGGTAGTTATATTGGGGTGGGAGATAATAGAAATAGAAAAGAGCAAACAGTAGCATGTTAATCACAAAGGACACAATAGAACAGTAACAAATTTATGTATCAATTTAAAATTAATAAAATCAATGAAGTTTAGTAGCTCACTTGGATAACTTCGTCCAGTAAACCAACATCCAAAACACCAGGGATGAAGCCAGCACCAATTCCTTGGATCTTATGAGGGCCTTGCACATCAGCAACCATACATTCATCAGAAGAATGAACGATATGCACAACTTTGGGTAGGTACGTAGTAAATATCAATGCAGCTATAATAACTTATGTAGAAAAATAGAAGGTAAACTATGCTGCAACAAATACAACTATTTTACGCTTTTTCTGGAAGATGCAAGGGGGCATAGAGGAGAAGGCAGGGATAGAAGTGTCAATTTGACCTCCAAGCACATTCGATGATTAACACATGGTATTCATGTCTTTACATGTTTTCATAATACATAGGCATTCATGTTAAGAATCATGTTTGCACATGGTGATTAAAGAAAATCACCCACACAGCGGTCCTGGTGCAGAACCAGTAAGAGAATGAAATTAAGAACATTAGCAACCATACGAGAAACATTGACTAAATTACATTCAATAGACACATGACCATTTTGGCTGGGGGATGCAACAAGAGTCTTTGAAACCTGGGGACAGCAGAAATTTTGGTGACAGATTAAAGAACACCTGGTACATCAGCCAACAGGCCATTTTGTGCCGCCCAGGGGGGATGCAACTAAAGTCTCTGAAACCCGATGTTATCAGAAACCCCAGAGGTAGAGAAAAGAACACACGGTATCTTGACCAAGGTCTAAGGTCCCAGAGCAATGAGTTCTCAGCCAACTACTTCTATATAGTACAATCAGAAGTTTAAATTGAGTACCATGAATAATATTTAACTAATTAAGGCTAAATTCAAGAGGAAAAGATTAACTCTATGCAGCAACATATGAAAGCAAGTTTACTGACCACATTATTGGACTCAACAAGCAATTGTCAAAGCATCTACATGAATGAAATGATAGGCGAATATAATGAGAAAAATCAAGACTCACCAGGTTTTCCCCCAGACAGCACTGGACTTTCAGCTGGTTCAACACCATATAACTAACCCCCCCCCCCCCCCAAAAAAAAAAAAGTAATAAGAAAAAGCTAAACAAAAAGAATATGCATCTAGATATTCATGTAGCAAAAAACCTGTGGGAATTATATCTTTTTTAATTAATATTGTAATCAGGTATTATAGGAAGTTTGTTATCCTAGGTTAGTTAAATTAGATTTTATCGTATTGCTTGTTTTTTGAATTCCCTAGAAGATAGGATCTGTTACAACAGATTTATTTCCTTTGTACTCTATATATTTCTGATGAATAAGAAAGGAAAGATCATCGGACTTAAATTATATCTGATGCTAAAATCCTACATGGTATCAGAGCAATCAATGTGCTTCCGCCTCGAGTTCGATCAACAACGTTACCCACTGTAACGTTCCTTCTCCAGAGCTCGTCCATCGTTCATCTCTGGTTCGTCGACTCGCAATCTCCGGCATCACTCCAGTCGAGACCGTCATCAACCTCACCAGACTAGTTCTCTGTCGATCAGCGTGGTTCTGCAACTCCGACGACGGCCAGAGTCCCATCATCCTCGACCGTCAGTTTCGCAGCAGTATCTACCCGCCGTCTCAACACAGGGACGTCTTCTCTGCGTTTCTGTATCTCGTTCTTCTTCAGTCTCGGCATCTTCTGTTCCAATCGCCTCCGTTGCCTTCGCCCAGAACTCGTCTCCGTCAGAATTCGTCCGACGCACACCCTCAACTCTGTTTCAAGGTCCTGTCACGGCGTCGGGTTCACTGTCCTGTCAGTCTGAGCATCACGGGTTCATCCATTTTTGGGCTGTTGCTGTTCATCCGTTTTTGGGCCATTACTATTCATTCATTTTTTTTTCTCCATCCGACTAAGCCTTCAACATCAGGCCCTCCAAGATTCACACTATCGTGTTTTGTCTTTTTTGGGCTGGTCTGCTACAATCATCTTATTATTCTTGCTTGGTCTATATGGCATCATCACCTGATCTAACGTCATCACCTGTTCCAACACTGCTCCCCAAAATCAGTGATAATCTGCTCCACTCTTCTGATAACCAGCTAGTGTCGGAAAAACTGAATCTTCACAATTATCATGACTGGGCCCGCGCTATTTTGCTGTCTATCGGTGGACGTGGAAAACGAAAATTTTTAACTGGAGAGATCAAAGAACCATCAGATAAAAACTCACCAGCATGGGTTCAATGGGATACAGATAATTCTCTTGTCTGCTCTTGGCTTATCAATGCCATGTCTCCTCAGATTAAACGAAGCTTTATGTATCTTCCCACTGCCAAGGATATTTGGGATGCTGTTCGCGATTCTTATGTCGATGCCAAGGACTTATCCCAACTATTTGATCTTCGTCGTCGCATCTGGAAGTCTTCTCAAGGCTCTCGGGACGTTGCTGAATTTTGGTTTGAACTTGTCGCTCTCTGGCAAGAAGAAGATCAAATGGTCAAAAATGAATGGGATTCTCCTGCTGATGCTACTCGCCACCTTCGAAATGTCGACACTGATCGGATTCTGATTTTTCTCGCTGGCTTAAACTCAGAATTTGATGATGCTCGAGCAAGGATATTGAGTAATTCGTCTCTTCCTCCTCTCTTGGAAGTATATTCGGAGATTCGCCGTGAAGAGTCCCGAAGAAAAACTATGCTTCTTAAAGCTATCTCTTCAGGTCCAGAAGCGTCCGGTTTCATCAGTAAGCACGTTCCCTCGTCTGGTTCTGGTTCTAACAAATCTCGTCCAACGTGTGATCATTGTAAGAAGATTGGTCATATCAAAGACAAATGCTGGAAACTCCACGGTAAACCGTCTGATTGGACACCTCGAAAACCACGACCACCGTCTGCTCATCAAACTGTCATTGAATCAGATAATTCCTCAGCATCTGTGCCTCCTTCTCTTAATACAGAACAGATGAATCAACTTCTCAACTTGCTCCAAAACTTACAGTCCTCTCAAGGACCAGTTGCCACTATCGCCAAACAAGGTAATAATCATCTTGCCCTTATATCCTCATCCAATTCACCAAAATGGATAGTAGACACTGGCGCCTCTGATTATATGACCTCAGAATCCAGAAACTTTACTTCCTATTCTCCTTTGGCTGGTAATAATCGGATTCGCACAGCTAATAATTCTAGTGCTCCCATTGCTGGTACTGGTACTGTACCCCTTACAAGAGATTTAAAACTTGAGTCTGTTCTTCATGTACCTCATTTGGCATATAATCTCCTTTCAATCAGCAAGTTGACAAAACATGCAAACTGTTCTGCTCACTTTTTTGCCACTCATTGTATATTTCAGGATCTCTCCTCGGGGAAGACGATTGGCACAGCTAAGGAGCTTGACGGCCTCTACTATCTTGATGATTCCTCTACAAGTGCCTTGTCATCGCAAATAAAGACCTCTGTCTCTCCTACTTTAGAAAATAATTTCATGTTATGGCATAGAAGGATGGGTCATCCTAGTTATCAGTATTTGCAAAAATTGTTTCCTCAATTTTCATTCAATAAAGATGTCAATTTCCATTGTGAAACGTGTGAACTGGCAAAACATCATCGTACTACCTTCCCTCCTACTACCTATCACTCTACTCGTCCCTTCTCTATCATCCATAGTGATGTATGGGGCCCCTCTCGAGTACCTAACCGGACCGGTTCGAAATACTTTGTCACTTTCATTGACGATCACGCCCGTATGTGTTGCGTGTACCTCCTAAAAGACAAATCTGATGTGTTCAATATCTTTGTTGAATTCTTCCGCTATGTTCAAATCCAATTTAATTCTACCATTCAAGTCTTACACTCTGATAATGGTACCGAATATTTTAATCATACCTTCAGCCACTTTCTCAAGACTCACGGAATCGTTCATAAGAGTAGTTGTCCTAACACACCTCAGCAAAATGGCATTGCCGAACGTAAAAATCGCCATCTTCTCGACATTGCCCGTGCTCTTATGTACACCTGCAATGTTCCCAAGTATTTCTGGGGAGATGCACTCCTTACTGCCACCCACCTTATCAATAGACTACCTACTCGAATCCTCTCTCATATGTCCCCTCTTGATAAACTCCGTGAATCACATATGACCTCACACCTTGATCACTCTCTTCCTCTACGTGTCTTTGGATGTACCGTATATGTCCATATTCACCATCCTCCCTCCAAATTTGACCCTCGTTCAATTCCTTGCATCTTTGTTGGCTATTCCAATTACCAAAAAGGTTATCGTTGTTATGACCCCAAATCCCAACGACTCTTTGTCAGCCGAGATGTCACCTTTGCTGAAGCCATACCTTTCTATTCACAACCTTCGAGTCAGGGGGAGAATTGGAGTGACTCTCAGCCTACTATACCTGAACCAATACCACCGTCCTATCCTGTGATCATATCTTCCACACCTGATTCCTCCACATCTGATTCACTCACAATGCCATCACAAACAGGGGGAGACAAATATTATGGCAAGTTTTACTCTAGGAGGAACAAAAAGGTAGTAGAGTCCATTATGCCTGAGGCTCAGCCACTCACCCAACCGAGAGAGACTCCTGACGCCACTAAAGAACTAAACATGCCCATTGCATTAAGAAAGAAGACACGTTTCTACACTCAACATCCTATTCAGGACTACATGTCATATGGTAATCTCTCCCAAAAATATTGTCATTTTGTCACTAACCTTGACCAGGTTCAGATTCCTACAAATATACATGAGGCACTTGAAATTCCTGAATGGAAAAATGCTGTCTTGGATGAGATGAATGCTCTTGAGAAAAATCAAACTTGGGATATTACTAACTTACCCCAAGGTAAAAAGGCAGTAGGGTGTAAGTGGTTATTCACCCCCAAATACAATGCTGATGGTACCTTGAACAAGTACAAAGCCAGACTAGTTGCCAAGGGTTTTACGCAAACTTATGGCTTAGACTACAATGAAACTTTTGCCCCGGTAGCAAAGTTAAACACTGTCAGAATCCTGATTTCCATTGCTGTAAATCTCGACTGGCCTTTACAACAGCTAGACATAAAAAACGCCTTCCTAAATGGGGATCTAAAAGAAGAAGTTTATATGGCACTTCCATCTGGTTTTGAGAATGGTCACGGCAAACAAGTATGCAAGCTAAACAAGTCCATTTATGGATTAAAACAGTCTCCTAGAGCGTGGTTTGACAGATTTTCACAAGTTCTAAAGGCTGAAGGATATAACCAATGTCTCTCAGATCACACTATGTTCACCATAAACCATGAAGGTATGATTACTATCTTAATAGTATATGTGGATGACATAATACTTACAGGGAACAATCCTCAAGAAATGAACAGAATCAAACTGGCGCTGAACAAGGAATTTGAAGTCAAGGACCTTGGCAACTTGAAATACTTCCTAGGGATGGAAGTGGCTAGGTCAAAAGAAGGAATTCACATTTCACAAAGAAAGTATGTCCTTGATCTACTAAAGGAAACTGGAATGCTTGGGTGTAAGCCAAGCAAGACTCCCATTAGTGTCAAGAAGAAGAAGAAGAAAGTAGAACAACCGACAACCGAACAAGAGGTGGCAGAAAAAAAGAAACAAGAAGAGGAAGAAAAACCAGCAAACATAGGGCGCTACCAGAGATTGGTTGGAAAACTTATCTATCTTTCTCACACACGGCCTGACATCGCTTTTGCAGTGAGTACTGCAAGTCAACATATGCACTCACCAAAGCAGAAACACTTAAATGCAGCATTTAAAATCCTGAAATATCTCAAAGGAACTCCTGGTCGAGGTCTCTTCTTCAGAAAAACTAACCTGAGGACTATTGAGATATATACTGATGCAGATTGGGCAGGAGACCAAGAGAACAGTAGGTCTACTTCAGGATACTGCACGTTTGTATGGGGAAATCTAGTGACATGGCAGAGTCACAAGCAACGAGTGGTATCCACAAGTAGTGCAGAATCAGAATTAAGATCACTATCGGAAGGACTCAAAGAAGGGATATGGATAAAAAGGGTTGCTGACGAGACCTACACCAAGATAGAGTCTCCATTAAAGCTTTATTGTGATAATAAGGCAGCCATAAGCATGGCATTGAATCCAGTACAACACAGTAGAACTAAGCATGTTGATGTTGATCGTCACTTTATCAGAGAAAAGGTTGAAGATGGAATTATTCGTCTCACCTACATACCTACAACATTACAGCTTGCAGATATACTCACAAAAGGTCTTCCCGAGGACATATTTGAAGGTTTTGTATGCAAGTTGGACATGATGAGTATCTATGATCCAACTTGAGGGGAAGTGTGGGAATTATATCTTTTTTAATTAATATTGTAATCAGGTATTATAGGAAGTTTGTTATCCTAGGTTAGTTAGATTAGATTTTATCGTATTGCTTGTTTTTTGAATTCCCTAGAAGATAGGATCTGTTACAACAGATTTATTTCCTTTGTACTCTATATATTTCTGATGAATAAGAAAGGAAAGATCATCGGACTTAAATTATATCTGATGCTAAAATCCTACAAAACCCAAGTCAGAAAATTGAATTCCCACCTTAACATCAGCATTCTGCTCTTTCAAATATCTCCCAGCACCTGTTATTGTTCCTCCTGTCCCTATACCAGAAATAAGAGCGTCAACTTTCCCACCAGATCCCTTCCAGATCTCTGGTCCAGTAGTCTCATAATGGATCTGAGGAAGTGTATGTAACAATAGTATTATTTCTTTGGATCAACTTATTCCCCACAAAAAGTACATGACGGAGTTAATACCTTTGGGTTGGCAGGATTTTCAAACTGCTGAAGCATATAAGCATTAGGAGTCTTTGCCACTATTTCTTCTGCCTTCTGAACAGCTCCCTTCATACCCTTGGCGGGATCAGTGAGAACTAACTCAGCTCCAAAAGCTCGAAGAATTGTTCTTCTTTCTAGACTCATTGAAGAAGGCATGGTTATGATAAGTTTATAACCCTTAGCTGCAGCCATGAATGCCAAACCTATGCCAGTGTTTCCGCTGGTAGGCTCAATCAGGACACTCTACAAAATAAGCACATTAAATTTCATGATGTCATCACTAATATTCTTCATTTTATTGACTAGAAGTCTAAAATATACGAAATTTCCATGCAATTGTCACAAAATAACAAACTTGTCAGTAACATTGATACCATTTTATGAATCTAGAATGAGAGATAATCCATGTTGTTTGATTTAATTTGTGGTCGAGAGAGAGAGACTTACAGAAGATTTCTTTGAAGTTGATCAGTAAATTGCATTCACTTTAAATTCAATAGCAATTTAATATCAATCTCAGCAAGAACAATATTTATATGAGCAGAACAGTTTCATTGGTGAGAAAGGACGAAGGAATCTTCAAAACATATGATATATGACATAACAAGATGCCCAGCATGAATTACGAGTAAGGACAAGAAATAAAACAAAAACTAACTTCGCCTGGTGTAATGAATCCCTTCTCCTCAGCATCTGCAATCATGCTATATCCTATCCTGCAGCAACGGAAAGAGATGCATCATAACAGAAACTTTCAAGAAACTTTTTCTCGCTTGAAACAGATTAAAGCCTTGGCCTACCGTACTGCAACATCCATTTCAAAGTTATAGACTGCATGATATCAAATGAACAGATCTTCCAAACAAACTATCAACTTAAGCATATTAAGATGGGTATGAACAAAAGCCTTTAAGTAGCAATCAATGGAAAATCTGTAAGATGGCATATTACTTTTCTTCCAAATAGATCATTAAAGAAACCTATATACCTGTCTTTGACACTGGAGCAGGGTTCCATCATCTCCAGCTTTGCAGCAATTCGGCCAACACAACCATCTATGATATGGTTGAGATATAGTAACGGAGTTTTCCCAACCAACTGTACATCTCAAAAATGAGTTTATATGTATTGAAAGCTATAATGATTCAGTACAGGGGCAGGGAAAAGAAAAGGGGGTGTATAGCTGATTGTGACTTACCTCACTGACATCTTTTGCGATGGTTTCCTTCTCTTGTGCCATTTTAAGAAAAATACTGCAAAATCATAAAAGAGAAGGAGGTCCCAGTAAACCAATAGATATAAGATCTAGAAAACAAAGTAAAAAAGACTTGGATCGGCTGAATTAATTTGAAAGCAATGCCGAAACTCCCCTTAATATCTTTTCATTCATCAAGGAAAAAATATCGTGACAGCATACAGTAAAAGGTGGGGAAGCTGAAATACCATAGGCGTTTAGCCATTAGAATGACCCGACAAACACATCGCACTTACAATCTTAAAAATAGATAAATAAATAAACAGCAATTTACAAGCCAAAAGTAGCGAAATTCCAGTTCCAGTGTCTTGGATCAATCTTAATTTAACTAGCGGGAAAATTAAATAACAAAAATTCAAAACAAAAACTTAAAATAGAACACTAGAAGTTAACACGAAGAATCGAAAGGGAAAAACATTACATATCGTTTAATCAATCCTCGGAAAAAAGATTGAAACAAGCATTTCGAAAGGCCACTGCAACATATTTGTCTATATGATTAAGAAGAATCATGGAAAACAGAATTAACCCATAGAAAGGAAATATATCAGCCAATCAGGAAGATCCTAAAGCTATACGCACAAAAAGCTGGAGGCACCATGTAACAGGAAAAAGAGCACAGCAAATTTTCCAAAAGAATAATCAGGTTAAGGAAAACCGCTCGAAGGAAGTAAAGCAGGGAGATGGGATTGGAGCAGTTGAATAGCTCACCTGCAGGATCTTATTCCAGAAATGGGTGGCAAGTGTCGCCTGTCAATCAGAGACGAGAGGCTGACAGCGTGACTTGCTTTCTTGTAGACGCAGGGGACGACAAACGCTAGGAGACTCTTCTGTTCTTACTCCTTGCTCACTCATTGAAAAATTTAAAAAGTGATATTTGAAAAAAAAAACAATTTTTTATTTTTAAAAATTAATTTACCCTTATTAACAAAATTGTCTCCCTCCTTATAAAACTCATTCATAAGGGACTTAATAATAACAATTAATCGATTATACTGACAAATATGAATAGCAAAGTTTTTTTTTTGGAGTAGTTGGGGGTTGACTTTTAATTTCGAGGCTAGATTTTTGTTATTGAGGTACTACGAAAAAAGTTGGGAAAATGTCATTAAAATATCGTTTGAATTTATAAAATTCCTAGAAGTTTCCTAAATTTGTAAAAAGGCTGAAAAGTACCAAGAACCTTTGAGAATATACAAATTTTGGTGGAATTACCTTTTTAGTTTTAAATAAATAAATAAAAAGAGCCAAGCCCTTGTAGCACGATGGCACCAGTACCAGCTTTAGGAGCTAGCATTCTCCCTTATCCAGGATTTGAGCCCTACCTCCCCTTCCCCCCAACTGGCTGTATTAAAAAAAATAAATAAAAAGATAAAATAGCCCCACCTCCGGCGGCTAGCCGGCTACCCCCGGCGAGGGGGCCACTAGCAGGGTAATTATTGAGGTCCTTAAAAAAAAAAAGTTAAGTCCACACAATAAATTATTTCCAAAAAAATTATTTGGTCTAAGGTATAAGTTATTGGGAAAATTCTAAATAAATACCATTTGAATTTGTAAAACCCCCAAAAATCCGTTGAATTTGTAAAAGGACTGAGAAGTACCAAAAATCTATGAAGAATATGCAAATTGGGTGAAATTACCTTTTTGCCTTTAGTTTTAAATAAATAAAAAGAAAACCCCCCACCGCCGGCCTTCTTTTTTTAAAATTTATTTAAAACTAATGGTAAAAAGATAATTTTATCCGAATTTGTATATCCCTCATAGATCTTTGATACTTTTCAATCATTTTACAAATTCAACAGACTTATGAGGGTTTTACAAATTCAAACGGTATTTATTTAAAATTTTTCCTAAGTTATTTAGATAGTAATTAATGTTTTTCCCGTCAATTTTGTCTTGATGATTCATGTTTAAGCATGATTTATCCTTCTTTGATATGGATAAAATTGAAAAAATAAATAAATAAGGATAAATTTAATGAATTAACTATTATTTATTAATTCTAATGAATTAATTAAAATTATTTATATTATGGACCAAGTAATAGTGTTTTGCAGGAGTGGTGAGGTACAATGTCATCTGGGCAAAAATATAAAAAATAAAAACTAGTTACCATGTCCATGGCGGCAGTTTTCACGCGCGTGATGATGGCGGTGATAGGGAATTGGGCAGGGCATTCTTTTCCACAGCAACCAGTTATTTCTGACCACCTTTTTTGATCATTTTTTAAAACTGAAAAGGTGTAATTAAGAATGTTAATTAATAATCAATCACGCGACGCTACCAACCACGCACTCCGGACCCACGAACAGAGTCGATTAGTCGCAGATGGGCGCGCCTTGTTGTGGTCGCCCACTCGCGTTTGATGCGAAAGAGGGGGTGGCCGGCAGTATTCTTGAAAGAATCCGGGGGCGGCTACGCATGCGAATTAAGACACGACACGAGTGTTTTTAGTGGCTAATTAACACCTCTCCATATTTGATGCTTTGAAAACAAAAATAAAGTACAAAATCAAATAAATTTTATGAAAGAAATTAAGCTGACATTAGGGGTGGAAATAGCCAAATAGGCCAGACACTTATTAAATATATTTATATAATATAAATAATAAATATTTATTATTTTTATTCATATATTTTAGTAAAATCTTACATTTATATAGTTTTTTTATAGGCTTAATGTGCACAATGTCTTTTTATGACCTCCAAGGCCTATAATATGAGGCCTTTTTAAAATCCTACATTGTAAGTATGCCTTTAAAAAGGCTTCAGGTCTTACTAGACATTATGAAAGCTCAGGCTTGAGCCTTTAAAAAACCTGCATTCTGGCTCAAGCCCAGACTCAAGCCTTCCACCCCTATTACAGATTCAGGCCTGTTTAGCCAAAGTATGGTCTACCCTAACCTATTTCCATTCCAAGCTGACATATAATAGTATGTCACTCCCTCCGATCTTTTTTTTATAAGTAACCTTTTCTCTTTTAGGTGTGGTCCTCTTTATAAGTAGCAAATTCCTTTTATCTAAAAAAAAAAAAATGTCTTTCCACTTTTACTCTCCTTGGATACATTCCTCTATATTAATTACTACATGCACCAACAATCGTGTTTAAGAGAGAGAGATGACATTGAAGTACATCTCTCTACATTTAAGTTCCACTTACTTTCTCTTCGAAGCCCTCTTTTAGCCTTTATAAATGAGGGTATAATTGATTTTTTTTTAGGAATATATTAAAACTTATTACTTTAATTGAATTTAACTACAATTTTGATCTACGTGAAAGTGAAAGTGAAAGTGGTAGTTCTTAGAGAATCAAAAGGAGTATAAATTTTGTATTTTATATCAACGATTACAAGTAATTGAAATTTAGGACTTGTTTGATTCTATTCTCTATTTTATGTTCTCAAAATAAATTGTTTTAAAACAACTCTTGAAAATTAAAAAAAACAAAAAGATATTTTTTAATAGTTGTTTTAAAAAAAAAATTTTTTTAAAGTGCTACTTGCGTGACATAACTGTGCCAAAAAATAAAAAATAAAAAATAAGAAAACAACTCAAAAATATTTTCATTTTTTGTTTTTAAAAACCACTTTGTGTGTTTTTATTTTTAATTTTTCTTTAAAAACAAAGTCAAACAAACCTTTCTTTTTTTCGCTCAAAGTCAAACAAACCTTTCAAGTCCTACGGTTGGGGTGGACATTGACAAGACAACATTGACAAATAGATAAAATTTGGGGTGGGCAAAAATCCAACGGTTTGGGTTTAGTCAAATCCAATCCAAGCTAGTCTAGTTCAGTCTAAATAAGTATCATAATGAAAGTAGACAAGAATGGACTAAACTGACTGGTTGGGTTAGACCGTGTTCCAAACCATTGACATTAGTCCATTCAGGTCTGGGTCAATTTTTTAAAACAAAATTATAATTTAAATGTTACTTTTTATTTTTATTTAAGGTTGTTGGAGTTTTTTAGGATTTATAATTAAATTTTATTTTTTTACAATGCTTTTTATATGATTATAGTTATTTGTATTATCTTAACTATATTTATCACGTTTAAATATTCTTTCCAACACTTTTTTTTGTTGGATATTCTTATAGATTTATGATGTTTTAATTTTATGTGATATGTTTTATATTGTTATAGGTTTTTTTTGCCGTAATTGTGTATAATAGGTTTGAATTTTGCCTTCAAAAATGAAAAAGAATAAAAGGTACTAGACTACCTAAATCAGTCCAGATAGACTACTTAACCCAGTTTGATTTAGTCCGACCCTAGGTTGGCGTTGGACCAAATTAGGCCATGAGTTGCTTTATGTAGCTCGAGGTCCTCCCTAGACTAGAGCTCGCGTTGATATCAAACTCAGTCTAGTTTAGTTCAGTGGCGGAGCTAGGAATTAATTTTTGTATATGCACAATTAATGGTAGGATTTGGGGGTTCAGAGACAGCGCCACCGATTTTTTTTTTTTAAGGAAAGTTTTAAATGCATTAAAAAACAAAAGAATATAAATAATAAAAGAAAAGAAAACTTCAACTTAACATAGAAAAATAATAATAATAAATCAACTAAGCTATTATAACAGAACAATTATAAAAGCATTATTCGATTCTTCATTCCTTAAAAATATTGCATTATATCTTCATCATCAATCTTATCAAACATATCATGTTCAACATAAATGTATCAAGAGTTCTCTAAGACCATGCAAGGTGAGTTTGAAATGTCTACTGTTAAATTTCTTCTTAAGACTTCGAATCAAGTAAAAGAAGAATGAAATATTTATTTCTCAAACCAAATACCTGCGAGAGCTTCTTAAGAAATATGGAATGGATAACTACAATAGAACTTATACCCCTATGAGTTCAACGACTTTTGTAATATCCTAATTTTTACTTTTAGGATTTATTTATAATTAAGAGTGAAATTATATATGATAAATGTATTTAATTTATAATTTTTAAAAATATATAAAAAATGGTGGGTATTTTTATATATGATAAATGTATTTAATTTATAATTTTTTTAAAAAATATAAAAAATGTTGGCTATTTTGTTGTAATTTTTTTCTCTATAAAAAAAGGGAAAAATATATCAAAATATGTGGCATACACAATTGAAAAGAATGATATATGCATTTTGACAGTCCTCCTACTGCTGTTTTTCAATTTGGTTTATCATACCTATAGTCCAAATTGATATAGATATAAGAATGGGTGCTGTTTCACCCAAAAAAAAAAAAAAAAACAGTCCTCCTACTGCTGTTTTTCAATTTGGTTTATCATACCTATAGTCCATATTGATATAGATATAAGAATGGGCGCTGTTTCACCAAAAACAAAAAAAAAAAAAAAAAAGATAGATGCGAATTGCAAAATGCACCTGTCAGGAATTGAACCAATGACTGTAGCGTGATAGTGTTACTCCTCTACCACTAAACCATTGGTGAATCTTTATGAGAAGTTCCATCAAATTATATATGTATTCTAAAAGTTTTATGTCTGCACTTGCAAATATATGCCCCAGTGTGGCTCCGCCACTGGTTTAGTCTATGCTTTTCCCCAGATAAAATGTTAAAAACTAAATTATGGTTTACTGATTTAAGTCTATATTAAATTTCAGTTTAATTACTGTTTTCAATATTGTTGGGAGTGGTTTCTCCATTGAAGGGCGTTTAGCTTACCAAATATACAAAATTCTCCATTTCAACTCCACTTTCACTCCTCCCTCTCTAGTTTCCACCGCCATGCTACCAACTATGGCATAAAAAGATTAAGTGTAGATGATACCAAAAAGGCAAAATCACCCCTCTAAACCGACTTTTTTTATTAACCAAAAAAAAAAAGACAAGAAGCATGGGAAGACGACGACCCCGTTACATCAACATGAGCTGCCCATGATATTGGCTGCTTGACTAATATTTTGACGTTAATGCAATTTTTATCCAGATGAGACAATCGTGCTTTGTTCAGTTATCTGTGCTTGTTTGCTTTTTTTGCCCCTAAGTTTTTAAATTTTTTTAAAAAGGTGAACCTACTGGAGCAACATTATATTGTCGGGCTAGCCACTGACACTTTTGTGACGAGGGTATTTTTTGGGGGTGGGGTTTACATTTATTTTAGTTGTAAGCCAAAGGTGATGGGGTAAGATTGAACCCACTTTGCCTTGTTTGCAAATAAGTATAGTGAAATTAATTAAATAAGTAATAGAAATGACTAAATGCGTAATAATATTGATTAAAAACATAATTGTATTGACCAAATTAGTTGAGGCTTTGATGAAAGACGTATTGATATTCACTAAATACGTAAATAAATTGACTAAAGATGTAATTGTGTTGACTAAAGACGTAATGATATTGGTTAAATGAATAATAATTAGTCAATCTCATTATGCATTTAGTTCATACCATTACTCATTTAGTTAATATCATTACACCTTTATTTATTTTATACACTTATCACTTTGATTCTATTTATAAGTTTTTTCTTACTAAAAAATCTGGTCTTAGTTCAGTTTCGGGATAATAAATGACATTGTGACAATTTTACCCTTGTACCAATGAAAATATAAAGAGAATAAAAAGTTGAAACATAATTATTCATAAATGAGGACAAAGTTAAAAATTTACCATATAATCGTAGGATCGATCGTAAGATCCTATTATCTAAGATATAAAATTATATTTGATTATATATATATATATATATAATAACTAATATCAATTATAAAATTTTATATTACAAAAATTAAGATGACTTTAATTTATTTGATTTGTACTCTACATATTTAATAAATTAAGGGTAAAATGAAGAGGTTGTTCAAACTTGAAAATGTATAAAAAGGATGAAAAAAAAAAGATTGAATGATTTTTTTTTTTTTTTTGCTATAATGAATGATCAATTCAATACCCAAGTTTAATGGAATCCAGCTGGGGTACACGTGGATGAAGGAAAAGTGAGGCCAGGGAGACCCATCTGAAAAGCTGTACTGAAGAGAGCAATGACTTTACTTTTATGACAACTTCACAACTCCAATATACTGACTACTGAGTGACTTCCACCTTCGTTCTCTTCGCGATTCTCATTTTCTGGATTTTTTTCCATCTTTGATTCTTCTCGTACTAGAGTATAGTAGCCATGGCAAAAGCATTTTTATTGTTCATCGAAACTATTTCTAGATCCATGAGAGAAGGGCCGATTCGTAATGCTTGTGTCTCCGATTCATACTCAACTTCTCTAAGGCTTGAGCCATGGAGTCTCTGGCCAACTGCATCACTGTCGCCCACCTTTTCGCTTGTCACTCCATCATCTTCCTCCTTCACTATCAACTCCCATGTCTTCCATCTCCTTTAGATCTCTACCACCCCTGTTTTGTCGTCGCAACTCTCGTCTTCCTCTTTCAAATCATACCTTGGTCTCTTCAGGATCGTGTGATACCAGTGATTTCTACGCTTTACTCGTCGATTCTATTGTTTCCAAAGCAATCTGCGATTTATGTAGCAGCAGGATCGTATGGTTTCTGAAAATCGCGATTTCTTGCGTTCCTACGATTTAAGTCGCGATTTTCATAAAACTGGTCTAGACACAGTACCCTAATTGCAGCCGATACCTCCCTAGTCGAAAAGCATTTTCAAAATTGATCTTGAAATACTCAAGAATAGGTGGAGACTAGCGAGCATAAAGCGATGTGGACTTGGCCGAGATACCCAACACCGACTGTGCAACATATAACATCCCAAATTTTTTAATTTGGAATTTGAATATTTTATGGAAATTAAATTATGAAATTCTGGTCTAAAATAATTATGAGAATAATTATTGAAAATTTAGGCTTATTTTCTTCCCTTAATTAATTTTCTTTGGGAAAATAATAAATTCAAGAAAGGGATATTTCAAGTCTAAAAGTTAAAAAATGGATTTTTTATGGCCTAGAAGAATTAATTGGGAAAGAAAAATTCTTATATAAAATTAAACATTTATTTTTAGTATTTATCCAATATTTGAAATTAAATAAATAAGAGGGACTTAATTACAAAAAGAGTATTAAAGAGAATCAAGTGGGTTAATTTTAGTGATCACACAATACATATAATTATCATAAAAGCCATTTATTTTTTTAATCCTCTTGACCCATACGTTTGGTTCAGAGACGAGGGAGTATACAAATACCAGGCTCGAACTCGCAACCCCGGAGCATCAATGAAGAATGACCCAGAAAGCAACGAGGAAGACTGGTTCTTGACCCATACGTTGACAAAATAGCCTTTCTTCATTGTACAAACATAAGCCCAATTCACTTGGTTAATTCATTTAACCCTCTCATCTCAGCCCAACAACAAAACAACCCAACCTATTACCCTATTTATTCAACCCACATGCTCAGATATAAAATAGAGTAAATACTATATTTGGTCTCTAAAAAAAATTATGGACCCCTTTTTGGTCTATCAGTAAAAATAACTCATCCTATAGTCCCTGACCGCATTTGGGACACTTCACTGCATGTGTCCTCTTCAACCTGAAAGGATTAACGTGGACGGTTTTTAGATTTTACAGGGATTACGGAATGAGTTATTTTTACTTAGGGACCAAAAAGGGGTCCGTGATTTTTTTAGGGACCAAATAGGGTATTTACTCTATAAAATATATATATATATATATTTTTTATGCAGATCAGATTTTTCATTTTTCCTCACGGCAGGCACAAGCAAAACGCGATTAAATAGAGACTGTGAGATAACGTCAGCAATTAATGAAAACGCAGAAAAACAGATACGCATAGCGTATCACGGAATGCAGAAGCAACCCATTCCCTCTTGCGTCTGTAGTAGTGCCACAATACATCTCGAGGCCCTCAAGATCACGTTACATACTCCCTATCAGTCCTTTCTTATCTCTCGGTCAGGACCCTTAAGTCCTTATATTTACTCCCTTCGTATTCATTCATCTCTCATTTTCATTCATCCTTCTTAACCATTTCGCCCAAAGAGACATAGCCGAGAGATGAGAGAGAGTTGAGACCTGTAACTTGTAGAAAGAGAGGGAGAGGGAGAGACTGAGGTAGGAGAGAACGAGAGGGAGAGCTTAGCCATTGTTCTTGCTCTGCGTTTTGGTTCTGAGAACAGGGATGTTCCACTCCAGTGAAGATCACAATAGCAAACTAAGGTAAGCCTTCAATCTTGTTAGGAATTAAGTCTGCATATAAGTCCCTGTTTCTTTGAAGCTTAAACAGAGGAAGAATTTCTCATGTTGGAAAACTCTCAAAACAACTGTAGGAACCCTTAGAAAAACAAAAGAGGTTGCGTGAATAGTGCTTGTAGGCAGAATATGTATGTATGTATCGCTGGATGTTTTGGAAAATAAGGAAAAGCTTTTGTGTGTTTGAAAATATATATATATACATATATATATTCCTAGAGACACACCCACACGTTGCTAAAAATATATGTTGTGAGTATATATATAAATCGGGAAATGATTTGTGCAGTCACTGCACCTAAGGTTTTTTTTAGTGAATACAAAATGACACAGTTTAGTTTAATTAACATTGATTAAAAAAAATAAAAAATAAAAATATACAATTCAAAACAAAACATATACTAAAATTTCAAATAATTTTTTCGTATGAGATCACGAATAACATTTTAAAAAAAGTACAGAATCAATTTGTGTACATGCTCACATTATTCCATAGGGATAATTACTTTTTAAATTTCAAATTAAATACATTAAATTAATTTGAACGAATCATCAGTAATTACCTACAACGGGTATTTCTACGGCAAACTCGGTGTAGCAGAAGACTGAAAGCAAGGCGGAGACGCCAGAGATGACAAAAGATATCACCACGGCCGGCCCGGCCCTATCCCTGGCCTCAAGGCCAGTAAGAACGAATATTCTGGCGCCAATGACGGATCCGACGCCAAGGAGAGGTGAAGCCGAGAGAGAGAGAGAGAGAGTGAGAGTGAGTTTTTTTTTTTCCAATGTTCATTAAACTAAACTGCGTCGTTTTGTATTCACTGGAAAAAACCTTAGGTGCAGTGACTGCACCTAAGGTTTTTTCCAGTGAATACAAAACGACGCAGTTTAGTTTAATGAACATTGATAAAATAAAAAATAAAAATATACAATTCAAAACAAAACATATACTGAAATTTCAAATAATTTTTTCGTATGAGATCACGAATAACATTTAAAAAAAATACAGAATCAATTTGTGTACATGCTCACATTATTCCATAGGGATAATTACTTTTTAAATTTCAAATTAAATACATTAAATTAATTTGAACGAATCATCAGTAGTTACCTGCGACGGGTATTTCCACGGCAAACTTGGTGTAGCAGAAGACTGAAAGCAAGGCAGAGACGCCGGAGATGACAAAAGATATGACCACCGCCGGCCCGCCCTGTCCCTAGCCTCAAGGCCAGTAAGAACGAATATTCCGGCGCCAATGACGGATCCGACGCCAAGGAGAGGTGAAGCCGAGAGAGAGAGAGAGAGTGAGAGTGAGAGTGAGTTTTTTTTTTCCAATGTTCATTAAACTAAACTGTGTCGTTTTGTATTCACTGGAAAAAACCTTAGGTGCAGTGACTGCACAAATCATTTCCCCTTATTATTATTATAATATTATTTATTTTATTTTATGATATATATATATATATTACAAGTTTACAACGCCATCCAAGTTTTCAAAAACAACTTCTTTTATGTATGTCTATATATTATAGTTTCTTATTATATATATATATATGGGGAATGATTTGTGTAGTCACTGCACCTAAGGTTGTTTTCCAGTGAATACAAAACGACGCAGTTTAGTTTAATGAACATTGAAAAAAAAAAACTCACACTCTCTCTCGGCTTCACCTCTCATCGGCATCGGATTCGTCATTGGCGCCGGAATATTCGTTCTTACTGGCCTTGAGGCCAGGGACAGGGCCGGGCCGGCCGTGGTCATATCTTTTGTCATCTCCGGCGTCTCTGCCTTGCTTTTAGTCTTCTGCTACACCAAGTTTGCCGTGGAAATACCCGTCGCAGGTAACTACTGATGATTCGTTCAAATTAATTTAATGTATTTAATTTGAAATTTAAAAAGTAATTATCCCTATGGAATAATGTGAGCATGTACACAAATTGATTCTGTATTTTTTTTAAATGTTATTCGTGATCTCATACGAAAAAATTATTTGAAATTTCAGTATATGTTTTGTTTTGAATTGTATATTTTTATTTTTTATTTTATCAATGTTCGTTAAACTAAACTATGTCGTTTTGTATTCACTGGAAAAAACCTTAGGTGCAGTGACTGCACAAATAATTTCCCCTAATAATAATGATAATAACAACAACAACATTACTTTTATATATATATAATTTAGATTTTTAGGACTTAACTGTAGTTCGTGGATGCCCCGTATTTATAAAATATATAGACTACTGAGGGAATTTGAAATTCAATAATAATAATAATAATAATAATAATAATAATAATAATACAAAAATATAATAGAATTTGATACAACTTACTGCTAAATAATATGATCTAACTCATTCCTAGATTATCTCACTTATAATATTATTATTTGCAAAATAATATACATATATGTATGTAATGCAATAAAGCATATTTTTCATGGTATAATATTTATTTAAACTCCTAAATTTAAAGTGTTGATGATATGCTTGATACTAGAATGGCCTATGGGGTTTTAAACTAATTGTAGAATAATAATAAGATAAATAAATAAATAATAATAAATAACATTATTATTATTTAAAAAATATAATAATAAATAGTAAAATAAAAATAAAAATAAATAAATAAATAAATAAATACTATTATTATTATTAGAAAAGGGAGAATCAATAGTTACAATGGTCTCTCTAATTTTTCATTCCCATCATAATTTGCCCACTTCAAGCATCCAAAATTTATTACTAAAATTTGTATATTCTTAATTTTTATGAAATTATAAGTTAATTTTGATTATGTAGAGTTTTAGAAGAGTTATTAATGGTTAGTGAATTGGTTGTGGTAGATTGATTTTTGGCGTGTGTTTGAGCTCTTGGATTAGGAGCGGTGTAATAATAATTAGCGTCGGCGAGAGGTAACCACTTTCCACTTATTATGTGTATTAGTATGTTGTTTGTGAATATTTTGTGAAATAGTTATGAATATCTTATTAGAAATTGCCTTGTGGAATCTTATGATTTGAATTGTGAAATATTTGCATATATTTATTTATGTATAAGAATTGAGAATTTTGATATTATGACATTTATTATGACAATTATGGGAAGGGTTGAATTGGGAGGAAATGAAGTAATATATTCCACCACGTGGTGAGGCCTCCATTAATGCATGATGGTTGGCTTTATATTATCCCACCTGTTCAATGAGGAACTTGCCCACTAGTTCAATGAGGGCTTACGACACCCCATTAGTTCAATGAGTGGGAAAGGCCCATGGTCTGGGACATGTGCTCCGAGGATTTTGGCCGGTTCTCATCATATGACCAATGAGCTTTTGAGTAACCAGTAACATGGATGTAACTTAACCTATGGGTCTAGTCGGAGGAAATAAGGCAGTTCGGTTGAATTGGTGGGAGGTATATTGGGAATTGTATTAATGAAAAATTGTAATACCTAATTTATTATACGAAATTTTGTGATGTGGATATTGGTGATTTATATTTTTACTATTTTGTTATATAAATTGTTCCACTTGACACCTCACTAGCACATATTAGTATTCGTAATAAGTTGGATCGATAGTTACCACATTTTTCAGGTGATAGTTCCCATCTGGGTCCATCAGGGAAGACCTCAGAAGCTTAGACTACTCTGCTATAAGTAGTGCTTCTGTCTTTTTGGTTTATGTTGGATGATTGTATGTTGCCACGTTATGGCTCATTCTGCATACTCTGATTTACTTTTGTATATTTTGGTAAATGATGGGCATTACTTAGTTGTTAATGAACCCTTAATTGGTTATTATGTCAAGTAAATTTTAAGAACGTTATACAACATCTATATGACCCCATAAATCATCACCATTATTTCTCCTTGCAGTTTTTAAGACACTAAAGGGATTTGGGTCCACATGATTAAAGACAAAATTATTCCTTTGCTTCTAGACAAACTATAGTGTCCAACAAATCAAAGAAACATCATGAGAGGTAATAGATTTCATACTTATAATTAGTAGCCACCTGACATTAAAATTAGTAACATTGTCAAGATCAAACCGAGCTCCTAAACTGCTACCAAACCATACACATCGGATCCAAAAGCAATGAAAAAATAAATGTTCAATATCTTCCTCAGCCTTATCACATATCGGACAAAGGCTCATACGTGAACATTTTCTCCTTAAGAGAGCTGCATTAGTAGCCAAGTTATTACTGAGAAGGCGCCAAATAAATTGTTGCACCCTATGAATAGTTTTAATATCCCACACTGCTTTCCAAGAAGAAGGAAACATAAATGTAGAAGTTCCAGCCCTATTGACATCCTTGAAAGACTATCTTTTCTCTTATGATAACCCAGATTAACCACATATTCGCCATTCTTAGCATTGGTCCACACCAATTTATACTCCAAGCTGTTATCTGGTTTAGGAATTACACAGATAGCAGATTTGACCTCATCCGAAAGATATTGAGAAATAGGAGCAAGATTCCAAGCACCATCAATAATGAGATCACTCACCATACCCTATGTAACATAAGGGTTATCGTAATCCTAAGGCTTCACAAGAAAAGAAACACCTAGAACCCAATTATCACCCCAGTCCTAAAGGATTTGACTCTCATTCTCTTCCCTTCCCATCCACTTTCGATCCTCTTATTCATCTCAACCGTTAGATTGAAATCTGAACGGTTTAGATTTAATCTTTTCTAAAAACAATGATAAAATATTAGATTATTAAATAATATTTTCATAAAAGATTAAATCTGAACCATTCCGATTTCAATCCAATGATTGAGACGAAGAAGAGGATGGGAGCTAATCCTAGTCCTTAATGGTATATAGTTATATGTATGCATATCAGAGAGGCTTGGTGGCCATCATGTGGGGTGGATTTGAATCCCTCCCCTACCACCTCTAGCTTACATTTTATTAAAAAAAAAAAAAAACTACACCCCCAAAAATGCCCCTGACTCTGGCTAGCTTACACCCTTTAGTGGGTAGGTGGTGGTGGTGGTGGTAGTGGTGTTTAGGCAACGACACCTTTTCTTTTTTAATTTTAAAAAAATAATGGGTATAATAATAGTAAAATCATTCACATTTTAAAATCTTAATTTTATTTTTGTAACTTTATTGTCATATTCATGTATTAATAGACTTTTTGGAAACTGTATTTATTTGAGACTTTCTCGTTTTAAAACACCCGTGTAAAATATTTTTTGTTTTTATAACTACAATTCAATAATACTCCCTCGTCTTTATATAAAATATATTTAGGGAGTTAATTTTAATCTTAAATATAAGTCATATTTTGTTATATTTTTCAACATTTTCCTGATCTAACCTACACTATTGATGCTCCCTCAACAATAATTATAAAGAATAGGGAATGAGATAATTAAGAAAAATAATTAAGACGTTTAAAGAACACAAATCATATCAACTAACTTAAGTCATACTACCTCTAGTCCTGATTATAGAACTAAGTTTGTAGTGTAAACTGCATTATAAATTTGGTCTTATAATTAAGACTGGAAGGAGTAATTTATTGTATTATTATATTATAGAGTAAAATACTCTGACTGTCTTCCTGTTTTGCATTTATTACATAGACTGCCCCTCTATTTTGGAAACCCATATAAACCTCTCTTAAAATTAAAATGTATGTTACACAAATCTCCTTTATATTTTGAAATTTTATTTCCATCTACCCAAACGGTTAGTTGGCCGTTAAGTTTGACTTTTGAACTTTTTTTGACCAAAATGTCCCTCTTCAGTATTTTTTATACATATAAAATAAAAATTTATACAATAAAAAAAGTATTCTGATAAATTTTATAACTTTCTAATTTATTAAAAAATTTAGTAATTTTGATATAAGTTTGACTTTAAATATATACTAAACACATATATTTTTATAAAAATAAAAAATTATATAAATTTGAGATGTATGTGTCATTTAAAGTTATAATTTAATACTTTTGTCCTAAATATTCATAAACACGTTTGATAAGCACATGTTTATTTAAAAAATTGCTTGAAAACTTTCGACGATTTGATGCCGCCGCTACCGATACCAAAGATGAAACAAAGTTGGAGTTTGTCGGCGGCGTCGAATTTGCTGAGCATGATCACTAGCAAAACCCAACCCTTCTTTTGCAGTCCTCCTCTCATATTGTACAACTTTCACATTCTCCTTCGCATTCTTTCCAATGCACATTCCTTCACGCCATCTGTATCCAACAAGCAAAGCTGCACCAAAACCCTCAACAGCAACATCTTCGAACTCATCAAAACCTCTATCATCCGGTAATCTCTTCATATCATCCTTAAATTTCTGTAGCACCACAAAGTCTAGAGAAACAGGCCGCGACCTTTTGTGATTACCACCACCACCACCACTGCCAGCAGCAGGTTTCTCACTGTCCCCATCATTCTTCTTTGTCTATCGAAGATTCAGACCAAAAGACATATTTGAACCGGGTTCGACAACTGTCCGAAGATTCAGTGATGGGTAAGTCTGAATTCTTCATCCTCTTGTGGGACCTTCCAATATTCCACTCGTTCTCAATAGTGGCATAACCATGTTGGATTTGTTAGGATCAGAAGAGGATTTCGATGCATCGAGCTCTGTAACATACTTCTCGCGTTGGAGTTTCCATCTTTGGTATCAATAATCGGTAGCGGCGGTGTCGAATTTGTTGGAGGGCTTGATGGGGTTTGTCGGCAGTGTTGAATTTGTCGAAATCCTAATTGTCTTCCGCTGTTGGAGTTTCTTCTAATCATGTTTGTTTAAGTAAAATTAGAGATTTAATATTAAGGGTAAAATAGTAAATAAATTTTATTTTATATAAACTTTAATTTAAAAAATATATTTTTGGAATCTTTTTAAAATATTCCTAACAAAGTTAATTATTTGGACTTAAGTGTATGTTTTCAAAATAAAGGGGAGGTCTGTGTAATAAACGTAAAACAGAAGGGTGATTAGAGTATTTTACTCTATATTATATTAAACATCCAATGGTGATGTCTTTACTCTTCACTCGTTATCACCAGTTTGCGTCAAAGGAAGTTCACAACACCACCAAATATATTTGTTAATTGAGATAAATTAAAAACAGAGGCGTTTTTCCATGGGCATAGAGAGACAGGGACTCCTTCTTCTTCAGCCTAGTCACATTTTTTACTTGAAATAAAACTAAAGCAATTTGTGTAATTTAATTAAATTATGTAAATATATATCATATTAAAGATAGGAGGGAGTAATGTCATCACTCGTCATTTGATATTATCAGTTCATGTCAAAGGAGGTTTATGTCCCGACAGGCCACCAAATAAATTAAGATAAATGAAAAACAAAGGCATTTTCCATGGGCATAAAGATACAGGGGCTCCTTCGTCTTCTGCCTAGTCTCATTTTTTATTTGAAATAAAATGCGACTCCTTCAACAAAAAGGCCTTCAAAGCATCCAGGATTGGAAACTGACGACACTGTTGCACCAAACCATAATTGAGATCTTCATTGTATTCTAGGCCCATGTTCCCCGTTAAAACCGACCAACCCAGCCCAAACTCTTCATTTCCGTTTGGTCTTATTTTTATTTTTTATTTTGATTATAAGGCGAGGGGAGGGGGATTCGAACTAAAGACTTAAGGGGGGATAGATATCCCAATACCATCGAACTACCAGGAGTGCTGGTCCGTTTGGTCTTATTTATTCTCATGCCACTCTTCCCATCTTCTTCATAATTATGCATCAGTGTTCTAGGAAGTTGAAACTACTCTAATAAGTGCTCCATTAATCTGAGGTAAGATGCGACATTTTTTGGGTTAGCTCAGCACAATATAGTTAAAGCTGCCTTACATAGACACGTTTGAGATAGTGGTGGTAAAAGTGACTTTTACATCTGATGTGGACTCTTTTTTTTTTTTGAACTTTGTGTTTAGGATAACAGTGGCTTTTTGGTGATGTGATTAGAAGTAAGGAGGTGTGGCTGCACAAAAAAATTAGCTTTAGACTTTGAAGCCCATCAAGTGTGTGGCTATCCCAAACATTCAGAAAACAAATTTTCACTTTTGATGAGCTTTTTTTGACTTGTAATGTTTCCCAAATAGGCTCAAATTAAGACCAGAGTTAGTTAGGTTATTCAATCTGTCTAAAAATATTAGTATTTTTTTTACCATTGTCTGTATTAATTATATTATATAACAGTGTCACATTAATTAATTTAAGTATAAACCAAGAGTATATAAATAAAAAATAATAATTGTTGGCCCAAAACAAAAAACAAAAAAAGAAGAAGAAGAAAATAATTCACATAATAAACATTTTTTAAAATCACTTGGAAAATATTTTTCCCCCTCGAAGGCGGTTCACATGCCAAGGACTGGAACAAACAGTATATAAACATGGTTAAACTTAAAATATCAATCAAAATAAAAGAATATACTAAAAGCAAGGGGCAATTCCCAAGTATCCTTAACTTTTAGGATTAGGATTGGTAAGGAAGGAAGGAGAGATGGCAAACGGCATAATTGGGAGGAGTTAGGTGAGTCGAAGGAACCAAAGACGCAATAATCCAGGGGCAATATCGTCCCGCGGGAAGCATGCCTTCAGCACTGATCCGTACATTCCAACGGCATCACAGATCTTGCATTCCTTACACTATTTTCTCTTCTACCTTACTAAACCGGGTCCAACCGGGTCGTAGCCATGGGAGTTCCAGCCTTCTACCGGTGGCTTGCCGACCGCTATCCGCTTTCGATTTCCGATGTAGTCGAAGAAGAGCCCACCGCCAGTGACGCCAGTGTTTCGCAACCTGTTGATGTGTCGAAACCTAATCCCAATGGCATGGAGTTCGACAACTTGTACTTGGACATGAACGGTATCATTCACCCTTGTTTCCACCCCGATGGCAAGGTACATGCTCCAGCTCAACTCACTTATATCCGTTCCTTCTGTCCCCCCATCACATGTTAATCTGTTTTTCTTCGTTTGAATCTCCAATTTTGCTAGTCATTCATATTTTATAGAGGGACTACAAAAGGCATTATAGGATTAAGTCTCCTATACTTTAGAAGTGAAGCTGTATAATTTTACGCTCTTTTGCAACGCCTCTCAATGAATATGCTTTTTCCATCCTGTAATTCTCATGGTAAAGTCTGCTTCTTTGGTCCAAGAAAGTCCGTAAATACAGCTAATGCTAAACTAAATTCAAGAGACAGAGAGAAGGACTTTCTAATAGCATTTATTTTATTTATCCCATATTCTGTCTAGAATCGAGCATAGTCGTTCCATCCATTGCGGTCAATTTCTGTGCCAACTTCCTGACGCATACGATTATATGACTAGCGGAGAAGGACCTCATAAAAGACTACCATCCCAAAGCTGTTGGGATCGGTGGTTTCAGAATTTTTGGTGGACCATAACACCAGGAGACTGAGATAAGAGAGACAAACGGGTGTAGTTTAGGTTGTCATGGAAATGCTATGGTTGGTAGGTTTTTCTAGTCCAACAAATAATTGTCAGCTGACAATATGGTGACATGATTTACGATGTGATTTCTGTAAACTTGCATTGTTGTTTTAAAAGTTGTATTGTCTCTGATAAATTTCAAACTGCAGCCTGCACCTGCCACCTATGATGATGTATTTAGATCAATATTTGACTATATTGACCATATCTTTTCGTTGGTTCGCCCGAGGAAGCTTCTCTATCTTGCAATTGGTATGATTCATATGTTTATTATTTGGAAATTTATTTATAATGTAATCCTTTGTTGGGGTATTACATTTCTGTTGCCAGATCTGTTTATATTAGAGCTCTACAATGATAGGTTGTAAGTCCAAGGAATAAGTGAATTTTATGTCAAAGAGCCAAATAATCCTTTCATCTCTTTTCAATTTTACTTATCAGGCGTATTACTGTATCTGTATGTACTGTGCATTTTTAAATTTGATGAAAATTTTATCATGTAATATAGTTATGTGTTTGGAAAATTATATCAAAGAACCAAGATGGGAAGGTCTTTATATATCCTCATTTTACTAGTAGTAAATCGGTTTATCTTTCCCAAATGCTAAGGCTATTGATTCAGTGGAGCCGTCAACTACTAGTTCCCTTTTTCTTCTGCATTGAAGTTAGCTAGTGAAAAGACAAGTTGGTCTAGCCAAAGAGTTGTCTGTTGATAAAACACAATGACATGATTCGACCCATGCAGCCAGCCTTAACTAGTGGGATAGTGCCTGATGTTGTAAGGAGGTAGTCAAGGAGATATTCCTTTAATCTACTCCTTATATTTAGCAGGATATTTAATTTTTAAATGACCCAAGGGACTCGGTATATTTTATGCCACTCCAAACCAGATTTAGTACATGCAATTTGAGATGTGAGTCAGTTCATGCACAACCCAAGTGATCAACTCATGAATGCTGTCTTTTCTGAAATTATTTTTGAAGAACTTGGCTTCAACCCAAAGCCGATAGAGTTATTCTATGATAATATGGCAGCTATTGAAACTGCTAATAATCCTGTGCAACATGATTGAACTAGGCTTGTTGAGCTTGATAAGAAATTAGGAACCATATTAAAGATAACCGGCACTATATCCTAGAAGCTCACTCCAGAGACTATTTGATAGATAGGTTGTAAAAATTTAGAAGAATTGGGGAAAGAAGAGAATTTAGAGGGTTAAGGACAGAAATTCAGAGGGATTGGGAAGAGAATCACATCACTGTGCATTTCATTCATTTATCATATTCAACAACAATAATCCTTTCATTAGCCTCAGCCTCCTATATATATAGGATAGTGAGCTTAGACTCTTAAGGCAATTCCAATGGTCATAACAAACGTAACAGTATAACAGCTACAACAGAATACCTTCATAGCTAACTAAACAACAGAATACCTTCATAACTAACTAACTCCTAACTTATTCAACTAACTAACAGTTTCCCCTAATTATCCATTTATTTACAACTTACATATCAATACTCCCTCCCCAAAAACATCCTTGCCTTCAAGGATGATTGACAACAAAACAGACCTAAACCTCGAAACCAAACTGAAAACACAAGCTTCATAAGCTTTTAAGTTTCAGAAAATCTTTAGCTAAACAAACTGTGACTTGACCCTTGCTACACCTTCACATCTTGGTCTGATGGCTGCCTTTTCCATATACTACAGAATCTCAAATTATCGTCCATATCACATTGCAGTGAACTGTTCAAAAATATTTGTGGAGGCCTCTTAATAATGTCCAAAGGCGGCAATAAATTTGGGCCAATTTCTTGAAAAACAAAGCCCATATAATCATCTGCTAGTGCTAAACTCAGTGTGTCATCACAGTACTCTGTGAACTTTGGTGAGGTTATTAGCAGGTTCATAGCTCAAATGCCCCCCCGGGATGATGCGGGTCTGGACTTGATGGTTTGGGGTGCTTCCAAGAATGGGCTTTTTTTCACTAAAGAGTGCCTATGGGCTGGTTGAGAATTTTTCTCAACTTGCACACTTTAATGGCTTGAAGGAGGTGTGGTCATGGAAGGGAGCGGACAGAATAAAAGTTTTTATGTTGAAGGTTTTCTTCAACAAGCTTCCAACAAATGAGCGCAGAAGCCGTTGGGGTCCGGTCTCAAATCTTTGTGAGTATTGTGGAACTGAGGTAGAATCTATCCTACATATCCTAAGGGACTGTATGTATGCTAGACAGATGTGGTTTCGTCTAATTAAACCATCTAATAGTAGGAACTTCTTTAATGCGCCTTTGAGGGATTGGCTATCCTTGAATCTCAAGGGGATGAGTGATACCCCAAATTGGAGTATTATATTTGGTGTTGCAATTTGGCTATTGAGGGGTTGGAGGAATGAGTCTATATTTGTTAGTAATTTTGTGCGACCACCCAATCCTGCGGTCAAGGTGTTGCTTGGCTGGAGAAATTTTTCTATAGGGTCTGATCTTTTATCTGGAAGCATTGTAACAGCTGATTTGCCTAGGGTGGCGTTGGTAGGGAAATGGACTAAACCCCCTAATGGTTGGAGCAAGCTAAACGTGGATGGGGCGGTGGCTCAATTTTCTTCCAAGGCAGGGTGTGGGGGTTTGATTCGGGATAGTAGGGGGCGGTGGCTGTGTGGTTTTTCGAAGCAGTTAGGAGTATGTGATGCAATTGTTGCTGAGTAGTGGGCTATCTTTGAAGGTTTATCGCTTGCTTGGGATCTTGGTTTGAGGAATCTCATTCTTGAGGCAAGTTAGTGTATGTCATGTCTTGAGGCAGGCAAACAGTGCAGTTGATTTTTTTGGCTAAACAGGGTATTAATCACTCTGATGTGCTGGAGGAATGCCTGGTTTCACTAAGGTCACTGGTAGGCTGGGAGTGTATGGGAATTGTTTCCCCTATTTTTTAGTTTTTGCCCCTATCTGGTTGTAAACCATCTTCGTTTATCAAAAAAAAAAACTTTGGCTTTTAAGTTGCTGAGGGTCCCACCATGTGCGGAATAGATGGTACCTGCTGCCTTTTCTGCATGAGGCAGGCTCCAAGCTATTACCCGTTGGTTATTTGCTTCAGCCACGTGTATTACCTCTTGTATCAAACTAGACCCTAAAAGCATCTTAATTAGGCATCCCTTGAACCAGGACAGATTCACACATAGAGTAGGCAGTTGATGGCAGAATAGAGCTGTGGTTATTAACCAATGGATCCATGCCATTTCTTGAAAATTGAAGTTCATATGCCCATGCTCTTCAAAATATTTCTGCCACTTAAAGGAAATGCAAGACAATTGTACTGTTTGGAAGATAGATGATGGCTGGCTTCCACACATGACGTTGCTTTTAAAGCAGCTTGGGTTATCTAACATTTAAAAACCCAATGCACATCCAAAAGACCTCTGAAGCTTGGTAAAAACGGAAGCCAACTGTGATTTTGACCCTTCAAAGTGAACCTTGCTCATATACATCGCTCCGTGGACAAAAGATTTTTGTTCAAAACAGTCCTTACTTTGTGACACAGCTCTGCACTTTTCTTGCAGCTACCTGCCTCCAGTTGTGAGAACTCACAATCTGAAGGATTAAAAACCGATAGAGGCAGAGAAGGATTCAACTTGGCATTTTCTTGGATGTTGGTCAACCAAGACTCGCTATTTTTTGGAGAATAGCCACCTTCTTGATCTTTGATGGCTTCTTGAATAGTTATCAGCTTGGCATCTTCTTGGATGTTGGTTGAACAAGACCCTTCTTTTCCTAGAGTAGACAGCCCTTCTTCTTGCTCCTCTAAGGCTTTCCTTGCCCTCTTTGCTTGCCTTTTGATCATGATTTCTAGCAGTAGGGCGTGACTCTTGGCTTGGTGCAAGGTTCTTGGGTGAAAGAAACGAATGGAATTTGCTATCTCCTTCTTAAGCCCAGCCACTGTGTCACGTGGCATCATCAAAGAAAGCATTATATTCTTTGATGCAGCCTTTTTGCCGTAGCCACCTTTGGTTTTCATCGGAATCTTGGAGAGAAGGGGAAGACATAGTTCTCTCTCTCTCTCTCTCTCTCTTCCCCAGGATTGCCAAGAATACTTCTTGGATTGTTGATGAACGTTCTTGGCTGTTTCTTGGTGTCTGTTTTTAAGTTTCTGGATTGGTTCTTGAATACAGGTCTGAACCGTGAGGAAGAATGGCTCTGGACTGATTCAAGACTTGCAGAGATGACAGCGGGGGAGCCGAGGATGACTTGCTCTGATACCACTGATAGATAGGTTGTAGAAATTTAGAAGAATTAGGGAAAGAAGAGAATTTAGAGGGTTAAGGACAGAAATTCAGAGGGATTCAGAAGAGAAAAGAGAGAGGGAAAGAGAGAAACCATAGAATCACATCACTGTGCGCTTCATCCATCCATCCATTCATTCATCATATTCAACAACAATAATCCTTTCATTAGACTAAGCCTCCTATATATATAGGATAGTGAACTTAGACTCTCAAGGCAATTGCCAATAGTCATAACAAACGTAACAGTATAACAGCTACAACAGAATACCTTCCTTCCTAACTTATTCAACTAACTAACTAATCCTTATTCAACTAACTAACAATTCCCCCTAATTATTCATTTATTTACAACTTACATATCACTATGGGGCTGACATAATGACTCATGCTGTTCCTAACGAATCTCTATTGTCTTGTCATCACCATCCAAGTTGGGCATGTTTGATATTTATGGACCAACATGAGGTTGAGCTGGCAAGGATTTAGGCTGTCAATTGTTCATGATATTTAAGTTACGTATCTTTAAATTTTTCTTTTTAAGGCAGTAGTTTGGAAGATATTCTTTAAATGGAGTCCTTATTTATAGGATTGGTTGTCCCAAGGGACTCTTGTACATATCTCACTTGAATAGAGAGGTTTAAAACTAAAAGTTGAATCACTTCCTCTCTTTACCCGTTTCCTTTCATGTGAACTCTCCCCCTTTCAAAATTTTCATGAATATCTTATTTCATATTTTGCAGATGGTGTTGCACCAAGAGCCAAAATGAATCAGCAGCGTTCTCGACGCTTCAGAGCTGCAAAAGATGCAGCTGAAGCTGTAAGCTTATGTTATTACATATTACAATGGTTCTTCTGTTTTCACGATGAACTTTTTGAACCTATGGTGCTTTTATGTGTGAAACTGTAGGAAGCTGAAGAAGAAAGACTGAGAAGAGAATTTGAGGCTGTCGGAGAGCTTTTACCTTCTAAAGAGAAGCCCGAAACTTCTGACTCAAATGTCATCACTCCTGGCACTCAATTTATGGCGGTGCTGTCTATGGCCCTTCAGTATTATATTCAGACTAGATTGAACCACAACCGTGGCTGGCAGAATACAAAGGTGCTATTATTTTAATGCCATGTACTTTTTACTTCCCTTGGTCCCTTCTAGAGTTAATGATGTATTTGTTGTTAAGTAGTCCTTTCCGTGCTTTTTCCCCTTAAAAAAAAAAAAAGAATTTTTATGATACTTTGTTTCCATTTACTTTACTTATGGGGCTGCTTTGGGTGATCATTGGAAGGTTATACTTTCTGATGCAAATGTTCCTGGTGAGGGAGAACATAAAATCATTCAATACATTCGACTTCAACGCAACCTTCCTGGTTTCAATCCAAACACTCGACATTGTTTGTACGGGTTGGTGAGTAGTTTTCAATGTATCTGATTTTTGTTTTTTTGTACTTTCCTTGACTTGTACTTGGCATGGTCTTTGAATCAGGATGCTGATTTGATTATGCTCTCTTTGGCTACTCATGAGGTTCACTTTTCAATATTGAGGGAGGTTAGTTTCCAGTTAATTTTTATGATGGTTTAGTTCATTGATCTCTATGGTTAGTCTAAATGATATCCTGGGTACACAGGTGATTACTCTTCCTGGACAACAGGAGAAGTGTTTTTCATGTGGCCAAGTTGGTCATCTTGCAGCTGATTGTCGAAATAAACCGGGTGAGAATGCTAAGGATTGGAATCCAGTAGATGACACCCCAATTCACAAGAAAAAATATCAGGTCGGAGGAGTGACACTTGACATCTTGAGCCAGATCTTTTCCTTTCTATCTTTTGGAATATAAATTAACTTACCCCTGTCATACAGTTTCTTAACATCTGGGTGCTGCGGGAATACTTGCAATATGAATTGGATATACCCAACCCGCCTTTTGAGATTGACTTTGAACGCTTAGTGGATGATTTTGTTTTTCTATGCTTCTTCGTTGGCAATGACTTTCTTCCACACATGCCAACGTTAGAGATCAGGGAGGTAAGCAGCCGGCAGAAATGAGGTCTTTTGAGTTATTGCCTGTAACAAAAGATATCTCAAGCCTGTCAGCTTGTTGTTTGTTTATAGTAATTTTCCTGGGCTTCGTGTTTTTCTTTTCGCCAAATTGCTAATGTTGCATCCTTCTAACTTTGTACTAATTCAGGGGGCTATAAATTTATTGATGCATATTTATAGAAGGGAATTCACTGCCATGGGCGGTTATCTTACTGATGCGGGTGAGGTAAATTTCTCTCTTTAAAGTCCAGTTAATTTCTTCTTGAGCTATCATATTGTGTTATCTTGTTCTGATTTAGAATTAAGTCTTTTATGAAATAAAGAATTAACTCGTCAGTACTCAACCTGGAAGTTTCCATGATTGTTTCTATTTGAATCTTTATTTGTCAGGTCTTCTTGGATAGAGTGGAACATTTTATCCAAGCTGTTGCTGTTTATGAAGATCAAATCTTTCAGAAACGAGTTCGAATTCAACTGGTATTCAGCCTTTTCTGTGTTTTTTTTTTTTTTGGATTTTCTGGGAGGTCTTATTGTCATAAACTGTTTAGCCTTAAGGTTCTCAGCCATCGATCCTTGTGCTAATTATTGTTGTGAGCTTTCACACCGGATTTCTACTATTTCCATGGTTTCATACCTCCTTAGATGGTTTCTTTGGCTTGATATACAGTGAGAAAGTTATTGTGTGGTCTGTTGATATGAATGCGGAAACCCTTTTGTTTGTTCCATTTGCGTTTTCTTTTTTTTTGTATTTTTATATCCTTATTTTAAACGAAAAACATCATGTCAAGCTTTATATTATTAACCAATTCTGATCTTGTTGGGAATTTGAGTAAACAACTATTACTTGTATGCTTGAAAAGTCCAGTAATGTTATTGGCAAGTATAATTGAGAACTTCCTTGGCGACCATACTGCTTACTGGTTAAATACAAAGTTGCGTTAAGCAGATGAGAGTGCCTGCCCTTACTTTGACTGTTTCTGGCATTTGATCTAGTTGCATTATAATTGCTCTAAGAGTGAAATAATCAATTCTCTCTCTCTGTTTTTATTTTTGAAGGGAGGAAACAAGAAGTGTTCAGTGTTAGGACAGATTTTTTTTAACAAGTTCCTTTTTTGCAAAAAGCACTTAGGGATAATTCATTGTTCACTTTCCATATAAATTGTTTGCCCACTCAAATTTCTCATTGACGTGGTTTTCAACATGTGCATACACATGCAATTATCTATTATTTTGGTCCTGCTCACACTATGTTAATCGAGAAGTACTACTAACAACATCATTAGTTATATTGTAACGTCGGACTTTTTTCTTGGCTATTCAAATACTTCCATGAACTAATATGAGTAAGCGTTGCTTTCCTTTTTGGTTCTGTACACAGGCTGCGGAAAGTAATGAAGAGATGAAAGCTAGGGCAAGAGGGGAAATGCCTGAAGAGTCACGGGCCTCAGCTCTTGACAAGGTTCAATGATAACATTTACTTCCAGGATATTTCTAGCATTTTGATTTGAGGATATTTAGTATTGATGTTGATGATATTACAATGGTATTACATCTGGGAATTGGCAGCGTTTGAGAAGTGTTTTCTCTTAGGTGGTTGGAGAGCCTCAATTTTTTTAAGCCTTCCTGGTTTCTTTTGTGACTTTACAAATAATTTTATTGGGTATATTGCAGGGTTTCACATGGAGAGTTTCTTGTGCTTGATGTATTTCACCTCCTCCTCCCCTACTTTCTTTAATCATGTGTACTGACAAACATGAAAAATTTTAGTTCTTGATTTGAAGTAAACTGCTTTGCTTGGATTCATCATGAAATAGAGTGGCCTTGTGCCTCTTAGGCTCTTTTTGAACAACTCTAATAATTTCAGACTTCAAGAAAATGATCATTCTTTTTCTTTGTGATTAGAATTGTATGTTTTTGTTATACGTATGGTCTGTATTTTTAAGATTAGAAGGATTTGTATGTGAAAAATTTGTTAGCAGTTTGACCCCCAAGCTAGGCCATTGTTGGAATATTATAAATCTTGTGACTTTGGCTATCCAGAATTACTGTCAAAATTTTTATGTTGTTAACTGTTTATTGTTTTCTCAGGTTAGGTTAGGGGAGCCTGGATACAAGGAAAGGTATTATGCTGAAAAGTTTGGTGTGTCAGGGCTGGAGGAGATTGACAAGATTAAGAAAGATTTAGTGAGTTCTATTATCAGTCTTTGCGGGCTGAAAGTTCAGAGTCAGGCTAATAATCTCAATATACTGTTTTGTTGTTCATGGATTACTTCCCCCCTCCCAAAAATTTGCAAATACAACGAGATGCATGCACAGATGTTCATGCGTACATACACATGCTACAGATTTGATATTAACTTCCTAATTGTTGGCTGTATTTATGGGGTTTGAGCTTCTAAATATTTTCCTGTTTTGTTGATCAAACCAAGGCAATGCCCATGCTTTCTTGTTTTTTAAACATTCATGTTATATTAGAAGACGGTTAATTCTCCTAGATTTCTTGTGCAGGTTTTGAAATATGTGGAAGGCCTATGTTGGGTTTGTCGATACTACTATCAGGGTGTTTGCTCATGGCAGTGGTTAGTTTGACTTTTATTAGTTCCTCCTCTTGCTTTGTTTTCCTCTATCGGCTTCTTGGTTGCTTGATATAGCCACTGAGACTCTTCTGCTTGGATGATTAAATATATTGGACCTATCGTGCATGAAGCTTGCTTTTCTCCAAACCTGATTTCTACATTTCTGAAGTATATCTTTCCTTCAATCTGTTCTGGAATAGTTTGGAAGCTTGTATGGTTGGAATATGAGCTTTTATCTGAAAGGTGACAAGGCATTTTAAAAAAATTTAGAATGGTTCCCTGTTTTCACAACTGTACTAGATTGTCTGATAGTATCTTGATGAATGTCTTTGAGCATGTTGCTTTTACAAATGATGATTTATGACAATTCTATCTTTTGAAACTCAATGCTCTACTCTCGAGGACTTCTTTCTGAGAACAAGGCTATTTGTGAGTTGATTTAAGACAAATGACAAGAACTGCTAGAAGACTGGCTTTTTTCTTGAAATATCACCTGTGACTACTATTAAATCTCTTTCTGATTGTTGTTGCAGGTACTACCCGTACCACTATGCTCCTTTTGCTTCTGATCTTAAAGATCTAGCTGATCTGGAAATAACCTTTTTCTCGGGAGAACCATTTAAGCCATTTGATCAGCTCATGGGGACCTTACCTGCTTCAAGGTTTTCCCCCCTTTCCTGTCCTTAGATCTTCTGTCTTGTGCTTCCTATTCTGATACATGTGCTCATCACTTTCTTGTCACAGTTCAAATGCACTGCCTGAAAAATATAGAAAATTAATGACTGATCCTTCATCGCCTATTTATGACTTCTATCCTGCTGGTAAGTTCATTTGACTGCTTTTGATTTTTTCTGCCATATCTTGTATCATAATTTCTTTGCTGGTGTTGGTTTGATTCTTTTACAACAGATTTTGAGATTGATATGAATGGCAAACGATTTGCTTGGCAGGTAATATTTAGTGTTTTTACATTAGTGATGGTTTAGAGTGAAATTGTGGGGTGTCAAAATTTTTGTTTTTTATAGAATTTTGTGGACTGCATTTCAGGGTGTTGCCAAGTTGCCATTCATTGATGAGAGGAAATTACTTGCTGCAACAAGGAAGCTCGAAGGCACATTAACGGTCTGCAAGAGGAAATTTTTTCTGTAGTAGTTGTTATTATTATTTATGTAGTGGATGGTCTTATCTATACTTGGTTCTACATTTACGGGTTATGACTGACTTTATAAGTTTTGTGGTCCAAATTTGTTTGTCTTCAAAGTGTTGTTTCTTTATGGACTTTATTGTGCAAGCATTCTCTTGGTATAGTTGCATTTACATGTGTTTAGCAGGAGGGAATGTGGCTGCCATACCTTAGCCGTTTTTTGATGTATATGTAGATCCTATGCTGTGCCCATAATGTTCTGTGGCTTGTTATCCTCCCCATCTCTATGCTTCACTATCATTTTTCAGTAGAAGATCAATTAGAAATTTATTCCGTGTTTTTAATGTTCAACTAACTAGTGGGTTTGTACTTTGCATGTAGTCTAAGACTAACCGCATTGTGTATGACTCACGAATAGTGCTATTTCCTATAGATTTTACATCATATATAGATACATATATAAATTTTTTACAGATTAGTTAGTTATGTGCAGGCAGAGGAGCAACTTCGGAACAGTGTGATGCTGGACTTGCTTTATGTCAGCCCTGAACATGCTCTATCTCCACATATTTTCTTGTATTACCAACTTTATCATCAATCAGCTCCATTTGAAAGGCCTGCTTGGACAATTGACACAAATGCTAGGTTGGTGAATATGTTTATGGTAAAATATTCATGAACTACAAGTAGTGTTTAATCAGCTCCCTTTTTTTAATTAGCAGTGGTGGAATGAATGGATATCTTTGGCTTAGTGAAAGAAATGAGTTGAAACCCGTTGTACCCTCCCCTATCAATGGATTGCCAGATATTGAGCATAACCAAGTCCTGTAAGTTTTTCTTACATGCCTATTTACTTACTCCTGTATATATAAAGTTCTTTGAGAATGCTGAGTCTTTTTTTTGCGGTGAATTTCAGAAAAATTACTTATCTTAATCCTCGTAGACATAGACACATCCCAAGGCCTCCTGCTGGTGTAGTCATGCCCGAAAAGGTGTGCATATTGTGGCTGCTTTTACACTGGCAACTATGTTGGGTCTCTAGATCAGACTTCACTCAGCTTGGTTGCCATGGATGGACTCATACGTTTTGACTTTTCGTTGAATTTACCTTTTATAGTTTTTTTTTTAAGAAGAAAATTACAAATTGATCTTTGTCTTATTTTATGGCCAAAAAAGATCTGGCTTATTTTTGGCACACTAATGTAGATCACAGTTACATTGGCATTTTTTTGTCTGCAGATTTTAAAACCCATTGATATCAAACCTTTCCCTCTTCTATGGCATGAAGATAATGCAGGTCGGAGATATGGAAGGGATAGGTGAGGATCTATTGCAGAGGTTTACAAATTTCTTTTGATATTCTTGGGATATAGTGTTGCTATGATATCAATCAAATTATTTTAGCTGTTTTTAATCAATAAATATTTTTTACCATAATTGCTGCATCTTACAAGTAATCATTAATGTTTGAGCCCTTAAATTTCTTATGCATGGAGACACATACTATAGAAAGCTTGTGACCTTACTTTTTTGCATCCCATGCATCTTACAGGGCACAAGTACCTGGAGCAATAGCAGGCCCTCAATTGGGAGAAGCGGCCCATCGGCTTGTCAAGAACTCCCTTAATATTAAATTAAATAATGCATCCCATGGATTATTGGAGCAACCTTACCATGCAATGAACAGACACAGGGCAGCTGGATCATCTGGATATGGAAAATACTACGCAGAGGACGCAAGCAATTATTATGGACATTATAGTAATCATCAGGGCTTCATAAGCAGGCCTAGATTTCCAATCTCATCTAATGGCGGACAAAATGACAGACAGAATTTTAGGATACAAGATAGGTCACAGTACCAAGAACAATTCCATAACACGAAAACGGGGTTTTCTGCTATGACAGCGGAGGAAGGTGTGAGATCTAGATCATCTACCATGGGCTCATACAGGCCACCTGCAATACTATCGGGAGCACCTAGTTCAGGGTCAGCATCCAATCTACAACATGTGCAGAACATGGGGCCTCCAATACCACCTCCAAAATGGATCACTACTAATGCACCCGTTTTGAATGGAATACATAGTAGACATCATGAAGCTGCGCATGGCATAACTTCTGATAAGCAAATGAAGAAAGTTTACCAAGTTAAAACACGTCATACCCAAAATATGCCAGAGCAAGGAGATCGATAGTGATTGTTGTGGATCTTGTTTGCCCGGGTTTTGGCTGCAATGGCCTTCCTCTCTGCTTTTTTCAAATTGGAGATCGCAACAAGTTGGTCACCCAAGTTCGCTGATCCCTTTTCTTTTCTAATATGTGTATTTTGAATTTGGGGGTCCCGGGGATTAATTTGATGATAACTCAAATGCAGAGCAACAGATGAAGGCAATCCTGAACGATGAGTTTCACAGTTGTTGTGCTGCTTCGCTGAACGATGCAAGACCCTACACCCTGTGAAAAGGCGCAAGGGTGCCAAGGCTTTTTTTTTTTTAAAAAAAAAGGAAAAAAAATACTTGTCCACTTAGTAAATGATGTATTTATGCAGCTTTCATGGGCGGATGGAAAAATTTAATTGGCTTGTGTGCTCATTATGTGGGCTACAGCAAGGGTAATGCACTGCCACTGTATATGTAAACCCCGTAGGACATTTATTTTTTTGAAAGAAAGGACTGAAATTTTCTTATATCGTATTGCACACTGGTGTGAATAGCATACCGTTGTAGTTTTTAGCAAATGTTGTTTTCCATCGGAGTTGGGGTTGAGGGTTGGGGACTGAATGTTGGTGGCCGAATGTAGTATGTGCCGCGGGCCACTATTGACATTTTCTTTTCGGTCAACCACTGTTCATATCGTTGCTTGAAATGAAGGCTCAATTCCACAAATTGCCGATTTGGCTGCTTTCTTTCTGTTTTTGCGAATTTTCAGGCGCATCTGTGTTTATGGGCGTTTATCGATTAAGGCGTTTACTCCAAAGGATTAGATTTTTAGGAGTTTAAACGAAAATAAGGAAATGAAGAGAAAACTGAATCGAAATGGGGGAAAAAAAAAGATCAAGCGTATGAAATCTAAAATGGAGTTAATCAGATGGTAAGGGAAAATTGAGTTCACGCATGATTGTACAAACGACTAATGGCTTAAATGACTTTATAATATGTGCTTTATATTAGATCAATTTTTATCAAAATATTTATTTAAAACAAGTATATAATTGTTTTGTTGACTTGCTTTAATTTTAAAATATATATTCATAAAGTTTTAACTAATATTTTAGTTAAAAAACTAACAAGTTGCCTATAGATTAACCTTTTCATAAAGCCATTACCTATACATAGTAGCATACTACTCTGATCTTATTTATAAGTTTTTTATAACTAAATCACACATATCAAAAAGAGATAGTTAACTCAATTACTATGGGGTAAATTTTTAACTTTGCCCTCATTTATAAATGTATATCTTTTAACTCTTTTATCTCTCTATTTTTATTGATGCAATTAATATGAACAATATTGTCACAATCTCATTTATTACTTAAAAGATGATTTATAAATAAAGCCAAAATTTTTAATTAAAATGAACTTATAAATAGGACGTGATAGTTGGTCTACGAAGGGAAGTTGGGGCAAGGGACTTGAAGAGCCTGCTCTGGGTGGAGAGGGGTCATGAATCTACCAAATATGTGTGTGACCCAAGGAAGCCACGTGGCTTGAATATTGCAGTTTACTTTTCTGTCGCAGGGGCTTTCCCAAGAACTCATTAACCCTTGCTTCGGATATCGCTGGGGTTGTTCAAATGTTTGGATACCAACTTGTGATCAAAACATTTCACTCGAGCAAAAAAAAAAAAAAAAAATCAAAACATTTCACCCCAAAAAAAAGAAAAAGAAAAAAGAACTGGTGATTAAAACAAAATGCACAAAATTACCGTGCCATTACCCCCAAATGTTGGCTGGTGACCTGGTTTCTATCTACCAATTTTTTAAGTAAAAAGAAATAAATCTTTGCACGCAGTTGTTTTCCCAATTTATCTACACCCCGGAATCAATGAGTTCTTGAATCCATTAACCCACGATCAGGCCCAAAAAAATCCATAAACCCAAATCAAGAACTTTAAACAGCTTTGCACCCAAAATGAATAAAAAAAAGGAGCTCGAACAGCCAACATAAGCCATAATACCCGCGATATGGCCGATACAAAGTATTCCAACAGAGATGCAATATTAGAGACAAGTCGCTGTTTAAGAACCTCCAGGATTCAGTTTAACAGCATAATTTGAGTTCAAAGCTGGAGTGAATCTATGAAGGCAGAAATGAGGTAACAAAACATATCATATCAGGATGCAGTAGTTAGGTCATACATCCAGAAATAGAACAATGGACATCTGAATCTGCTAGCTAATCATCGCAAAAAGTTGCAGTAGGGGAACAAACAATCCATCCTTATAGTCATGTCGATGCACCTTACTAGAATTCCCTAGTTACAAAGACCTTGTAGCGTAGGCAAAACAAATTCCTTTTTCTATTTTCAATATCAGAAGCAGTAAAATATTTCTGATCACAGTCAGATACAGATTTAACCGTCTAAGAAATCATGACAAGCTATGCACGAAATCATGGAGTCAATCATGCAATGTGAATGCGTGCAATGTCTATAAATATACTTTCTTCATTTACTCATTTCCCGAGGAAGAGAATTTTCCGTCAACCCAAGGTCAAGAACAGATAGTTTCCCATCAAGGGACAAATTCAACTTTTTTCCACCAGAATAATGACAGATTATCTTTTGGATTAGGAAATCTGATCTAAAATTCGATTAAAATATGCTGCTATACAACAAATAACAATAGTACAAAAAGCAAACCAGCAACGCCCCAAAGACATGGTACTACCTTTGACCAAAAAAAAAGAGACATGGTACTACGTGCAATTCTGATAAGCAACTCCTGAGCTCTGACAAAAGAAAAGGAGTGAATATTTCCGTAAGAATGTTCCACTATACAACACTCAACAGCGCATCCTTTACAGCATATCATATGATACGATGGCATCCCTTTACAAAATACATCGGTAATGTAGTTATAAGATTATAAGGAGCAACGATATTCTACAGTAAGCTGACATTTTATTAGACAAACGTTCTATAAAATCAGCAAAAGATAAAAAGGAAAGAAAAATACTAGCTAAACTATCAACCCATTGATAAATTACCAAGCAAATCTTCATGGACTAAACATAGAAATGAAAAGGGACAGGAAGCCAATCACTCACAATAAAAACACCGTTAATTTAAAAGCCTTGGTCATCGTCCAGTGGATCGCAACTCCTCCAACGCAGCCTTGATCTGATCCTGCACCAACTCCAGCCGCTTCGAGTACACCTCCAACTCCAGAATTTGTTGCTTCCTCCACTTCTCATCTACCGTTTCTCCGCTGCTGTAATTCATCAAGGATGGCACACCGAAGCTCAATGGCATAGGATTTAATGCCAATCCTCCAAAACCCCTGGCCCCAAATGGGCCACCCATGGCACTGCTCAGTATATCCTTTAACAAGGGCGACAGACAACTCCTCACCGTCTCCTCGATCAAGCCTGGTATGCTATGGTGGTTGTTAAGATTATTATTAGTAGTAGCATTACTATTACTAATACAATAATTATCTTTGTTTGACGCCAATCCATCATTCAAGTCGCGTTTCTCATCGGCTGTGATCCGGGATCGAGACCGTGAACGCTTCCGGGACGATGGCGTCCTCTTCTCCGCAGGAGTCCCGATAATTACCTCATTCTTAGGCTGTGAGTGGCTAAAATTAGGGTTAGGGTTAGGGTTGGGACTGATTTCGTCGTCATCCAAGGCGGTATCTTCGGCAGCAGCGCCAGTTGAACCCAAATTGCTCCAGATCTTACGAGAAATTTCGAAGGTGGCTTGATCGTGAGGGCTCTTAAAGGACAATTCTTTGCCGGCGCTAATCTTATTCAAAAGATTGCGGTATTTCTTCTTCAACCTGCGGAGCTTCTCAACAAGTTGGTTTTTGTTGAAGTCGATCTGAAGCTTGGACTTGATTTGGTCATAAAACAAGGCGGTATCATTGTGGTGGGAGGATCCTCGCTGTGTGGTGTAGTCAAGGAAGCCCTGCAAGAGCTCGATCTCGTCCTCATCGGTCCAAAGGCGTTGAAAAAGTCTGCGTGAATCATCCAGAGGCTTTTTCTCTTCGCCGGAGTCAATTCGCTGACGCTTGGGATCGACGGTGTCGGGGACGACAATTGTGGTGGAGGCAGTCATGGAAATCGGGGCAGGAGCGCCGTTCGAGACAGCAGAACCGGGTACAGCGACAGTGACGGTGGAGGAGGGGACGGGGAGGGCAGAAGAGGTGGAAGGAGAAGCATCACGATCTTCTTCGTCTTCAGGCTCACCAAGAACGTCGTCGTCCTCGTCGTCGTCTTCGTCCTCTTGAGATTCGTCGTCGTCCTCGTCAAGGTCCTCTTCGGGGAAAACGGTGTGTTGCACGGATGCCATGGGGAGAGAGGTCGGGTTGGGGCTGGGGGCAGATTTGAGTATGGTTCGTGTGGGCTTAGAAGGAGGTGAGTTGGGGTAATGTTAATGGGGAGGAGTTGAGAGCCGGGGGGTGCTTTGGCGTGAGGGCATTGGAGCCACCTGGCTTCGGATGATGATGCCATCATCGCTCGGCTCTCACCCGCTGCTACTTTCGGATTTAGGTATTCCCCCACCCAAACCCAACCCACTTTCTCTTTTTTCTCTTTTTATAACCAGACATGTAATTATTATTGGGAAAATGACAATCAGGTCCCAAGTATCATAAAAAATAACAAAAAAGTTCCAACAAAAATTCATACAACAAAAAAGTCCTAAAGAAGTCTCTAGAGACTTTTTTGATATTAGTTGTGAATGTAAAATTACTATGTTGTCCAAGGGAAAAAACACAGAAACCATTGATATTTGCTCACTTAGTCATCTCCAACTTCACAGCATTTGATCGAGAGCCCCGCGACAACGTTTGATCTTATGTTTCTGGTTTTTTTATTGTATTGTTGTTTCTGTATGTCTGCTTCTAGTTTTTCTACTATATTTATGTTGTTTTTCCGTTGTTTGGTCTGGTTCTGGTTTTGTCTTGCTCTCTTGATGTGAGACTTTGTTAGCTTTGGTATGTAGGATTCTGCCAACTTCACAGCATTTGATCGAGAGCCCCGCGACAATGTTTGATCTTATGTTTCTGGTTTTTTTGCTGTATTGTTGTTTCTGTATGTCTGCTTCTAGTTTTTCTACTATATTTCTGTTGTTTTTCCGTTGTTTGGTCTGGTTCTGGTTCTGTGTTGCTCTCTTGATGTGAGACTTTGTTAGCTTTGGTATGTAGGATTCTGTTTGGGTTGGTTATTCCATCACTATAATTGATGTTTGGAAAAATAATGTGTTGCTCAATAGGAGAATTTTTTATTGTCCCCAAACACACAAAACCATTCATAACAACAAAAGTTATATTGACAATAAGAAGTACTATATTAATAACAAAATTTAAAAATCTGGAGCCATTTTGAATCTCAAGCCCTTAAACCCTCCAAGAACAACAGAAAAAATCATATTGACAACAGGAAGTGCTATATTGACAACAAAATCTTCAAATATGTTTTTATTGTTGTTAGATTCAATGATGTCTAAGATACAACAATTGTTTTTATTAAAACAGTTGTTGTATCCATGTTGAAATTTAAGTCCCTAAACGAACAAAGGCCATTAACAACAGAAAAAGTCTTATTGATAACAGGAAGTGCTATATTGATAACAAAATTTTCAAACATGTTTTTACTGTTGTTGGATTCAATGGTGTCTAAGATACAACGACTGTTTTTATTAAATTAGTCGTTGTATCCATGTTGAAATTTAAGTCCCTAGACGAGTAGAGGTCACTAACAACAGAAAAAGTCATATTGATAATAGAAAGTGCTATATTGACAACAAAATTTTCAAATGTTTTTACTGTTGTTGGATTCAATGGTGTTTAAGATACAACGACTGTTTTTATTAAAACAGTTGTTGTATCCATGTTGAAATTTAAGTCCCTAAATGAACAGAGGCGATTAACAACAGAAAAAGTTATATTGATAACATGAAGTGCTATATTGACAATAAAATTTTCAAACATGTTTTTATTGTTGTTTGATTCAATGATGTCTAAGATACAACGACTGTTTTGTAAGAACCAGCTGAACCCAAGAGGGGGGTGAATTGGGTGAAGTATAAAAATTTAGGAACTTTGAAACTCTTTTCGTAACTCACTGAAATCAGTTTAGAAAGCAATAACCACACATTTAAATATGTATACACATTCAAACATATATGCTGGAAATGTAAGAGATAAGGGAAGAGAATGTGCAAACTGATTTATACTGGTTCGGCTCAATCCTTGACCTACGTCCAGTCCCCAAGCCTCACTTGGGATTTTCAATTCACTATCTTCTTTCAACTTGATTACACGTTCTGTAACTGAAGTAATCCTCTCACTAGGATTCACTCCCCCTTACAAACTGTAATCAACACACCGCTTGATTACACACTATGTACTCGAAGTAATCCTCTTACTAGGATTCACTCCCCCTTACAAGTTGTAATCGACACAATGTGTTTCCCACTCAAGATCACGCAATCTTGAGTAACTCTCAGAAAAATAGAATGATTATAATAAATCTTCTCTCTTAGAAATGAATAGATAACCACTGAAGATCAAATATAAATCACTTCACTCTCTAAGTTAACTAAACATGAAAAATAGAGTGCAAATGATGTGAGAGCTGAGTATCAGCATGTTGGAAGTGTAAGCTTGTTTCTCCACGTTTTTCTGCTTGAATCTGTCTTCTATTTATAGGTAGAGATCGATATATGACCATTGCTATCCCAATAGATCCGTTAGAGAAGCTCTGCCATGTTTAGGAAGTGGTTTTAGCATATTCTCTCTCTAAACTTAGCTTAATCCAGCTGTCCAAGTAAGCAGAGTTGACTCTCTGTGAATTAGTCCGTTGAAGAAGAGTTTACTTGTTGTAGAAATCATTCTTAAATGCTTTGTAGGCGTGTGCAGTTGGATTAGCCAAAAAGGAGCAACTTTTTGTCCAGCATTTAATGTTCTGAACTACTTTTTTGCTTTTCCTCTAACCTTCAATTAACTTTCGTTAATCTGTTTGAAACTCATAAAAAAGATGGTTAAACATAGCTAAGAATATAGAAAAATGATAAGAGAAAGTATTAAGATCAAATAAGATGATTCTAAAAATTCGTCAGATTTGATTTTCAAGTTTAGCGATCAATACTTAAGTATGTTCATCAATACTCAAGTTTGTCACTGTACGCTTAAGTCAATACTTGAGTATCCATCTTGATACTTGAGTATTCATCTTCTAGAGAAGAATCATCGAGACTTGAACTTTGGACCTTAAGGACAATACTCGAGTATTCAAATCAATACTCGAGTTTTGAGCTTTTGGTAAGAAAATAAGTTTAAGTTCAAAAACCTCAATACTTGAGTATTGTTCCCAATACTTGAGTATTCAAATCATTGACAAAGGGAAAAGCTCTTTGTATGCCCAATACTAGAGTATTCATTCATTTTACAAAAACTTTGAGAAGTCTTTCCTATGTCAATACTTGAGTTTTCAAATGAATACTTGAGTATTCAAGGATTTTGAAAAACTTTGATAAAATGATGTCAAGCCAATACTTGAGTTTTCTAATGTATACTTGAGTATTAAATGAACAATCGTTAAGTATGAAATCTCTGTGAAAATCCAATACTTGAGTATGCAAAACCAATACTCGAGTTTTCATAAGATGTAAAATTTTGATGACTCTCTGTATGACCAATACTTGAGTATTCAATTGAATACTTGAGTGTTCAATACTTGAGTATTCATATCAATACTTGAGTATTGTCTCAGGTTGAAAACTTGAAGTGTTCTCTGTAAGTCCAATACTCGAGTATAGCATCCAATACTTGAGTATTGCTTTGTGAAAAAGGATTTGAGCAACTCTCTGTTAAGTCAATACTTGAGTATTCAATTGAATACTTGAGTGTTCAATACTCGAGTATTCATATCAATACTTGAGTATTGTCTCAGGGTGAAAACTTAGAGTGCTCTCTGTAAGTCCAATACTCGAGTATTGTATCCAACACTTGAGTATTGCTTTGTGTAATGGATTTGAGGAATTTTTTGTCAAGTCAATACTCGAGTATTGAGAACCATACTCGAGTTTGTCTTTGACAGTAAGTTTTTACCAAAGACAAAACTCCAATGTGTATTTACAATTGTTGATTATCATCAAAACACATAGAGAACTAACATGTTTTTATTAAAACAGTTGTTGTATCCATATTTGAAAATTTTGTTGTCAATATAGCACTTTCAAGTTATTGTGAATGTAGTTTTTTTTTGTTGTAAATGTGGTTTGTTCTGTTGTAAATGCCCTCTATAAGCTTAGGACTTGAGTTTAAACAAAAACCCAGGTTTTTAAAATTTGTTGTAATATGGCATATTTTGTTCTAAATGCTCTTTATAAGCTTAGGACTTGAGTTTGGACAAAAAACTAGGTTTTTAAATTTTGTTGTGAATGTGATTTTTTTTGTTATAAATATGACTTTTTCAATTATAAATGCCCTCTGTAAGCTTAGGACTTGAGTTTGAACGAAAATTCAAGTTTTGAAATTTTTGTTGTGCATGTAGGTTTTTCTATTATAAATGTGGCCTTTTCTGTTGTAAACACCCTATATAAGCTTAGCACTTGAGTTTGAACAAAAATATAGGTTTTTAAATTTTGTTGTAAATGTGGTTTTTTCTGTTGTAAATCTAGATTTCAACAAATAGTAAAGCACGAAACTCGCCCTCGAGCTACCTCCCTTAGTGGCCGTCGAAATTCACTGATCATGCCAAATAAAAGACTCCCTAAATTCAGCGGGCTTACATTCTCTAGAAGGATGAACATATGCTCCAGATCAGAAACTTCCTCTTCCAGCAACATTGATAAATATATATTTCATGATTAAATAGGTGTATATTTTATGAGAATTAGTTGGATTATTGATATTATATACCTATTTAATTATCTTTTATATACTTTACTATCATTATAGGATAAAAAGATATTTTGATATAAAATCTACTTATTTCCTATTATATTTTGCAGGAAATATTAGCTGATTTGGAAAGAAGTATAAAAAACAATAAGAGAATATGCAATCAGTCAAACTCGGTGGTCTCATGTAAGAAAAATATAAACAAAAACAATTGCATGATCTGGTGGAGTAGATTATAAGATATCTTTTTAATAAGAAAATGAGAATCAGTGACCTACGACCTAATTTATATTTAGGTTATATATATGAAGAAAGGAAGAAGCAAGAGAGAGGATGGAGAGACGTAGAACAAGAAGGAACGAAGAAGCAGAGGAGTAGCGGCTGAGCATTTCAGTTCTCTTCATCATCTCCACGGAAGGGTAATAGAGAAGCTTTCTTTCCTCCCTTTCCTTATTCTTTGAACCTAAATTCTTATCTTTTTGTTATGGATTTTATTAGAGCCATGTGTGGCTAGTTGGTTTTGCAACCTAGAGAACCTATGAACTTGTGGGGTGAATTGAACTTTGTTTTCATTATTTTACTTAAGTTTGATATTAATTTTGATTACTTAATCTTGGTTAGTTTTATCTATTTAGTGATTGGCCGTCATTGAATATGATTTTGAGTATTAGGATTTACCTTGACAAAGGGGATTTTAATTAGACTCTGGATTAAGTAATATGGGATTAGATTACGATTTAATTTGCGATTAGGATAGATATATACTTAATGGCCCCATATAATTGTTGAAGAGTGTGTTCGATTTTTGTTGCCTCTTGAGTAACTATGTTAGACATAACAAGTTATACTCAAGAGAAAGTTGTAGGTGGACCAACAGGCACTTATAGCTATTTATACTCAAGATTAACGAAATTGATATTAAAGCTAATTAAAGTAGTGAAAACAAGGTTTATGAAGCTAATAAGGAATTAGTGACTCTGGGTTGCTCATTTGATTATTATCGTAGTTTTTTATTTCAATTTTAGTTTTAATTCCTTTTATCTTAATTAAATTCAATTTAGTTTGCTCAACTTAAATAAAAGTGTAAAATTAATGTTTAACTAAAGTTGTGGTTACCAAGTCCTTATGGGACTTTATTACTTGATATGGCTCGTATACTTGCGGAATTATAGGCTATAACGTGTTGCCCTATCAAACAACAGATTAGCAAAGAATAAAAACAGTATGAAACAGAAAAAGGTTCTAGAGATTCAGAGACGTCGTGCTTTGTGAAAGTATCTGATCAAATCTGGCGACTTGATACCCGATGTACACCTTATGGAACTAATGAGAGGCTGCGATCAACTCTGTTTCCAGCTCCATCTACAATTGTCGTAAATGGGAATGTGAGCTGGTTCATGGAAGGTGGGAAGATAGAATAAGGGCAAAATGTTCATTTCATGATTAGATTTAATATCACCAATGTCCCTTGGGACTTTAGTATAATTTGGTGATTTTAATAGACCTAATTGTATTTATTTCTCTTATTTGGGACCTGTGTAACGTCCTCAAAATTTACTCAATATAATAATCAATTAAGGGTTCATTAACAACTAAGTAATGCCCATCATTTACCAAAATATACGAAAGTAAATCAGAGTATGCAGAATGAGCCCTAACGTGGCAATATACAATCATCCAACGTATACCAAAAGATGGAAGCACTATTGTCAAAAGAAGTAGCCTAAGCTTCCGAGGTCTTCCCTGATGGATCCGGATGGGAACTATCGCCTGGAAAAATGTGGTAACCATCAATCCAACTCATTACGAATACTAATATGTGCTAGTGAGGTGTCATGTGGAACAATTTATATAACAAAGTATTTTAAATAAAATAATATATATAATTTGCCAATATCCATATCACAAAATTTCATATCAGAAATTATGTATCACAGTTTTAATTAACACAATTCCCAAGATACCTCTCACCAATCCAACCGAACTGCCTTATTTCCTCCGACTAGACCCATGGGCTAAGTTACATCCATATTACTGGTTACTCAAAAGCTCACTAGTCGTGTGATGAGGACCGGCCAAAATCCTCAGAGCACATGTCCCAGACCATGGGTCTTTCCCCCTCATTGAACTATTGGGGTGTCGTACGCCCTTATTGAACTAGTGGGCCAGTCCCTCATTGAACAGGTGGGACAATATAAAGCCAACCATCGTGCACCAATGGAGGCCTCACCACGTGGTGGAATATATTACTTCATTTCCTCCCAATTCAACCTGTTACGGACCAGCCCAAAAGGCCCATATCCAGACCTCGGCCCAACTATGCCTAAGGCCCAATCGGCGCTATAACGGGCAAGGATATAAGATCCCACTAATTGAGCATCTCATTAACCAAGGATCTCCTCCAACTGTGATCCCAACAGATCAACCCCTGATTTCTCAATCTCGGATATCGCTCATTAATACGAGGATACTCGCACCAGACTCCTCTATAAATATAAGGAAACCCTAAACAGGTGCACACGTTCTGATCTATGCTCTCTTTACTTCCTGTCACACAGAACACACACACCACCCCCTGGCTTCACGCCTTTACGTGTACTACGAACTACGTGGACTTTGATCCCTTCAAAGGGTACGTAGGCTCTAGGCTTGACAACCTAGTCAAGTCCAATCTCTCGTTGTTCTTAGGACAGAACAATGGCGCCGTCCGTGGGGAACCATAAACTTCTATCCCCGTGACCACTGATGACAAACACTCGAAGCCACAGCAGAAAGCCACCACCGCCGCCAGTGGGTGGGGACCCCCAGCCAAGCCGGCCTCCACCAGATCAGCCCCTGGAGCAACCGCGGCGAGAAAACACCCTAGAAGGGCATGTCACTGACACGACGACCTCCCCCTCCGCAGAAGAGCAGCCACTGCAAGAAGCGCGCACAGAACCCCCGGTGCAAGACGTCCAGTCAGTCGAAGCCGACGTCCGCATCCTTTGACGGACGCAGGACTCATTCCTCCAGGGGCTAGAAAATAAGGAGAAACGAGACGACCTACAGAGACGGGCTGACTTTGAAGCCTTTGGCCGAATGATCTAGGACGCGCTCGACAATGATCGCCGACAGGAAAACCACCGGAGGAATCATAGGAGAGGAAGGAGGGCCCCCGTCGATGACAGCAGTTCCTTGAGCAGCTCCGAGTCGAGGAACCCACGCCGCGACAATGGCGAGCCGGGGCGGAGGACGGATATGGAGCAAGGCCGACAACAGCCCTTAGAGAACGTCGGAAACCACGGTGACGGTCTTAACCGCACCGATCGGGCGGCCAGTGAGGGCCGAGACCAAGAAGAACGCCGAGTGGAGGACAGAACTCCCCGGGCTCGCAGATCACCTCGCCACGGATCCCCCCGGGAATACCGAGTGACATATATGTCGGACTCCGGCAGATCCCCATTCTCGAGGGAGGCGGCGACGGCCCAATACCCAAAGCATTTCGATCTGGCCGACCTTCCGAAGTACGACGGAACCCAAGATCCACGCAACCACCTTGACGTGTTTGAAAAACTCATGTGGGTTCGACAAATTAGAGGCCCGGTTATCCAGTGTCTCTTCGCGGCTACCCTGTCCGGGCCGGCGCATGGATGGCTGAGCTCTCTCCCGGACAACTCCATCTGGAGCTTCGAAGACCTCGGACGCAAGTTCGAGTTGCATTTCGCCACCAGCAAAAAGCAGCCAAAGACCGAATTCACGTTGAGCAAAGTGCGACAGAAGAAAGGTGAGGCCCTGCAGAAGTACCTGGATCGATTCCGAGACGTGGCGATGCAGGTTCGGTCGCTACCCGAGGAAGTTCACGTCCACTGCCTCGTCAATGGGTTAGATCCGTCCTTACGACTAGCCCGAAACCTATGCAAGAACACGGTGTACACCTTAACCGAGTTTTACACCCAGGCGAAGAAGTACCTAGAAGTGGAGTAGATGGAAGCAGCCAACGCGGATGAACCCGAACGAATGAGACGCTTCGCCCAGTGAAGAGGATCGACCGAGAAGGAGTAAGACCAAACCGAGAAGGCGGAACCGTGAGGGCCGCTCCAAGCCAGACCGAGTCGACCAGAAGGCCAGGTATGATAACTACACCCCCTTGAACGTCTTTCGGTCACAGGTGTGGAAAGAGGTAGCCCAAGTCGAAATGAGGCGGGTCGACAAGCCGAGGCCGATCAAAGGCCGAACCAATACCGATCGCTCCAAGTTCTGTACATTCCATGACTGCCACGGCCACACCACTGACGAATGCTACGACCTCCGCGACGCAATTGAGAAGTTCGTGAGAGAAGGAAAGCTACGTCAGTATGTCATCAAGACCCAGGGAAGGACGAGCGGCAAGCGCAACGACCACGGCCGCACCAAAATTCCGCCTAAGGAGGCTCGAAAGCCGGGGAAGAAGCAGAAGACGGCCTCGGACGACGAGTTCCCTGACGTGGAGTTCCAATGCAACGTCGTAAGCAGAGGATTTGGAGGAGGGGGAGACACTGTAAGCCAGCAGAAGAAATATCTCCGCGAGGTACTGACCGTCCGAGACCTCCCCAAGTTCAAGGAGGACCCCAAGAAACCGAGGCCGCCTACCCTAACCTTCACCGACGAAGAATTGAAAGACGTCATGCCCGGCCATCTGGATGGACTGGTAATCACTGGTACCTTGGTTAATTGCCGCGTCAAGAGAATTTTCGTGGATGCAGGAAGTTCGGCAGACATCATAAGTTGGGATGCCTACAAAAGGATACACCTCGACCCAGAAGACCTCAAGCCGTGCAAGACCACCTTGATCGGGTTCAACGGCGAGCAGTCCTTTCCAAAAGGTTACATCGACCTCAGGCTGACCCTCGGGACCAAAGAAGCCTTTAAGTTTGAGCGTGTGAGGTTCGTTGTCGTCGATTTCCGGTCCCCGTACAACATCATCCTGGGCCGACCAACAATCTACAACTGGGACAAACTGGTGTCCACCAAGCACCAGAAGCTGAAGATGGTTAATGACAAGAACCAGATAGTCGTGGTATCCGGACACCAAAAGGAGTCAAGGTAATGCTACTTCGAAGCTCTCCGGGTCGAGGAAGGAGGACCCTCATCTCCACCTCGGCTCGGATCCAATAAGCAAGTAGTCGAAGCCGGCTTCGACAAACGCTCCCGGCAGCAGGTCAACATGGTGGAGCTCGACCTCCGGGAACAGGAGAATCCGAGGCCCGAGCCGGAGGGAGAACTGGAGGAGGTAGTGTTAGGGGCGGATCCGTCCAAGACCGCCAAAATCGGCCGAGACATGAAGGACGACCTAAAAGCTCATATGATCCGCTTCCTCAGACAGAACCAAGACGTCTTCGCGTGGACCTCGGCTGAAGTACCCGGCATCGATCCCCACTTCTGCTGCCACAAACTCGGCATATGGCCGGGGTCAAGACCAGTGGCATAGAAGAAGAGGAGCATCGCAGACAACAAACAGAAGGCCCTTGAGAGCCACGTCGAGGAGCTCCTAGAGGCTGGTTTCATCCGAGAGGTGCAGTACACCACCTGGCTCTCCAACGTGGTCATGGTCCTTAAACCCAGCGGCAAATGGAGAGTATGTGTCGACTACACCAACCTCAACAAGGCGTGCCCAAAAGACTCCTACCCGATGCCAAACATCGACCAGCTTGTGGATAACTCAGTCGGGTACCAGCTCCTCTCCTTCATGGATGCCTATTCCGGATACAAGCAGATCGCCATGCACCCGGACGACCAAGAGAAGACCGCCTTCATGACCGATAAGGCGAACTACTGTTACAACGTCATGCCGTTCGGACTGAAGAATGCGGGTGCCACCTATCAAAGGATGATGAACCGGGTCTTCGAAGACCAGATCGGGCGCAACATAGAGGTCTACATAGACGACATGATCGTCAAGTCGAAGCTTCCACAAGACCACATCCGGGACCTTGAACAGACGTTTGAGAAACTAAGAAGACATCGAATCAGGTTGAACTCAGCCAAATGTGCTTTTGGAGTTCCGGCTGGGAAGTTCTTAGGCTTCATGTTGACCGACCGAGGCATCGAAGCTAACCCAGACAAATGCAAGGCCGTCCTCGACATGCACCCCCCGAGGACAAAGAAGGAAGTACAGCAACTAACCGGCCGACTTGCTGCCCTGACGAGGTTCCTCCCTAAGTCGGCCGAGAAGGCGTTACCTCTGTTCAGGTTGCTGAAGAAGGAGACCCGAGGTGGATGGAATTCCGAGTGCGACACCGCATTTGCAGAAATCAAACGGTGTCTGGCAACCCCGCCGATGCTAACTAAGCCAGATCCGGGAGAGACCCTCTTCCTTTACTTGTCAATCGGCAACGAAGCCGTCAGCGCCGCTTTAGTGAAAGAGTCCGAGACCGGGCAGACGCCGATATACTTCATCAGCAAAGCCCTGCAGAGCTCCGAACTTCGGTACCAAAAACTCGAGAAGGTGGCCTTCGCCCTACTAACCTCAGCAAGATGACTCCGGCCCTATTTCCAAAGACATCGGATAGTGGTCCGCACCAGCCAGCCGATCCACCAGATCCTCCATAAGCCCGACCTAGCAAGAAGGATGACAAACTGGGCCATTGAGTTGTCCGAGTTCGACATCGCTTTCGAGGCCTGGCAGGCGATTAAATCCCAGACACTCGCGGATTTCATCAGGGAGCTCACCCCGGCCACTACCAACGACGGGAAGTGGAAGGTCTACGTGGATGGATCGTCTAACGCAAAGGGCAGCGGTGCAGGAGTCATCGTGGAAAGCCCACAAGGGGTCGCCACCGAGCACTCTCTCCAATTAAAATTCCAGACCTCCAATAATCAGGCCGAGTACGAGGCCCTGCTGGCCGGACTGCTCCAGGTAAAGGACAATGGCTCACAACGAGTAAAGGTTTTAACCGACTCGTAGCTCGTCGCGGCCCAGATTGATGGCACCTACCAAGCAAAAGGCCCTCTTATGGCGAAGTACCTGAACCGTGCCAAAGAACTCATGGCCGAATTCGAGGAGGTAACGGTCTCCCACATCCCAAGAGAGGAGAACGCCCGAGCCGACATCCTCTCCAAGTTGGCGAGTACAAAGGGGCCGGACAATCACAGGACCGTGATCCAGCAAAACCTGACCGAGCCGAGCTGCGTCATGGCCATCTCGGCAGGCCTCGACTGGAGGAAGCCAATAGAAGATTATCTCGAAAGGGGGATCATCCCTACCGATTAGACCGAGGCCAAGAAGCTGATCAGAGAGGCCGCCCTCTACACAATGGTTGATGACCAACTATATAGGAAAGGGCTACATTGCCTGACGATGCGATGTCTCGGCGAAACTGAAGCGAAATACGTGCTGGCCGAACTCCACGAAGGCAGCAACGACCACCACATGAGGGGCAAGGCCCTCGCCAGGAAAGCACTGTGCATCGGCTATTACTGGCCCACTATGAAGCATGATGCTATGGAAAAAGGCAAAACATGCGACAGTTGCCAGAAACATGCCAGGATCATATGGCCACCACCCACAGAATTGCAGGGAATGCCAGCCCCCTGGCCCTTCTACAAATGGGGCATGGACATCCTCAGACCATTCCGACCGGCGCAGGGGCAATGCAGATGGCTCATAGTCACAGTAGACTACTTCACCAAGTGGATCGAGGCAGAGCCACTCGCCACAATTACCTCGGCTAGAGTTATGAAGTTCTTCCGGCACAACATCGTCTCCCGATTCGGGATACCAGCCGAGGTCGTCACGGACAATGGGACCCAGTTCATGGACCACAGGTTCCAGGCGTTAATGTCCAACCTGGACATTAAACAGCACTTCTCGTCCGTGGAACACCCGCAGTCTAATGGCTAGGCCGAAGCCACCAACAAGATCATCCTGGACGGGCTGAAGAGGCGGATGTTCCAAGCCGACACCAATTGGACCGAGCAGCTCTACAGCGTCCTCTGGGGATACCGGACAAGCGTACAGTCTTCGACCCAGGAAACCCCCTACAAGCTAACCTATGGATGCGAAGCAATGATCCCGGTCGAAATCGGACAGCCATCCTGGAGAAAGGTCAGAGCCAGACAAGAAGGGCAGGAGTCGAACGACGACGCCTTGAAGACCGACTTGGACCTCATAGACGAAATCCGGGTCACGGCGCACTGCCGGGAATTAGCCGCCAAGCAGTTACTCGCGGCAAAGTACAATAGAAAGGTCAGACCCCGGTCATTTAACCGAGGGAACCTGGTACCCGACGGGCCGACATAGGCAACAAGAATGCAGCCAGGCGGTCTGCAGCAGAGCATCAGAAACCTCTTGACGAGCCGCCTTCTCCTCAGCGAGGGCTTTCTCGAGCGCCTCCTTGTCGGTAGCAAGAGTTGCCCGCTGCTGCTGAAGAACCTAGCCGCAGCCAGGCTCTCCGACATCGCCTGCTGAGCTCGACCACACTCCTCAGCTGCCTTCTCAGCCTGCTCCCGTGCAAGCTGGACCTCCCCAACAGCCTTCACCGCCACGGCCTTAGCAAGGTCCCGCTCTGTCATGACCGCGTCCCGCTCGGCCCTGGCCTCATCCCGCTCCGCCCAAGCTGAGACGAGCTCCTCCTCGGAAGAACTGGCTCTCGCCCTGACTTCGGCCAGCTCCTTCCTTAGCTGCTCGGCAGCCGCAGCCTCAGGCTTCAGCTCAGCCTCCACCTTCCTCAGCCTGACACACTCGGCCTCATCCCGAGCATAATGGCCCCGAACCATCCTCAGAGCCTGAAGATACCCCACCGACCGGACAAGTTCCCTCTGGGCCAGTTCCAATTGGTCCAAGGCAGAGGGGGACAAGGGCCGGCTGCCCTCCATAAAGTGCCGGGGTGGAAGAAATGCAACGTCAACCTCAGGGGCCACCTCATTCTCCCACAAGAAGCCGTGGGGGAAAACCGAAGAGGGACCCGTCGGCGGAGGTGGAGGAGGGGGAAGTCGCACTGGAAAAGACGGAATCGAAGGCGAGCCAGCAGGAGAAAGAGCGGCCTCGACTTCATCATCAGAGATAAAGACCTCCTTCCCCTTAGAAGCCGCAGAGACGGCGATGACCTCACGCCCCTCAGGAGCTTGAAGCTCTACAGTCGGTGAAGGCTCGGCGGCAGCAACAGCCTCCCGACTCTCTAGAGCCGGGGTTTCCACCGTTGGGGCAGACTTCGAGACCGAGGCGGAAGAAGGACCCTGGCCGGCGAAGCCCTTTGATCTCTTTGTAGCCGCGGCAGTAGGGGTGCCGGCATCAACAGGGGCTGCCCGCTTCTTCGGACGACTTAGCGACGCAGCAGCAGCTTTCGCCAACCGAACGTACATTGGTAGGGCATCCATGGTCCTAGCTGAAAACAAAGAAAGAAGAGACAAGTTAGCAAGACAGAAACAGAAATCCAAAGCAAAACGCAAAAGACGCAAGAACCTACAAATAGGAGGCAACGGCTCTGAACCCGGCCCCGAGATAAAGAAGGCCGCAGTCTGGACCCCGTGCTCCTTCAAAAAGCCGGCCAGCCTCGAGATAGAAGGGACGGTCTCGAGTAGGAGATCGTCGTTGTCCACCAGATAAGACGTCGGCGACTTGTCATAGTGCCTCTTGTCCCAGTAAAGGGGGAACCTCGCCCCCACGCCCGGACCCTCAGCCCCATTTAAAAACCAGGGCTATTGGCTGGGCTTGGCCACCACCTTAAAAAAGGCATTCTTGAAGCGTTTGAAGGAGTCCGAGAAGGCCCCCATCAGCTTCCTATCCGACCCATTCCGAAGCAAAACCAGGCCCTTGAGCTTATCGCCCTCCTTGGGCAGACTGGGGGTGAAAGGGCTGAAATAGTAGAAAAAGAGGTTGGCGGTGCAAGAGATGGGAATCGGGAATGAGCCGCACAGCTTCTCGAAGGCCACCAAGTCGGCCCATCCGTTCGGATGAAGTTGTGACGGAGCAAGGTGAAGGTGGGTCAAGGCTGAGATTTGGAAGTCCGTAAAGGGAAAACGAACTTGAACCCGGGTGCACACATCCCGGTAGAAATAGAAGAAGGAAGACGTCCCCTCTTCCCGGCCAGAGCAGACTGGCTCTTCCGCCCCCGCAGGAGCGTACACGCAACCCTCCAACTCGGGCAGCTGTAGCCGGGTGACGTCAGCCTCAGACATGAGGGACAGGGTCGTCAACATCTCAAGCGAGACCCAGTCGAATTTCCGACGCAAGGCCTCTGGCGGGCTAGAACAGCCCGACCCTCGGGCTCAGAACGCCGCTTTGAAGGCTGAGATTTGGGAGCCATTAAACCTATACAAAAATAAACAAAGCTAACATCAGTGAAGAGTAGAAATACCTGGCACAGACACAGTGGCAGGCAAAAAAGACTGCGGACTCAGACGAACAAAGGCGCGAGAAGGGACAGCCGGGGAGGACCAATGCCGACAGGAACCAAGTACGGTAGAAGCCTCGGCATCTCCAGCGTGAGCCATCAACGCAGAAGCCTTCGCCAAGCAATCCCAGCAAGGGCCGAGATACCCCTCCGGGGCAAACATCTGACGGGCGTCGGAAGGACCCTCGTAGAAATTAAGAGGTTGAGCCATCACCACCGGGGGTCCAAGACCAGAAGAGGAGCCTATCCTAGCCCCACTGGGCGACTCCAGAGGAAGAGCACGTGCCAACGGCCGGAAAGAACGGCGAGGAAGAGAAACCGAAACCCTGGCCGAAGACGGGCAAGCCCCAGCTCGCCCTGGGCGAACGGCACCACCTCGGCGCAAAGGATCCAAAACCCTCATAGCAGGTGGTTCACCCCCAAGAACCCAGTAAGTGGCCCGCGGGAGACGCGCACGGAGGAACATTTCCTCCTCCGGCGTCAGTGACGCCCTTGGTCTCGGAACATTTCTGTCTCTCACCATAATCAGAAGCCTACGGTACTAAAAGCCGGTGTCTAAGGGAATTTTGGGATGAATTTCGGGTATGGTGGCACTAAAGAAGCCCAGAAAAACCCAGAAACGTGGAAGAACGACGACGCAAATGTCAATCTCAGAAAATAAACAGTAAAATGAAAGAAAATACCGAACAAAAATGACAAAAAGAAGACGGAATACCTGTACTGAAAGAATGGAAGAAACTGGAATACTGGAAGGCGGCAAAAGTTTCGAACAGGGAAAATCCTCTCTGTGGACTCTAGAAGAAAAACCATAGCAAAATGTCTGAGAAGAAGAGGAATAGTGGGAAAAGTAGAAAAGAAAAGAAAGAAGGCTATTTAAACCTTGACACAGGGACACAACGGTCTATTCCCGTGCAAACGTGACGGGATTGGCGCAGCACAACGCCAGCGCAATAAATACGCACAGGCCTCGAAAAGCAAAAAGACACGGCGTTTGCAGGACACACCCATTTAGGGCCTGACAGCTGCAAAACCGCAATGATGACACGCGCGGGGGGAGACCCAAAGCGTCTAGAGAATTCGAAAAGGCAAAAGGCACGAAGCCGAGGTCACCACCGGACACTTGGGACTAGGGTAGAACGAATACTCGTCTTAGCTAGATGAACCCGGCCTCCTTGGGAGGACGTCGAGAAAGGGCATGATAAGCCGACCACTGATCCGGACCGAACTGATGGTCACAACAACCGAAAGCCAACCCAGTCAAGGGAGAAGGCCTCAGCCATACCAAGGACTGGGGGCAATACGCACCTCGGCCGTCCACCTCGGCCGTCCAGAAGTCTGAACAACCGAGCTGGGGGGCAACTGTTACGGACCAGCCAAAAGGCCCATATCCGGACCTCGGCCCAACTATGCCTAAGGCCCAATCGGCGCTATAACGGGCAAGGATTTAAGATCTCACTAATTGAGGATCTCATTAACCAAGGATCTCCTCCAACTGTGATCCCAACAGATCAGCCCCTGATTTCTCAATCTCGGATATCGCTCATTAATACGAGGATACTCGCACCAGACTCCTCTATAAATATAAGGAAACCCTAAACAGGTGCACACGTTCTGATCTATGCTCTCTTTACTTCCTGTCACACAGAACACACACACCACCCCCTGGCTTCACGCCTTTACGTGTACTACGAACTACGTGGACTTTGATCCCTTCAAAGGGTACGTAGGCTCTAGGCTTGACAACCTAGTCAAGTCCAATCTCTCGGTGTTCTTAGGACAGAACACAACCCTTCCCATAATTATCATAATAAATATCATAATATCAAAATTCTCAATTCTTATACAAAAATAAATATATGCAAATATTTCACAATTCAAATCATAAGATTCCACAAGGCAATTTCTAATAAGATATTCATAATTATTTCACAAAATACTCATAAACAACATACTAATACACATAATAAGTGGAAAGTGGTTACCTCTTGCCGAAGCTAACTACTATCTCACTGCTCCTAATCCAAGAGCTCAAACATACGCCAAAATCAATCTACCACAATCAATTTACTAACCTTTAATATCTCTTTTAAATTCTAAATAAAATTATAACTTAAAATTAGAAATATACAAATTTTTAATAGTAGATTTGGAATCCTTGAAGTGGGCAAATTATGATAGTATAAAAAAAATTAGGGAGACCATTGTAAATATTAATTCTCCTTTCGATTTACTATTAATTAATAGGGAAAATCATTTATGCAGTCACAGCACCTAAGCTTTTGTCCTGTGAAGGGTAAAAACGACGGCATTTGGTTAAATGAGGGGATTCCACGGCTAAAACAGAAAAACAAAACAAAGCCGAAAACGCCAAAAATTAGACCTTGTGATGTTTTGCTTTTAGCTTTCCATCGGTGCCAAAGACGCAACAAGTGTTGTATATTTGGCCTTCATAACGTTCTGGTATGGAGCCTCCAACTATCGTGACCTTCAAGAGACGAGAGACTTCATAGAGCATGGCAGTTGAAGGAGATGCATCACTACCAGCATCAATATCCTCGGCGTAGAGGCTTTCCGAGTATGAGCAATGTTCCTCTCCTTATCGGGGGTTACTGATAGTTGACAGAGTCCAATCTTAAACTGAAATCACAGAAGAAGGATTTCGGCAGTCACTTGCAGTAGCTCTGAAGAGCAGAACCCTAAAATTCAAACATAAAAAAGAGAGAAGAACTTGTCTTGGTAACAGGAGGAGTAGGCATGGGAATGGCAGGTGGGGAGCGGGCTTTTTCTAGGTTAAATGAAGCGGCCATTATAGGGGAAGAGGCAGTGTGAAATTGGAGCTTGTGGATCGGATGGATCCGATTGTGATAACCAGTTGCAGGAGAGAAGCACGGGAGAGGAGTGAAGAAGAAGGATTTTGTTTTTCTGTTTTAACCATGGAATCCCCTCATATAACCAAACGCCGTTGTTTTTACCCCTCACTGGACAGAAGCTTAGGTGCTGTGACTGCACAAATGATTTTCCCTAATTAATAACATCCTTTTTTTATTTATAATTAATTAATAATTCACTCCATTATTTATTCTCTTTAATAATAATGATAATAATTTATTTTATCATTTTTATTATTATTTTACTAATTGTTATTAGTTATCTACAATTATTTTAAACTGGGCTTATTTCAATACTTTAAATTAGTAGTTTAAATTAATCAATATTAACATAAAAATATATTTTATTATGATGTATGTATATGTATATATATATATATAGATATGCATCAGTTAAGATACCTATATCAGATATCATAACAACAAGCTCCTATTATTTTTCCTAACTGCAAGGAGATATATATATATTCAACTCAAGCTTTTCCTTTCTTTTCTTTATATATGTATATAAATAATTCAATACTCCAACTAGCGTAAACGCTTTAACCGGGAAGCAATGCTATATCTAACAATATATATCCTTCTCAAAAGCAATGCATGTATACATGGCATATTTACAAATTGCTATATCTCTTTCTTCTCACACGCAACAACTAACTCAGTAAGAGAGTAACTTTTAGTTTTTAAACCACATATATATATATACATACAATGTACATCGATACATGTTTATATCAACAAAGTAAGGATTATTTATTATTATTATTATTATTATTTACAAAAGATATATATATATATATATATATATATATATATATATATATATATATGCATTAGACCGTGAGTTATGACAGCAATCTAAAGTTTCTCATTCCTCTTCATGCAGCGTTTTTTTACTATGAGTTATGACAGCAACTATAACTCCTTTTCTCCCTCTCCAAACTCAACGACACGCACACAACAAGTTTTCTCATCTCTCTCTTTCTTTTTTTAAAAAAAATGCAGCGTCATACCCACACACCCAATACCACAACGTTCCCTATTCATTCCAATGCAAAAGTACATATATATGCATTTATGTGCAGCGATATATTTCAATCAGCAGGCTTTGGTTTACCGTTGAAACAAGAAGGAAAAGAAGGTTAAAAGTTACCTCTGTTTCCTAGTTTCCTGGTTGTGTATGCGTGAGGGGGGAAAAAGACTGAATTTAAGAATGATAAATAAATAAAAAAAGCATGGGCCATATTAGATTGATAAATGGTAGTTAATAATGGGTTTTTAAAATCTTATATTGCTATTTTGTACTCATCACGTGTTTGGACTAATGGAAGGAAATAAATCAATGTAGATAATGAAATGGGTTCAATGAATAGATAGAAATAAGAAGGTGATTTACATGGTATTGTAAAATTATCTCACTCAATTTTCCATAAGGCTTTTATTTGCAATTAAGCCCATTACTTATATAATTACAATTATTAGAGAATTATTAAAATTAATTCCTCAATTCTATTTAAGGATTTTCTTTCTTAATTAAATTTCTTTTAGCTACAAATATTATTTCCAAAGTATTTAGACCAACACTTATTCCCAACTATTTATCCTTAATTTACAAGGAAAAAAATGCCTTAAATTCCAATAATTACTTTTTCAAATAAATAAGGCTCAATTTTCCATAATCAATCCCATATCATATTTTAATTCCTATAATCTAAATTTTGGGATGTTACAACCTGCACGTGATTTTCCCATTATTATTTTAGTTCAGATCAAGACAAACTTAGGTCATGAATTTTGTACCCGGCTACTTCTATACCCATATTGATGCGATCTTAAGATAAAAGGAACTATGTGAGGGGAAGAAATTACTCCTCGATACATAATACAACACCCAATTTTTTTAAAAAAAATTATGGAAACTAAATAAATTACTTAATTATAATATATATTGTGTATTATTATATTTTTTATCATTATATATTATCATATATTAATTTATAAGTTAGAGAAATTAGTTTAGAAAAAAAGAATAGATATAGATTAATTTAGAGGGAAAAATAAATAAATATAGATATTTTAATATAATTTATTTAGCTTTCATGATTTCTCCAAAAAAAAAAAGTCGGCCGGGTTTTATAGTCCTTCTGGTCTTAATTATAAAAGCTATTTTTTTTAGAGATTAAAAATACTAAATAAGCTATTTAATCATAGCATATATTGTATACTATTAGATTATGAGATAGGATATTCTTACTATCATTTTTTGTTACTACTACTTTTCTACCGTTAGATAAGAATCCCCTTAATAGGAGAGAGAAATTATAAAGGTAGATGAGATTCTGATTTAACGGTAAAAAAGTGGTAGTATTGGTAATAACAATATCCTATTCCAATTTATAAGTGAGACAAACTTATTTAAGAACAACATAAATATAAATATTTTAATGTAATATAATTAGCTTGTGTGATCTTATAAAAAAAAATGTTAACGGACGCAGATTCTCTGGATCATTTTTCTCCTTATCTCTGAGAAGCTGTAAATCTAAACCATGTGCATATGATTAATCTAAAAGCTAGGAATGCGCCTCGTCATCATCGAGCTAATGTCTCCCCTCTCTCCTATTCCGTTTTGACTCCCAAGCCATGGCTAGCAAACCATATCTGTCATTGTTCTTCTTCAATCCCCCACTGCCTAACATCCTCCTCTTGATCTAAGCTTTTTTCTTAATGGTTCGAACTAATCTGAGTAGCAAAATTGTGACAGCTAAAGTAAAACTGACTATTGGGAACAACTCTAATTCAACGAATTTAAACTCAAAAAGGAAGAAACCAGAGAGAGTTCAACAACTGGGCTGCGTTAAATGGTTTTCAAGCGCTAGGACAATTTTATTAATTTTAATAATTTTTATTGGTTTGTAAGAAAAATTAGTTGATGCAGATGAGAGATAGGGAGTATTTAACGGGGAAGCATGATGCAGTTGGGGGTTGAAACGTGAGATGTCCACCGTTGAAACTCAAGAACGTATGATGGCCTGACGCCTCCGCCTCGTGCTCTGTTTAGCCCAAAATGTAGAAAACGCATCCCAATTGCCTACCCAATGGGCTACCCTCCTACTCTACTTATGCCCTCCTTGTATGCTTCATGAGTTTACGTTACGCGTACACAAGGCGTCGGTGGACATCTTCAAATTACTATTATCTTATTTATTTTGCGTGGACAAGGGGGAAAGTTCTATCGCCCACATTTCAATACTTTTCCCATTCTGTTTCGTCGAGCTTTGGCCATGATACATGCATGGAAAGAAATCATATTATCAATTCTTCTAGTTCTATTTCGATATACTCCCTCTGTTTCATTTTATAAGGAACATTTCTTTTATAATAGTGGCCCTTAATATAAGAAATAAATTTACTTTGCCTGAAATTTTAAACACTTTTTTTTCCTTCTCATTTTTACCCCTATTAAATATATTTCACTTATTTTCTCTATACAATAAATTAAAAACCCATTATTGATCATCCGCAAATCCCTCATGGGCAGATATGGAATCAAGAGTGTCAAACTTGCATTCAGTTGAAATTTCACAGCTGCTATAATATTGAGCAAATCCACGTTGGGATATACTCTAAGTGCATGTCGAGATGTACTCTCGGCTGGGATTGGTGTTTCCCTTTTCTGGATCTAGTTGTTTCCCTGCAAGCCAAACAAGCAAATAGAGAACTCCATCAAGCTACATCCACATGAGTATCACCTTCTTTATCTCATAGATGCTCAATCTTTGCTTATTATCAATTATCTATATACTTGTTTGTGAGAAGGACTCGGTTACACCAAATATGGGTAAAATCTGGGATCCCTGTGAATTCTTGAAGGCGAACCCCGGCTACGCTGAATCTGGTTAAAGCCCGGGACCCGCGTGCATTCTTGAAGACGGACCCGGCTATGCCGAATCTGGTTGAAATCTCGGCTCCGCGTGAATTTTTTAAGTCGGACCCGGTTAACTGAATCTAGTTACCGTTCGGGATCCGCGAAAAGTTTTGAAGGCGGACTCGGTTACACCGAATCTGGTTTACGCTCGGGCTCCGTGTGAGTTTCTGAAGCCGGACCGGTTACACCGAATCTGGTGAAATCCCGGCTTCGCGCGAATTTTTGATCCTGGACCGGTCACACCGAATCTGGTTGAAATCCCGACTCCGTAATAATTTTTGAAGGCGGACCAGTTACACCGAATCTGGGTAAAATCCCGGCTCCGCGGGAATTTTTGAATGGACTCCGGCTACGCCGAATCTGGTTAACGCCCGGGCTCCGTGTGAGTTTCTGAAGCTGGACCGGTTACACCGAATCTGGTGAAATCCCGGCTCCGCACGAATTTTTGAAGCCGGACCGGTCACACCGAATCTGGTTGAAATCCCGACTCCATAATAATTTTTGAAGGCGGATCATTACATCGAATCTGGGTAAAATCCCGACTCCGCGGGAATTTTTGAATGGACCCCGGCTACGCCGAATCTGGTTAACGCCCGGGCTCTGTATGAGTTTCTGAAGCCGAACCGATTACACCGAATCTGGTGAAATCCCGGCTCCGCGCGAATTTTTGAAGCCGGACCGGTCACATTGAATCTGGTTGAAATCCCGGCTCCATAATAATTTTTGAAGGCAGATCGGTTACACCGAATCTGGGTAAAATCCTGGCTCCAAGGGAATTTTTGAATGGACCCTGGCTACGCCGAATCTGGTGAAAGCCCGGCTCCATGTGTGTTTTTGAAGCCGGACCGGTCACACCGAATCTGGTTGAAATCCCAGCTCCGTAATAATTCTTGAAGGTGGACCCCGGTTACACTGAATTCCAGTTAAAATCCGGGCCCCATGTAAAATACAATTGACTCCGCGCGCACTCCTTAAAAGGACCTCGGATAAAGAATTCCTCAACGAAAATTCATTTGCTTTACTATCGATAGTCAAGAATACTACACCGAAGTCATTACACCTGGTAATAAACATGAAGCCACGGTCCCTAAACCCGGCGTGAAGTTAAGGTCCACAAACCCGGCCTGAAGCCGAGGTCAAGAAACCCGGCCTGAAGCCGAGGTCAATAAACGCGGCATGAAGCCGTGGTCTATAAACCAGGCATGAAGCCGTGGTCAATAAACCTGGCATGAAGCCGAGGTCAAGAAACCCGGCCTGAAGCCGAGGTCAATAAACGCGGCATGAAGCCGTGGTCTATAAACCCGGCATGAAGCCGAGGTCCACAAACCCGGCATGAAACCGAGGCCATTAAGCCCGGTTCGAAAACTGACTCTAAGGTCGTGTACCCGGTCACAAACAAAAACATCTAGATGTATGAAACTGGTCGTTGTACTCCGATAGGCATTGGTTAGAGCTCGGCGAAGGCGCCATACGTGGCCTTTCGCGAAATTGACGCGTCAACGCTCGCCCGACTAAGCAAGCGGACTATCATGCCGACCCTGATCAGGTCAAAATGTTTGATTAGAGGTAGGTGAAACCTCGGTTGGACATGTGGTAGTTTAGCCCTTACGTCGGTTAACAATAATCCGACTAGTGAAAGTTGGACCGAGGTAGTGCTGTTAAAGTTAAGGACCCCCGAGGTACAAACATAAAACCCTGCCCCAACCTCCCACGCGTAAGTGTGGTAGAGTCAAGCGACTTGTATTCATTACGGTTAACAAATATCTAAACTCCCAGACGTAAACGCTGGTCGAGTATAAAGACCTGTACTTAATGCGATCAATAAATTTCAAACAAAGCTTAGAGTTTATAAACAACTGGAATAGACACCGGGAATATGAAGAGTGACAGGGCGCAGGCGCCCTAACTCGGGAAAGCAGTGGCACTAGAAGGCACCACCTCGTTGGACAGACTAGCCTCAGGAGCTCCTGACCTAGCCTCATCACCACCTTGCAAGACGGAGCCCGGACACCGTCCTTCACGTAAGCCCGGCAGTCATACCCGGCAAGGTTCAGGGATACGTCCGGATTCAAGTGCTTGGTTAGATCAAAGGCTGGGCTAAGGCAGTCCGAGGCAGCCTGCTTCAAACAAGGAAGTTGTGTCAGAATGGGCTTGTTGCACTGCCAGGAGAGCATCTTTAGTCAAGACCAACTCGGAGGAACGACATCATCTGAGGGAACCACCTTGATGGAGGGAACGAAATTTAAACCTCGGACATGAGATCCAGGTTAAGCGGTCAATACACCCCGACAGCCCAGAGCCCTTGACTGCCAGGCTGGGGGGCAACAAGACAGGAGTGGCACCGTTAGGTTGTCAACAACACAAAGCAACGTTGAAAAGCAAGTTCATGTTCACCATCAACCGAGGCCGAGTCCAGCAAAGACAAAGAACCGAGGCTAAGGTAAGCAAAAGCAAAGTGCGAGGGGAAGGTAAACAGACCAGGCCTCGGGAGAAAAACCTGGCCCCCGAGCTAACAAATGAGTATAAGGTTACGAATCCGAATTCGTCAAAGACTCGGACAAAAGCATATCAAGGTGGAACAATTCGGATATGAAATCCGGAACAACAAAAATGGCACCTCGGCAGCCTACAGACCTCTAAGCCTAGAAGGAAGGGCTGAAGTACGTGACACGACGGACGCATCAAGTACGCGCAGAAGTCACAGGCCACCAGGTGTCAGTTGATGATAATGGCGAATGCATAAGGATCCCGACCCCAAAGTCGAGCAAACTCCTTGATATTACCTCGGATCCTTGAGGCATACCTCGGATCTTTGAGAAAAGGACAGCGGTAACCGGGGTCAATATGACACAACCCGGCACTGTGCAATAGATAGGCAAGAGGGTAGAGATTCACAACAATCTAGCCCAGGTAGCCTGAAGAAGGATTCCAACCTCAAAGACAGGTGAACCGCCTCAGCATTATCCCAGATCCTGGAGACATGACCTTGGATCTGCGAAGTAGACAACTTCAATAGCCGAGATCAGCACCTGGATTCAAATGCAGACAAACCATCTCGGCACTACTCAGGATCTTTGAGACAAGACCTCGGATTTTCGAAGTAAGCCGCTGTAACAGCCAGGATCAACATAGTTCAACTCGGCAAGGTAAGGCCCACGACAGGAAAGCTCGGCTAGTAAAACCAACTGGGGGCAAAATACATCCCGGCAGCTTAGACGCCTGAACTACCGGGCTGGGGGGCATCTGTTACGGATCGGCCCAAAGGCCCAAATCCATGTTACGACCCAACAGAACCAGGAAGCATAGTTGGCGTATCAGCAGGGAAGATCTGGTATCCTAACAAGGTAGGGTCTATCCTAACCAGCACCCCGAGATTCTTGCCCCGAGTATCTCGGCCCCAGATCTTTGCTCGCTCCAAATATCTCGGCGTTGGAGATCATGCTAGGCCGAGATCTCCGCCTTGGACACCTCTATAAATACAGAGGTCGACTAACCAGGTGCACGAGTTCTAACTCTCCACTCTTTACTTTCAGTCACACAGAGCACACACCCCACCCCTTGGCTACACGCCTGTGTGTGTCTCGAACTACGTGGATTTTGATCCCTTTACAGGGTACGTAGGCCCTAGGCTTGGCTCCTAGTCAAGTCCAACAAATCTTGTTCTCAGAACAGAACAGATAACCATTTAATGCTTTTAACTAACACCTTAAACCGTGTGATTTTAGTAGTTGCTCCTGATAAAAAGGACTAGAGGGAGTAATAAACCACTTACCATTTTAGTTTTATTTTTAAGTCCATTTTGATTAAATCTCACATATCAAGGAGAGGTAGTTGACTTAATGATTATAGGGTAAATTTTCAACTTTGTCCTCATTTATGATTGGGTATTTTTCAACTGTTTCTTCTCTCTCTATCTTTATAAGTACAATTAATATTAGTAAAATTGTCACTATTATGTATTATATAAAACTTAATTTATAAATAAAACCAAATTTTTAATTAAAATGGACTTAAAAATAGAATTAATACATTCATATCTAAATATTGTTAAGGCAGGACCGCAGGATATCATTGATTGATGCATGACATCCATAAAATATAACATAATGCTCCTTGAAATATTGAGAGAAGAGATTAAACTGAACAAAGGGATCCATGGTTGACAGATGGCCTTGGAAATACTATTACTTAACAGGGGCTGATGAACGAGACAATGAAATCTTCTGTCAGCTTTGTCGCGAAGCGAGGAATATAGGAGTTGAAGGGACACATATAACACTCTGGTCCTATTTATAAGTCCAATTTAATCAAATCTCACATACCAAAAAAAAGATAAGTATCTCAATGATTATGGAGCAAATTTCCAACTTTACCCTCATTTATGAATGGGTACCTTTTAAAATTTATTGTCAAATCTCTTTCTCTTTCCAACATGGCTAGCCAATCTCTCTCATCATCATTACTATGGGCAAAATTATTACAATCTCATTTATTTAGTCAAAATGGACTTATAAAAAGGACCAAATTTTTTTTTGTCAAATTAGATTTATAAATAAGACCAGGTGGTAGAGGTTAGTTCTTTGAGAGTCTAGTGCCTTGAAGGAATGGGAGAAGCAGAGGACTTCAGCGCTCCAGCTGTTTTTGAAGCCTTCGGTTTTATTTTTATAGCATAGAGGCTAGAATTCTCGCACGCAATGTAAAGAGGGTCCGAATTAAGTTACTTGTCTGCTACGCCTCAAGTACTCGGGACACTTCATTATAACAAGATTTGGACTTTGACAGCACATAAGTAAATATGATGGGAAACTCTCCATGCACCCTCACTATTCCCAAAAAAAAAAAAAACTAGCTCGTATTGTGTTACTCACAATTAGCCATTTCTCTCTGTACGCTTCCTAGTTTTGGAAAATGTGACATAAGCAACTTCGGACCTGCACTTTTTTGCTTCAGGAATTGTTATTAGAACATCAATGGAGTCCAATGGGTGATCGTTTCGGATACTTCTACAACCCTTGGTAAATATCGTATATTTCTTGAAACCGAAGGTTCATGAAAGCAGGATTCGTTAGGAACACAAACTCACCTGGAAGAATTGTGAGTTGTTTTCTTAGTTAAGAAGGAAAACAATCAGTAAAGAGGGAACTTGGCCTTGGTCTTCTCAAAGACTTGTTCTGCAATAACGGCACCACTGCCATCGGCTTTCTTGATCTCCAGGTGAGCTTTCTGATAAATACTTGTCCCCCTCAGTGCATCTGCAATGAAGTCATCGAATCCAATTGCTATAGCAGCCTCTGCTTTGGCTCCATACACCAACCTCTGTTCCAGCACAAGAAACAAAGACAAGTTTTGAGCTCTCTTTTTTTGTTGCCAACGTGTTCTTTGTCTTACATAAAGGAAAACTTGACATACGAATATGAAATGAGGAGAAGCCTCACCTTAACTCTTGACAGATGAATTGCTCCAAAGCACATTGGACAAGGCTCACATGATGCATATATTTCACAGTCAGAGAGGTCAATTTGACTCAACTTTCTACAAGCCTACAGATCAAGTCGGTTATAAATCAAACTACTGAATGAATGCCAAGATGAATAAAAGAGGGAATTATAAATCAGAATAAAAGAGGATGGAGCAAGAATGATTATTAATCAGACCTCTCTTATAGCAGTGACCTCAGCATGAGCAGTAGGGTCCGTGTTTCTCAAAACCATATTGTGACAGCTTACGACAACTTCATCATTTCGAACCACCACGGCACCAAATGGACCGCCATCGCCGCCTTCGACCCCTTTATACGCTTCTTCCACTGCTTTTGTTAAGAACTTGTGGTCTCTATCCTGTACAGCTGATTTGAAACGACAATCTAAAACTCATGACTTTGTAGAATCAAATGTGTGGCAGAGAGAAAAAATTATCTGGGTGGATGAAGCAGCAGGTAAATATTTCAACCCACTGTATAAACTTAGGAAACAATTCTTCAGTGAATGCGGATCAAGCAGAGAATGTAATCCCGTGAATAACAACAAATGACACAATTTTGAAAGCAGATATTGGAAGAATATTTTGCACTTGGATGAAGGGCTATAATTAAATTCATATGCGTGCGTGTGTTTGTCAAACAAAATATTAGTTTAAGCCAGAGCAAATGTGAAAACAAAATGAGAGAATACCTTGAGGCATAATAGATTTTGATTTATACAAGTAAGCATCATGAAATAAAGGTGCTAGAAACTAGAAAGTTTGTAACAGGATTTTAGCTTTTCATTCCCACTCATCGGATCGTCAGTGGACGGAGAGACAACAGACCCTGTATATAGCCTACGTGACTCAATAAGTCTTCACTTTCCTCTCACAATCATATTAATCTAATTACTACATTTTATTAGATGGAGGACCATTTATATGCATAACCATCCGAATATTAAAGGATGCATCAATTTTGGTTAAAGTACACCTCCCTATTTAATGCGCACACATGGTTTTGACCATGTAATTATATCTTTTTGATACGACAAACTATAATCACCTTATTATCTTTCATATCTTGTAATCTCATGGTCTTTGATATTTTGTAATTTTCATGCCGACCGTATCTACATATGCTACCTTTTAACAACTTTGCATCTATCCCCTACCGTTAATATAGAGGCCACACATTGAGATTATCACAAAATTTAACAAATACGGGATTGGGTTTTTCATTTTCCCAGTAAAAAGATGCGTGTATGTAAACTGAGGATACCTTGTTGGAAACCAGCAAATGCAGAAGCCACAGAAATCGCTCCTTCTTTAGTTTCCACCACTATGATCGAAAACAAGGCAAGAGAAAGTGAAAACTGTAAAATTCCTCCGACCAGAAAACTGACGATGAAGAAAAATAGTTAAAAAGTATATAATACTGAGTCGGTCATAGTTTTTGACTTCAAACTATAATACATAGACAAATAAGAAATAACTGTACATGACAAGCCGTAATTCAGGAATCCCTTCACAAGCTTTCTATTAAATGGGAAGAATGGTTAAATTTCACTTTGCAGAAAACTCCATAGACTTTAAGCCTCTGAGTACAAAGTCATGTGAGTGGATGCGTTTGGATTTGCGAATCCAGATGCATGGCATTTGTGTTTTGAATCGGTTCAGTATAGATTTGGCTTCACGCAGTTACTTATAGCAGTTTCTGCTCTGATCTCCATCCTAATACAGTTCCTATACAAATCATTATCAAACTTCGACTAGGTTCTCGCTGCTTTGATAACGCAGATGAAAGACATCTCAATTGACTCCACCGAAGAACATTTTCTCAAACAGGTTCAGAACATGGATGAAAGTAATAATAAAGGGAAAACTGGCGATGTTAACAAGAAATTTACCATTAGCAGCAGGCGACGCAGTAGTATTATCTTCCATGAGGATGAAAAAGAGGACAAGGGAGAGAATCTAGGGAAAAAGGTATTGGAGAAACAGAAGGAGGCAAGGGATAAAAGGGCGGAGGGAAAAACAGGACCACGAATTCTACAGATGGGAGCCAAAAAAAGGACTGAGCAGAAACCAAAAAAGGAAACGTGAAAGAAGAAGACATGATGCTTTATATATATATATATATATAATATTTTGGACCAATGGCGAATCACAATTCGGCTTCACCAGCGTACCGGGAATTCTCACATGACTTTCCTGATTTTTTGGCCAACGCTCCCAGGACTCTCCTGATATTCTTTTGACCTATCAAAATGCCTGGCTTTTTTTTTTTTTTTTGCCTTGAAAAATTGCCTTGTTATTCCTGTTATGCTCAAGAGTATTAGAATATTCGTTGAAAAGGGAAAATACAATGAAATTATTAAAATGGGAAAATTAGAGGGAAGGAAATGGAGGAAAAGAAATTTATAGAGAAGCATCATAAAAATTATTATTATTAAGAAGTATCTCCATTCCCTCCTAAATTTGCATGGATATTTATAGAAAAAAATTATACATTGTTCAGTTTTTTTCAAAATTATGATTTTATATTTGAAATCAACAAAAAATTTAATTAAAAATAAAAATCATATAATTTTAATAAAACTTAAAAAAGTTTACGCAATTTTAAACCACTCAGATAAAGCTTATAGGGCGGAATTTTATTTCAAAAGAACATTGTGTGAGTCAAAAAAAAATTCCGTTAACAAAAGTTATAAAAAAAAAGTTCTTGATAGTCTATTATATTATGAAAAGATATGAAATTACTTCAGTTTTTTATGAAAATAGTTTAATTAATATCAGTTTTGATAATACATATCGGCTAACTTGGTGATATATTAATTAAATAAAAGATACAGTGATTATATGAACATGGTACTTGGTAAAAAGTTAGAAACTGGGGGGGGGGGGGGAATTATGAGTATAATTGCTGTTGATTAATTGATATATTAATTACATGATTATAAAAACTTAATAAAAAAGATTGCTAAATTTAAAAGAAAAAAGAAAAATACCATCCTGCCACATGGAAATGATGGCCCGTTTCTAGTTCTTTTTCCTTTTTTTTTTTTTAATATATAAAGGACGCATCAGTTAACACTTATGAGAATATTCCAATCATTCTAGTCTTAGCTTTTTTTTTTTTTTTGCTCAAAAATTCTAGTCTTAGCTTAAATGAACTCTCAGAGAGTCAGAGCTTTAGAAGATTGATAGATATCATGGTAGCCCAAACTTACTTCAAGACGTTTCTTCACTAAGAAATCTAAAAGTTTCTGGTTCTAATTTTAGTAATCTTAATGCTTTATGGGAAAATCTGTTTTCTCTGTAGAACGAAGAGAAAATGGCAGAGATACAGTAGGATGAGGTCATAAAAAGATGCAATGATGTTCCGCAGAAGTTTTTCCGGCATTGAAAGCTTGTTCCTTAGTTATATACACAAGGATAGCTATTTAGGCACTGATATCAAGATGTAACAATAGTATGTTAGTTAGGTAGTTAGAGGGGAGGTAAGGCCATAAATACACCGGTCATTCAAACTGTTGATGGTTGATTTGCCTAATGCGAATGTCGTCGCACTATTCAGTCTCTTCTATCTTCATTCTTTTACCCCTTGTCTCAATTTGTTGGTTAATACCATAACAAGTGGGTGTAGAATGTTTGATTATCAGAAATTTATTAATTTTAAATTTATATTGTGACATCTCTTACCTGAAATATTTTGAAAGTTTCAAATAATTATAATTTTTTTGTCATTTACCCTGCTTATTATTTTCTCTATGTTCTTTGTTTTAATTTTCCTCATTTTTTTTTTTAAAAAAGCATTTTATTAGCTGCATTTTGTCCCCTACTTTTATTTTGAAAATATTGAAATGGATGGTCTACAATATACGATTTTGGCTAGATGGCTTTTATGTTGTGCATCTTTTTATTGAAAATTCTGTCGGACATTAAATACATATTTTTAGCAAAATAATTCAAAATACGAACCTCTCCCGTGAGATCAAACACCCGTACGTTAATGTATGACTTCCTTTTACATCTCGTAATATCTTTACGATTACGACTAGGAAGGAGATGCCTCTGAATGTTCATGTTGGCCTACTTATCTTCTGAATACAAGTAAGTGGATGTGGCAACTTTTATGTAAGGGTGGGCTTTGAACATATATTCACTTAAATTAGATAACCAATGCTTATGACCTGGGCTTTGAACAGCAAAAGCAAACAAAATGGGCTTCAGTCCATCACATAGGCTCCAAAAGAATATCCAAAGAGATGTAGCAAGGCCTTTTTACCAGACCTGAGCAAAAGATAAAAGGCTGCTTTTTTGTGTTTTTTTACGAAAAAACACATGAAGGGAGATGCATTAAAATAATGCTTATAAAAAACGAACAATATATTGGTGAGGTCAGTAAGAAGAAGAAATACAATTTTGAGGCTCCTGTCACCGAATTGAATCAGATACGCACTATCACACGATACTTCCACTCTGCATTTGCGCCGTCCTTTTATTCCAGCTGGTTACAGTTCCTCAAACCCAATACTAGACGCTGTCGTGAAGTTCTATAGAGTTATTTGGTGTGAAGTATAATACTGATATCTTCCAATTTGGGTTTTGCATGCTCTGGACTCTCAAGTTGTTGGATTATATTCAATTTCGATGGCCGAACACGTCACTGCTGACCGGACTGACTGAAAATATATTTACAAAACGTCAAAATTGATTCATGAGGTTGAAAAATAACTCCAATAAATGAAATGCTGAAAGTGATCGCTCATCTCAATAATGTTTTTTCTTTTGCGTGGAAGAAAGCGAGCATGAATGACGTGACCGAAATCCAACTGCTTCGGTTTTTGCCGGTAACGCCGAATAGGATCCTATGCTGTGGGTCATGCCGCGCGATTCATTTTTTCCTCTTATTCTCGACATCTTTCTTTCTCTTCTGAAAACGACTCTTTCATTTTGATACATGATTGAGGTTTGAGGGACAATAAAGCAGAAGACGAGGTTCAGATAAAGCAGAGGACGAGGTTCAGATATCGTCTCCTCTGCAATATGGCCCCCCCAATTAGGGATTGACTCACACCAGTTCCACATTTTTGTATATCATCTGCCAATCAAACTATAAACGTAATATGTAAATTCAGATTTGAAACCAAGATATCAAACCCTCTCTTACATGGAGAAAATAGATTCATAGTACCTAATTAACAAATGATCTATTCCTATTTCACAGAGAAGCTAAAGTCAACTGACGCCTTAATTTACACATAGATAAGCCAATACATAGTAAATCTTAGCTTGTGTATGTATAGACGCAAATCTAAAGGGAAAAAGAAGAAATAATTGGCTGGGTTATTTTGTACGTAAAACATTAATAATAAAATCATAAGAAAACTTTTAGATGAGCGAAAGGCTGGCAACCATATACTTGATTCAATGTATCGTCCCTTAAAATCTTACATAGGCTTGTGTGCAAGCCTCGGTTATCACATGTCAATCACTATTGCTGGAAGGATCCCTCCATGGAGTTGATTGTTTCTAAATTATTCCTAGGGAGAGGGAAAAAAAAGAGAGTCTAGGTAAGGGTATATAAAATCTATGAAAGGACCTAGTATGTATGTTTATAATTCAACAGCATCGACTGGGAGGGAAACTGTCCTGCGTAGAGAGGGAGGAAGCAATGTTCCTGCACACAAACTCTTTGTACTAACCACACCTTCTTCACCAGTGAAACCCATAGCCTCACACGCTCGGCCCCTTTGAGCGTCCGAATTGGGCCGGCTCGTATCGACAAGAGAATGGCGACTAGAACCACAACTCCAACTGTTAGTGAAGGATTTTAAGTGAATCCCATGGTCATTGCCTCTGTTTGATGTATCTCTCGGTGAAAGGGGAAACGACATGACGCCGCATTCTCTGTTGTGGTGTCTGTTACTTGTTGTCATCCCAAATTGTCGATCTCTCAGTTCCCTTAACTCGATTTGATACGTTGCTCTGAGCCATCTAAGCTCCTGTTGGATATCTTTCCCACACTTGTCCTCAAGGTCAACATATAGCGAGCGAATTGTAGATAAGTAATGGAACCCTGATAGATTTGATAGGCAATTCCTTGAGTTGGGTACAACTTTATTTTCCCTAAAACTCTGTTCCTTGTCTTCTGCTGGTGCTTGCTTGTCTACTGGTTCATTTTGTTCATCAGAATGGCTATGTTCAGAATCTACAGGAGTGATCTCACAACTCTCTTGTTGTTTCCACAACTCCTGATACTTCAATGTGTTTGCCGCATCCTCCCTAACATGATCTTCTTCATACTCAGATTGGAACATAATCTCCTCAAATCGCCCATGCATTGAAGCACATCCATGCCTACAGCATGGAAGAAGTTGCGAGTCCCTGGCACCTGTACCATGTGGGCGAAAGTCCATAAAGGAGCCGCTTGATGTATGATTTGATGCACAATTGTCACAGAGTTTTTGATTTGCGCATCGAGGAGTTTCCTCAATCCCTGGTCCTGGCCTCCATTCAGGTACCAAGGAAGAAATTTCCCCATCTATCATATCTGCTATTCTGGTCACATCTTGATCAGTAATATCAAGTTCTGCAACCATTTCAGTCGCCACACTTAGTGCTGTGTCCATCTCTACGTCAAATAGGAAATGAATGTTTCGAATACGACCTGAAATACAGGAAAGTCTGGCAACTAAGTTTAAATTGAGTAATGAAATATGCAGCAGGAGTGTATTATATGGAAACAAAATCACAACTAGTGACATTTCAACCTTCTCTATCTGCAATTCTTAGTCTCAAAAAGATGCCACCATCTTTCCTCTTGCCTTTGATGCTTATGTCAACATCTTCGGATGGATCATCATCACGGTGCTCAAAAAGTTCAATTCCACATGGATCAGTGTCAACTGGATGAGAGTACCAGTATCCTGGAGCGTCATATCCATAATAATTTGAGTATTCACTACTTATGTTGCTATAACTTCGGCTAAGATCTAAGAATGGATGCCGGACAAAAGGACCCAAGTCATCAAATTCTCCACTGTCTACTAGTGTCAAATTATAAAAGTTATCATCAATTTGGAGAAACGGGTCATCAAGAAGATCCCTTGCTGAGAGCCTTAAAGACACTGTTGCCAGGCATTTGTCAACAAATTGTCGCACTTCTGGATCTTGAACTTTATACAAAGCATCTGGCTTTTTCCCCTGGAGATATAAGATGTCAATGAATTATAGCCAACCCTAAGAAATAAATCTAATTTCACTTGGAAAGAGAACCTCTTACAGATATAACTTTCTTGTATATTTGAGCTGGATGAGTGCATTCACTATAAGGATATTCAAATGTCACCATCTCTAATATGCACATTCCAAAGGAATATATGTCAACTAATTCATTATATGCCTCTTCATATACTTCTGGGGCCATAAACTCAGGCGTTCCTGTGAAAAATAAACAGTAACAAATAAGACTCAATCTATAATCGCTCATCCTTGCTTCAGTCAACCCTCCCTTTTATATTTAAAGCAATGGCCACGCTACAATTGATTTCACAAATCAGAAATTAACTAACTATAACCGGTTTCAAATTGTTTTTTATACCCTCTAGTTGTGATGTACAATTAAAATAAGATAGACAGACCGACACAATGAGCAGCATGTGATTTTTTGAGAATTGCTGCCAGGCCAAGATCCCCAATCTTTACTTCGCCTTGATTTCCATTGATAAAAATGTTATCGCATTTGAGATCTCTGTGGATCACAGGTGGGTCGAGGCTATGAAGATACAGAAGTCCTTTCAATATCTGTCTGCACCAATGCTTCACAGCTCTGATGTTTACTCTCTTGTGCTTTAGCCTATACCTATTCCGTCGTTGAAAGAAATAAGAGATCTCAAAAATCACATAAAAAATGAAGTAGAAGGAAGTAATGTAGAGGTAAGAAAATGGATGGAGATTCAAAGAACTTACTGTCTGAGAGTACCAGAAGTAAACATTTCGGTGACGAAGTTGATATTTCTGTTGGTAGTGTCAACCCAAGAAGTGTAAAATTTCATAATGTTTTTGTGCTTCAGTGTTTTGAGAAGATGAATTTCACAGTAGAGCCTCTCAAGGTCGTCAGAGCTTTGCAGGAAATCATAGAGCTTGACTTGGTTCCACGCAACTTCAATCCCTTGATACTCATCAAATGCTCTATATCTGTAATAATTGAGGACCCAAACCGCAAAATCACTGAAAAATCTATCAAATTCCCATTTCTACAAACTAGAAAATCACGAAACAGCTCAAATTCGAAGAGAATCTCCAGAAAATAATCAACTCGAACACTTTCAAAAGACTTGAAATTAAAATAACAGTCAGATGCGGATTCCGAAGTGAGTATAGATTCATACACTATCTTTGAAGCTCCTTTGCCGAGGATTTCGTTGTACTGCAACAAACAAAGAAAACAGTATCATCCCGCTGAGGGAGGCAAGAGAGAAAGAGAAGAAGAGGGTATACTCTGCCGTATCTGCCGGTAGGATCAACTTCGACGAACTCAGAAGAGTAATCCGGTTCAAAGTGAGCGACACCATTCATTCTCCAATCTGGTTATGGATTCTGTCTCTGTGAATCTGACACAGGAACAGAGGCCAAAAGATGGTAGGAGGAGGGGGAAGGGGAGAGAGAGGAATAACGTTTATTTGCACAAGAAGAAGAAGAAGAAGGAAAAAAAAAACCAATACTTTTTAAGGTAACCTTTAAAAAAACTAAAGAGAGAATCAAAGAAAGGGGTATCAAATAATTGACGAGAGAAGCAGAGGAGAGGGGTAAAGAAACAGAGGAGCCATGCGGAGGACAAATGGAGAAAGATGAGGAGTCTTGCTCCGCCTCAGCATCAGAGGGTCGCCTATAAAACCAAATACAGAGAACAAGCACGGGACCCATACGTCCGACCTGCAAAATTAGCCTACTGTTATGCCTATTAATTACATTTTTCAAATATAAGTAGATTTAGAATTTCTCCTTTTCAAACAAATTTAAATACTTATTCACATCTTCCTACTTCTAGAATGATTTTCTATATTTAAAGGTAACATAAACAGTAAACACGTTCCCATAGATGAAATAACGTAAATTGATATGCACGCATGGGATTGAGAATATAAAAAACAGCTTTGACAAAAAAAAAAATAAAGAGAATATAAAAAACAGAAAAAAAATCTCAGTTACAATAATTTTTTTCCTTAAAAAAGGTGCGTACCGATCACAATACGTGTTCCGTTTGTGGTATGAAGGGATCGACGTCGAGTGAATGTTGTTTTGTCATTTAGTCGGGAGTGAAAAACAGAATAGAAAGACTGTAGTTCATTTTATTCTTATTATTATTATTTTTTATTAACGTGTACTACCTCCGATCCTAATTATAAGACATAGTTGACTTTGTTTGGAGAGATTAAAAAAACTAAATAAGTTACTTAATCGTTTCATTTGTTATATATTCTTAAATTATATATTAGTTTATTACTCAAACTAATTATTTTAAAGAAAAAAATAGAAAGAAAAATACTTTAAAGTAATTTAATTAGTTTCCTTAATTTATCTAAAAAATTCAACTATGTCTTATAATTAGGACCAGAGGGAGCATGGTAGTGAAAGCGTAGTTTTTACGTAAAAACGGAAGAAAAATGAAAAATCGTAAAACGTAAAATCGTAAAATAAAACGGAGTTTTTACCTACATATGTATATAAGGTACCTGCCTTCATACACACATATACTGATCAATGCAATATCAATCAAAATGTCTAATATTGTCATTGATCAAACCATATTTTTTATATGATTTTACATGATTAAATTGGGATTTTTAATGCATTTTCTGGGACATTAATGTATGATTAAGTATTAAGTTGAGTTAGGAACATTTGTATTGAATTAATGTAATTAGGGGTAAAATGATCTTTATTTATTAATTACAGAAAAGGACCCAAATGTTTTTGAAATTTCATTTCTGCCCCAAATAGTTTGAAACTTCTCACTTTAGTCCCTCTCTAGAACTTTTAAAAATTTCACTTAAGTCCCTTAGTAAACTCGGCGCTTTTTGCAAAAACGTTGCGTATTTACGCTTTAAAGCGGCACTTTTTACGCTTTTACCTCTGGTGCGTTTTTTCTACCACGTAACACGTTTTATCTGAAAAAAACCGTAAAAACGGCGTTTTTTGCACTTTAAGCGCAATTTTGACTACCATGAGAGGGAATACTTTCTTTCACTTCTGGGCTTACGAAACATCTAATTTCACGTGCATGGATTTCAGGACGGTCTTGTATATATAAGCATGGAATGCTAATCTTTTGATGAGTATTTTTCAAATTAATACTGAAACGTTAAGACTTAAGACTGTGGATCATTTTATTATTCTTAATATGTTTTTATTTTTGTTTTGTAATCACATGGGCAGAATGTAAATTTAAAATGATTATTTATCGCTATTTTCCAAATTAATGATTTTGAAGTTTAAAAAAAAAACTTTGAATTGTCTCAATTAAAAAAGAAAATTCAAACCATATAATTCTAATTTAAATGAACGACAGATTTTTTTTTTTTTTGGGGGGGGGGGGGGGGGGGAGTTAAGCATTATTGTCCACATTTCATGTTTTATTTTCAATGATATCTCCAAATTTCATATCGTAAAATGTGCAGGGGAAATATTAATTGATATGTGCAAAATTAAATAATATACACCAGTGGTGGAACCAAAATTTTTTTTTAGCCCGGACAAAAAAATAATAATAAACATATCAAGCAATTTACTAAATAATATCGCATAATATTGAGAATACAAATACATAATTTTTAGTGTTAATTGGTATCTTTTGTCATTAAATATGAATTCTTATAGTACTACTCAATCCACAAAACTAACATTTAAATGGACATTCCACCTATCTCAAAAACAAAATGATTGGGAAAAATAAAATAAATATAATTGAAGCCCAAAAAATATTTAAAAAAAATACACAAATCTGATTCAATTTTAGTTAAGTAAATAACCTATTGTAATATATTTCGTAAAAGAGAAATTTATTATAAAATCATAATGCAACCAAATAATAAATCCAAACTAATTCAAATTAGCTATTAATTATCATCTACATACATATAATCATTTATTGCGAAAACTCAAGACTCCTCCAAAATCATAACCAAAGACGGATCTTCTTTATAACATAGGGGGCCATCCCCCCCCCCCCCAAAAAAAAAAAAAGTTTAAAATTTTCAGTGGAAATTTTTTTTTTAGAGTAATAATACAACTTTGGCCCCCCTAAAGTAGTGAATATAATTTTGGCCCCCAACTTCTTCTTCTTCTTCTTTCTTTTTTCTTTTTTACATTTTCCCTCTTTTTATATTTTAGGCTTATAATTCAATTTTTGTTCTATGTGGGGTTTTATACGATTTATGTTAATTTTGTCATTATTTTCTATATTTCATTCTAATTACCTGAAATTTTTAACTTATCAGTGAAATTTATTTTTATGGTCTATCCCTTACTATGCTTTTACCCATTCTACACTACACTCGTAGATGAAGTTAATTAACTTGCTTTTATGAATTTTTTTTCATTCTTTTCATTTTTAATGAATTTAAAACTTTCATTAAAAAAATTTCCGGGGGCGCTGCCCCGAATCCCTCCACTACTATTTGGGCCCCCTAAATTTTTCTTCCAAGTTCTGCCATTGATCATAACCCTAAAATTTTCACTATCAGCATAATATTATCCTCATTATAAAGAGAAAAATATATAGAATAACTTTGATAAAAAGAGTGAGGTGAAAAAAGGTGATTTTAAGTAGCTATTTATTCCTTAAAATGAAAATGAACAACACTTGAACCTGGAACTAGAAGGAATTTGATACTTTTGGATCATCTCATACACACCAAGAAAATGACAAAGGAAAGGAATGTGGGGTGTATTTGATTTAATACCCCCGTCCATGTGCAAGCTAGTAAAGGGCCACCAGCCCCTTAAATTATTGTTATCATTTTTTCTATTAGGCCATGGTTATTTAAAAAAAAAAATAAAATATAAGATGATACTAATATTTTTAATAAGTTTCTCAAATAATAATTTTACTTTCCTCTTATAGATAAGATAATATGTTAGCTGGGGCCAAATAATTAACCAAACTAAAATATTATATAATATATAAATAAAAATATATAAGATAAAAGAAGGTCAATTGAGCTGAGGCGAACTGCAGCTGGCCATAACACCGCCCTCGATTATGATATATTGCGATTCATTTTGTGTACTTACAAGTTTTTATTTTGGGTACAGATGCGGAGAGGGGGAATCGAACCATAGACCGGGGGAGACTAAATATCTCAATACCACTGCAAATACCACTACACTGCAAGGACCGGTTTTGTGTACTTACAAGTTAATTACTTGAATGATGTAACTTGGAAAAAGAACAATTTGCAATTTGAGCGTCAATAAAGTCGGTTACGTAACCTTCGCAGGACAAAAGATGTATTGTAGACACACCCAATGCCACGACTTTAGAAAGCTTGAATTTTTCTTTCAGTTCCCATCTGTAATACTACTACCTCCGGTCCTAATTATAAGGTATAGCTGACTTTTTTTGGAAATATTAAGGAAGCTAAATAAGTTACTTAATCATTTTATATGTTGTGCATCTTTAGATTATATATTAGTTTATTAGTTAAACTAATTAGTTTGAAGAAAAAAAAAATAAAAATAGTCTAAGCTAATTTAATTAGCTTCCTTAATTTCTCCAAAAATGTCAACTATATCTTATAATTAGGACTGGAGGGAGTATTAAACAAAGTAATACTACGACATTGTTCTTTAATTTGAAAACCCATGCTCTTGTGCTTTCAAAATTGAATTGAATACTAAAATAGACGCACGACAACGTCAAAAAAATAAATATAATAATAACGACAAAGCATGGTTATCACTGATTAATAATAATGACGAATGTTAGTATTGTTATTATTGATATTTTTTAAAATTACTAAATTATATATGTGTGTGTGTATTATCTACTCCCTTGACATTGTTGATAAGGCACGTAGGAATATTTTTTTTTTAGATAGTGTTACTACCTCCGGTCCTAATTATAAGAGTTAGTTAACTTTTTTTTTTGGAGATTAAAGAAGTTAAATAAGTTACTTAATCATTTCATATGTTGTGTATCCTTAGATTATATATTAGTTTATTCGTTAAACTAATTAGTTTGAAGAAAAAAAATAAAATAAAAATACTCTAAAATAATTTAATCTTTCTAAAAAAGTCAACTAGCTCTTAAAATTAGTACGGGATGAGAGAGTATTTTATAAGCTGTACGGAAAAGTAAATGAGGATGCCATGGAGTTCGCTGATGTCTCTCTTTCCAGTTCAACCTACATTGTTAGCTTACGCATATTTTATTATCATCGTCCATGTAAGATTCAATTTAATCCTGCGTCTTTGACCAAAAAAAGAAAAAACAGATTCTGCGTGCGTGTTTGAGTTAATTTTTTTAAAATTATTTTATAGTATGCTATATAAGTATATGAAAAATAATTTATATCGACTTACAGAAAAATATTTTTTTCATGTAATCGTTTTAGTTTTAATGAATTTTGACTTCGTACTGTGAAAAAAAAATGAGAATGTGATTAATTAAATTATTTACTTAAATTTTATCGAATTTTCTATATCATCTGCAATATGTTATAGGAAAATTTTTAATTAAATTCAGTTGAAATATCAAAATTCAAATTTAAAACTACACTTTTAATAAATTTATAATTAGGCCAGAAAACCTAACTATTTTTTTTTAAATATCATTAAAATACCCACTTAGTTTAGTGTTACTAGAGGCAGAGGCGGACCTACGTTGTGAGATGGGGGCAAATGCCCCCCTTGAATTTGGGTTTTTTTATTTTTTAAAAAATAAATTAATACATGTTCGAATAATTGTCCACCGTACCCTTAAATTAAGTACCCACCCTTAATAAACTTATTTCTAATGACTGGAGAAATACCTTATCTTTAAAATATATGTACTTGAACTTATTGAGTGTCTACCCTTCATTGTAATTTATGTAGCTATATTTCTAACCGCACTTAACTTTACTTTTTTAAATGACAGGTTTGTAAAATAATTGTATATCTTATTACATATTCACTTGATTTCATAAATATTTTTCTAATATTCTTTTTATTTTCTTATTTATATTCTTTTGTTTTTTAATGGACCCTAAAACTTTCCTTAAAAAAAATTTAAAATTGCCCAAGAATGCATTTTAAAATAATATTTATAATTCTAATTTGTTAGACCCGTCAAAATAAGAGCATTCGCAGACGCGTGTAATTGAAATATTGAATGGCTGAAAAAAAAAATCAGTCCAATCAGAATGTTCGAACGGGACGGCTTTTTGACTAAAATAAGAAAAAAAAAATTACCAGATTAAAACACTTCCTAAACATTTTACCAAACTAATGTTCACGCCACTGGTGGCGCAGGGGGCCCTACGCCACGTTAGTGGCGTGAAACAGGTTCACGCCACTAGGTGGCGTGGACCAATCAGAACCCTTTGATTCATTTTTTTTAAAAAAAAAAAAAATTATATGTCAGTGGTGTGAACAAGGTTCACGCCATTGACACTTCTGACAACCTCTCTCACACCACTAGTGAGGTGTCCTATCCTCACGCCACCAACTGCATTACTTTAGTAAAATGTTTCCAATCTGCTTTAATATGTTTTTTTTTTGTTCTTATTTTGGTAAAAAAGCCTCGAACGGACTCGCATCAAGTTCGGATTTCAATTGCGGGTAGGGGCCGGGGCGGGATTTTAAGAAAAGAATAAGGGAAGTTCTGTCGTTATGTTGATTCCCGGGCCTTATTTGTATCTCTATCTATTGATTGATGGAATCCAGGGTTGGGAGTATGTGGTGGCAAAGGGTTTTTCTCTCAATTATGGTGAGAAATCTGCGAATCAAATATTAATATGCCAACCAAACATGATGTGTTTGTTCGGGTATTTAAACATTACCACCAAAAAAAAAAAAAAAAGATGAATGGATCAATAACGGTGAGCCGTTAGCGAATGAATGAAGGGTATTACGTACGTACGTTAGTCTTGCGGTTCACCAAAAGCCAACATAAAATTTCTAATTTTGACGTCCTAAAGTAATTTTAGGAAGTCAAAAAATATTCTTCAGCCAAAAAATATCCTAAATTGTGACAAATATTACATTTTAGGTGTCTTGGAGTATATTTAGGTCATCAAAAAAAAATTTAGGCGTCCAAAATTAATATTTAGGTTGTCTGAAAGTTAAGTAAATAATTACAACAATGTTATCGTCTTTACTTTTTACTTCTTTTTTTTTTAAAAGGATATATTTGAGTAGTAATATCTATATTTTGTAGTAGGACAACATAAAAACGAATGAACATGGACATGCTCTGGATGCACCAAACGACATCGACGTGCGCGCGTATCGTAGCCTACGGACCCCTCCTATAGATCACATGCATTCAAACCCAAACCCAAACCCAAACCCATTGGTCCCCTCTGCATATATAAATTATATGAGACGTCAATGGTACGTATTTTTGTTATGAGTACGTTTCGTTGCACTATTTTCCCCCGATAATTGCATGTTTATATATAAATTAATAAAACACAACGTGAACACACATTTCTATTCCCTCTTACCCCAGGGCAGGCCAAAAAAAGAAAAGAACTGAGAAGGGACGACAAGTCAGAAGTGAAGAGGGCAAAAGGACACGTGTAGTGTTGGGAGGTTAGGGTGCAGTTACTCTCCTGCTGCCAAATAAGGGCACACATATATACATATACACAGGTGGGATCCTATATATATATATATCTATCTAGTTGCACCTCTTCACTCTCTCCCAACACCTATACTATATATATATCCAAATCAGCCAACCCCACTACTACAAAATACTAAAACGACGACCTAAAAAAGACTCAAAAGACGACCTGATTTTAAGGGACGTTGGGGACAGAGTAGTAGTTTGTTGTATATTAGGCGACCTGATTTGCATTCAAGTCGTCTAATAGAAGGAGCAAGAGACTACCTAAATTGTTTCAGGTAGTCTATTTTGTAAAAAAGACTACCTAAATTAATTTTAGGTCGCCTATTGAAGCAAAACGACTACCTTAATTGCTTTTAGGTAGTCTGTTTTAAAATAAATGTAATATTTTAAATGAAATAGGCGACCTGAAATCAATTTAGGTAGTCTATTTGGTTCAAAAGACTACCTAAATTGCTTTTAGGTAGTCTTTTGTACCAGATAGACTACCTAAAAGCAGTTTAGGTAGTCTTTTGAACCAAATAGACTACCTAAATTGATTTCAGGTCGCCTATTTGGTTCAAAAGACTACCTAAATTGCTTTTAGGTAGTCTATTTTGTTCAAAAGACTACCCATATGGATTTCAGGTCGCCTATTGCATTGTTCAGGTAGTCTATTTGATTAAAAAGACTACCTATATTTCCATTCAGGTCGCCTATTTGTCAAAATAGACTACCTAAATATTGTTCAGGTAGCCTTATAATAGATTTTTTTTAAAAAAAAATTTGTTCTCGCTCTGTTTGTCCAATATACTGCAAAGCTGAATACTTCACAATTCACAATTACAGCAGGCAATTCATAACTCAATTACAGCAATTAACGGCCAAATTCCTGTTTTTCTAACACCAATTACAGCAAGGCAATAACTCAAAATGTACAAGTTTTTACCATAATATACTCAGCCAACCATAGCAAAATTCAAACAACGTTAACGGTAGATACATGTCCATGATTCACAACAAAACTACAGTTACAATCAATCAAATTCAAGTCATTCAGTCAAGTCCCAGACTCATAAACTATCCGCTGAACAAGTTGCTACAACAATTTAACTATACCACTGCAAAACAGAACCAATTTGTACAATATTTACAAGGGAAGGCCAGACAGAGCTAAGTCATACCACACCAAGTCATACCCTAACAATAGATTAACTTGCAAGTGACCCATGTTCAAGAAGATATCTAGCCAGCATGTCTCGAGTCGAATCCAGGTCATCCTGTGAGTACGGCTCCTCAGTTTTCCAATACTGTAAATTGGAAAACAAGGTATAATTAACAACTGAAGTACCACAACATAAAATATTATCATTTGAGGATCACAGAGCATTACATACGTTTCCAAAGCCAGTAGTTTTTCCGTTGGAAATGATAGTTTGCATCCAACTGATGACGTAGTATCCGCACTCGGTGTTCCCTGGTTGTTGATGGCACTATAAATCAAACACAAATTGTTAGAACGAAAGCTATTGTGGCACAGAAAAACACTTGAATTGAAACTACTTACCTTGGGGTAAAACCACTTCGGTCCACCCTGGTCTCTTTGTCCATCAAGATCTCTATACGTCCTAAGAGCCCTATCATCATTAAAATGGAAATTAACGGACATGAAAACAATTCATTTAAAAGACGAATCGATGATTTAGACAAAAATTTACTTACTCGGCAAACATGCTTTTGATATCCTCGGTTGGCCTGCCACTTATAGAATCATACCAATAACATGCATTTTTAGAGGGGCAAACTACACACAGGGTCCAATGAGCACTACAACATATACATATTCATATTAAACTAAGATAAGAAAACAATTAATTCTTAAAAATCTTATATAGACAAAAAAAAAAAAAATACGTACCCTTCATGTATTGGCGCTAGATAACAAGTCGATTGTAGGTCACCCATTGCTAACCCAGCATAAATGGCCCTCCTCGCTAACTTATTTCGAGCCGAAGCCGTGCTTCCAGGACATAAGAATCCGAATGAACCCAATAGGCCTCCCTTTTTGCACAGGTCGTGGCAGACACTATGATCAAAATAAAATGATAGATGTTGTTGAATATATTAAATAAAAAAATAGTAACTGACATAATTAAAGGGTACAAAAAACTTACAAGATTGCAAGTTGAAGCCACTGTATATCTAAATCTTCCATATGCATAAACTCTGTCAGATCTTTCTTGTCAATATTGATCGAATATGACTTGTCTGCACCGACAACGCCAGAAGGCATCTGCAAGCCTATAGAGATGATGTCCTTGGTGAGCTCTCGCAGCTGTGCTAAGTATGGAAATACGTCCGCAGCTTGTTCATGCTATGAAGACATAATAAACAGATTACGAGTGGGTTAGCAATGAAAATCAAATGGGAATCTAGTCAACGTCAATCAGTAAAGTATAGAAATACCATTGGAGGTGTCGTCCCCATCTCAATAAGATAATGCGGCCAAAGGATGAACGATGTGGTGGCAGCGCTGAGATCTGGAACCTCCTCATCATCAATCGGGATGGCTGTCTTTTCTTCACCCTCTCGCACACTTCTTACAGTCACCCTATGTAGGTCTTGTGGAATTTGCATATTGTGGTGTGTGGTTTGTTCTGGGTAAACAAGACCATCGGCAACAATACGCCGGTGTGGGTCATCCAAATATAGGGTGCAGGGTTGTCCACCCTGTGGAGTGTGAGAAGGCTCGCCAATATGTACATCTGGAGAGTGATGAGAAGGTTCGCCAACAGGTACATCTGGAGCGTGATAACTTTCTTTACTGCTTGGGAAGGCCAGAGATTCCTGGTATGTAGGCTGCGTATTTTCCCTCTCTTGTATCATAGCCCTCATTTCACCCCGTAGTTGTGCCATAACCTCATCTACGAGGGACGCTCGAATTTTGGCTACAAGTTGAGGGCTAGGGTTGTCATCGTCATGCGAACAAGTAGCACGCCGTCCAAAAAATTTCGCGACGCTAACTCCCCTCGGCTCCCCTCGAACAGCATCAAGGTAATCCGGCTTCCCAATCGCCGTGGACAAAATGTCCATCCGTGTACCCGGCGTGAATGAACCTTGGCTGCTCTGCTGCTCAAGCGCATCCTGTATCAAAGGATTATTCATAAATAGTTACTAAACGCTAAAAATATGAAACAATAGAGGCTATTATTTAATACTTCTAATTTAACTACTTACAATCTTCTTGGCAACCTCAGCCACATCCTCATTTACGAAATTCTCACCCCTCTTCCTCGCAGCTATCCATTTTTTGTGACGAGGAGGACGCTCCGGGGCCTGGATAACAGTGGAAGGATCGGATTGCGAAGCTTCCTTCATTCTCTGCAACTCTTCTTCCATCAGCTTCCGTTCAAGCTTCCTATAGCCACCCCGAGACAACAGATGCGGATACTTATTTCTCGCTTGCCTCTCTCTATTGGCCTGACTTTGTTCCTGTCACACGAAAACAAATAAATTTGAGCCTTCGATGTCAAACCAATGCGAACTAAAAGATAAGATATGAAAGAAATTATACAAGAAATTGAGGACTTTGGCGTGACGCCACAAACTCCCGCCAGTCCTCTGGAGAAATGTAATCATAGTCCTGACATGGGTCCTTGTCCTTCTTTGCCCCTCGGATATACTTTTTAGTGAGCTTGTTCTTAAAGTCTTTCCAACGCAGACGAACCTCGCCCATCCAATGCTTGTACATGGCCTTATTGTTAGGCACATCATACGTTTGCTGCAAGGTAAAAGATAGAAGATATTAGACAAATTAAGTAATAAAACTAAAGATACAAATGCTTTATGAATCGAAAGTGAGATACCAAAAGTTGTGCCCAGATCAACTCCTTCGTTTTAGGAGGAACCAACTTCCAATCAGAGATAACAATGCGGACTTTGCTTCGAGCCAGATAGCCTACGTAGCTAATGAAATTGTCTTCCTCTGGACCAATCGGATTCATATTGGCATCGAACTCCACATGCAGTCTCTTTTTCGTACCCTGACGACGTGCAACTAAAGCACCCATATGTGTGCTACCTCTACCCTTTCTCACCACCGGTACCTCATCTCCGCTATCACTCGATGACTCGGCAGAGCCAGACATGTTAAACCTGATCATCAAAGGGTTATTCTTAAATAATAAACAAATGATTAAAATGAACTAACATGTTAAACCTGTACAACAATAACATAACACTTTTTTCATAACTTAAGATCTTACTTTATATGGTCTCCCATATTCCTTCAGAATGATCCTTTCTTGGAGCATATTCTTCATCATCTACCAATTCTACTTCACGTGTTATAGGTGGATTTGTTGTGAAAGGGAGTGTATCGTCCAGGTTCAAGGATTCTTCACCATACGTCTGTTTTTTACTTTGAAGTACAATGGACATTTTGTTATTTGCAGGATCTGTAACATAAAACACTTGCTTCGCCTGGCTTGCTAGAATGAATGGATCGTCTCTATGACCAAGTCTTTGAAGATCAACCGAGACAAATCCAAATTTAGGATCTATTACAACAGCATTATTGTTAACCCACCGACATTTAAATAAAGCAACTTTGAACTTGGTGTAGCTTATCTCCCATATTTCTTCAATAACGCCATAATAGGCCATTGATGCTAACACCGGGTTTTTGTCTTTCGAACTTGAAAAGTGCATGGATTCTGCTTCAACCATCACCCCACTATTTTGCACAGAACTTCTGTCATCTTGGTCTTTTGTGTAGAAAGAATATCCGTTTATATCATAACCTGTCCAAGTGATGACCTGATAAGAAGGCCCCCATGCTAACCACTCGATTGTATCCGACACTCTGGTCTCGTGTGAAACCTTCTCCTCGAACCACTTTATGAACGTCTTCTTTTGCTCATGAGCGATTTGCATGTCATTCTTCCTTGGATTCTTACTCTTCAAACTCTTTCTGTGTTCATCAATGTATGGTTGAACTTCTTCCATATTATTCAAGATGTATAGGTGTGCTTGCAACACCTCTTCACGAGGCTTATTCTTCAATTTGATTCCTCGAGTTCCCTCACTTAAACCCTTATCATGCTGAGATTGTAACGTCGCCCCTGATAGATAATCTTTACAGAACTCCATAGCCTCTTCGACTACATATCTCTCAACTATTGAGGCTTCTGGTCGATAAGGATTTTTAGAATACCCTTTTAAGATCTTCATGTATCGCTCGAAAGGGTACATCCACCTTAGGTAAACTGGACCGCAGAGCCTTACCTCCCTTACCAAGTGCACTATCAGGTGCACCATTATATCGAAAAATGCAGGAGGGAAATGCATCTCGAGTTGGGACAAAATAATATAACCCTCATTTTCCAATTCATCCAACTTTTCAATGTCAATGACTTTGTTACATATGGCATTAAAGAAAATGCACAATTTTGTTATAGTGGTCCGTACTTCATCTTTCATAATGCCCCTAATAGCTACTGGTAATAGTTGTTGCATCAACACATGATAATCATGGGACTTCATTCCCACTAACTTGAAATCGTCCATTGAAACACACCTTCTCAAATTTGAAGAATATCCTTGTGGAACCTTAATGTCATATAGACACCCACACAAACTTTTTTTCTCCGCTTTCGACAGCGTATGAGCTGCTGGCTCCATGTATGCCCTCTTACCATCTTCCATTACTCGTGGATGTAGCCGTTCTCTTATTCCCATATCAACCAGGTCTAGTCTCGCACTAATTCCATCCTTAGTCTTCCCTGGTATGTGCAAAAGAGTACTGACAAGGCTATCACAAACATTTTTTTCCACATGCATCACATCAAGACTGTGTCTCACATCAAGACTACGCCAATATGGAAGATCAAAGAAAATTGATCTCTTCTTCCATATATTCTTCTCACCCGCAATCCTTTTCTGCTTACCCAATATGACATTGATATGCATCACTCGACTATAGACTTCCTCTCCGGTTAATGCCTTTGGAGCCGTTCCATGCTCCGGTAAGCCGTTAAAACGCTTTCTTAACTTACGATATGGGTGGAACCGATCAAGAAACCTCCTGTGACCGAGGTAGACCGTTTTCTTTCCATGCTTTAGTTGCTGGAAGTTTGTGTCAGCTTCACATATTGGACATGCTTTATGCCCCTTCACACTGTACCCAGACAAATTTCCATATGCAGGAAAGTCGTTGATCGTGGTAAAAATCATTGCACGCAACTTGAAGAACTCCTTCTTATATGCATCAAACACATCTATGCCTTCCTCCCACAACTTCTTCAAATCCTCAACCAAAGGCGCCAAGTACACATCGATATTGTTACCGGGCTGTTTTGGTCCAGAAATCATCATAGACAGCATCACATACTTGCGTTTCATACATAGCCAGGGAGGTAAGTTGTATATTACAAGAAGAACCGGCCATGCACTATGGGTACTGCTAAGAGTTCGATACGGATTGAAGCCATCTGTACAAAGCCCCAGCCGAAGGTTTCTTGGCTCACTGCCAAATTGAGGGAACATGTCGTCTATTTTCTTCCATTGCAGAGAGTCAGCCGGGTGCCGAAGATATTTTCCATCGGATATTCTCTCATCAGAATGCCATCTCAACTGCCTCGCCGTTGCTTCACTAGTATACAGACGCTTAAACCGTGGAATTATTGGAAGATACCACAATGTCTTCAAAGGTTGCCTTTTTGTTGTCTGCTCTCCAGAAACACTACATTTCTTCACTTTGTATCGTGAAGTTTTACACTTCGGACACTTATCGAGGCCTTCGTACTCATTTCTGTATAATATGCAGTCATTAGGGCAACTGTGTATCTTTTTATACTCCATACCCATCGTAGATAAGATTTTCTTGGCCTCATACATACGATTTGGAAGTACATTATCATCTGGCAACATATCACACAACAATTCAAGCAACGACGTGAAACTGCTATCGGTCCACCCAAAGGTTGCCTTTAAGTTGACCAAATGTAAGGTCCCAGTCAACCGTGTATACTTAGTACACCCAGGGAACAAAGGTGTCTCTGCATCACTCCGCACGGTATCATATTCATGCGGTTGTGCAAAGGATTCGACCTCAACATCATGAATCATTCTCTCTATTCCATCATCATCTACGTCAACCTCATTTTCGTAGGATGCACTAGGTGTTACCTCCTCACCATGCCATATCCACGTTGTGTATCGAAGGTTTATTCCATCACAAATTAGGTGATCCCTTATATCAGCAACATCCCTTCGAATCCCATTTAAACAATTAACACATGGACAATAATACATCCCGTTTTTTGTAGTCACATTCCTTCTAGCAAATTCAATAAACTCTTCCACCCCTTTCGCATATTCTTCGCTAGTTCTCAAAGCATTCATCCAACTATGACCCATTTTATTATCACCTAAGACATTTCCAACAACAGTCAAGTTCATGACAATTTCAAAAAATTTCGGCAGCATTTCCCCTCAACAGTAAGACATCCAAAAATTTCGGCAGCATTTCCCCACAACAGTAAGACATCCCAAAATTTCAACAACAAACCATTTCAACTCAATTCAACAAAACTTACTAACTAAGGCAATTTAGAAAATATCAGCTATTAAATCCAATACTTTCATCAATACAAAAAACTAAAATATATCTAAGTTGTAGAATTAGAAAGGTGCAGCAGCAATAGGAGAATTCACTGAGAACGTGCAATTAAATTTAAGAATTACAAAGGCACAACAATAGGAGAATTCACATTCACTGAGGATAAAATGAGCAAAAGTACAGTAGTCTTAGTTGACAAAGATGCAACACTTCCCACATATTTAGTTTCTAAGCAAGCCAGCAAATAAATTTGAACTTTTTACTCACACGCACACAACAAGCTAAGTCAATTGCAATAAAGAAATCTCTAAAATTAAACAATAAAAGCAACAAAAAACAGAGCAGAAGAAGCGCAGACCTTCAAGACAACTAACAGTGAACGACAACCCAAAGTTGACGAGAGGCAAAAAGAATAAAAGGATCGACCTAACCCTGAGGATAAAATGAGCAAAAGAACAATAGTCAGCAATGTTGGTGAATATAAGAAATTCTAATTCTAGATTTAGTGAAATTGAACCAGCAAAAACTCACTAATAATTACAAATCCAGAACCAAGCTAACTAGTCAATGCACAAAAACGCTAACCATGGCCAGTGAACTAGGAAAAAAATTCAAGTTTTAAGTTACATTGATCTCATCAAGCTTCTCTGAAAACCTAGAATCAACTTAGTAATTAAATTAACTTGAAATAAATAATAAAAGTAAAAGAAAACCTCGAGCTTTTGCACTGCGCCACTGAGCACGATGGCGACTGGTGAATCAACGATGCCGCCGTGAATGGAGGAGGTAGCGGATATGGGTTTTAGGGTTTGGAGAGTAGAAAAAGGGGACAAAATTCTTCTCTTTTGATCTCAAGGCAGCACCGATTCCTTACAGACGATTGCAGGGTTGTTCTCTCTATCGCGATAGCTCCTGGCCGGCTCCTGAGGTTCAAGACCCACGACCGCTAGTCCGATCGACGGCGACGGCCACTTTTCTATCTGCGACGGCGAAGATTGACGGTGACTGAAGTAGAAGGCGATTTTTGCTATCGCGAGGCTTTGAGGAGGAATTGGGGAGAATACGCTGAGTTTTAGGTTTAAAAAAGATTTTAGGCGACCTGAAAATACTTCAGGTCGCCTATTTTTGATTTTAGGCAACCTGATTAAGCTTCAGGTCGCCTAAAATTAAAAATAGGCGACCTGATAGCCTATCAGGTCGCCTATTTGATAAAAATAGGCGACCTGGTAACCTATCAGGTCGCCTATTTGATAAAAATAGGCGACCTGATACCAAATCAGGTCGCCTATTGATTAAAATAGGCAACCTGATTGTTGTTCAGGTCGCCTATTTGGCAGAAATGGCGCGCAAACACATAATTTCTCCCCTATTTCCCTTTGGCGCGAAAGTTTTCCTTGTATATAATAACAATATTGCCATTGGCCTCATTTTTTACTTCCTATTTTTTATTCAGGACGTATTTGAGGGTAGTAATATCAAATTTTTGTAGTAGTGCCCATTGACCAAAAAAAAATAAAATCAGCCAACCCAGGGAGCATTAGTAATCTTGGTCCTACGTACGTACACGATATAAGACCGGGATGTGTGTATATATATATGTACATGATATACACAAGGCACATTCTTAATTAATCTCCAAAATGTACAATTTATACCAACAATAGCTGGATCTAGCTAGCTACTAGCGGGCTGGTCAACGAGAAGCATTTAGGCATGTGCGCGCTCGTGCCAAGACGGAAAACAGACAAATGAGAAGATAAAGCAGAGGAGTTTTTTTTCCCCCCTTAATATATGGAGATGATAGTGGGTGGTGGTGATTACGTACGTTGCAAAAGAAGATGGCAATGGTACGTACGTAGTAGTAGCCAGTAGGGAAAGAAGCTTTAATTTACAAATCAGCAAATAAGAAACAGGCGGACTTGGTTTTCCTCCTATACCTCTTATTTTCATTTTTTTTTCTTTTCTACCTTTGGATTAAGATTTCAACAGTTCAGATTTACCATCATTTTTTATCATCCTTTTCCCCAATAATAATATTTTTATCATATAATAAATCTGAACTGTTGAAATTTTAATCCAATAATTAAAAAAAAAAAAAAAGAGAAAATAATAGTAAGGGATATAGGAGGTAAAGCAAGTCTTCCTGGCTAGCAGCTGTATATGCCATCAGATCAATATCTGGTGGATTCTCTTTTTTTATATTATATGCATTCATGCATGCATGACGACTCTCTCTCAGGCTGCCTAGGGGCCGCCTTTTCAGTGTCCTACTTTTTCATATCTTTAATATTTCACCAAACGATAAGGATCACCCTCACCCGTACGTCCTTTCCCTTTACTTCTTTTTAATACCCGATCGACTTTTCGTCATGCCGCATGTCCTGACCATTAACTTTAAATATAAGGCAAAATTTCATATTTATCATAATTTTTTTCATTTATTTTTATTGATATTCCTAACAATAATTAAAGAAGAGAGAGAATGTGAGAATTGAAAAAGATAACTAGAATATTTCAAAAAATACATTTTATATAATTAATTAACAGAACTAAGTTTCTTAATCTAATAAATTCAAGTAAGTATATCTTATATTAAATACAAAAAACGAGTATAAATTTGATTGGCCTAGCGGCCTTTGACGTTGAACTGAGACTATGTACCCTTTTTCTACGTAAGCTAGCTTGTTGTATAATCAGTGAGTGAATCATGACCCTCCCTGATGCTGCCATCCCTTGGATGCCTTCTGGCTTTCTCACTACTTACGTGCACTTTTCTTACACTTGTTCTCGTAGTGCCCCTCATTTGTTTCCCACCATATCAATTAAACTTGGGAAAGCGACCCTCTTCCAATCACCCAGCATGCATGTATATGCATATATTGATATATATATATATATATTCATCAACATCTCTATAAAATTTAAAAACCTTAAATTCACTACTAAAAAAATCAAGTTTTGCTACGGAATTTTGCTACGGAAAACAATCCGTCGCAATTTGCGACGGAATTTGCTATGGAATCCAAATCCGTAGCAATTTGCTACGGATTTGAAAATCCGTAGCAAATTTTTGCTACGGAAATGAAAATCCGTAGCAAATTGCGACGGATTTGGAAATCCGTAGCAAAATTTTGCTACGGAATCCAAATTCCGTAGCAAAATTTGCTACGGAATCCAAATCCGTAGCAAACTTTTGCTACGGATTTTTAATTCCGTAGCAAAACTAAAAAAAGAATGAAAAAAATCCAATTTCGTGGAGGGAAAAAGCCCACAAATTTGCTACGGAATTGCAATTCCGTAGCAAAATTTTGCTACGGAATTTCAAATCCGTAGCAAAATTTGCTACGGAATCCAATTCCGTAGCAAAAAATTTAAAAAAAAAAAAATCAAAGTTTCTTATCATCCACACGGGTCCATTCATCATCTCCAATTTTTGAAAACCCTAATTTCCCATCCTTGGTGACCGAAAAGAACTTGCAATTCTCTACCCGCGTCCAAGCAAAATTGGGGAACCCTACCACTTTCTCACCGATCTCAGGACAAGGAGGACCAAATAACCTCATACCAGAATCATTCAATGGGGTTGAATATGCTTTGATCAGTTCCACGAATCGAAAGTTCAATAGATTCAACCACTTAGGGAAAGAGCCAAATGGATACCTCGTACGGAACTACGAGAGTCGATTGCCCTCTTTCTTCAGCGACTGGACTCAGCTCAGCCTTAGGTCATCCGTCTCCGACTCTCCGTCACTCAGTTCATCTCGCATCGGCGCATCCCCACCTCGTCTTTCGTCTTCGACTCTCCGTAAGTTTTCTTCCTTCGATTTAAAATTGCACAAGAATAACAACCGATTGATCATGCTGTCAACTGAAAATTGCACAAGAAATTTTCTCCGTCTCAGCCTTATGGGATTACCCTGTCAACTGAAAATTGCACAAGAAATTTTGCACTTTTGATCATGCTGTCAATGACAGAATAACAACCGATTGATGTTTTTTGTTCAAAAAATTTATCTTTTAAATGTTAATTCTTTAACTGAAAGATTATAAATTAACTATTTAAACACATGCTTAGTTGTTCACATAGCTAATGATAAAACCTTCTGTGAAAGGTTATCATTGTAGAAACCTCAGTTCTGTTGTATCTCTTTGAATTTATGTGGTCAAGCACGATTTTGTCTGTAGGCTCAAACTGTTAAGTAAAAGCCTGTGAATAATGAATAATATTATAATTTCCTGTATGCCCCTGCACTTAAAGATATTATATCAAGAGCTATTCAACCCAAAAGCCAGAATTTAGTAAAGGTGTATGATCAGTTTTCTCTTAATATTCACCATACATTTTGTTATCCTGTTTGCCGTTCAAGCTATAGAAGGGAGGTTATGCTTGGATTGTATTTGTGCTCGAATGTCAGTTTTCCCATCAGTGTCAATATGGCATCCTGATTTCTGGAAGTGGTTACAATCATGAAGACTACTCGCACCCAAAAGTTATTTAGAAGCTTGTGGAGCAAATGGGACTCAGAAATTGATGGACAATTCACTGCCTTTGATTAGCTTATTTTCTTCTCTTTGTGTTCATTGATTTTACATTTTATTTAGCCATGCTGTGGCCTGATATTATTACTGTTCTTAACTGTTGTAGTGTGAATAGAATTAATTATGAGTTATGATGTTATTACTGTTCTTTAATAATCTATCCGAAGATTTGGTTGTTGATAGAGTATAATGGTGTTGTGTGATCTATGTAGCTAACCCCATCTAGTTAGATAAGATTTAGTTCATTTATCATTTAAATGCTTTTGTGCATTTGTTTTCCACCTTCTCTTGACCAATTTTACTAAATATTATTATGCTTTTGGTTTGGAGAATAACTTTCTGTAAAGACCAATGTTCCTCATCTTTTTTTTTGGGGGTAAATTTTGGTCTCTGATCCTTTGTCTTCTTCATTGCTCCTTGCCACGGATCCTTTTTATTTGGTCTTCCTCTCCTCACTTAGTTGCAACCAAAGTTAGCTAGATTCGTTGATATAGCGTCTTAAGATGCATGAGGGTAAGCATTAAGCACTTGTTTCAATTCATTCATTCCTCCTCACCTTTTTTTGAAATTTTGCAGAGAAATGTTAATGATGCTTTGATAACTGCATATGCAGCCTGTGGACAGTTGGAGAAGGCAAAACAGGTATGGGCACAAACAACATCACTGCGTGGTTCTAAACTAAATAGGAACATAGATGCATTATGAATGAAATACGTAGCTGGTTGAACTTATGTTAATGAATAATTACACGTGGATCTGCCATGCTTATATGGGCTTCAAGCACTATATACCACTTCATGATCCAAAACCAAGAGACAAAGAAGCATTATGAAAGCATGATATATCTAGCCATTTAAGTTAATGTGTCAGTGAACTATTGCTTGTAGAACTATGTCAATATTATATAGCCATTTAAAGCGCTAGTTATGTTGCTATCTAATCAGGTGGTCTTAGATCAAGCCATTCTTGCAAAGAGCTTAAATGAAATCAAATGTGCTCTTCTCTCAACTCTTGCATCAGATGGGCAATTGTCAGCAGCAGCACTTTGATATGTTCTTTAAGGTATTTTTCATTTTAGTGAGTATAGTGCTATTGTAATTAAGTGGGAAAATTACTTTCTATTTCATGTATTATATACGATACAGCAGCACTTTGATATGTTCTTTAAGGTATTTTTCATTTGCTAATGTCCAAATTATTTTATGGCTGCATTTTTTTGTATGTTTTATTGTATCAGCAAGGTTGTTGCTTTTTCAAAATTTTCCAAAAATCTCATTCTTAAATCAGGAGGTCTTGATTTGTGGCGACCTGATTTTGAAATCAGGTAGCCACAAATAAGATTTGTGGCGACCTGATTTTGAAATCACGTAGCCACAAATAAGATTTTTGGCGAGTGAGTTTGATGGATTTCTAACTTGAGCTTGAGGGTTGATTGTGGATGCAAAATCTATGTAGGTAGTATAATTATTGTTTGTGTTTTACCTTGTAAATGACTAACACATTTCATTGCACTACAGAGAAGGTGCTCTTTGGAGGAGTGGGTGACCAAACTTTCGTCAGACATTGATGTATCTAGATGTGTTACAGTGGCGTCCTTTTTTGTGCTTTTTAGTTACTTGGTATATAACTTATTTTTTATTTTTGTGCTTTTTAGTTTGTTGGCAAAATTGATGTTTATATATCATTTTGTTTATTTATAATTTTTTAGGATTGCTATTGTATATATTTCTACATACACTTTGCTAATACAATATTCAGTATTATTTATATACATTCTTATTTTGTAAATTTTCCTATAATTTTTATTTGGTAATTATTTGTATTTATTTATATAATTTTTTTTTTGGAATTTGAGATTTGCGACGAAAAATGAATTCCGTTCCAAAAATTAGAATTTTGCGATAAAAAATTGGAATTTTTTAGGATTGTTATTGTATATATTTCTACATACACTTTTTGCACTCAATTTTTTAAAATTAAAAAAATATATTTTTAAAAAATAATTATTAGTTTTGCTAAGAAATTGTTTCTGTAGCAAACGATCAAATATGGGGAAATTTGCAAAATTTCACGTTTGCTACGGAAAAATAAAATAAAAAATAAAAAAACAACAAAAAGAAAAAAAGAAAAAAAAAGAATTTGCTACGGAAAAAAATTCCGTAGCAAATTTGCTACGGAAAAAGAATCCGTAGCAAATTTGCTACGGAAAAAGAATCCGTAGCAAAATTCAAATTTGCTACGGAAAATTTTCCGTAGCAAATTTGCTACGGAATTTTTTCCGTGATTCTTTTTCCGTAGCAAATTTGCGACGGAATGGAATTTCCGTCGCAAATTGCGACGAAGAATTTTGCTACGGAAAAATTCCGTAGCAAAATGATTTTGCTACGGAAAATCCATATTTTTCCGTAGCAAAATCATTTTGCTACGGAATTTTTTCGTAGCAAAATCCGAAATTTTTTGCAGTGATTGTTACAGTTATCAGTTATGAACGCCTGTCTTATATTGCGACCCATATATGCACATACTCATTCCAGTATAATTATTCCCTAATTAACAAGCATTATATTCGTTGCTCCAATACAATAAAGTTTGTTGGTGATATATAGAAGAGAAAAATCCAACAAATCAAGCTGGCTTAAAGCCTGTTGTCAGAAAAATAAGTGTGCCACTAAAATACATACCGAGACATATATTGTAACATCCTGAATTTTGAATCTAATATCTTGAACATAAACCTATTTTGGAAAGACTAGTAGGCTCTATTTTCAGAAAGTGATAAATTTTAAATCAGTATTTCGCGGGACCCACGGCCAAAAATAATTCTGCAAACTTTCTCGTGAAGTTTGAAAAAAATGGCCGCGGGACCCACTCAATAATAATTTATTATTTAAATAATATTATATTATAATAATAAAATAATATATATTATATTATATTATTAAAATATTATTAAATTTTTTTTAAAAAGAATCACGAGGGCGGCTGAAGTTCACGGGAGGTTTTCTTTTTAGTTTTTAGGAAAATTACGTAAAACGACCCAGAGACTAAAATTACACTTAAGGACCCATTTTCCAACTATAAATAGACCTTCCATTTCATTTCATTCTTCACAACTTCTAAGAGCCATAGAGAGAGGTAGAGAGAGAGAGAGAGAGAGAGTAGAGATATTTGCTTGAGTTATAATAGCTGGTTGGTGATTCGGGTATTAGCAAGTAACAGGTAACTCTGAATATTCTTCCTTATACTTGTGAATTATGTATGATTATAAATTTGTTTGTTTACTATTTTGGCAAGAATATTTAGAAAATATTTATGGTTTTAAGATCTGGTGTGGGAATTTTGACTTGCAAATCTGTAGAGGTACTATTTATACGTACGTTACTATTCACATATACCGTATTTACTATTCATTTTACTATTCACGTATACCGTATTTACTATTCATTTTACTATTCACGTATACCGTATTTACTATTCATTTTTACTATTCACGTATACCGTATTTACTATTCATGTTACTATTCACGTATACCGTATTTACTATTCATGTTACTATTCACGTATACCGTATTTACTATTCATGTTACTATTCACGTATACCGTATTAACTACTCATTTTACTATTCATGTATATACCGTATTTTACTATTCACAGATACGCATAGTATTTTACTATTCACAGATACGCATATCAACGTATATAATGGTATAATAATGCAATACTTTTGAGTAAATACATCATGGCGGTTGTATTGTGATGGGTGGAGTAAGGAGGGAATTGAATGATAAGAATTGTTTATGCCACCACTCGGTGCACAGTGGATGGTACTTTTCAGGGCCCCATCTTCCATGTTTTCCTCTGGCCGGGATTTCATTGGAGATGTGGGACATGTGACACCTCCTTAGTTGTTATTTTTAAGGAGGGGAGCCATAGTCCAGATTTAAGCTCTATACCTTTGGCCGGGTGTATCTTAAGTTTTGGTGAGCTTGAAACCATCCAGTCAAATGAATGAGTTTCTATTGGACTATATGTTAGCCTATGGTTCCAGTCAGCGGTATACGGTTGGAAGGGGATATAAGGGTGGCTGCATACTGCATAGTGCATTCTGAATTATTCAATAAAGAATGATGAGTATTTTATAAAGATATTTGATGTGAACTACTGTATATCTAAAAAAAATATCTGTGTATATTAAATCCATTTTTTTTTTTTTACTATCTACTATATATGTCATATGTAATTTGCTTGGGTAAGGTAGAAATATTCAGTAGTTACTGAGACGTGAAATCTCATCCCATATTAACATTTTTCAGGTGATTATTCTAGTAGAGAGCAAGGGAAGGCACCTATGGAGTGAGCTCTGGAAGCTCTTTTGATCTCCAATAGATTATGTTATGTTATTATATTTGCCATGAACCTAAGACTTCCGTTTTGTATTAAACTCTGAAATATTTTCTGGAATTTATTCTGATTATGTATTACGGGTTTTATTCGAAATGGTAACATTGTAAAAGGATTTGGATATTGTTGAACTCTTTTGAAGGTATTTTCAATATTTTGACCGAGTTTTTGGGTATTAAAATTGTGGCGTTACATTTTTGGTATCAGAGCCAAAGGTTCCATGGCAATTTTGTTTATTTTCTAAAGTGATTTCTTAAATTTTTTTAAAAAAAGTTCGTGGCAAATTAAATATCATAACATGAGCACTTCCCTTTGTTAGATTTAGAATTTATTTAGCTATTTTTATTTGTTTAGTGTCCTTATAGTATTAATCATAGGAGGAGATAATGGCAAGAACTCGAAGAACTAATTCAACCCCTGCTCCATCCCAAAGAGGTCTCCCTCCGCATCAAGATGGTCCCTATCCTCAGGATAACAATGCCCTTTTGGCAGAGTTACGAGACGTCATCTTGGAGATGAGAGAGAAAGTGAATAGACACGAGGATGAACTAGCAAAAGGAAGAGGCCAAGGTGGTAAGGAAGGAAAGGAGAAGGCTCTGGAAGTCACACCTTCTGACCATCAATCAAGGGGAGGAAGTCATTCTCGCACTGAAGATGGAGGTAGTAGCGGTTCTCATTCTCAGTATCATCCCTTACCTATTACTGAGGTTTGGGAAAAATTTCGGAAGTTTACTCCACCAATGTTCGAGGGGAAGCTAGATCCGATTGCAGCACTGGAGTGGCTGAAGCGTGTAGAAAAGATTTTCAGAGTTATCGAGATTAGCTCACAACAAAAGGTGATGGTTGCTGAACAATTGTTGCAGAAAGCAGCTGAAGAATGGTGGGAAAGCACCAAAACAAAAAGAAATGCTGAGATGACGTGGGAAGAGTTTAAGGAAAAGTTCGAAAATTATTACTTTTCCCCTTCAATCAAAATAGAGAAAGAAACTGAATTCCTCACATTCAGGCAAGGGGAATTACATGAAGACGAATTTATTACTCGCTTTTTAGAGTTGTCTAAATTCTGCGGATATTCACAGAACAACTCTAAATGGTTGAGTGCTCGATTGGTTGAAAAAGCTAGACCAGACCTAAAAACAGCTCTATCACCGTTCCTTGATGAAACAAGGGATTTTGAAGAAATATGTGACAAACTGCGCACGATAGCAAGGAACAAACGAGAAGAGGAAGCTGAGAAGATGAAGGGTTTTCAGGCCAGATCTACACACCTCATGAGACCAACGGGAGGAGTTACTAAGAAGCAGAGTCACAACTTCAGTAATGTGAATACGCGGTTTAGCCAACCATCCAGAAATCACTTTGGTGGACCATCGAGGAGTTATTTTACTGGACCCCAAAGAAGTCATTTCAGCAGACCACCGAGGAGTCAATTCAAAGGACCTCAAAGGAGTCACTTCAGTGGAGGTCAGAGTTCATATAGGGGATCCACAGCTCCTGTTGCAAGCACCGCTAACAATCAGATGTGTGCCAAGTGTGGAAGAATACACCAAGGACCATGTGTGACGTGTTTCAACTGTGGAAAGCCAGGACACATTTCCAGATTTTGTGAGGAGGAGCCTCGAGGGGCCAAGGATGCTAGAACTGCAGTGCCAGGGAAAGTGTTTGCACTATCACATCAGGAGGCAAGTGCTTCACCAAATCTGATTAAAGGTATCCTCAAACTCCAAGGTCTTGAAGTAGAAGCCTTATTTGATTCTGGTGCCACACACTCTTTTATATCATACGACTGTGTGCCTCGATTGAATTTAAGAGTGAGTGAATTGCCTTATTATATGATTATTTCTACACCGGCGGGAGCTTCAGTAAAAACTTCTAGGGCTTGCTTAAATTGTACGATTGAGATTGATAATAGGATCTCAAATATAGACCTCGTTTGTTTACCCACGAAGGGTATCGATGTAATAATAGGAATGGATTGGTTGTCAGCTAATGACATCATCCTTGACTGCAAGAGGAAGACTATCTCTCTTGCGGATGACTCTTGGAGTCATAGTAGACCACAATTGTTGTCTATAGTACAAGATGAAAAGCCTGTTCATCATGGTTGTCTTGCGTACATGGTGTTTTTCTCCATTCAAGCAGAAGTGGAGGAAGGGATAGAGAACATTGAAGTGGTGAAAGAATTTCCGGAAGTATTTCCGAAAGAAATGACAGGTTTACCCCCAGAGAGAGAAGTAGAATTTTCTATTGATCTCGTACCTGGAACGGAACCTATCTCTAAAGCTCCTTACCGAATGTCTCCATCGGAACTAGCAGAATTGAAGAAGCAGATCGAAGAATTGTTAGAAAAGGGTTTTATCAGACCCAGTGTATCTCCTTGGGGATCGCCCGTACTCTTTGTGAAGAAGAAAGATGGGAGCCTGAGACTATGCATTGACTATCGCCAGTTGAATAAAGTGACTATAAAGAATAAATATCCTTTACCCAGGATCGACGATCTACTTGATCAGTTGAAGGGAGCATCCATATTCTCCAAGATCGACCTCAGATCAGGTTATCACCAACTTAGAGTCAAAGCTGAAGATGTCTCAAAAACTACATTCAGAACTAGATATGGCCATTATGAATTTCTTGTTATGCCATTTGGGCTAACAAATGCTCCAGCAGTATTCATGGATTACATGAATAGAATTTTCCGACCATATCTAGATAAATTTGTAGTGGTTTTCATTGACGACATCCTTATCTACTCTAAGGATGAAGAAGAGCATAAAGAGCACCTTAGAATCGTGCTACAAGTGTTGAAGGAGCACAAGCTCTATGCGAAACTATCTAAGTGCGAATTTTGGTTGAAGGAAGTAAAATTCCTAGGCCATGTCGTATCGGCTGAAGGTGTTGCAGTGGACCATACTAAAGTTGAAGCAGTTCTCCAATGGGAACGACCAAAGTCCGTGACTGAGATCAGGAGTTTTCTAGGTCTAGCTGGCTATTATAGGAGATTTATCAAGGGCTTTTCGCAAATAGCTATGCCTTTGACAAAGTTAACTAGGAAGGGTCAACCATATGTATGGGACGAAAAGTGTGAAGCAGCTTTCCAAAATTTGAAGACTAAGTTGACTACGGCACCAGTACTTATAATTCCAGATCCTGCTCAGACCTTTACTTTGTACACAGATGCTTCCAAGAAAGGTCTTGGGTGTGTATTAATGCAAAATGGTAGGGTAGTAGCTTATGCTTCTCGACAGTTAAGGCCACATGAAGGGAATTATCCTACTCACGACTTAGAACTGGCAGCAGTAGTGTTTGCTCTGAAGATTTGGAGGCATCACCTCTACGGTTCAAAGTTCGAGGTTTATAGTGACCACAAAAGTCTGAAGTACCTGTTCGACCAAAAGGAGCTCAACATGCGACAGAGGAGATGGATGGAGTTTATCAAGGACTACGACTTCGAATTGAAGTATCATCCAGGAAAGGCGAACGTTGTAGCAGATGCCTTAAGTAGAAAGACAATCCATGTAGCCCAGATGATGATCAGAGAACATAAATTGCTCGAGGAGATACCAAGTACATCTATTGATGTAATGTCAGGTTTGGTCGCTACCATGGAAGCATTAACTATTGAAAGCACAATTTGGAAAGAGATTAAATTCGCTCAGCTCGAAGATGAGTATCTATTAAACGTGAGGGAAGATATTGAAGAAGGAAAAGAATCGAAATTTGGGATCGATAGAGATGGGATATTAAGGTATAAAGGAAAAGTGTGCATACCTAATGATGGAGAAATAAAAAGGCTCATACTAGAGGAGGCTCATCGGAGTAAATACACTATCCATCCCGGAGCAACCAAGATGTATCATGATCTCAAGCGGAATTGGTGGTGGCGAGGCATGAAGAAAGATGTGACTGACTTTGTCACTTGTTGTTTGACTTGTCAGAAAGTCAAGATCGAACATCGGAAACCTCCTGGATTATTAAAGAATTTGGATATCCCAGAGTGGAAATGGGACAGCATCTCTATGGATTTCATCATGGGGCTTCCTCTAACGACATCCGGACATAATGCCATTTGGGTAATTGTCGATAGGTTAACTAAGTCAGCTCATTTTCTAGCAATTGCAGCAGAATACTCATTGGAGAGACTAGCAAAGATCTACATGAAGGAGATTGTCAGATTGCATGGGATACCGAATAGCATCGTATCTGATCGTGATCCACGATTCACTTCACGATTTTGGAAAGCATTGCAGAATGCTATGGGAACTCGGATGAGTTATAGTACCGCTTATCATCCTCAAACTGACGGGCAGACTGAGAGGACTATTCAAACTCTGGAAGACATGTTGCGGGCTTGTGCAATCGAACTAAAAGGAAGTTGGGACGATCATCTTCATCTTGCGGAGTTTGCATATAACAATAGTTATCACTCCAGCATTGAGATGGCACCTTATGAGGCTTTGTATGGAAGAAAATGTAGATCTCCTATTTGCTGGACGGAATTGAATGAGAGAATTTTAATAGGTCCAGAACTTGTGGACGAGACGACTCAAAAGATTAAGGTGATTCAACAGAAACTTCTCACTGCTCAGAGTCGACAGAAGAGTTATGCTGACAAGAGAAGACGACCGTTGGAGTTCATGGTGGGCGAACATGTATTCTTAAGAGTCACACCAATGACTGGCATTGGTAGAGCAATACGAGCAAAGAAGCTTTCACCTCGTTTTATGGGTCCTTATGAGATTTTGGAGAAAGTTGGACCGGTAGCTTACAGAATTGCATTACCTCCACAGCTTGCAAACCTTCACGATGTCTTTCATGTATCGCAACTGAAGAAATACCAACCGGATCCTTCCCACATTATAGAAGTAGAAGAGGTAGAACTCAAAGATAACATGACGTATAAAGCCGAGCCGAAGCGGATTGTTGATGCAAGGGACAAGAAATTAAGAAACAAGACCATTAGACTTGTAAAGGTCGAGTGGAAAGGAATGGTTCCCGGAGATGCTACTTGGGAAACGGAGGAGAGCATGCGACAAGCTTATCCACATTTATTTAAATAGGTTAGAATTCTTATTATAGCGAAATTTTGAGGACAAAATTTTCTTTTAGGAGGGGAGAAATGTAACATCCTGAATTTTGAATCTAATATCTTGAACATAAACCTATTTTGGAAAGACTAGTAGGCTCTATTTTCAGAAAGTGATAAATTTTAAATCAGTATTTCGCGGGACCCACGGCCAAAAATAATTCTGCAAACTTTCTCGTGAAGTTTGAAAAAAATGGCCGCGGGACCCACTCAATAATAATTTATTATTTAAATAATATTATATTATAATAATAAAATAATATATATTATATTATATTATTAAAATATTATTAAATTTTTTTTAAAAAGAATCACGAGGGCGGCTGAAGTTCACGGGAGGTTTTCTTTTTAGTTTTTAGGAAAATTACGTAAAACGACCCAGAGACTAAAATTACACTTAAGGACCCATTTTCCAACTATAAATAGACCTTCCATTTCATTTCATTCTTCACAACTTCTAAGAGCCATAGAGAGAGGTAGAGAGAGAGAGAGAGAGAGAGTAGAGATATTTGCTTGAGTTATAATAGCTGGTTGGTGATTCGGGTATTAGCAAGTAACAGGTAACTCTGAATATTCTTCCTTATACTTGTGAATTATGTATGATTATAAATTTGTTTGTTTACTATTTTGGCAAGAATATTTAGAAAATATTTATGGTTTTAAGATCTGGTGTGGGAATTTTGACTTGCAAATCTGTAGAGGTACTATTTATACGTACGTTACTATTCACATATACCGTATTTACTATTCATTTTACTATTCACGTATACCGTATTTACTATTCATTTTACTATTCACGTATACCGTATTTACTATTCATTTTTACTATTCACGTATACCGTATTTACTATTCATGTTACTATTCACGTATACCGTATTTACTATTCATGTTACTATTCACGTATACCGTATTTACTATTCATGTTACTATTCACGTATACCGTATTAACTACTCATTTTACTATTCATGTATATACCGTATTTTACTATTCACAGATACGCATAGTATTTTACTATTCACAGATACGCATATCAACGTATATAATGGTATAATAATGCAATACTTTTGAGTAAATACATCATGGCGGTTGTATTGTGATGGGTGGAGTAAGGAGGGAATTGAATGATAAGAATTGTTTATGCCACCACTCGGTGCACAGTGGATGGTACTTTTCAGGGCCCCATCTTCCATGTTTTCCTCTGGCCGGGATTTCATTGGAGATGTGGGACATGTGACACCTCCTTAGTTGTTATTTTTAAGGAGGGGAGCCATAGTCCAGATTTAAGCTCTATACCTTTGGCCGGGTGTATCTTAAGTTTTGGTGAGCTTGAAACCATCCAGTCAAATGAATGAGTTTCTATTGGACTATATGTTAGCCTATGGTTCCAGTCAGCGGTATACGGTTGGAAGGGGATATAAGGGTGGCTGCATACTGCATAGTGCATTCTGAATTATTCAATAAAGAATGATGAGTATTTTATAAAGATATTTGATGTGAACTACTGTATATCTAAAAAAAATATCTGTGTATATTAAATCCATTTTTTTTTTTTACTATCTACTATATATGTCATATGTAATTTGCTTGGGTAAGGTAGAAATATTCAGTAGTTACTGAGACGTGAAATCTCATCCCATATTAACATTTTTCAGGTGATTATTCTAGTAGAGAGCAAGGGAAGGCACCTATGGAGTGAGCTCTGGAAGCTCTTTTGATCTCCAATAGATTATGTTATGTTATTATATTTGCCATGAACCTAAGACTTCCGTTTTGTATTAAACTCTGAAATATTTTCTGGAATTTATTCTGATTATGTATTACGGGTTTTATTCGAAATGGTAACATTGTAAAAGGATTTGGATATTGTTGAACTCTTTTGAAGGTATTTTCAATATTTTGACCGAGTTTTTGGGTATTAAAATTGTGGCGTTACATATATGAGTTTTTCAAAAATGGAATTTACACAAATTAAATGGGTTATAAAATATGACCAATAGTGATCAGACCAAGTCAACAAAAATGTTGACATTTAAGCTTTACGGGTTAAATACCAGAGACAGTTGTAAGACCGTATAGTACATGTTTAAAGTGAGGGAAAGGTAAAGATAATAAACACTAATGACAAATCTGGGGCTAAGATTAAGGAAAATCCCTTTAACGCCCAAGAGACCCCAAAAAAAAAAGAGTCAAAAAATTTTGAGAGAAAATTCTGATATTAAAAAGTCTCATTCATTAATAACTCATTCAGTAGAGTATTGATATATCTCTATCTGTGGGTTTTAACAACTCCTTGAAACCTTTTTTATATTATAATTTTTTCCAGCACTTTTTAATTAAATACTTTTTTGATTCCTTGAAGAGATTGTTTAGGTCCCGGCCAACAACTCGCTATCCATTATCCTCAATGACCCAATATAATAGTGCTCCAAATTTTACGTATTTTGATTGCTGAGAGCTTCTAGAAGTAATTAAAGGGCAGCTAGCGTCTAACGATCGGTCAAAAGAGACAACACCAAATTGAAGGAACTAATTTTTGGATAATGTTGACATTATAACTCCTTATTCACGCACCAACAGGATTAGAATACACTTACCCTATCCTAAATATAAGATAAAATTAATTTTTTAGAGAGATCAATTAAGATAATTAAATTCTTTTATATTTTTATTTTTTTTTCAACCCAATTAGTTTGATAAATAAAATAGTATATAATCTAATGATACACAATTTATGATATGATTAGGTAACTTAATTCCTTAATTTCTCATTAAAAAAAGTGAACTTTATCTCATATTTAAAAGATAAAAGAGTAAATGGTTGTTTGGAGCATAATAAAGTTACGATAAACATGAAGAAAGAAAGATTATGGGTGCCTAAAAGTTAAGCGCACCATATTAAATTGAAGACAACTAAATAACAAAGTGATGAAGCATGGTCCAGTCCAAGTCCAAGAGCTAAAAGGCGGCTACCCAGATTTTAAAATCACGTCCCTTCCAATTCATGCACGCACACGCATCTATTAGGATTTTTACTGCCCTAATTTATATAACACATTAATTAATTCCTTCTCTTTCAATACAATTCAAAGCGCACTAGCTATCCATTAATTAATTTACACAAAATGGAAATAATCGCACGTTGCATGCTCCTGTGCTTTTTATTCACAAGTTACTTCTTTTAAAAAATCTGCGATCGATTTTTATTCATTTATTTTCAGAGCTTGCCTGGTGGCTGGAAAAGCCAGGACAAAGTAACAAAGTAGAGATATATAATTTTTTTTTTTTGGTACAGGGCGAGGGAAGGGGGGATTCGAATACGGGACCTGAGGGGAGATATAAGGCATCTCAAATCTGGTGATGCGACACACTTAACACCAGTTTTGGTTATCGGCCTAAAATGTCCAGAATTGGGCTTTCTGGCCCAATGCCAACTCGCCCGCTCCAGCGAATTTAGTCTGCGTTCTTCTTTTAAACAAAACAAAAATTGTGCTTTTCATATAAAAAAAAATTGTGCCGCGTGGCGTGATTTTGGAACGGGAGGGGAGGGAAAAAAAAAAAAGAAGAAGACGAACAAGGAAGAGGTAACGATGGATTCAATTAAAATAAATTCAAAAGTTTCACTCATTACAGTGAGGAATTTGGCAAAGAGTTCTCTCATTTTAAAAAACAAGGCAAAAGTCACTCGGGGAAAAATGACGAGGTGTTCTCATTTCATGAAAATTTTTGCAATAGAGGCCAACCATCACAGGGAGGTATTTGCATGTTCTATAAATTAAGGGCTAGCTAGATGCAAGACAGATTTATATTAAACGTTTTTTTAATCACATAACACGTACTAGTCCTATTAATGAGAGTTTCTCGTGGTCCATGATTTATCTGTACGTCTTCTGTTGGTGCATCATTTCCATCGCCGAATTATTCAAACTAAAAGGTTCAGATCTCGAGACGACGGATATATATAGTCTAGCTATAACCAAAAGAAAAAACAACAAAAATTACAAGCAACTAACTGGATCAACAGATAGAACATACAAACGAAATAACAAGTCAAATCTCGAAGTCGGAATAGTAAAGAAGCCGGAAAGGAAACAAAAACAAAAGAGAAGGGAAAGGAGAAATAGAAAGAGAGGCAGGATCAAGAAGGAGATCAATCTGATGTAGCCAATTGGTGTTGAACAGCCTTGGAAAGGAAGCTACCTTGTTCAAGAACGACAACGAGCGGAGAGCCACCGATGCCACGAGCAAGGGCATTCATAATCTCCATCATGAAGGACTTGAACTCGTTGCCATCCAGCAATCCATTTCGATCTTGATCAAACCTCTCCAATACAGATTCGCACAACCCATCGATCTCGTCCTTTTCTCGCGGATAGTAACCTAATGGCAATAACTTGCAGAAAATCCCGCGAATATCGTCCCGCGAAAGCACTCCATCGCCATCTTCGTCAACCACCGCAAGCCATCCCCTCACGAATTCATCAAACGCGTTCTTGTCATCTACAAACTTCGTGATCGTAGAGCTATTCACAACCGCAATGTTCATGGTTGTGATTTTGAATTCAGATCTTGTGGTTTCAATGCTTCGAAATGCTTTGTCTATAGAGAATCAGGTATTGCATGTGTCTTCGCTCTCCTCCTTGTATATATATACATGGTTGTCAAACTCGCCAGTTGATACGAGTTTAGCGTTTTTACATTTCTAGCTTACTAAATCGAGTTGAGTCATTGGTAAACTCGTGACCATTATAAACTCGGTTAAACTCACGAGTTTATACATCGATTTTACCGTTCTTACGTTTTTAACTTATAAAATCGTGTTAACTCACACTTAAACCCGTATTAACTTTTTCGATTTAATCATGTTCAGTGACTCTTATATATAAGTTTTATAGAAACTTCTTTATTAAATATGGTAAATTTTGAGCATTGATGGATTTAATTTTAATTATTTAGATTTAAAATATATTTAAATCAAATTGTTATCATTTTTTATATTTTAATTATTTATTATACACTATTAATACCTATTTAATAGTGAAAGTAAACTCTTGCAAATTTACGTTTTAAGTTAACGATACGAGTTAATGTCATTGTCACGAGTTTACTTAAACTCGCGAGTTCAAAACTAACGCCCTTAAACGCTGGCCTTTCCAACGCTTGATAATGGATGGGGCATTGGACTTAAAAATATTTATTTACGTCAATTATAAAACAACATTTCTTTAACATATTTATTTAAACAATGAATTAAAAATTATTTTTAAAAACTCCTGTCATTATTTTAAATAAGTATTGACTTTTACCAAAATAATGAATATAAGAAAAGATAATCGCTTTGGAAAAAAACACAGAGAAGAAAAGAATATCAAGATCGCATCGCCCGCCGAGTAACGAACCTCACCTTTTTTCCTTGGCCACTCCCAAAACTTATTGCTTTACACAAGAATCGAATTTCTTAGCAACTACTCCATGTAGCTTTATTCTGACCCGGATTGCCAAAGAAGTAGAGACCTCAGTATCCCTCAGTATCTCTCTATCTTGGCTGTTCAGTTTTTGATCTAACCGTGTAGAAAGAGACACGTCATACATTTCAAAAATTTCATATTTACTGCATGCGGTAATTTTTATCGCAGTCGATATTTTAAAAAGTATAATGTGTCCCTTTCTACACGGTTGGATCAAATATTAGACGGTCGAGATTGAGGAATACTGAGAATATTTGCTCCCTTATTTTCACGTAGTTTTTGTTCTTTTTTATTTTTGGTAACCCGTGTTCTTAATGATTTGGCTGGCAAATCTTTATAATCTTTGAATTTTAATTTGGCATTTTTAATCCAAAAAATGAAAATATTATTTTTTTGCTTTGCCTGTGACTACGAGAGTTTTCCTCTGGTCTCAATTTAATTCAACGCATACACCAAATTGAGTACTAGCTAGCTAACACCTAACAGTTTCGGAGAAATATGTAGTGTTTACTAGGGAGGACAAAAGCGTTATTTTAACAAACAAGCGCGCAATTTTACGAGTAGGTTAATGCATATTAGCAGCAGCATCAAATATTCAATTATTCACATTTGAGAATATATTAATTTCTTTTGCATAGCACTTGGATTTTGGTAAGCTTAACAAATTTCCCAGCAAAAGCATCCTCACTTGCCTAACATGATACAAGCTAAGGTGCTAAAAAACTATGCAACAAAATGTCTGATGAATCAAATACGAAATTCTTAACGAGGAATATAACACAACTTATTTCTCGACAGATTCTATGGAAACACACCAATAGAGAGATGCGTCTTGAAATAATTAAGAAACCGATAATAATATATATGCACACAAACATATATGCACATAGTTACCCGGGAACAGAAGTAAGGAAATAATTGAAGTGTTGATGATGGGGTCAGAAGGCAGTGCAGAGAAGAGCTAGAAAAAATGCAAGAGCAGCAAGAGCCAGGAATAATAAGATCGTGGAGCAAGCCTTCCACGTCAAAGACATTGGCATTGAGGAACTAATTACCTGCCCCTCACTTCTGCTTGCTGCATCTGCAGGCTGCCATCACCAACACACCCAAATAAATTTTATAAAACTGAATGAATATATGTCAAGGATCATAGTTTTCATGGTGGCAAATTAAAATCTTACCACAAGAGCTTTCAGCAACTCTGTGTTATCTTTGGGGTATGAGGTTTTCGTCTCATCTGCAATAGAGTAAAAATTATGGGACATGGTGCAGGTGACCTGATCATAACCAAAAGTGAAAGCGATATGATTGAGTTTTTTCTGCATATATGAAAGGGAGGCCATAAGAAAGGGCACTTATTTTGCACCTTGGTCATAACAATCAGGGCTTACGTTGCATTCCTCAGATTCTGCTCCAGGAACATCTTTTGACCTGAGCAGAGGCAAAGCCAATACGAGAGAGACTATCGGTTAAAATCTATCAACAGAATATATAGATGTACAATGACCACCGACAAAAGCAGATTCAAATACCCGATGGGTATTGAAAGATTGTGAGATTACCCAGTTTCTCTATCAAACATTCTAACATCTACACCTACCATAAACTAATGATGTGTCGACGGTTGACTCCCCCCGCTTACCACTCTATTGTTTCCAAGACATCGTGAAATATCTGAATACAAGATACTAATAGGAAGTATTCCTTTTCTAAATATAAGAAAAAGTTTTTAGTGCAAATTACACAACAAACGTTGTCATATATTTAGGACCGGAGGTGGTGGTACTAAGTACAGGCAAATGGTGGCTGAATTAGAACTGGTTCGGTTAGCTTCCAGTAGGTAGAAAAGCGGCCATGAATAGCCTCTTACCAGTTTGGCGATGGTACTGCAGAGATACTAGAAATCAATGATTTTGTTCTCAGCTGCATATCTTTAAGCATTTTCCACCGATATTCCACATCTTCATCTGTTCTGAAAATCAACTGTAGACATGCGTTACTGACTCAAGCAAATCTTTCTTCTCTAGTTCTATTGTAAATCCACCAAATCATCAGGGATCAGTTATTCCCATAAAAAAAAAAACTAATTCTACAATCTCAGTGGCGCAGTTATTATCAAATCAAAATATTGACAACAATCTATATTACACTATAGGAATAAGCTGCTCACAAAATTAGAGCAGAATCTCAGTGAACTTGTCAAGAAAGAGGATGGAAGAATTGAGAGAGAGGGGATATACAAGATGGGTTTAGCCGGCAGGTTGCGTAACAAGGATTCGAGGCGATCAAGTTTGGCTCCAAGGTCTAGTAACTTGGATCGGGCAGAGTGTACGGAAGCGGAATGGATGAGACGTTTGTGCTCGATTCTGCTTTCCAAGTCCTCCAACAAGAGGGAGGCCTCCTGGGCTTCTCGAATCCACGCATCTATCATCAAAGGAATCTTGGGCATGTCGAATAATGATTTTAATATAAGGAAAGCAACAACAGCACAAACAGCGTACAGTGTCGGTATCTAACTAATTATCCATACTGTGGAAGAAGCAAAGGAGCGGGTGGTCCTGAATGGTGTTGAGGAGCGGAGCCTCTTGAAATTAAACGAAGCCATGTTATGAGGCAGGAAATGAGAGCGATAATTGAGGGGGCACGATTGAGCCGACGATAAGAGTGGTAGCAGACAGGGGATAAGGTTTTGATTTTGACAGTCACCTGCTTGCTCTCTCTAATATGGTTCGCCACTCATAATTATATTTTCCTCGAATCATAGTCATGCGCCTTTAATTCTCGCAAATATTCTACGTTACTTGAATTCATAGTCTTAGTAATCAATGCTGAGTTCAGCTGTGGGAAGTAGAACAAGAAAGCACGTTCATGCACAGTGACTCTTGCTCTTCTTTTGAGTAAAATTATTGTCACGTGTGGGAATAGCTAGGTTGGATTTGCATGCACAGTGAGTCTCTAGCAGTTAGACCATGCGCATGGAAATTAAAGGAGAAGGGGTGATCCTCTGTTTTTTATTTTTGGTGGTTGTTGCCCCAGACATGAAAGGCTTGTGCCTAAAACAGTGCGTCGTTTTGAATGTGCTGGTCGGAACGATAAAAAAAAGAAAAAAAGAACATGAGGCATGTGGCAAACTGGTGAACCTAGAGAGCTTTGAATGTGTGTGCCGGAGGGCCCAGCCGGGATATAGAATTGGACACTGGAGTTGAGGAATGAATCTACATGAGAGCTATAAGTTAATTAGAGGCATGTTATTCAGGTAAAGGTTAACGAAGTGGGGCAGGAAAGGAGTGAAAGTGAGAAAAAGAGAGAGGCATGTTTGACAAGTGGGGAGTGAGGCGTGATGAGCGGGATGGTAAACTCATCGTCGTCGTGTGTTGGCTCACAGACAGGTCATCATCATTTCCCTTTTATTCGCCACTCATCATGCTTTTCCACCGCTTGCGAGTATCTCTCATTCTCCAGGTTTAATTTATACCATTCTTTTTTTTATGAAGATACAAAATTAAGAAAATAAACAAGCTAGAAAGCTTAAACAAACCATTATTTACACTAATCCCCTTTCTCCATTTAATTTCTCTATCATTAGATCTATTTTTTAATGCTAGATATTTCTTTACCTATATTAAAAATATGTGTAATATTAAATATTAAATAATAATAACATTTTTACATAACAAATCTTAACTATTAAAAACTAATCGAACCATGATAAAATTAAGTGGAGAGGGGAGTTCATGGAGACATCCTTTTTTTTTTTTTTGGTCCATCCAGTATCTAAATCACTTACTACTTGTACCAACCTCTATTGATAGGGATATCTCTTTTTAATTGACGCTATAAACCTCGTCCTATACTATAATTAGAATGAGTACCATTCTGGTCCTATTTATAAGTTTTTTTTGACCAAATAAATGAGATTGTGATAATTTTGTCTATATTATTGTACCAATGAAAATAAAGAGAGAAGAAAAAATTAAAAGGTATTTAATCATAAATGAGGGTAAAGTTAAAAATTCACCTCAAAATCATTGAACTATCTATATCTTCTTGATATACTATCTATATCTTTCTGATATATGTGATTTAGTTAAAAGGATCAGTGGTACCATTTTTTTTCGCTATGCCCTTATTTATAATGAAAACTATGAATAATTGTGCGTATCCCCGGCTGATGTAACACGAGAATATAAGACCCCTAATAAATATACCAGAATAAGAATTGTCCATGATTCCCTCCAATCTGAGTTCAGAAGGGGCAGGGCGGGAGTCCAGGTGGCATACAGCTGGATGAATTGACCAGAAAGGGCATTGTTTAGCATTTATTTCCCTCACCATCATCGCATGTGCCCAGCTCATTTCCCTCCACTTGACCCCCCCGCCGCTTTCTTATCATGTTCTCTCTCTCCAATCGATCCCCTCAACCTCAAATGACCCTTTTGTCCCCACCAACCGTTACTCTTTTGTTCTTTTCCCTCCAACCATCACTTTTTGGTTTCTTTTACTTTTTACTCCCTCCACAGTCCACCCCGCAATCTGGCAAGCCCATCACTTCCTGACACGCAAGGTCACTTTTGTAGTTCCTTCCCACTCTGAGGCTCTCTTCATAATTTCATTATTACTACTATAAATATTAATAACAAGCCCGACGGAGGACAGGGACACCAGGAGCTTTGGTATCACGCAATTATATTCCGCCATTGATTTTGGTGTTGGTTGAATGTATACAACTGAGTCATGGCCGACTCCAGCGGCTCTACTACCATTGACGTTGACTTGATACCTTCAGAAGGGCAGGTAATTCATATCCGGCAATCATTTTCTACCCTCGGCCTCTCTGTTTTTTCGTCCTTTATGATTCTAGTGGGTTTTATAAGAAAACTGGAATTTATGAATTTGCTTTTTTGGAATTTCTCAGGAATTCATGGTGAAAACTAGCAAAGGTTCTATCTCTGTGTTGGTTTGCGGAGACCAAGAGAAGCCTGCTCTAATAACCTATCCAGACGTGGGTCTCAATTGTATCCATCTTCCGTACTATCTCTCCTCTTTTTCTTTTTTCTTTTTTAAACAAAATATTCTTACCTGCCTTTCATCCTCTGGTCGCATTCAAACTCACTTAATGAGACTGGTCTATTTCTTTTGCAGATATTTCTTGTTTTCAGGGTCTGTTCTTCTGCCCAGATGCATCTTCTTTGCTGCTTCACAACTTCTGCATTTATCACATTGATGCTCCAGGGCATGAGGTCGCTTTCAAGCTTCTAATCGATGTTCCTTTCAAGGCATTAGTGTGTGTGTGTGTTTTTCTTCTAGTAATTATTATAAACAACCTTGAGTATCATCTATGAAAGAAATTGGATAAATCCTTCTCCCATGTTGGTAGCTAACGAGGACTTTAGAGGAAAGTTAGATAGCGGGGCTTGGAGCTCGCATCCGGGATATATAAAGTTTTATTTTTTTGTTTGTCTGTTTGGTTTTTTTTTTTTTTTTGGGGGGGGGGGGGGGGAGCTTATGAGTTGATGAAGGTACTGCTCATTAAATAAATTTCATGAGAATTGATGCGTTATATATTGTTATGCATATAATCGCCTCCCATTTGATGGTTGATGCCATGAAACATACCATTTTGACCAAAAAAATTTTGATCCTTATTATAAATATAGTTTCAGAATAACAAATGTGTTTTCTATAATTTTGTCCCTATTAATTGCAATAAACAAAAATAATTTATTTATGTTCACAAATTATAAATAAGGGAAAAATTAGAAATTTAGCTCATAATTAATGAGTAAACCCATGGCAGCTTAGAGTATTACTCATATATCTAATTCTAACAATACGACCTGGCAGTCTATTGAATCTAGTGGCGTTCTCATTTGCTCAAGAGTTCTTGCAGTTGGGAGCTGATGTGATTCCTTCAGACGAACCATTGCTTAGTGTGGATGACCTTGCAGACCAGGTCGCAGAAGTGCTTGATTTCTTCGGGTATGTGGCCTTTGCTCTATCTGTGCCTCGATAGCCAACAATTAGGACACGTTCCTGTATTCAGTGTATTGTTTCGACATAGGACGCTGCTCTATTGTATGTAAGAGAAAACTAGGCTCTTTCTAGCAACTTCATCCCTAACATGTTTGCCTTAATTGAGGTTAAGAGATTTAGTCATCAAAATGAAGCTGCTGTGGAATCATATATCCAAATTGGTATAATGTCTGATATGCCATACCAAATGGTGGCCGACTACTTGGCAGGTGTTATTTCCTAGTAGTTTGAATAATAAAAGCAGATGGATATGCCTCCTTGAGAACTCTCATGCATTAGGTCTTTCTTTACCCTGAGTCCGCCACTTTCTTGTATCAGGCTGAGAGAGGTTTTGTGCTTGGGTGTAACAGCTGGTGCTTACGTCCTCACTCTATTTGCTGTGAGTTGGCAAATATTGGTTCTAACTCTCTGTCTTTACAATCTAACATCATAAATTCTCACGCTATTTCTCACTTTTGACAGATGAAATACAAAGAACGGTTGCTTGGCTTGATTCTTGTTTCGCCTCTTTGCAGAGCACCTTCATGGACCGAATGGCTTTATAACAAGGTTTTAGTCTTTGTCAGTTTAGCCTTCACCATACGTCACTACATAAGGAATTTGCAGCAAGCTTAAGGCAATGAAATAGTCAAGTCAATGTTTTATTTGTTCAATGATGCAGGTTTTAAAGAATTTACTATACTTCTATGGCATGTGTGGTTTGTTGAAGGAATGCCTCATGCAGCGTTACTTCAGCAAGGTGAACTTTCCTCGTCTGCCGGGGAAATTGGGTGAAGAGCGAAATCATTTCATTATGTAACATCTTTTGTATACATTTCTTTTAGGAACTTAGGTGCAGTGAGGAGGGAGCAGAACCAGACATGATATTGACTTGCCAAAGGGTATGAATGAATATCAGAATATCACAATCTGAGTTACTACTAATACATGTAGGCCTTTTGCATCAAAACAAACTTGAACTTGTTGGGAACAGGAGTTGTGTAAGTCAGCAAGCCCGACTGACAAGTGGACTTTCTTCTGATTTATGATGATTACAGCTTCTGGATGAAAGGCAAAGTTTGAATGTCATGCGTTTTCTTCTGGCAATTAATAAGTAAGATGTTACAGTTGTTTTGAGGAAAGCGTTTTTCTTTTTAGCTTTGACTCCAACCCTGCAGGGATTTCACCTGTTATTAATAAAGAAAGGATTAACTGGCAGTAGGCATGACCTCACTGAGGGCCTCAAGAACTTGCGGTGTAAGACGCTCATATTTGTTGGCGCAAGTAGTCCATTTCATGCTGAGTCTGTGCACATGAGTGCAAAAATGAACAAGAAGACCTGTGCCCTTGTTGAGGTAGGCAAAGGCAAAGTAACCCTTTCACTGTGATCTGTTCTCTTGGTGCAACACATTTTATAATTACTGAGACACAGACAGAATGAAGTGATTGTGTTGTGGTGCTTACTTTCCCAGGTTGAAGCTTGTGGGTCATTGGTGACAGAAGAGCAACCATATGCCATGATAGTTCCCATAGAGTTGTTCTTAATGGAATATGGGTACCACAGAGAATCAATATTTGCTTCATCCTCCTCGTCGGCCAGTGGATCTAGTCCGGCCAGCCGAATAGCACCAGAACTCCTCTCCCCTGAGAATCTAGGGATCAAGCTCAAGCCTATCAGAACCAGAGTGAATATTGAAATCTAACATTTGCACATATTGTAGAAGATAACTAGTTTAGCTTATTCTTTGGTTGGTCCTAACACCTGCATGTATTTTATATATGGGTCGTTAGAGGTAGTAACCTCACCCTCTGGAAAGTCACTTTTTCTTATTGTCACCTTTCATTTTTATGCCAGTTGAAGAAGGGCCTGGCTGCAATTATTTGCTCCCGAATAAAATTTTAATTCTTATTTTCTTTGAAAATTTTATTCAATGTCATCAACATTGGGCTGCTTTGTACGATGACGATCATCGTAGCTACTGGAGGAACCTAAAGATTTGTTATATAAGGGCTTGGGTTCATGATTCAAACAATGAAGTTATGACTCGTATAGGACACCCGCCTAATATGAGTTTTGTGATTATCCAAAAAGAGCTTACTTTTTCATTCTAAGAAATGACACTAATAGCAGGTTTAGAAATTCGTTTTTGCTTGCTGTTTCAGAGAAACCAAAGCAAAGAAGACGAAAAACGCTGAACCAGCGGAGTTTTATTTTTAAAACATTGTCCTCTCTTTGTTAAAATGGACAACAACGGCTGTGATTCATCTAGCAAATATTCAATAATACGGTGCTCATGGGCAATAAAATTTATCAATGAGACCAACGGTTGAGATTCAACTCATGGAAATGGTGTGTTTCATCCATGTACAGGGGTGCTTCGTGCTTAGAGAAAATAACACAGTACAGATAATGGCGGTCATTACTCCCACTAAATAATCGAATTAAATGTTCAAAATCATTTCAAGTTAAAAAAAAAAAGAAAAAAAGAACAATACTCTGGAAGAAACAGTATAATTTGGGAAAGGGGTTGGTTCGTTGGTCTTTGAAATCATAAAGTAGGTGCGTAAACATTTGAAGGATGGAGAACAATGAGAACTCCTTGCGTCTAAATTTCACCCCATCACATCGAAGATATTACTAACAAGTGTGCCTCTGGCAGTGAAAATAAATTGCAGGAGAGAAACGACAAAGCAGAGACATTGACACAGCAACAAATATGATGAAGTTGCAACATCGTAATCACCTACGACAGATTATAAGCAAGCAGGAAGTTCAAACTTAAAACCCTCATGCTCCTTCCCTTTTCCTCCACACACTCGTACGAGTGAGTACAAACCTTCAAGTATATCATCTTCCTCATCATACTGGTACATATCTCTTCAGAGCTTGCTTCCCAGCAACTGCCGTTGCCGCTGCAATTGCCCCGATCGCACCCGCAATAGCAGCCGATCGTGGACCCGCCGCCGCCCTGTAAAGCGCTCCCGTACCAAGTCCCGCCACGACACTGTTCAACAAATCGTCCTTGCCCCTCAAATGGATAACGCCACTATCAAGACCAGCAAAGATCAAGCCCAGGACGCCGAGCGAATTCCCGAATCTGCGGCCGGTTTGACCTCCCGAATTCAGAACACGGTTGACCCGTAGCTTAAGGGAGTCACCGGGTTCGGCAGCCTTGAGGCCTTGGACGGTGCCCTTGGCGGCGCCGAACATGGCACCCGACAGGTAGCCGCAGCCGGTGTAGTACTGGAGATTTTCGCCCCAGGGGCGATGGGTTCTGGCGGCCTCTTCGGGAAAGAGATGCTCTGGGGCGGTGGGGAGGTTGTAGAGTTTCTGAATGGGAACGTTAAGGTCTTGATACGGATGATAAACCCGCGTCTGTCGTTCTTTTGGTTTGCTTGAATCCATGTCGGAGCATAAAAGCTCAAACTTTTCAGCGAAGAACTCAACAAAACAGCAGTGAAATTTAAAGGGTGTTAATGGCTCTGGGTCCGAGGATTCATGGTTTAATTGACCGGAGAACACATAAGTTTCACCTATGAAGCTGCTCACGCAGGCATCGTGTTCGTAGGGTTTAACGCCTCCAAGGGTTTAGCATCTGGGGATTCTATTCCGTATTCCCTTCCTGTCTTTTTAAGTTAATTAATTTTTTATAAAAGCTAGTTAATTAATTAAAAACACTATGCAAAGAAAGGTCCAAAGATGAAACGTGGGTTCGAGATTTTTTTTTTTAATATTCTTTTCGACGTGGCGTTACCGGCGTTCCTGGTCTCTTCTTTCTAATGAAAATGGAGATCAATTTAGCCAAAATAGCTTGGCCTGGACTAAAAAGTCAATGGATTTTACTAGTTGCTGTTGAATGAATTTAGTAACCTCACTTCCTAATTTGTTGATTCAATTAGAGGGCATTAGGTGAATAAAAAATCATAAAACTGTGATCCATTGGAAGTGACGAGTAGATCTGGAGTTTTATAAACTTGGCGCGCCCACAGATTCAGATTCCTCACACGTGTGCAGACTTTTCTGCTATGCATTTTGGTCGTTTATAGGTGCGTTTTTTCCAATAAAAGGAGGGTTTGTCTACACAAAGCTATGAACAGAAGATGGGGCTGAAGTTTGCATGAGATTTGGGCTTGCATGACGTATTTAGAAGCTGGAATGTAATTAATCTGCAACGTACGAAAGGGCGTCAACGTCCGTCCAGATGAGCATTGTGAGTCCCCATGCACAGGTGGAAAAGTGAGATGAGATGAAGCCACGGGTGGGTAAAATTATAATTGGAAATAAGAAAAGGAGAGGAGAACTTAACAAGTGAAGCTACATAAAACAAAATGGGTGAGCATTGAGGCCACATGAGACCATACATACAACAAAATGGGTGAGCATTGAGGCCACATGAGACCACTCACCACACATATCTTTTCACTGCTCATTGCAAGCTGCTTCACTCTTCATCAAACCTCACCTACAATTACAACAAAATGGGTGAGCATTGAGGCCACATGAGACCACTCACCACACATATCTTTTCACTGCTCATTGCAAGCTGCTTCACTCTTCATCAAACCTCACCTACAAACAACTGTCATCTCTTGTTGCCTTTGGTTTTCGGCCCAGCTCGAATGGCTCGCTGGCCCCACTCTTATTCATTCTCCAAATATGCGCCCGATGGGTCCAACTCTGATCTAAAAGCACACACATCTTGCATTGGTCGTCGTAACTAGATTATTATGTGTTTTTTTAGAATATATATAGTAATTAAAGCATTTAAAAATAGCTTTATTTATGATAAATAAAATAAGTGTGTGAGATACATTTTGTCTTGATTTAGATAAATGAACATTTTTTTAGATCCCTAACATATAAGTCCCAATAGGATCTAAACGTGATCCCTAACATAGAAGCCCTCTAATTCAACAGGATGGATGGGTTTATGATTAATTAGGGTGTACGATATATAACACTGTATTCCTCCGCACCATGTGAAGATTCCGATGCTCGTGTAATTGGTCCCATGCTCTGAGGGCCCGTTTGGTACAAAGATTTCAAGGGAAAGGAAAGGAAAATTAGAATTTTCCCTCGTTTGGTACGCGTTTTGGACCAATCTTCCCGGAAAATCATCTTCCCGGGCCCACCCCGGGCCCACCAATCTTCCCACATATGTGGGAAGATCAAATCCCTCCAAATTTGGAAGGATTTCACCTTTCCCTCCAATCTTCCCACACTTTTGACAATTTTACCCCTGGACCCACCTTCTTTTTATTTTAAATTATTACTTTTGAGGGTAAAATAGACATTTTTTAATTCTTTACCAACTACCACCCTTTCATTTTCTTCCTACCAAACAACTCATCTTCCCTCAAACCATCTTCCCTCATTTTTCAAAATCTTCCCTTCCCTTCCTTTCCTTCTTCTAAATTCCTTTCCCTCCTTAAATCTTCCCCGTACCAAACGGGCCCTGAATGTTTTCACGTGTCCTGCCATCTGGATGCCGTTAATTACCCCCGCAGCTTCTACATAGGATTCTAAATTTCTAATGGTCCAGTAACATGCAACCCCCCCCCCCCCCCCCCCAATATATATATATATATATATATATATATATAAGACATGCATGATCGTGGTTGATGAAAGGACGAGATGAGGATATATAAGCCAGGAGGGTCGTGAGCTCACTTTCTTGTACAAGCTAAGGATGTGGCGGGCTATCTCTCCTCTTCTTTTTTTTTGGTCGAAAGGAAATATATATTAATACTAACAATAACAATAACAGTTACAACAGAACATAACGATTACAATTACACCAAGAAAACAAACTAGAACAAAAAGACTGAAAAATACAACAAACCCAAAACAAATGTAAGGAAAGCAAATCACCCCAAAATATAAGAGAATAAAAGCAACCTCAAGAACTCCAACAGCTTTCTGAACATCCAGGGTTAGAAGTGACGTAAAAGGAGGTGCTGGTTGTAAAACCCACCCGATCGGGCACACCTCCTTATAAGAATAAGCTGCACATAGATCAGCTACATAAATTCCCTGACTTAGGGAACAGAACAAAGAAAACCCAACCTCAGACAAAGAAAGACAACTGGAATCTTGAAAAATACTTTTGCTCCATTGAAGCAATTCTGGTGATATCAACCACTTCCCAAACAAATTTTGGCTAATACTAGTAATTTGGATCTGCCACCATCTAACAATCCTACCAATAATCCTCACATATGTAAGGCACAAAGCAGAATCGACCACCGGAAAAACCCTTCCCCCAAAATTACAAATCCAGATCACCACAAAAACACCACCATAAAACCTCCAATCCCTAACCATCTCAGAACACACACACCAACATAGAACAAAACAGCCAAGAACAAGAACATAGTCTAAAAACATGAAACAGGGAACAAAATCTAAAAGCACGAAGAAGGAAGCATAATCGAAAAACAAGAGAAAGGCAACAGGAAAAGCAACCCCTCCGCCGGCGACCACCGTCAAGCCGGAAAGCACCGCCGCGTGGAAGGCCGTCGTCGAGGAAGACTTCCAAACAAAAGCTCCCACCGCCAGAGATGGGAGAAGACCACCGCTGCAACCAGAAACCAGAGGAACGCCGGATCTGGAGAGGCGATGAGACCGGATACCAGAGGAGAGCCAACGCCGAGGAAAGACACCGGTCGCCACTTTATATCTCTGTTCCGGCCTAAAACCACGCCTGCCCTGAAATCTCGAGGTTCAAACCGTGCTTCTGCTGCGGATGTGGTAAGAGAGGAGGCTCACCGGCGGCTGAGACGCCGCCGGCGAGCCAGAAGCCAGGATTTGGGAAGGGGACGAAGAAGCGGCTAGGGTTTCAGAGCGAGAGAGAAAACGACTTCCGTGATTTTTATATCTCTCCTCTTCCAAGCAGGGACAAATTCATTGATAAACGTGAGAGGTTGGGGCTTTAATCTGTAATGTTGTTTTGCTTGGAGCATTTTGCCCATTTACAGTAGTGACCAGCAGGAGAGAGAAGTAAACGAGTCTAGCTAGCTCACAGCACAAACACATCGAATGGAGGTTCCATCAATAAGCTGAAAGCACAATCTCATCACTTCCACTCCACTTGTCTTTCCCTCTCAATGCCCCTCTAACATGTACCTAATCCTATTAAAACCTTCCATACCTTACCACCTTCTTCTGCAACAACCCAGTCTCTTGCACCACCCTCCTCCTTCTCCTCCCCACAAACATCACCAACAAGGCAAGCAAGATAACAACATAAGTAGAGTGTCCATGAATATAATCATGTTGGAAAAGTAGCATCTACCCCTAATAATGTAACTGTTGCTTTGATATTTACGATCATCACACCTGCCCTCGCAACTGCCTTCCCAAGAAAACATGTTCAGTCACTGATCCATACATAACATGTCTTAATTTCCCCAAAGCGACAAGAGAAATCTCATAACATGGACATGGTTTGAAGTCGGAAAATATGTACGAGTACGAGTGACTATATATGTTGTTGTCACATTTCGTCAAATGTGCTTATTTCCAAGTTTCGTACATTAGACATTTCAAATGAGGCCCTTTTCGTGTTCGTAGGGTCAAAATTCACCGCGGCCGTCAAACCGCCTTATGTCAACGGTGCCGGAGGCCTCCACGCGCTCAGGCCCTCCCAGCTCAGAAAGGCCTCTTCTTCGTTCTGGGTTGGGCTTCCATATATATTCCGGATGGATTCTGGATAACAAAAGATACTGTACTTTTTTCCTTTGGGCGGGGGGTGCCAGAATTGATGTTATTAGTGCTTTAATGGCAGAAGGCATGTGAATCTTGTTATGGAAAAATAATATAATAACGCCCCTCGCTAATATCGATATGAATGTTTATGTGAATAGCAGTTTGTGTGTGTAGGGTCCTGTTTGGTACTCTATTTCTTTTGATACATAGATGATAGGGGATGGGGGGATCGAACCCAGTACAAGGGGGTGGGGAGACTACTCCCAATACCACTGCACTACTAGTAGTGCCGGTTTGTTTGTAGGGTCCTGTTTGATACTCTATCATGTGATAATAAGAAGCACATTTAGATTCCCTGATGCTTGGGCCTGCAATCGCTGTTCCAACTGCAGTTCCATCAAGTTGTAATTAGTTTCTTATCAAAAAATTGTAATTAGTTAGTGCCTGTTTGGATCATCTTTTCTCAGTTTTTATTCTCGTTATAAGTAGAAGTTAGGCCAAACAGGTTTTATAAAAGCTCTTATAATTTTAAAAATCTTTTCTTTTTCCATAATGAAGAAAAAAAAGCTAAAAACCAAAAACTCCTAATAGGAGTTTTTAAAAAAAAAAAAAAAAACTCTTATTAAAATTATTCATACGATTTGGAGCTCCAACTCAGGAAACTACTTACGATATCCAATTCCGAGAAGCGACCTCTGCAATTCTTCCAGTGAGAGAATTATGGTTTCTGGAGCAAAATTTATAGCTTTCCAGTTCATGATTGCGAAATTGAAGATAGATTTTATCGTTTAATTTTGATTTGTTTTCCTTTGCCTTTCGGTATTTGTTGATTTAACTTCTACGGTTTTGTTTTTCGGATTTGGGAGCTTGACTGTCGATTAACTTAGTTTGTGATTTCTCTTCATGGGTTAAGGTTGATTCAAACCCTTTTATTTTAATTCTTTTTTTTTTAAAAAAAATAATAATTGACGGCACTTTTATTAAGTAACCTTTAAATTGAAAAATTCATATAATCATCAAACAGCTTTTAACTTTAGTTTAAAAGTAGCTTTCAGCTTAAAAAATAGAGATCTAAACATGCTCTTAGTAGTTTACTATCCTGTTACATATAGTTCATAATTTGTTATATATATAGTTTATTGCGTAACTATCTTATGCACATTCATCTCCTGTATATAACGGGTATTGATCATCAATAACATTCAATCAAATTGTCCCACGATTGTCAAGTCACAGTTACGATTGAGATGTCTGAGCAAAAAAAAAAAAAAAGTTACGATTGAGATGGAGTGTGTGCCCTTGAAAAATGGGCAAACACGAGGGGATGTAGCAGAAATATCAAACTTTTCCATTCCTAAAAATGAAGAAGTACGTGAGCCAGGTTACGGTAATTAACCCCAGCAGCATGCGTTTTAGCCCAACAAAAAAAGAAAAAAAGTGAAAAAGAGGACAAGGTCCGTCATATAAAGCTGGGCGTTGTTAATATCACGAGCCATAAAAGGGAACCACGATCAACCCATTCAATGAGCAGTGGGTTTGGTCTACTTACTTTTGCATGCTCTTTTAGGTGCGCTGTGAGAGATGAATGGCTTTTTGACCACTGGTGGCAGCAATGAATATTGGAAGACCCTTTTTCCCGAGTTGGCTCATTCTTAGGTCGCATGCAGTTATTGCATATAACAGAGAGGGGCTACGATTTGGGAGTAATATGTAATGCTACTAGACCACTTTTCCAACACACAGTCAGGTCAAGGATGGAGTCAGGATTTGGAGTTAATGGGTGCACAATTAATGTAGAGGTGAAATTTTTTTAAAAAGGAAAGTTTTAAAATGCATTTAACATTGCCTATTCTTCAGATCTGTTTATATTATTTATGGACTTGGACTAGCATAATTACCTGAAAGAAAAGAACATATTAAAGATAAACTAATCTCAGAAGGGACAAAATGGGTTGCTAGTCTAGCTGTGACTAATTCTTTCCCATTCAACTGTCCTCGGTCAATGCCAAGAATTCCCCTGCATATTTACATATACAATTTCATCACTACCCTTAGTCTTATAGTCTACAAATAGTTGATACTAATTCAAGAAAAGCTAGACACTTTTGTTGTCATGAAGATTATACAGCATGTGAAATCGAAGTGTAAGAATAGTCATTCAAAAAAGTGAAAGGGAAGAAAAAGGTAAAGGAATAAGTAGCCTTGTAGAAATTACCCAATCTCCCAGCCATTAAAACATTAATATCATTTTAAAGAATTACGTTATAAAAAGTCAAAGAGTAGGAGACTAGGAGTGGACAACTTTTATGTTTACTCTGTTACTTTAATAAATAGGTAATCAGAAACACAACAAAGTTGAGCAACGTTTTTGAATGTTATTCCAAAAATGAGCATGTTTAGTTATGACCAAAGCAAATTAGTTCATTAGAAAAGAGAATTACAAAATTAGGATGCCAGGCTTCATTACCAATCAAAACTCCTCTCTGAGAAGATTATAAGCTATATAGTTTACTTAGTAAATATTCTACCTAATTAACCAGCATAACAGAACTAATGACAATACCTAATTAACCAGCATAACAGAACTAGTGACAATTAACCAGCATAACTCTTATGCCTAGCAGAAACATGATAGCATTACGGAATACCCAATTCCTAAAAGGCATGCATCTTAAGTCACTGATCAATCTAATAACATAATGAGTATAAAATGAATATTGAAATACCCACTGAAACTAGTTAAGGGCATCATTGCAAAAACAATACATATATCTATCGACATTCAATGAAAATGGGGTGACAGAATTTTCTTAAGCCAGAACCTACAATAACTCATACCACAAAATTCCAAAATCAGAATAGGACTAAAATGGATTAAGTGCTCCATGATTAACAATGCCAAATTTTCTTAATGATACAGATTGAAAACCCTAACCTCTGTGGAAGAAAGGCGACAGAATTTATGGGGGGATCTCGAACGGAGAGGGCCAGAGGGGGATCTAGAAGCACTGATGGTGGACAAGAGGCGGCAAATCTGAAGCAATTGATGGTGGCATCCAAAACGGAGAGGGGGAATCTGGAAGTACTGACGAGAGCGGAGACGGAGAGTGATGACGGAGGTTTTGGAGCCGAGAACGGAGTGAAAGAACAAGAGTGATCAACGGAGCCGAGAACGAGAGTAGAGACGGAGACGGAGAGTGATCGATTCGAATGGGGAAAAAATGATGGAGAGAGTTAGAGAACGGGATAATACGAAATGGGGAAAGGGAAAAAAAACAAGGAAAAGAGCATATGGAGGTTCGAACTTGTGACTTTAAGTTGAAAATAAAAAGTCTTAACCAACTTTATTATCTAAACATATTGTTATTAAATTCTCTCAATTTATATATATATATTTTTTATAGGTTCACTTGCCCCTATTCACACAAGTATAGCAACACAAGTATAGCTCCGTCCCTACATGACACGGTAATGCCTTTGATTATTGGGGGTGTCTCGGTATCCAAGCCTCGCTGTCGCTGCACAGATAAGACAGGCTTGGGATGCTTCATGCTCCCAGTAAATGAAAAGTGGCCCTTCTCGTCTCGTGAACACACACACATTTGAAGTTAAATAACGAATTGCGTGTTCAGGAAGATTGATGCGGGGTCTAGGGGAAAGTGAATGATGATTCATTCATTGCATGAACAATTTTTAGGGTGTGCAAACAAAAGTACCATTCGGCGTGTATGCATATTGAGATAAGGTAGTCAATTAGTGCAGTTATGGAATTGGGGCCTATTTGGCTGCAAAAAGTGGGCCATGTCAAATAAATAATTCCAACAATGCAGAATTACGAGTTTGTCGAAAATTTCGATCTCCCTCTCGTCATCGTTACTAGTTACTACTATATCTATAACTTCCCTCTTCTCTTCTACTGCCCACTTCCCTAGGCTGGTGGTTCATTGTCTTCTCCTGTCTTTGAGTGACCCCTATGAATGTTTAGGGTCTACTTTCCTGTTTCACCACTATTCATTTTAACATGATAACTAATTATTTTATAAACAAAATATATTTTTTTATTTATTTATGTCTATTACATTTTATTATTAACAACATCGATTACTATAATTATTTAAACATGGTTGTAATTAAAGGATCAATTTGTCATTCTTTATTATTAAATAGTAGTTAAAAAATAAAGAGTATTGTTCCCATGCTTTCTTTTTCATCGGAAGGTAAATTAGGAAAATATAAATTACATAAGTTGTGATGTAATTGTATTCCTCCTATATTCTTCTTGTTGCATTTTTAATTATCATCGTCTATTTATAACATTGGATAAAACTAAAAAGAGATGGCATCCCGTATGCATGCGTATGCGTATGGAGGGGAGAGGGACTCCTGATCCTTTTTTTTATCATTAGTTTATTTACGTCATTGATTGGAAAGATGAGAGAAAGATTAAAATAGTATTGTGACTTTTTAAATTAATTAGACAGACGTGATTAAAAAATTATGAGAGATGATAAAAAAAATAATGATAAGAAAAACTCAAATGAGAGGCCTAAGGAGAAAAATGAGGAAGAAATGTGAGAGATGGGCAGGAATAAAATGTCAAGGGTATTATTTAAAATAAAGATAGAATGTAAATGATAAAATATAAATCTTCAATAAATACAAAATTAGGCATGCCTCAATAATCATTGTCATCATTAAAAAGCAAAACAAGTTCAGAGTTAAATAAAGGAAGGATAAAATGGAGGGGGAGAGAAGGACAAAGAAGTGAAGAACAGAGCCCAATAAAGTCCAAGGCACGCAGCTCACTGAGACACCCCCACCTTCCCTTCTTTTACTTTCTGCTTCTTTCGACACAACACCCCATTTATTATGTATCTCCCCTATTTATGTATGCTCCCCTCATCTCTATTCACTTCCATCATGTGGACCCCTCATTTCTTTTTCCTACCCTCTCCTCCTTTTATTATCCACTCCCCTCCACTCCTTAAACCCAAAATCTCTCCCCTGCTTTATTTAATTAGCACTCAATATAATAATCTCACTCTATCACACCCGCTCCCTTACTCTCTCTCTCTCTCTCTCTCTGTACTTTTCTTACTCCCAACGAGAATGGCGGAGCTTCTTCTGCTACTTCCTCTGCTCCTGCTTCTTCTGCCCCTCGTGCTTCCTCAACAGCGCTGTCCTATGCCAGCTCTTCTCCCGATGTCACACCTCTCTTTCTCAGCTGCTTCCCTTCCCCCCTCCTCCCTTTGAATCTCTCCGATCTGCTTCACTTCTTACTATATTCAGGTGCATTCTGCCTCCCTATTTCCCTCGTGTTGCAAGTTCAATCCACTACTGATTTTACTCTTTTTTTTTTTTCATGTTTTTCTACTATCTCGATTCCTATCCGGTTCTTGTACTTGATATTTTCACAGTTGTATTTGACTGCTTGCTCCGATTTACTTCGATTTTACTCTTTTCTCCCATATTTCACTTTGCGACGCTCATTGCCTGTTATAAATTGCTTTCTTTTTTGCTTTTTTGCAATGCCTTCATTGCATTTTGATCTTACTGCTGCCACCAATTTGTTTGTTAGAGTTCTAAGGTCGGTGCTTCGTCCCGCCTCTGCTGGCCGAACGTAGCATCAATTTTCCACCATTCCTCTGTCCAATTACTATTTGTACTTTTTGGTCAAATTCAGAATACATTGCCAAACTTTTGCCCCTTGATCTTTGAGCTTTCGTCGTTAACTTGATTTGATCTTATGTCAGTTTTTTTTAGTTTTTTTTTTCCCCATTGACCACATCATCTTAACGTTGCTGTATATTCAATAGTAGTGAACGGCGACCTTTATAAGCTCGCTGTATTCTTTTCCTCAACACTTGCTGCTTGATTACACATTTAGGATGTTGCTCTGTTTACCTTCCCCCTCCTAGTATTTTCGTCATAGATAGCTGTGTGCTGGATTCATTTTTGTGAATAATCACTACTGCGTTGCAATTGTGTTTCCTTATATCTTGAGAAAGTTTAAAGTACAGAGGGAGGACATAAGGACCTAACCTGCTAGATTTGGTCTGCTTGTAGGAGAAGGTTAATCTCTTGCTGAACTCATGGAGCAGTATGAAGTACTTGAGCAAATTGGAAAAGGTGCTTTTGGTTCTGCTCTTCTTGTGAGGCATAAGCACGAGAAGAAGAAGTGAGAAAGAATCCTGCATTGCTTTTTTATTTGTTTCTGTTAAATTTTCTACTATAAACTAATATGATCACGCAACACCAATGCCATGATGCATTACTGAATGTGCCGTTTTCTTTTTCTTTTTATACAGATATGTTCTGAAGAAGATCCGCCTGGCCCGCCAAACTGAGAGATCTCGTAGATCTGCTCACCAGGAGGTTGGTGCTAGATAATGATTTTAACTAGTGAATTAACTGAGTATCGTGTCATCTGTTGTGAAGAGACTTAGGGCTTAAAAATCAGTTTCACCAAACAGCAATTTGAAATTTTTATGTGAATATGCTTGTTAATATGATTTAGGATGTCTCTTACATGCCAGTTCTTTTCCTTTGTAGATGGAGCTAATCTCTAAATTCAGAAATCCATTCATTGTGGAGTATAAAGATTCATGGGTAGAGAAGGTAATCACTTCATCCCCTTCAGTTAATTAATAGAATGCCTTCTGCATGAAGCTTACCCTCATAAGCTTGTAAGTTGTAACAGTCTTTGTAAAAGAATTAAAGAAATTAAATTCTTGGTCTTATCTTATGTGATACTAACCTTGAATATGTTGTTTGTTTTGTTCATTTGTTGTAGTACTGCTGAATTTGATGGTTGGTATTATTCTTGAATGTATATTGACATTAACTTTCCTGCTTGTTTAAACATAAAGTTCCACACCCGTGCCACTATTATTGATTATCTATTTCCTTCTATGATAAGAAATTGTGCTTTATTTATTATTGTTCCTAATGGTACAAACACTAACGGCAACTACTTCATGTTGGTCTATGTTGATGCTTTGCTTCTCAGGGTTGCTATGTGTGCATTATTATAGGTTACTGTGAGGGTGGAGATATGTAAGCCTTTTCTTTACTTCCTTCTTCCTTGCAGCTCATTTTTCTTTCTCCTTCTATTTGGTGGCTTTTGTAAATTTTAGCCTTGTTAGTGTTATTAAAATCGATATGGATTTAATTACAGGGCAGAAGCCATAAAAAAAGCAAATGGCATTCTTTTTCCAGAGGAGGTAATACTGATGTGATTTGTCCCTGCTGAATTAACAATTTATGCCCATTTAAATTTCCCCCTGTATGAGAAAATGGTCTAAAATATCAGTTGGCATATCTTTGTCTTGAAGCATTCTCTGTCTGCAGAAACTTTGCAAGTGGCTTGTTCAACTTCTTATGGCACTTGACTACTTACACATGAACCATATTCTTCATCGGGATGTCAAGGTTAGCTGCAGTCTCTGTAATGTTTGGCAGTATTGATATTATTTGCTTCCTATTTCTTGAAAGCTATATGCTAATTGGGGGAAAAAAAAAACCATGAAACTGAGCAGTGTTCAAATATATTTTTGGCAAAAGATCAAGACATACGCCTTGGTAAGTTGTTCTGTTGTTTCTCAGCCTAGAAGAGTTTTTTTTGGCAAGAAAATGAAGATTTTACTTACTAGAACTCAATGTTGAAGCAGGTGATTTTGGGCTTGCCAAAATGTTGACTTCAGATGATCTTGCTTCTTCTGTAAGTTTTTTTTTTCCCCTGGGAGATAATGTTGGCATGACTTGGCATCATTAATGATAAGAATGATTTCTTTTTTGTCTTTTGATTAGGTTGTGGGAACACCTAGCTACATGTGCCCTGAGCTCCTTGCTGATATTCCTTATGGTTCTAAATCAGATATTTGGTCTTTGGGTAAGTATCTGCTTAGCATGTGGTTATTTCTCTTTGGTAAATTTCTTATCGTCTTGTTAACTACGTATTAATGAACTCTAAAATCTACCATCCAGGATGTTGTGTATATGAAATGACAGCACATAAGCCTGCTTTTAAAGCATTTGTAAGTTTTGTTGGTCTCCAGCTTATCTTTTCAGAGTTTGTTTGTCTCCAGTCTGTCTTTTCAGAGCTTGTTATTCTCTCAACAAAAATTTTTGTTCTGTGAACTGAACACTGAACTTGAGTTTCTCCCCTGAATTTGATGTTTTAGAATTTGGTAGTTTGCTAACCATTGAACTTATTTCCACTATCAGTTATGACTTATGAACACTCAACTTTGTGCATGGCTTTATGATCTTGGGAAGACTTGTAGAATTGTAACTCGCATCTTTTTTAATTTTTCTTATTTTTAATTTCATTGAGCAGGATATACAAGCACTGATAAACAAGATTAACAAATCCATAGTGGCCCCACTACCAACAAAGTATTCTGGTGCATTGTAAGTTTTTCCTTTCATTATTGGTTATAATCATTTTGGTTAATTTTTCCTGTGACAAATCACATTTGCAAGTCTTGCATTGGCATAGATAACATTCTCATAAACCTAGTGGCTAAAGTGCCCAATAATACCAACTGTTGGTTAGTTAAATACCATTGAAAGTGGGTTTATTTTCATGTAAAATAGTATAAATCAATGTTTATATTATGGATGATGCAGCTGATCTAATCATAGTTTTATTTCCTTTTGGCAGTCGAGGTCTTGTTAAAAGCATGCTGCGGAAAAATCCAGAGCTTAGACCTAGTGTATGTATATTCTTTGGTTCTCTTCTGACCTATAATAATAATAATTCTATGTACGATGAATAACATGCAACGCTGTGGATCATGTTAATTAATCCACTGTATGCTGCTGGTTGATGCGCTATTCACTTGAGTAGTTGCAGGCAGATTCAGTATGTTGCATGGAACAGTCTTTTTTCTTTTTCTTTTTCTTTTTTTCATTTGAAGTGTATTTGTGGTGGCAGGCTGCGGACCTACTTGAGCACCCTCATCTTCAGCCTTATGTTCTCAAGATCCATCTTAAAATCAATAACCCCAGACGAAGTACACTCCCAGCCAATTGGCCAGACTCCAAATACGTGAAGAAAACTAGATTTGTGGAGGCCGGCGATTATCCTACTTCCACCTACAGGGCTAAACGTAATTCTTTTAAAAATGACCGGACTTTGAATCCTAGCATATCTGGAGCTGAGCAAGACTCTGTATGCTCTACCCTGGAAATAGATTGTGCTACAGATCATTTGAATCACCGGTTAGCTGAACTGTGCACTGGGGATAGACCTGAAGTGAACAAAATCCGTAAGCCAGGAGTTTCCAGGAGTTCAAGCATTTCCAGAACTCCAAGAGTGACATCATCAAAAGCTTCTGCCAGCCCTAAGAAACAAATGGAGTTTTCAAAGAATCGTGAGCTGGTAAGGCATAATGGAAGTTTGCTGGTGTTTTCTTGTGTTTTTTCTTGGGCCAAGGGAGGAGGGGACAGGTTGTGTTAATTGATGCTGATGCTATATTATACTGTATGAGGTTTCTTTTTGACTTAGTTAAATGATTGCTTGCAGCATCCTATTTCACAGAATACCAGAAAAGCTCTCCATACAGCTCGCAGAGCATCATTTCCGTTGCCAACACGATGTGCTGTTCTTGGCCATGAAAAATCACCTCATATTTCAGTCAACTCCCCCCGAATTGACAGGATAGCTGAATTCCCATTAGCATCATTTGAGGGTCCACTGTTTCCCGTTCATAGAACATCATCAACCTCTGCACAGGGTTCCTCAGTCTCCCCGCCTTGTGATGATCGTTCAATCATGAAAGATAAATGCACTGTTCAGGTATCTGATAGAGCTGCTGTCAGGGCTACTTTGACGGATGCTTTGCAGAGAACCAAATGCAACGTGTATCAGGAAAATGATGAGGTGAAAAGTGGGTCCTCTGATCAAAATGCAACTGCCGGCGCATCAAGCCATACCTCTTCAGACTGGCACCGCCGGCATTTTGACACTTCATCATACCAACAAAGAGCTGAAGCCTTAGAAGGGTTGCTCGAATTTAGCTCAAGGTTGCTACAACAGGAAAGGTATGAAGAACTTGGGGTCTTGTTGAAACCGTTTGGACCTGGAAAGGTCTCTCCACGTGAAACTGCTATCTGGTTGAGTAAAAGCTTCAAAGAAAACATTTAACCGTGAAGAAGCCCTTTAAAGTTTAAACTGCTGTACCTGGGTATAATTCTAACTCGTAACCACTTTGTAGATTTAGCTTTTCCCCCTCCTTTTCGTAGAATGTTGGAATTAGATTGCTGCTGATGTTGTAGATTGCCAAGATTCGGCATACATTTTTCCCCACTTACCGAATTATGTTAGGCTGATGATTGAGGAAGGAACATACATCTTCGTGATATAATTCCTGACCGACTTCCATTGTTTTAAAAAAAGAATATTATGTCTGATATTTCTGATTTCCTTGCTCCCTTCCCTATCCTTTGCTGGTAAGGGAAGAAAAGAGCAATCAATTACGAAATAAAATCGAAGGCAATGCTAATGGTGCTTCGAAGTTGACCCTAGCGCCTTAGCTTTATTCCTTTAATTAGATGTCAAAAGGCCATGCAACGTGATGAATCTATACGTAATGATTTATACCGAATGAGAGACTCCAATTACAAGAAGAAAATTTGCTCATAGGTTACTGCAATTTAATAATTTGGTTCGCTCGGCTTCACGGTTTTCTGCTGCTTTTTCGATGCTTGGGTTACCCATCACATCTAGCATGCAGCAGGCCATTTATAATATTGCTTCACTACTGCAGTTTTACTCCAAGATATTGGGTTGGTGATGCGGACCAGGACTAGGGCATGTCTTATGAGTACTAGACTACAACTAACATTTGAAACTACAACAGAAGCCACCAAGTGCCAACCAACCATTCTTCCAAAGACATCAGTACATCACTAAACCTTCAAATTGAATTTCTCGCCTTGTTATGTACCAAGAATGAGCGTTGCTTTCGACCATCCAATGGTTCTATAGGCTGGTTATTGTTGATGTGCCTGATCCCACGTTTGGGTCGTTGTTTTGGTTCGCTCTCAGACCGAGCTTTGGCCCGTGATGACTCTGTTCTTGTCATGTAGTTTGGTTCGCATGAATATGATTGGTGATGTCGCAGAGAAGTGCACAAGCCCTCTGTTGGATTTAATCCAGACATGGCCAAGTAGCCCTCTGTTGGATTTAATCCAGACATGGCCAAGTAGTCTGCTGGGCTGTTTGGTGCTGAGTATTGATGGCGTCTCTTCGACACCCAAAGATCAGAAACATGCTTTGAACTCACTGTCCTGGAATCATGCTCTGTGCTCTTACGATATGGACCATCTAAACGGGCACTTCTGCTTCTTGTAACACCTAACGATTCTCTCACATTCATATCCTTTAATTCCTACAAAAATAATTCCTCCAAAAGCTCAAAATCAATTCATATCAAAGTTAAGCATAATGGTTCGAGGAAAACTCACTTTAAGTTGTGAAGTCTCGTTCTGCAATTGTTTAGCCATTAGAATTCTGTGGATTCGGGCTCTGACTTGAATGGTCATCAAGGCGTGCATGCCGCGCAGCGCGGTGGTTGTTTGCTTCCTTACAAGGTGACCTCTCACTAAAGCCTGCAACTTGACCAGTCCCCTCAGAGCACGCAATGCCTTTCTTCCCTGAAAAATAAAATCTGGGAGAATGATATCTAAGAATGCAAGCAAAGCCACAGCACAAAAATGTGGGAATTAATTATAGTGGTTACCAAATAAGCGCGAAAAGCAGCCTGAATCTTAGTGGCAGCGGCTTTTTGGATGTGAGAATAAGGCAGGGGAAGAGCCTGGAGGATAGCCCTTATTTGGAGCCTAGCAGACTCAGATATATCAAAAGACGAGCTCAGTCTATCCTTTGTTGCCTTCACTGGTTTTTTCCCAAAGCTCCATCTACGCTTCACTTTGGGGGTTTGGGTCTCAATCCCACTCCCTCCATCAATCTGCTTGTACTTCTCTTCTTTCTTCCCTATCAGTAAGTTTCTGATCCACCTGCTCGCCTTCCCCATTTAGACCAAGCTGTCCGTTACAGGATTTCCTTCTATTTGAACACGCTTTAGTATAGGAGGTCAACTTCCTTATCATATATATGTCTCTGTATTCTTGTTACTCTTCTGGTTGTTGGGTGTGATTATTATTAATGGTTTCAGCCTGCAATGTTTTCCCCTGATAGAGCCACTTGCCATTCCGTTGGGTTTGGAAGCTTTTTTTAATTTGATTTGGAAGAGCAATATTCCCTCGACCGGCTCCATCCTCCTCTAAATTCTAAAAACACGGCTCACTATTTACGAGTCGGTTATAACATTAAAAGGCCCTTTATTTTTGTACCTGGAAGTGGTTCAAAGTCATGGTGAATGAGTTGTGTCCAAGTACACCCGAGGGCCCCCATGAAGCACCTGGATGGGCAATTAAAGCCCCGACCTAATTCACCAGATCAACTCAGAATTCAGAAAACAGAATCAATCTCTGTTCTCAAATAATCTCAGTTTGTTTTTCCTTCTTTTCAACACTTTTCTACATCCTTCGTCAACATGTTGACTCGGTGTCTTTTTTTGTTTTTGTTTTTTTGGCCAATGGGAATCGGTCTCTTATGCGCCTTGGTAAACAATAAAAAAACTGGATTCCGAGCTCATTTAGTGGAATGTTCCTTTTAAATTTTGACCACCCAGATTTTATGTTATTTTTTCATTTCCGTAGAAACAGAATAAAAATTTAAAATGATAACCTAACTAGCATTTCCTTAAAAGAAAAGAGATTTTAAGTTAAAAGTAAATCGAGCAAGAAACATTATAATATGAAAATTATGAAGAGTAAATTTGAATTATCCGGATCTTATGTGGGGAATAAACATTACTCCGGTTATAATTATAAGAGCTAGTTGACTTTCTTTGGAGAGATTAAGGAAGCTAAATAAGTTACTTAATCATTTCATATGTTAAATATTTTTAGATTATATAGTAGTTTATTAGTCAAACTAATAAGTTTGAAGAAAAAAATAAAAATAAAAATACTTTAACGTAATTTAATTAGCTTCCTTAATTTCTCCAAAAAAGTCAACTAGCTCTTGTAATTAAGACCGGAGGGAGTATATTATGATCCAACATCTAAAGAAGAACCTGTTAACAAGTTTCTTGCTTATCTAGCTAGGTGATGATACTATAACAGACATGTGACATGATTTTCTCTTTTCTATATAAGATTGTTTTGAATTGTGATTTAGGATCTACAAAGTAAGTATATAAGATAAGTTTTGTCTCGAGTTATAAATAAACATTTGTAGGGATGCCAAACGTGATAACAAGCATAGATAGAATGCAGGAGGGGTTTCCTACGTCCAATTTCGAGTCTGTCGAGGTTGATGTTGGAACATGACTAATAAAATATACTAATATACGAGGCCGACTTTTATCTCATCTCTATGCTGTCGCATAATGTCTTGTTTTTTGTTTTGATGTTGATTTTGTCCGCTCTTAATCAACCCATTCAGAGAGTAGCCTATCCCATCAACGCCATATATCATATTATATAGCGCACTAACATCCTCTTTTTTTTCTTCTTGTTTCTTACCTGCGGATCATTTTCCTCACTCCTTGTTTCTCTTTGCTCATTCTAAACCCCAATTGAATTTTACAAGGAAAAACTCACCTTTTGCCTATTCTCCGCAGTTCTAGATGAGTGGCATCTTGTTAGAATCTTTCAATCTTGGCACAGCAGAGAAAGGACGACTTTGATAAGGGACCAGCAGTTTGTTGTGTTGTGTTGCAATGGTCTCCAATATGGAAGCTCTAGAAACATGATTGTATTCCTTGTAATTTCAATTTAAAAATTCAACAGCGCACCGAATCACTTTGACGTGAAAGACATCATGAAAGCCGCGTTTTCTCGTGCTCAGCAGTTGCATGTGTTGACAAATGTAACATAATGCCATTATTAAATTTAAATGTGAAGATATCTCCAATTACACGCAAACAAGGAGACCAGGTGTGAACTAAATAAATACTCCCTCTAATCTTTATTATAAGGTACCAACTAACTTTTCTCATAAACCAATAAAAACAGTTAAAGTCAATAAAGTTGTCCTAGAATCTAAATAATTTATAATATTGTCCCTACTAATTATACTATACTTTAATATTATATTAATTATTTCTCTCACCTACTAGTCTACTACCTTTATTAATTATGAGCAGCCATGGAAAAAAAAATAATTAATGCTTATTAAGAACAAGCAAGTGCCTTATAAAAAGGACCAAATAAACTTGTTAGTTGTTGGTGTCTTATAATAAGGACCAAAAAGAATATTATAATTAGCAACCTTCAATGAAAATCTAAGGAAACTAATAATTCATATAGACCTATAGACCCGCCATTTTCAGTTATTAGTTAGACTTTACACAGTGAAAATCAACCATATTCTGTATTTTTTTTTGGTATTGATTGACCACCATAGTCCATACTCAATAATATATATATTTAAATACAAATCCAAATCCTGCTGTGATCATTTCTCAGCCGATTTGCCTTGGTTCCTTCTCTCTCTCTCACACACACACACCATGACCTCCTCCAGGTTGCTGTGCATTCTAGCTGTGCTTGTCCTATTGATACCCATGTCTGCGAAAGGGGATCCTTTGGATGATATATTAGGTGCTTATTTCTATTTTCATTATCGCTCTCTTGTGTCTCTCAAATTAATTTGAAGTATGAAGAGGCTGACTTAATAAGAAGTTGTTTGGATGTTGCAGGCAAGGTTTGTGAGGAAGTGGAGTGTGGGAAGGGAAAGTGTGTGGTGAACACAAGCTTGCCGTTGAACTTCATATGTGAATGTGATTCAGGGTGGAAGCGAACCAAAGATTACGACAATTACACCTACGCCAACAACTTCCTCCCATGCGTCATTCCTGAATGTAAATAAACTCTTCTTGATTTCTGTCATGACCTTCCTTTTTAGGTTTTGAAACTAATGATCAAACGAAAATCGCAGGTGGCCTGGACTACGGTTGCCAGTCAGCTCCACCTCCCGTCCCCGACAAGGACTTTCCCTTCAACCTCTCTGCCTTTGATCGTCAGTATTATTAATTTAACATCACACCCCTGCTTCTTCGTCATTCATATATACATGCATGTACAGTGCTTTTTAATCATTATCATCTTTTAATATGGGACAGCTTGCTATTGGGCATACTGTGGGGAGGGCCGATGCTCGAGGAACAGAAGCCATACGTACTCGTGTGTATGCGATACTGGCTACTTCAATCTTGTCAACATTTCAGTCTTCCCATGTTACAGTTCATGTAAGCGCACAGGGTTTAATTTCTTATGATGAATAAATAGTGAGTGATGAACTGACGAAAGAGTTACTGGCTCTTTGTTTGGGAAGGCGCTATTGAGCCGGATTGTTCAAGGCTAGGAATCAGGGTGGCCGATTCAACTTCGAGTGAAGGCGGTGGATCTAATGCAGGTGAGATTCAACCACCTAGCTATGTGGCTAATGAATGAAAGTAATGGAGCCAAACTTATCCACTATATATGTTGTTTTTGCTTGACTTGTGGCGTTTGAATTGAATGAAACTTTCAAACAAGATAAAGTGTTTGGGTGGGAAATTAAAGCGCGTGTATGTGTGGAACCGCCTCATCCAAAATAAGAGTGACAACAGTTTGAGTGAGCTACAGGCACAACACAAGTGTGTTAATTAAAGCAGAAGATTAAGTTAGGCATTCATTCACACGACAACGTACACGCGTGTGTGTGTGTGTTATAGAAGAAGTTGACTAAAAATGAGTTCAAGTTGATTGCATGTTTTGATTGATATTTGAATGCAGCAACCTCAGGACGTGCGGAGAGGCTCCTTTGGATGGTGATGCTGTTGCTGTTGCTGTTGCTGTCCACGGGTGTGGTTGCGTGGAATTAGCACTCTCCTATACTACTAGTACTAAATCATTCATTGCTTTAATTTGTTCCCATCATCATGTTTTGTTTCTTTTTAATTATGTATGTGTATAATGCGTGGAGTGTGTATCATCATTACAAATAAATCATACATGATCGATGACTCCCATCGTGTGTCATGTATGTACACTTATTTTACCTCGTTCATATATACTACTACCATACCATATTCCTTCCATTATTGCATTGTCTTTTTTCTTCCCCTGGTACGCTCTTAATTTTTTCTCTTCATATTTCAAATCTCATCATGAAACTCAACAAATTAAAGGTGACTTCGTTATGCAACCGGCCAACAGAACCTAGTTACTTCCCTCTCCTATTTTCTTTCTTTTAAGAAACTCCGCATGAAAATCTCCCCGTAAACAACAATAATAAAAAACACTCAACACAAATTTAAGGTTATGGTCTAAACCACGGTTCCATTTCGAAATCCAATATCATCATGAATATGTTAATCATCCCTTGCTTTCTAAATGATCGAGGACTACTAATATTCCTTATTCTGAAGTTGCTTTTATTAAAATAATGTATCCCTTAATTAATTAAAATAATAATAATTGAATCCAAATATTTATTGAAAAATAAACATTGAAATTCTATGATACATAAGTACATATATATATGAGGGCATTTTGGTAAAATAATATAATATTTCACTATAATTTAAGTTATTTAATATATAGTGTTATTTATAGTACGTGAATAACTTCAAATATTTTTTGCCAGATTGAAACACAGTTTTATATATATATATATATATATACACACACACACAAATGAAAATGAAACTAAAAGTAGAACAGTAAACAAAATTACGGTGGGAATTTAATCCCAACCTCTCCTATAAGACCATCGAACTAACAAAATCAGGACACGTAACCCAAAAAGCAGAATGAGATAGTCCTTTTCTTGCTAGAGCGTCCGCCACCTGGTTTGCTTCTCTGGGGATGTACTGGAAACTCACATCCCATTCTCTTGTACAAAGCTCCTGAATCTTCCAGCACGTAAGGGTGTTGCGTGTTACGGGCTCCTTAGCCAACATCCCCGATAAGCTCCATCGCATCAATATAACATAAATTTGCGACTCCTCCTCCATGAATTTAATTGATAAAGAAGTTGGACACTCTCAATAAAAAGAAGGGATTCGATTTTAGGGTTGGTCAATGTGTTAGGAGAGGTATCTTAGCTTCAACGTACCTAAACTAACGCTTGAGGGTAATAGATGGCTCGTCCTGCCCAACATCGGTATCACCTAGGAGGAAAGGAGATTTCACCCTACCCTTAGATTGTGGGTGAACCAACCTCTTTCTTAAAATTCTTATATATAAAAAAACATAAATTTGCAATCTTTCAAAATTCTTTTTTTTTTTTGATACAAGGCGAGGGGAGGGGGGATTCGAACACAAGACCTGAGGGGAGATATAAGGCATCTCAATACCACTAGCTGTGTTACTGCACTGCTGTCAATCTTTCAAAATTCAACATCTCCTTAATTTTCTAAAGTAGACTTCAAGGCCCGCCCAGTTGTCATAAAACCCTAGAAACCTGTCGGCCCAACAATGATCATGCAGTAAAACTTTGATCTTAAAACCTAGGAGGGTCAAGGTGCTGGGGAGGTATTCTAACTTATAGGTGCTTAGGTAAACGTCTAAGGGTAATAAGCCTGCCCAACATTGATATGACCTAGGAGGAAGGGAGATTTCGCCCTTAGGTCTCACCAGTTACACGAATATCGGCCGTACTAGAGCCCTTGAATCGTGGGTGAACCAAACCCTTTTCCTAAAATTTATGTAGGAAAAAAAAAACCTAGGAGGGTCTCAAATTCGAGGCTTGTGAATGTAGAAAAGTTTCGTTGGAAGACTCCCCCACCATAGTTAAATCCATGACAAGAGTCGAATCCAGATTAGTGAGGATGGGTGGGCAAAAAAAAAAAAAAACCCTAAAAGCAACGACGATCACAGAAAATTGTCGGCCCAACAAAAACATCGACGGAGGGGGCAAAAAAAACTTCTCGGGGCATGCTCACTCTACACGGCGTCGTTTGATTGTTGAAACTTGCAGTTTAGTTTGCTGAATCTTGCGGTTTAGTTTATTCGGCCAGAACAAGTCTTCCCCTTTTCCGTCGTCTCTCCTTTCCGGCTTTCCCTGTGTCTCTTGCGGATCAGCAATGTCTGCAGAATCAGCTAGTGCGATTCACAAGAGCCAAGTAAGATCCCTTCCTTGTTATTCCTGTTTATCTGGGAAAATCTTGTACTCCTCTTTTCCCTTTTTCGAATAAAATTTCTTCAAGTTCAGATTAACGACTCTTTTTTGTTTCGGTTTGCTGCCGTCAATCGGCGGACACAAGACAGGAAAGCCTTGACACTTGGTTATATTTCTTGATCAGGTCGATCTGTTGGATTTCATAGACTGGTCTGGGGTAGAATGCCTCAATCAGAGCTCTAGTCACCCTGTTCCCAATTCTCTCAAGCAGGTATTTTCACTATAATTATGGCTTCTCTTACCTATTGTCAAATTGTGTCATTCAATTTCGAAAATTTTCTTTTTGGGCGGGAAGAATCATAAAAACCAGTTATACATGAGTTGTATTAATCTTCTGTTCTGACTGAACCATGGGAGTACAAGTAGGGCCAGGGGAATTGACAAGGGATCTAAAATAAAATTGAAGTGTTGCGTTTTTCAAACTCGGGGGGTGTATTTCGATCGGTTACAGGGATATTTGCTATTAGCGTTTTTATGCCCTTGATGACTTTTATCGTTTTTTATTCAATTTTTTTCCTTCTAGTTTTAATTGTTTGGTGAATAGGGTTACAGAGAAGATGATGGCTTGCATCTGGAGAGTGATGCGGACGAGCAGCTTTTGCTATATGTTCCTTTTACACAAGTTGTAAAACTCTACTCCGTTGTTATCAAAGGACCTGAAGATGAAGGTATTCGCTAGAACTCGTTCTAAGTATATAACTTGCACTGCCTATATCTGGACATCGATTAAACAGTGCTCTTCTCACTAATATGTCTTCCCCCTTTTTCTTTCATTTATGAAAAAATTTTATGCCCTTTCTCTGTCCTTGAAGTTCTTTCCAACATTCTTGGCTTTCACACTATGATATCAAATGTGCTTATCCTTGTGAAATCTTATTGATTCACTGTAAATCTTTTATATTTCTTGTGCTGTGTTAATGAAACTCGATGTTCATAAGAGAAACAGAAGATGCTTGTATCAGACTTAGTCTACTGTCTTTTGTAGAGAACATAAAAGTAAGAAATAATGTTTGTCAACCCCAGCTACTGGTATCGAGGAACTACTACTTTTTTTGTTTTCTTTTGGCTATGTATTTCTTCTGTTTCTTTTTTTTGTGATTTAATGTTGCTAAGGAAACGGTGTAAGGCAGTAACTATAAATTAAACTTGTCAATGTTGACTTTTGTTTGGCAACTTGGAGCCTATTTCAGATGCTAATTAGTTCAGCAGAATATTTTACATAAAGCAGCAATTAGGTTGGAATATATGATCTCCGTATATAATTGCTGCACGTTTCCTGTTGAGAATGATTACAATAGGATCCTAATGCTAGTTCTTTTTCAGGCCCAAAGACTGTGAAGTTGTTTTCCAACAAGGAGCACATGGGATTTAGGTATAATCTGAGTTTGAAATGTAGCTGTTTATTATATTATTTGTGTCCCTTTTCTCAACTACTTGCTGACTGTTTACAAATGGCAGTAATGTCAATGACTTCCCTCCCAGTGATGTGGCAGTTTTATCTCCAGACAACCTTCTGGTGGGTAGTCAATAACAATATTTAGGGCATATTTGTTATTTAGAGATATATTTGACCAGAATGCCAGCGTTTTTCTATGCTGTGAATGATCAATTTGAACTTTGACAGGGAAAACCAGTAATTCTAAAGTATGTGAAATTCCAAAATGTCCGTAGGTATGTTGATTTCCTTAACTTCAATGGGTTTCTTCCTAATTTATCACTCAAATATTCAAACTAGCATCTGATTGATCTTAATTAATTGAACAGCTTGATAATTTTTATTGAGGACAATCAACAGGGTTCTGAGATCACCAAGGTTCAAAAGATTGTACTGTATGGCACAACGTAAGTTTTGAAACATCTCTTGACCGTCTCACTTTGCTATGACTATACTATTATTATGACCAATCCCTGATGAGCTGTCATCTCTTTATGCTTCCTGACTAAAATTGTATAGTGCCCTCGGAAATTTCTTTAGGGATATCTGATTGTTTATGCATATTAATGTGAGTTGGGGTCTACCTGAAGAAAGAAACAGCATGTTATATGAGCCTGATAGTTAATTGATCTTGCCACTTTCTGTCTGCCTGCTTCAATGCTTTTCTGTTGGAGTGTTGACAACTTTCTGGTTTTGTTATAAGTGAATGAATAAGCCAAGTTTTAAGTGACAGTGCACGTTCAATGAGATTGGATATAACAGAAGTGGCAGTTTCATGAATTTATTGTTTAAAATGTTGCCTATTATGAAATGGCTTGTGTTTCTGAATATTTACTTATAATGTAGTGTAGAAACAACGGACATGAAGGGTTTGAAGAAGATTGAGGATCACTGACCATGGACCGGTTGCATTTCTGCCCCAGGAAGTTTTGATTGGAAATGTTTTTTATGCTACCTCATGCATGATATTTAATGACTTCCAAGTTGTATCTGATTTCACACCGGACTGACGCACATTCACCTGAATGATTGTAATGATTACTGATTAATGCGGGCGGTAAGAGGGATCATTGAGCCGCTCAATAAGATGTTTTTTTTTTTTTTTTTTTCAAAGTTGTGGGAAGTGCCTGAAATCATAATTTAGGTAGGCATTTTCTCGAATGGCTGAATTTGAAAGGACCAGAGCTGCAAAGATTAGTCTGGGTTTTGATCTAGATTTGCGGTATCATTTATCATCATGAGGTTTTGATTTTGATCTACATTCGATTACACCCTCTCTTCGGGTTTTGATACCAACTGTCCACATTGGGCCAAGCCGTTGGGGCATTCAGCTCCGTCATATATAACAAAGCTAGCGGTGGTATCTTATTGAACTTGAAACGAGGGTAAAGACGATGAGGATAGGATATTGTCATTATTATTTTTTGTTGTTACCAAAGTCACTATCACTTTTTCACTGTTAGATCAGAATCTCAATTTGAAAGAGAAATAATAAAAGTATATGAGATTGTGATCTAATAGTGAAAAAATGGTAGTGACTTTGGTAGTGACAAAAAATGGTAGTAACAATATTATATCCCAAAGATGATGACTATTAGGATTAGGTTTTGATTTTGTTTTAACAATATAGATCTGCGCTGAAATATGTTTTCACCGGTAATTAGGATCTGATTTGATGTTTTGATCATTGAGTTTAATTGCTTTAGGCAGAAGCCACATTTTTAGGAAAAGGGCGTGAAAAGAAATTTCGATCTGCAACAAAAAGAAAGCAAAATTTTTAAGATTTGGAGTTTTGGACCACTAACACGTGGAATCATTTATATCTCACCTTTCGGTGATCGAAAGCCCAAAGCTTTTCAACATCCCCTCCTTTTCATAGCTTTTGAATTTTTCGGATTTGCCATTCTTGGTGACAAAAAAAGACAGGACAAAAAGATGCACCAGCCGGGAATCGAACCCGGGTCTGTACCGTGGCAGGGTACTATTCTACCACTAGACCACTGGTGCTATTTGTTACTTGCCTTACAATCGGAAATACATTAGTTCTCGACTAGCTGAAAAATGACCATCCGCATGACTTTCACAAAGATTTTGAACTGTCTGAAATAAGGGACATAATAATGCTTAGTAAGTAAGCCGCAACAAATATTTATGTAAACATGTGTGGGGCGAAATCTTACATTTTATTGCTACAATAGCATATAATTCGTGATTTTGAGAATATTGCTCAAGCACAATTTCACATAATAATTTAAAACATAAAAATACTCAACCCTTTAAGCACTCGATCTGAGACTATTCCCCTCTTCATTGTATCCTGTCTATCTTTATCTGGATTCTGGATCCTCCGTTCACAACTTCTATTGATAATGCTGTCATAGTTGTTTTCAGAGGAAAAAAATATAGCATTTTCTATTTATATTAAGACTTCAAAATCTTTTAGTGACGTGTTATCAAACTTCCAACTAAATTGGTCACAAATTTTAAAGTGTTGTTCATCTGCCATTTCATCAATTGGAAGAACTGCCTCCGAAATTTCTCTGAGGTCCCCATCTGAAAGTTTGACTGTCAAGCTACCCAAATTTTGACCCAGTTCTTAATCGTCGTTGTTACTACAAAAGTACAGAAAATTCATGTCAGCTAACAAAAAACAAACACCACCGCATGCTGCAAACGAGGAGAACAACTATTAAGATGATAACTACACTGTGGGACAAAAAACAGAACATGGCGCAGCAATAAATTTGAATATATGACATACTATTTCAACATAATGAAATATGAGACTATATATTTTTTCAAACTCCAACCGTGCAGAGTGATCTAACTATTTAAGTACAACTACGAATCATGCCGTCTTATCAGCAACTATCTTGAAAGAAACCTCTTTTAATAAAGTACATTGTCTTATTTTATTAATAATCCACAAGAACGCGTCAACAGATATACAGAGTGCATATTGGTTTGTTCTGACAACAAAATAACAAGCATTAATATAATCCTCAGATTCAGATTGTTGAGTTTTAATAGGAAGGAATATAGGGAGCCAGCCATTCACCTGCAGGGATAGGCACAACATCTTTGCCTTGATGGAGGAGGACCCATGCTGATGCTAACTGAGCAGGAGTGCACTGATGCTTCTTAGCGATGCTTTCAATTCGATCATATATTTTCTTGTTCTTCACCAAATTCTCTGATTGGAAGCGGGGACACGAGGTTAAACGAGTGAAACCATCAGACAACCATCACTCTTCCATTAAAAAAAAAATCTTTTTTTATCTTTCAGTTTTTTAATTTAGCATAGTGGTTCTGCACCAACGTTCTCTAAGGACTGGTACTGGCCGTTCCAATGAATAAAAGGACATAGTTATGTAATAAGGATAGCAATTTATAACAATATTATGCTCAAGGAGAAAAAAAAATCCCCCGCTAATGTTCAACTAAGGATTAAAAGGCAAATACAAAAGATAGTTATATTCTGTACCAGGGTGCTATAAAGCAGGCACGCTTTCCACAACTCCTCGACCAAGTACGGCACTATTCCAATACCAAGCTCTCTACAGAAAAAATCCATAAAGAAAGTGGACTCACGTACATTACCAGAGGCACTGGTTCGAAAGGCAAACATGCATACAGCAGTTAGTTTTTACTTTTTGGGGGGGGTTGTGATTTAAGAACCTAGACAGAAAGTAGGGAAGCGGAACAATCTCCTCTTCATTGTCACGAGTCCAGAGGGACCACTCTATTTGCACAGCTGTTATGGGATGAACAGTATATGCTCACCTGATTGTATCTGGACTTGCTTCAGACAACCCTGTATATTTAACTTTTCCTTCTTCCACCAGCTTCATAAGTTCACCTACCTATACATAATACAACAAACTCATGAGTTATGTATACTGCTGTGACACGCCATTTTAATGCTAAAAATTCACAGGGATGTGTCAAAGTCTCAAAGAATGTAATCCCTTTGCTGAAAGCGTACTTGATAATGGAGATTCCGGCCTCTTCAAGGACTGGAGCATTATAGTTCCCAGTAAGGCCCATACAGCCAAATCCTAACTTGGAAACCTGAAACAACAGGTAGCAATTGAAGGGGATACCTCAAAGCCAAAGGTTCCTAGTTCGGCCGTTGGGGAGAATGGAATTGATTTCAGCTGTTCAATATCACCGGCTGTATCGAATATATATATATACTGATATACACACATAGCAAGCCTGAAATTGGGGGAATGATCCATTGTCAACTGGGGAAAGGTCACTGAATATGTCAGGCTGAACAGAGCACAGTATCCATGAGCAATGGCGTTCATTCATGGCTGAACAAACTTGAACGAATTACGCTGATAATTTGTATATCAGAAAAAAAGTTGATAAATAAAAGTTTTATTTTTTCCCTAAAATATATCCTTTGGATGCGAAAATTTGTCATTCCATCAATACCATCATCAGTGTTAGATGGACCACGATGAAACTGGTTGGGAGGTTATTGTTTGATTCTAAGGGGGAGTCCTTAATTATTCCTAACTTGCCCGTCAAGTTTTGCTTTCTGCGTAAAAGGGAATCATGACATAGCATATATTTTGCACGTATCCTTTTTAGTCTTTTGACTTTAAGAACGCATGTAGCTGCCTCATCCTCAGTTTGTCGTAAAGCAAGGGACAAGACTAGAGGTACACATCATATTCTCTTGCTTTTCCATTCTTTTTATAGTTACCAATGTAACGTCACGTCTGCAAAATGAATTACTCTCTATCAGATAAATAATGTAAACAACATTTAAGATCCAGTAAATTAAAGCTCTTGACAAGTCGAAAGCAGCCATAGTGTGCTAGATGATTTTCTTTTCCATATACGTGCTAATTGATTTTATTTTCATGTTTCTAAAAACAGAACAAAAAATACATTCTCGTGTTTTGTAATTTCTGATATGGAAAAAATTAATTGAATTTATCATCATATTAGTTAAAAATAAATTACATTCCCGCGTGGAAAACAAAAGTCCGAAATTACCGACATCAATATGTAGTTATTTATTATATTATGCAAAAAAAAAAAAAAAGTTGAAAAGTATGTGTGCAATAACATCAAATTGTTAAAAGAATAAAATATTACAACCTTTTGTTTAAAAAAGTTAAAGCAATTTAATTAATCATATATTTATCTAAAACAGGATGACAATCAAGCATGATTACGTACAATGTGGAAGTTGGAATGCTACCTAACATGTTGGGAGGACATTTACTTTGATGCGTATGGTACTGTTGAGGTTAAGCTTGAGAAGACTGAGGTGAGTGGAAGTTTAGGTAGGAAAATTTAATTTTAAGGCTTAAGCTATCAATCACCCATCATGTTGTAATTAATCATGGAAGATAAAGGTTTCTCACCATTATATATATATATATATTTTGGGTCATAACTCACAAACCTAACATGCTTATATAAGACCTGTTTGGGTAAACGTTGGAAAAACATATTGACGCAAGTCGAAACAAAACATCTTTAATAAATTTATCTTATATACCGTAAATTACATTGAAAAAACAATTTGTATCGCTATTCAAAGACATAAAATCAAACTCACAACATTGTCAAGTTGAAGTGTTTAGTGTTATAGGGCCCGGGCCATAGCCCATAAGACCACGAGCATCTATCATACTAAATTAAACACAGAACTTTGCAAGAAGTTGTATGTAAAACGGGGTCACACAATTTGCATAAAACAAAACAAAGTAGTGAAAAGCACAGAATGAAAGGGGATGAAGTTTGCACCGCCAGAGTAATTAAAAATAGAAAAAGGGAGTTTGAGAAGGTCAAGTAGTGAGGTTAGACTTTAGAGAGAGAGAGAGAGTGCGAGTGGGGGCGCTTGAGCGTGATATTATTAAATTCCGCTTTTTCTTTCTTTCTTTCTTTTTCATTCATTCACGCATCTTCCCTCCTTTCTTTTTTTCCCTTCGATCGTTTTCCTTCCATTTGTTCATCACTATCTCCTCTTCCTTCCTCTCATTTACTTTCCCTACTATTATTACTCTTGTTCATTGCCCCCACCCCTCCCTACAACACTGCTTTCCCATAATTAAACTCGTCTTCTAACTAGTAATTATATCTCTAACCCATCTTATTAATTATATTCCTACTTCCCCTATGCCAAAGGAATTAAACAAAAGTTAAGAGTGATACATCACATGATGAGACCACAGAGATGGCAACAGTACGTAATTGTGGAAATTAAAAAAAGCAGCTCTACACACATATATATGTATGCTTTATCATATATGCCTTTGCTTGCTATTATTTGTCTATATCTTCTTCTCCCGCATCTATCTCTCTACTCCTCAATTTCAGAAGCAGATCGAATATGAGTGGCCACAGATGCTGAGAGTCTAATTCAAGGGCAATATATATGCATATGCAGAGTCCTACCCAACACACACACACACATGTATATAATATATATGCACCTACGGCAGTTGAAGCTGCCAGCATGATCTAAGCTTAGCTTCTCTTGATTTGAGGCAAGAATAGATCATGCTGCAGTTTCAACTGTTGGACGGAAGCATACCCAATTCATGCCCTATCTCTCTCTCTCTCTCATTCCGCCTGATCCGGATGATATGTTCAAATTTCAAGTGATCGAAACGCGGTTTTGCTGCTTTTGATGGTATGATGCATCGCGTTTCCCTGTTATCAATATTCAATGCTTTGGGCTTGCTTTTATTTTCTTTTTATGCCGTTGCATATCTTTTTGTTTGCAATCGTGATTTTCGCCCTATGCATTGGTAATGTTTAATTGTTTATCTAGATTTGGCAAAAGAAAATGTTTATGTGATCTTGTTCTTTCGCTTAGCTTGCACATTCCTTTCAACTTATAACGTGCATGTATCTTGATAAATGGGATCTTGCCGCAGAAACTTTCAGTTTCAGATCTACATATACGACTAGAATCGGATCCCCTCTCTCTCTCTCTCTGTTCATCTTCTAGCTCACACACTTTCAATCAGAATCCATATTCATTAGCACGGGCGATGACTAATTCAAGGTACGAAATCTCTTATATATGTGGTAGCTCGTTAAATAACTTTTGTTTGTCCCACTTGATAGAAGAAATTAATAACTATTCAGCTATGTTGGATGTAAAGGAAGAGCTGGGGAAACATGTACCTGATTTATTAGCTAATCCGAACGAGGAAAATAATAGGTGAAAGAAATTAACGAGAATAATCAGTTATGTGAATGTATGCCGTTTAATATGATCATGATTTTCAACTTTGAATACATCTCTCAGATTTAATCTTGAAAAACTAGGCATAAATTATATGGAGCATTATTATTAGGAGAAAACAAAGCAGTGTATCCTAGGTATAAAGGACAAAGTTTGATCTCCATCAGGATCATTGTTAGGTTAGCAGCTAACTAATCTTTTGTGGGTGCTGATAATGAATGTGAGATGTTATGTATAACAGATGGAACTCAGGAAGGGTGGTTTATGGTAGTCCGGACGGTAACAGTACACATAGCAAGAAGGGACCTATGCGATGAAGTGACTACAAGGTATTAATCTGAGCAAATTAAATTTTGACAAGGTAATATATAACTAAAATAAGGAATAGAGTAGCTTGTTTTGTTCTTCGACAGTAAATAAGGGACCTTTAATTTATTTATTTATTTTAAAGTCTTGTGAAAACATGAAAACAAGAGTGGTATATATGGAGATGGGGACCATAATTTGGTTTAGAAGACTTACGGGAGCTTGATGTTCTGTTCGATTGGGAGCTCGATTTAGCTGACAATATGTATAATAGCTAGCCGTATAGGTGTATAGCTATCTTCATCCATTGTATGGGAAGGCGTATACTCAGATCCAATATTAGATTGCAAATAGGATTGAACCTCCTGAGAGCTTCCAGGGTTCTCTATCAACTAATTGATCGATCTCTCATTTACATGCATTCTTATATCCTAAAGGCTGTTGATGAGTCTCTAACCCGTAATGTTCACATGGCATCTACACCATTAATTAATTGGCTTCCCGTTATTGCTGACTGGGCCAAAATATATGTACCGCTTTTTAAATGAACGATATTAATCGTTTTTAGAAATATTATAGTGACACAAACAACAGCGAACATATCCAATTAAGGTTTTCCTTCAACATTATTTTTCCAAAGTTTACACGAATCTTACAAGTTACAATGAAAAGAGATATATGTATGCATGTTTTCCCATGCACAGCATGAAACCTTGTCAATGATTGTTCTGCTCATGATATATTAATGTATATATAATACAACGTAACGTAACGTTGCTCATCACAAATTTTGTATTCTATATATGCATATTCAACTAAATTAAACTGGTATTACATGTCAAATTCTAATTCCTTTCCAGAATATAATTACTTTATAAATGTGAATTGTTTTAAATCATGTTATATTAGTTTCATCTAGATTGATGACATTTTAGTTTTCAATTTGTGAGCCTAAGAATGTGCGTTTGAATAGCTAGAAATGCCAAGATATAAGTAGTGTACGTACACAGATCCATGCTTGACTAGTTTGTTAAAAAGAATATGATGTGTAAGGCACGGCCTGCAAAATGGTTTACATCAAGTGGTCGCCGTCCAAGGAACGATTCTTTCCAAGTTCAACAGAGGGCAAAAGAAATTAAACTAACAAGATGACGAACCATCAGGCGCCCAATATCACTATATATTTTTAAATTAATCTTCAACTGTTTCTTGCTCCCACGGTCGTCGTCGTCCGAGAATAAAAACTATCAAACTAGTTCAATGTCATTGTAGGTAACTAAAAATGACAATTTTCTATTGCTAATAGTAATCATTGGTTTGCGTTTAATTTATTATATTTCTTCGCTTCCTGCACGCTTAATTAAATCTTTTGCAATTCTTAAATATGCAGCTACGGACTACGAGTAATATATAAGGATAATGCAAATATTAATTAATATTCCAACTACTTAATTAATACTCTATTTGAATACAGAATACTGCCTTCAAGGGGTTTAAGCTGAAAACAAAAATCATCAACCAGAGTCGTCACTGTAAACAGTAATACTTTGCAAGCTTGTTATGCATACACGTGATCCGATCATGAGAAGCTAATTTAAATCGATAATAAAAAAAATAGTTGATGCAAGTTGAAACTTTCTAAAACTACGCCGTTTGTCTGTATGTATTGTTATGAATTGCTATGCCACTGAAATATCATATATATATCGAGCGTGTGTGCGTGCAGCATGACCAATGAACGTAACGAAGAAATAAGTCCAAAGATACTGCCATCGGAGCCGGCCTACATGCAACAAACATCCGCAGAGAAGCTACAAATAATATACAAAGTTTAAAGTTCAGAAATGAGAACTGGTTTCTGTATCTTGTATAAGTAATTTGAGCTTTGTGGTTAAAAGAGACACCTGAAAATGAAATTATATAATTTTATCAGTCTGGAAGAGGGATAGAAAGCATTAGCGAGACAAAAACAGAACCATTATATAACGCATTCCCTCTGAATATTCTGATACGGTGGAAGCCTGAAATTAGCTAGGCAAAGTAATATTGAAGACGATCCGGGAAATCATCATATAGAAATGGAGCTTCCATCAAACCTGTTACCGCCAGACGAGGCGAGCCCGGAGTGGATGATCAAAGGGGACAACGCCTGCAGCCACAGTGGTGGGCCTCCAGAGTATACCTGGGCTGGTCATCCTCTACGGAAGCCTCGTCAAGAAGACTTGGGCTTTCCAAATGTCCTTCGGCCACAAACTGTTTTCCTTCGTCGCAAAACCAGGCGTCGCCCTGGACGACAAGTTTCTGTTGCAGATGGCGTTTTTGGGGATGTTTCCTACCGCCACCATGGTGTTCTTCCAGGGAGTGTTCGCCGGAATCACCTTGATCTTAGTAGCCGGAGCATTACTGGCCGGAGGAACTTCAGAGCATAGGTGCTGTTTGTGTAGCTGTGGCTCACTTTTTCCTACATGCTAATTCAATGATTATAGGGTGAATTTTTAACTTTACTCTCATTTATGATTGAGTACCTTTCAACTCTTTCTTCCCTCTCTATTTTCATTGATACAATTAATATAAGCAAAATTATCACAATCTCATTTATTTAGTCAAAAATGACTTATAAATAGGACCAAATCTTTTAATAGAAAAAAATTTATGAATATGGTACCGCTTTTCGCATTTGGTCCTCCGATGGGTTGCATGCAAAGCAGCGCGTCATTGACTTCTCCGGAGGCTTTGTTTTTCATCTCTCTGCTGCGTTGCTGGCTTCACCGCTGTTTATTGTGTATACATGGGTCCGTCCAATCCACCGCTTTTTTGGTTCTTAAATCGACAAAAACAAACAGTCTTGTGCATTATAGTAAAATGTATGTGGTGGTGAATATGCGTTTTGATGAACAGGTGGGTCCGAGATCAAATTAGGATAGAGAAGCGAGTACGCAAACACCAAACCACATGATTTTGGTGCTGGCCGTAGCAGGGCTTCTGTGGTGGAGGTCCGTTCGTGGTGAGCACGTTGGCGTCTCTGGCCGTCTTCAACACGCACATGTGTGCTACCACTAGCATCATCGTCTGGGTCGTCCTCCGTGTTTGGCGCCGTGCAGAGCATGATCACAGGCCTTGCCTGCCTCACTCCCGGTGCAGGTAATTAATACTAATAATAACCACCTTTACGGTTCCGTTTCCAATATTACTTCCTTCACAACACTACTTGAACACTTCATCAACACTGTTGAATGATGGCAGGAGTTGTGCACGGGTGGGATTGATATCTGGGAGCGTACCCTGATGATTCTCCATAACAAGGTGAGCTTGTTGAAGAATATTGACGACCCCATGTCGATCTTCCACACCCACGCCGTCGCCGGTGTTCTTGGCTGTTCCTAACCTGTGCCGTCTCTTCTACATGGGAAAAGTACATTGGCCTTGCTTATGCGTTGAAGAATGGTTCAACTCACGCGGGTTTGAAACAGATGGGAATCCAGATTGGAGCCATCGTACATTGGTCTACATGAGGCTGGCAGCGTGGGTGACATGGAGGTCTGAATTTATTGAGTTGGCCCATTTTCATTGGGGCTGGCAGCGAGGGTGACATCTTTTCCCCATGAAAGACTTTAAATTGGGACAGAGACACGTGAGCTGGCATGTAGGTCTGAATTTATTGAGTTGGCCCATTTTCCTTGGCAAGTGTTTAAATGATGTGGTGCACTCATTGCACCCAAGAATTTCTCAATTGTGGCGGGAATACCATTACCCAGCCTCCACCAATAGCCAGACACAGGAATAAAAGGCTTTTTCTAAATGGAAAGTACTTTCGCCATTGAGTCGCTGCAAAAAAAATTGAAGGGCTTTTTCTTTTTTTTGGTATGATGAAGGGCTTTTTCGTGTATGCATATATGCTAAGTCAAAGAAGAAAGAGCCCATTCAACCCGAGGCCACCAGCCCAGGTGAAAAATCAACTGACTCGGTTTCTGGATTAAATATTTGCTTCAACTACTTGGCAATGACGGGAATATCTCCGTTATTCGTTAGAGATATATTTACTCCACCACAAGTCATACAAATGTTGCCTTCTCACCTTTTCACTAGCTAATACGGAGTAAACACTAATATTGACACCTAACTCATAAACAATAAAATAGTTTCCCTTTTAAAATATTTGTAAACAAGTAACTGACACTTTAAAATTCAATAGTATATAGAAATGATTATTACTTATTTTTTATTAAAACATATAACATCGATCATACTCAGAATAGAGTTTCACATGACTTGTTCATTAAGCATCTGTCACTGAAAAAGGACAAATAAATTGGCGTGGCTAAGGCTGCGTAGACATATTTCGACCTTTCTTAGTTAGCAAGGCCCTGTGATCTCAGCTTTGACTCAATCCGCGTGACGTTAAACTGCAGGTGGAATTCTTATTTATTGTACAAGGAAACAACGAAGAAATAATTGATTATTTCACAAAGAATGAAGAAATAAACGCGATCAATTAATAATTAACATTAAACTACAGGGGGATTGGGACAAATGGACGCAATTCACACCTTTTTTTTTTTTGTTGGACAGACCAATTTACGCGTATTTAATATTTATTACTAACTATTTTTGAATAGAAATCTAGTGGGAATGACAAGTATAAGGATTGAAGTCCAGGCACGGAAAAGAGAAGACGCAGACCGACCGTATTATTGTTGTTGGGTTCCCAAAACTTCCAAGTTCCAAGTTCAAACTATATCGGTAGCAGAATGTCCGACGGGGCCTTGCGTGTTCTCGACGGAACACAAATCGAAGCCGTCGATCTCTCCCTGCCGGAGCCGGATGTCATCTTCTCCGGAGCTCAGATACTGGACATAGCTGATTCTAGAGCCTCTGATTCCCTCTTTGGTCTCCCATTACCCGAATTAATTAGAGTCTCTGCTCTATCGCGCATCGTTGCCAACGATGCTGACACTTTCCGGTCTTCCGAGTTCACCAAGGACAAAGCCTCCGAGTTATTCAAAGACTACATCGCTGCGATCACCGATGAACTCAAAGGTTCATATCCTTTTTGTGTTGGAAATACTAAACTCTAGTTCTGTTTTCTTAGTATATCTCAAATCTGCCTTTGTTCAATCTCAATCACTTATCTAATGCACTATAGTTACAACCTTTTCATTGTTCAGCGAGGTCGATTTAACTCATGATTTCCTAGTCATCAATGTTAGTGATTCGTATGCGTTTGAACGATGTGTTTGGTACGGAACCCCTTTTATTTTGTTTGGAGTTTCCGCTGGGCGGGGAAAATGAAAAACGATGAATTAGAAGATTGCAGACAAAATTCCGCAGGAAACAACCCGAGTAAAATCGGGAATTCAGAACTCTCTGTTTGTTACTCTGATCAGACATTAAGAAAAAACCCCGATGTCTATGATGAGTCTGAATTTCGCTTTCTTACTGAAAACGTTTAACTTCTGTAACATTTATTTTTCATAGTTTATATCATAAGTTATGAAAGATTATCAAATCTTCAGCGTTTTCCAAGTTGTGCTTTCTTGGTCAACTAGTTTTGTTTTGATATTCTGACAAAGGAAAAAAATGCATTGCAATTATACTTGTAGGTGATCCTCTTGTTGTATCCATCTTGGATGGTAACACTCTGCGGTTGTTTCTAGAGGATGAGGACGATTTCGCAATGTTAGCAGAAAATGTTTTCACCGATTTAGATGTTGAGGATAAGGGGAAAATCAGTAGGAGTGAAATCCGGAACGCTCTTGTCCAAATGGGGGCTGAGATGGGTGTTCCTCCTTTCTCAGGTTCTTTCTTTTTTTTTTCCCTGCTTTAAGCTGCTGCACTTATTTTTATGATTTTTTTTTTTTTGGTTTCTTCCTGTTTTATGCTTCAGGAATGCACAAGTGATTGCAGCGTCAAAGCAATAAGACCAAACTTTGGCGTTGTCTCCTTCCTTCACTGTAGATTTTTTGTCTCTTGATAATGAATTGAAATTATGCAATATATAATCATAACCACCAAAAAATAGATACCTTGTGATCCGATCCATGTACGCTTGTTAATGGAAGATGCACAATTTATTTTGCATATGCAAGAAAGATGAACCTGTTCCTTTTTTCTTATCTGATCCATACACGCATGGTTATGTTATTTGTGAGCTTCATACATGGTAGTTCTCCAATTCTGAGAAACTGACAACCTGTAGTGTAAAATGAACAGAGTATCCTCAGCTAAATGATATACTGAGGAAACATGGAGCAGATGGAGAAGAACAACTGGGCCAGGCACAGTTTGCACAACTTCTTCAGGCCGTTCTACAAGATCTAGCTGAGCAACTTTCACAAAATAATGTCATTTTTATTCAGAACATAAAAATCATCAATGGCTCTAAGCTAAGACAGGTATTTTCTATATCCATTTGTGGTTACCCTAGGTAAATTTCATTCTTATATCTATAACATCAATCTATTCTAAGGTAAGTGCTTCTTGCATGACTGAGAACTGTTTTGTTATTCATCTTCCGAGTTCGGAGTCTGTAGAAGAAATGCTAGCATCTATGGTGCTTTATCTCCTTTCTTTGATGTGCAATGTAGCATTGTAGGTTTTGCTCAAGGTTGGACATCGAATTCAGAAATGATTTTTTTTTTTTTTTTGAAAAAAAAGAAAGTATATGCCGTCCTGCTAGTTTACGCATATCGTTATGCATTAATTGATATTGTAATCAATGGTGCAGCTGTTGGCCAATGAAAAGGAATTAAGCAGAGTTGCAGAAAAGCTTGTGCAGGAAAAGGAGAATTCCAAGAGCAGGTCAGGGAATAAGGAAGTATTAAGGGGCTTCCTTGAAAGAAACGCGAAGGAGCTGAGTTTACCAGTATCTGAAGCGGACGAGGCAGTTGTTCTACTTTATGATGATATTTTTGCTGATTTGGGTAAAGAGGAACACGGGGAATCAGATAAAGATGAGTTGGTAAGATTGTTGAAAGAAACACTACAGAAATTTGCGGAGCAGCTTGAATCCAATCCTGTGTTTCAGGATTTTGCTTGATAAGGGGCTCAAGTTACTGTACAGCTCTTCAGAGTCATTATCTGGTGAGTTTGCTGCGTTGTGCGTGGCCGTGGGTCATTTATTTGTTCATTTGAACACACTTGTCCCATCTGCTTTGAAAATTTGCATTATACGGTACCTTCTATATCAGTTTCATATTTGTGGATTTATTTACACGCGCTTGAACTACATATTACAATTATAAAGTCTTGAGCGGCTAATCGGTCATCGACCAATTCATAGGATATGAGAACATGCTGTTGTTCGACCGAAAAAAAAGAACATGCTGTTGTAATCCGGCTGTTTTTGGGCCCTTGAAAAAACCAATAGGCTTGTAGATCTAAGGCTCATATCTTCTTCTCCCTAACTAGTGTTATAGAAGGGCCATGATGTGAGTGGACCGGAGGTTAGAGTGTGGACGTTACTCAGGGTCCAATCACTTATGTTGATATATCAATTTTCTTTCTTTCTTTCCTTTTTTTTTTTTTTTTTCAAATGAAGGTTCATGGACCATGATTTAGGAATCTCGTGAACGAAAGCCCAAATTTTCAAACAATTCCTGGACAATTCTTAAAAATCTTATGGGAGACTAGAAATAGTCACAATAACAGCTGGGATTGACCAAAACTACTAGTAGTGTAGTGGTATTGGGATTCATTTCCCCTCTCCCGGTTCTGGGTTCGATCTCCCCTCCCCTATCGCCTTGTATCAAAAAAATAACAACTGGGATTGGATTAGTGGAAGAAGTTAGTCTTTCACAATATGTTGAATTAAGATTTGAATTTTTACTAAGAGAGGTTTTTATATTTAATATCTGCTCCAAATCCCATAGGATAACACGTGTACTTCGCAAAAAGAAGAAAAGAAAAGGAAAAAAAAATAGCCATTTTGCTACTCCCTCCGGTCCTAATTATAAGATATAGTTGACTTTTTTGGAGAAATTAAGGAAGCTAATTAAATTAACTTAGAGTATTTTTCTTCTTATTTTTTTTTAAAAAGTAATTAGTTTGACTCACATACTAATATATAATCTAAAGATATACAACATATAAAATGATTAAGTAACTTATTTAACTTCCTTAATCTCTCCAAATAAAGTCAACTATGCCTTATAATTAGGACCAGAGGTAGTATTAGACTAGGAAACAGATTCGTTACTGTGGTCGCGGGGGTGGAGGCCGTAGCAGTAGTAAGTGGTGTAGCTGATATTTTTTATAAGTCTTTTATACTTAAAAAGTTTGTTTCCAAATATAAATTACTTATAGGATAAATAAGTTTTTGAAAATTTTACCCTTCATTGATAATAGGGTGAAAAAAAGTGATGTCAATGCAGAGAAATGAAGGAAAGTGAGAAAAGATGTACACCCTTTATAAATAAGGGCAAATATGGAAATTTTATCTATTTAATGCTTTTCTTATTTTGTGAGAATGAAATAGAGGTGACTTATAAAAAGAAACAAAGTAGTAAATAAAAATATTGTTGGACCCAAAAGAAAAAAGCAAAGAAAAGCCGATTACGGTTGGGAAAGTGTAAGGGTAGGGTAAATAGATCACATTCATTGCTTCTTTTTTTTTTTTCCTTCTCAAAACATTCATTGCTTGTTACGAAACCCTCAAATCATGGTTTTAGAAATCTTTTTTTTATAAACTAAAATAAAACTTTTTTCATATATTTATATCATAAATCATCAAAGTGCTTGTGATTTTATGATGCTTTTGAGAGAATTAACCGTTTCACATTCTCATGCCTGTAAATTTGCCAAAAAGGTCATTTTCATTCGGGGAAGGACATCATGACCGAAAAGTTTGCACGTTATGCATTTGCCCAAAACAAGAAACATGCTATGCATGTGAATACCCTTCGTATTACCTTCCGTCCCATTGCTGAGTTTTATTATTATTGATCATTGACAACGACACCAAAACCTAAGAAGATTTACATATATGCCCTCGAATTACCAGACTTTAATTATCATCCACCACCATTACCATAAGCTTGCGCTGTCCACGTAGTCCCCTCAATCCTAATAATGTCTCTCCTTTTGGGCCCTCCTCAAAAAGCCACGTGCCCATATTCAGAGTTTAAACAACAATTACGGTACGGAAAACGACAAATACAAGCAATAAGTAATAACTACTCTGAAATTTTAAATGCATAAAGTTCAACTGCTTATTTAGAAAGGGATACGATATTGTCACTATCAATTTTATGTTACTATCAAATCATTACTATTTTTTCACCGTTAGATCAGAATCTCATCTACCTTTATCATTTCTCTCTCCTATTGAGATTCTGATCTAACGGTGAAAAAGTGATAGTGACTTGGTAGTGACATAAAATTGATAGTGACAATATCCTATCTCATTTAGAAATAACTTATCGACGTTAAGATATTTTATGCCTAATTAATTTTGGATATAATTTATACTATTATATATTTTTTTCAAAAAAAATATATATGCATATAATTCAGCCAATAATTACTACTCCAATTTTTAATATAAGATACTAGATTACATCTATTTTCTAAACGCTCTAATTACCTTCCTTGATTTCATCTTTTTCTCTTCTTATTGATTATTGTTGAGAGAACATCCTAAGGATAAATTGGGAAAAGATTGAAAAAAAATAAACCTTTATTTTATATTTAAGATCAAGATCTCCAAATGTCTTTTATTAAGAACCAGAGGGATTTATTTTTTATTTTTTAATTGCCAACCTTAATAATTACTACTTCTCCTATCCTTAACATAAAACATATTTGAGGAGTTAATTTTAGTCTTAAGTATAAGACAAAGTTTTCATGTTTGTCCGCAACAATAATTAAGGGGGAGAGATAAAAAAATTAACAAAAATAATTAAAATATTTTAGAAAATACATGTCATATTAACTAACCAAACCAATTTGCCTAATCTAATTAAATTGGGATAAATATACCTTATATTAAGGAGGAAAGAATAATTCATTAATTCAGCTTCCCTACAAATCAAAGTATCGAATCCGACGGATCATCCACAAAGTTATATAATTTTTTGGCACTCGGTATAATAATAGAAAACAAGTGTCATAAATCATAATTAATCAATGCTTCTTCTAGACCATCACATATTACATATATGCAGAAAGAAGTGTCAACGAGAAGACCGGGATTGTTGCGAGGGAAATAAGCAATGACATGGGTAAACAGCTTCGCGATTTAAGAGAAGGAAGTATATAATTCTTATCTTATAAACCGATGATAAAGATAATGCAGAAACAATTTCGAACTTATGCCACACTAAAACTGCCCCAGAAAGCAAGTAATGGGCTAAAGTAAATTACAGCGAAACCCGTCACAACCTTCCTGAATCCTTACTTCCTCCTACACAAGAACAAAGCTCAGACAAAGAAAACTTTAATAGCTAATGAACCCCACCGATGACAACATGAAAGGCGACTTTTCAATACAAACAATACACATGCAGGCGACCACTGCATAACCACTTCATTCGTTGCCGTCAGCAGCCCGAAGGGATCCCAGCTGAACTGGGGCTTGAGTTTGAACCACTTTGGATGAACCATAGACTGAAGTATCAAAACCGTGAGCCTTCTCTTTCTCAATCTGTTCCTTGATCCAGAAGTACGTTATCCTCAGCCCATCCTACCAGATTAAAATTAAGGTCACTATTAGTACGCATAGAATATAGCTGATGCTTAACCACATCAAACACTAATCCAAACATGGCATGTTAATTGAAAGTGAAAGTGAGAAGATCATTTTCCTTCTTCTGAAATATACCTTCAACCTCATAGTTGGAGCCCATCCAAGTTTCTCTTTGATCAGAGTGTTGTCTGAGTTACGACCACGGACACCCTCTGGGCCAGGAATGTGGTGAATAGGAATATTCTTATTCTCGAAGCTAAGAACAATCTCAGCCATCTCGTTCATACTCACCATCTCATCACTCCCAATGTTCACGGGCTCACGGAAGTCTGATTTAGTTAATCTAAACACAAAAAAGGGACCAAAATGGTAAGTCTCGTAACAAAGAAAATCTCACTAAAAAGAAGAATAAAAAGAAGCCAGGGAAAAAGGGAAAGAAAGAAAGAAACATGCTAACATATGACTGCCAAACACTAGATTTTCCCATAAAACAGAAATAAGGTAACTCAAGCACAGCAAAAGTAGAGAATTCCTCATGAAACGTTCAGTACAAACGGGTCATTCAACTAATAATTTTCCTCAAGAACCCAAAGAATTTATCTACAAGATTCAAAGAATCAGGTTAAGACTAACCTAAGTACACCTTCAACGCACTCATCAATGAAGGTGAAGGATCTCGTCTGCAACCCATCTCCCCACATCTCAAACCTGTCAGTGGAAGTGAGGGTCTTTCGGCAGAAAGCTGCAGGAGCCTTTTCCCTTCCACCTGTGAAGGAACAACGAAAGGACAAACTTGCAAATCAAGAACGTTACAATTCATATAATTCGAATTATGTCCTCATTTAGATAAGACAATACTCCAAATATGGAATTAAGAGAAGATAATACCTTTCCATGTCCCAAAAGGACCATAAATGTTATGGAACCTACCAACGCGGCACTCAATTCCAAAATCCTTGTTATAATGTTTACATAACTCCTCTGTTGCAAGCTTCTCCAGCCCATATGCATCTTGTGGCTAACACATCATTAAATTAACCGCATGAGTTCCAACCTTTATACGTAAATCGAGAAAAAGAAGAAATTATCTTATTAGAAAAATCACAACAGACCTCAGCAGGCCATGCATCAGACTCCTTCAAGCTCACATTAGTTTCCAATTGTTTAAATTCAGGGTAGATACAAGCACTAGAGGCATAGAAAAACCTGAAAAGACATTCATGGCATGCGTGACGAGTATTAGTAAAAAGGCATAAACTCAAATTACTAATTGAGCAGATTCACGATGGCTAACCTCTTAACCCCGTTAATCCTGGCTGCCTCAAGCATGTTAAAGCTAATCATTGTATTGTTGTACATAATAACAGAATGATTGGACTGGATAAAGCCCATTCCACCCATATCAGCAGCAAGGTTGAAAACATGGTCAACATCCTTAGTAACCTTTAGACAGTTATCCATGACTCTGAGATCAACAAGATGGAATTCATGGCAAAACATGTCTTCCGTCATGTGCTCATTTTTCTTCCAATCAGAGGCAATGATGTAATGACCCTCGGTCTTCAAACGCCGTGCTATGTGAGAGCCAATAAAACCTCCAGCCCCAGTGATGGAAATCCGAAGCTTCTCTGAGGGCCAGTAAGGTTCTCTCTCGAGGTTCTCATAGGTGTAAGCACCGTAGTCAGTTTTTCCGGTACTTCCCATTCTGCAGAATTGATTTGGTCATACAATGCCTGATTGATAGAAATTCACTTCAAAAACATTAAATCACACTTCGGATACAGCAGAATTTCAACAAGAAAACATCAATAGGATATCGAACATAGTTGAGTATTACGGCGAAAGTCGGGAAAAAAGCAACGTTGTGGATGCAAAATTAGAAGAACAGAAAATAACGTGCTTGGCCACGAGAAAAACAATACATTGCTATTAAAAAAAAAAAAAAAAAAAAAGCGAAAACTGGACAGCAGCCAGCTCACTAGAGTTGGCAATTTTTCCCCCTTACATTTTAGAAATACGAAAAGCACTCATCCACAGATTCTAGTTCTCAAAAGTCAAAACAATTTCTTCGAAAAAAGGAACAATAAAAAGCACCACTAACAGAATGTTCGACAAGCATAATGGCCTAGTGAGTGATATGCAGGAGCCTATGAGAGAGAACGACAAAATGACGAAAATTGGTAGTAAGGCGGTTAACATGAGCGGGATACAAATAAATAAAAGCTCAAACCCTAATTTTTGAAGAATGGAATAAGCAACGGCAAGAAAAATGCGGATAACAAGAACGAGGCAAAGGAAACAGAGGAATTGAGGAGGGGAATGAAAACAGAATTGACGGACGAACCTGTGGAATGGTGAATTGCAGGCAGGAACGCGCTAGAGAAGAGAGACGGAAGAGAAACGACAAGCTGGAGGTGGTGAGGAGCCATGGTGTGAAGGAGCTATATATAGACCGGACCGGAGTCTGAGCTAGGAAGGAAAACCACTCATTTATTACCTGCTCACATGAACCGACGAGGGGAGAACACATACACAGACACTCAGGCGCCACAATTTTTCCTTCTCGGTACCCGGCAGAATTATTTGACATTGGGGAAAAAATATATATATATATATATATACTTTTTAATTCTTTAAATTTATGTGCAATACTTTTAATTCCTCAAATTTATAAAATATACATCTAGCTATATAATTTTTGTTACGGACCGGCCCAAGGGCCCATATCCAGACCACGGCCCAACCATGCCTGAAGCAGAATCAATGCAATAATGGGCAAAGATATGGGATTCCATTAATCTAGGATCTCCTCCAATCGTAATCCCAAGATATCAGCCCCTAATATCTCAGCCCCGGATATCGCTCACCAGCCCGGGATATTCGCACCAGACTCCTCTATAAATACAAGGAAACCCTAATCAGGTGCACACGTTCTAATCTATACTCTATTTATATTCTGCTACACAGAGCACACACACCACCCCCTGGCTTCACGCCTCCAAGTTTACTGCGAACCACGTGGACTGGTACGTAGGCTCTAGGCTGGACTTTGATCCCTTCAAAGGGTACGTAGGCTCTAGGCTTGACAACCTAGTCAAGTCCAATTTATCTGTGTTCTCAGGAACAATTTTAATATCATTGATATTGCTAATAAAAAATATTAATGTAACAAATCCAAATGATAATTATATAATTAAATATTATTAATATTAAATTTAAAATATGTGTAAATTAAAAATATTTAAAAACTTAATGAATCAGTCAATATCAAAAAAATTCGATTGTATTAAAAAAACTTTGTTTGATAATATAAATATATTGATTTAATAATTTAATCAAAACCTCCATTTTATTTGTAGTGATTTCTTCATTTATTTTATTTTAATAATCTAAATATATTATATTAAGAAATTAAAAATTAAATATGTTTTATCATATGTACGGTCATCACTTAAGTTTAATGTATCAACATTTTTCATTGACAACGTTAAAGATATTAGAAATATAGGATTAAAAGTAGGGTAAAGGATTTCTCCTTTCACTGGAGATAAAGTTATCTCCAGTGACCCCAAAACTACGTTGTTTTGGATTAATGAAGGGTTTGTTAGTAATTTCAAGTGAATTAATGAATGGTGTTTCTGTAATTCTGTTTATTTTTTAATTATATACATTTTACCAAAACACCCTTCATTAATTCACCTGAAATTACTAATAAACCCTTCATTAACTCAAAACGACGTAGTTTTGGGGTCACTGGAGATAACTCTATCTCCTGTGACAGAAGAAATCTTCTTCTCTTAAAAGTATACCCGAATATTTTATAAAATTAAAAAACCAAAAGTATAAAACTTAAAAAACTAAAAGTATAATTTAATCTTTAAAAAAAAATGGGGCAAAATAACTTTGGATTTTAAAAGGCGAAAGATAAAAAGAATGCCCCCATTTGCTGGCAATAAGAAAATATTATGAGAGGAATATACCCGTCCAAGTACTCTCATAGTCATGAGGGATAAAATCTTGGTTCTAAATATAAAATTAGTAAAAATATTTGGACTAAAATATAAATTTAGTCCTTTAAATTTATATGAAGTATACTTTTGGTCCCTTAACTTTATAAAATATAGTTTTTATCCTAATATTCTAACATCGTTAATATTGTTAACGAAAAATGCTGAAGTAGCGAGTGCACCTTATTCCAAATTATTTTATCATTTCAGAATAACTAATTTTATTAATTTATTTAAATTTAGTAAATCTAATATGAAATGTGAATTTTTATTTGAATATTCATACGGATAGGGAGTGCACCTTATTTTTCTTTCTTTTTCTTTTCGGGGATATAATTATATTAAATTAAACTTAAGATGACATGAAAGAAATCGGGGGGAAAAAAAACATAACAAATCAAAAGGTCAAAGCCCAACATCACCACCATCACAAACCCTAACCTAAGGTCAAAGTTAAGAGACCACATATCTCATAGTTGCCGGTTGCCGCCACTTGAAAAAGAGAAAATATATATATATATATCCGGGAACGATGCTGGTAATGATGGATGTGGGTTCTGATAACCACCCTAATATGCCCAACCCTTATAAAGATTTGTTTGCTATTAGAAGAGCAGATTTACCATCACCAAGCAACACCAACCGTGAAAGAGAAGCATGCCACGGCCAAAGAAAACTCATACGCCCTAAAAGACCCCCACCATTGCCACTGATTAGTCTCCAACTTGAGTCCACCGAATCTGAGCAGAAACACCGAGGGCGACGCCGGTGATGGTGGGGATTAATGTTTTCTCTTAGGGGCATTTTTGTCATTATGTTTTAATTTTTAAGAAAAAACAAATTGGACGTTGAAAACACTTCTTCTTCTTTTTTTAATCTTTTAGCACTATTAAAATTCTTTGAATGAAAATTTCCCCTTTTTACCTAGAAGGAATCTTGTGCAAGGCTGATTGAGAAGGACAATGAGAGGGGAGAGTGGTGGGAAGCTGCGTTCCTTGGGAGTGTCTTGTTGGAGCTTGTTCTCGGTTGTTAGAATTAGCATGCGACAATTGTACCGTTGAGCCCCTACTTATAGTCCTAATTATAAGAGTTAGTTAACTTTTTTTTTTGAGAGATTAAGGAAACTAATTAAATTACTTTATAGTATTTTTATTTTTATTTTTTTTCAAACTAATTAATTTAACTAATAAACTAATATATAATCCAAGGATACACAATATATGAAATGATTAAGTAACTTATTTAGTTTTCTTAACTTTTCTGAAAAAAGTCAACTAGCTCTTATAATTAGAACCGGAGGTAGTATATATATATATATATATATATATATATATATATATATATATATATATATATATATGCGACAATTGTAACATTCCTCATCCAATTCGTACCCCCCACCCAACTTCATTCCCGTCGTTCATCGTGTGATGGATGCGTGACAATGGGATTTGGCTTTCCTCCAATGCAGAGATTCATCCGCTGCATCCACACGGTATTGTTTCGGTTCCAACCACACACTGGTCTCCTCTTTTTCTTTTTCTTTTTTTTTAAAAAAATAAACACTGTCGGATAGTAAAAAGATAATTCAAGATACTGAATCGTACTGAAAAAAATCATAGATGATCTTAAAAAATTATTTTAGGGTCTTAAAAAAAATATTTCAGTGTGCAAACTGATATTAAAAGGATACTTCATAATACTGATTGTTACTTAAGAAAAATATTTTAGGATCTTAAAAAAATAATTAAGGTACTGACTACTACTAAAAATATACTTTAGTGGTACTTAAGAGAAATATTTTAGGATCTTAAAAAAATAATTCAGGTACTGACTACTACTAAAAATATACTTTAGGATCTTTTTTATGGATCCTAAAGTAATTTCTTAAGATCATGAATTACTTTTTAAGTATCATTCAGTATTTTGAAGTATTATTTTAGTATCAGTCTGTACCCCAAAATATTTTTTAAGATTTTAAAATAATTTTTCAAGATCATCAAGGATTTTTTTCAGGACGATTTAGTATCTTGAATTTTTTTTTTACTAGCCTTTTTTTTTTAAAGAAGAGGAGACCAGTGTGTGGTCGGCACCAAAACTGCGTGGTATGGATGCTGGGACGAATATAGGCATTGGAGGAAAGCCAAATCGGTGACAATGAGGCGTTCCACGTGCCAACAGGCAACACAACTCTTTCTCTACACTCTCACCCTCACTTCCTACTTCCATCATTCTGTTGTCCCGACCGTGCCATCAGTATAACTTACCACTGCTATTCCAATTTAATTGAGTCCCCCCCCCCCCCCCCCCCAAAAAAAATAATAATAATAATAATAATAATAAATCACGCTGTTCATTTGTGTGACTATCAAACTGTGAGCCTTTAATCCGTGTCAGTTGTTGGGCCAGAAAATAAGTGAACTTGATATTTTGGTTTATTCGTAAAATATTACAAAGTGATTTTTTTTTTTAAAAAAAAACATTTAGCTGGGTCAAATGAAGGCTGTAATATTAGCCTATTTAAGTTGACGTTTAAAAAATATATTCACGTAAGTCAAGTAAAAATCCTATCATATATTTACCTCGTATATATAGTAAATCATATCGGAAAAATAATTTTTGCTGCTAATAAAAAAAAAAAGATAGCAATTCCTATTAGGGGTCAAGGCCTGCGGGAGTGAGTGAAATGGGCCGAAATTTCATCCGATGGGATGGAAGAAGGGCCCAAAATGTGGGTTCAGGTAATGACGAAGCGGATAGCGTGGGAATTGGAAGGCAAGTAGGCAAGTGTGAGTGTGACGTGACATTTGGTGACTCTATCCGCTTCTTTGCTTTGCAGGATTTTGCTTCTGCCTTTTGGAGACAGCCACAGGCCATGTGCTTTGCTTCTCCACTAGCCATCCATCTCCACTCGTCATCAACTTCAATATCACATAAATGGATTTAGCTACGGTCTATTTCTCTTCCCGTCCTCTTCTCATCCTCTTCCTCATCTCAACCGTTGAATTGTAATCTGAATGGTTCAGATTCAATGTTTTATAAAAATATTATTTTTTTATAAAACATTAAATCTGAACGGTTAAGATTTCAATCCAACGGTTGAGATAAAGAAAAGGATGGGAAGAGGACGGGAAAAGAAGTGGTGTAACGCCTCAATTTTAACACCCAAAAACTTGGCCAAAGATACAAATTCATTTATACAGGGCCAAAATAAATCCAAAATAATATCAGAGTTTTCAAAATGCGGAAGTCTTATGGTCATGGCAAATAAAATAACATAGCATGAGCTTTCCATATGTGCCTTCCCTGATTTCCCTACTAAATCATTTACCTGAAAAAAAAAATAAACAAAGTAACCGTAAGATCCAAAGATCCCCGTAACCATTGGTTATTCAGAAATATACATGCTAACCAAGAACGAGAACATATTTATAAATTCACAATAAATAAAATATATGCCTTTATATAAAAACCTTTCACAAAATAGTTCTCGACTCGGTTATCAAAACTCCCTCCCAAAAAGGGTTCCAAAAACATCATAATTTATTTTCCAATAATTCACAAGAGATCTCACAATATAAAATATGTCAATGATGAATAGATCACCCTTATTACCCTGACCACCTCTTATAACCGTTGACTGGAGCAATCTAACACATAACTCATCTCTCATCATAACATATCCAATACTCATAACTTCAACATGGCTCCCCTCCTGGTAAAATCACAACCAAGGAGGTGTCATATTTGACCCGGTTAAAAGAAAAGTGATACCAAGGGCTCCAAGAATATCCACTCTCATCAAAACAACATTATCAGATTCCAAATCAAGCCTTCTATAGGCACAATAAATCCCAAAACAGTAAATAAATATACACATGTAAATATTTGACAAGTATATAAAAGAATAACCAAGGTTACCTCAATTCCAAGCTTATTTTACCAATACTTCAATACTCTCAATTTACCATCACCAAATAATTCAACCTCAGATCATACCATCATTCTTCATTCCTTCCTTCTCTCTCTCTCTCTTCCTCTCTCTAAATGGCTCTAGGAGTTGTGAAGAATGAAATGAAATGAAAGGTCTATTTATAGTTGGAAAATGGGTCTTTAAGTGTAATTTTCGTCTCTGGGTCGTTTTACGTAATTTTCCTAAAAACTAAAAAGAAAACCTCCCGTGAACTTCAGCCGCCCCGTGAAGTTTTTAAAAAATTTTAATAATATTTTAATATTTTAATAATATAATATATATTATTATTTAAATAATAAATTATTATTGAGTGGGTCCCGCGGCCATTTTTTCAAAACTCACGAGAGTTTCTGTCGGCAGAGGAGAAATAATTTGACGTGGGTCCCACATGAATAGTAAATACGTATTTTGGAATAGTAAATACCGTATTTTTAAATAGTAAATACGTATTTGTAAATAGTAAATACTTTTCATATTTCTCAAAATATCGATTAAATACCGTATTTATAAAAAGTGAATACGTATTTGTGAATAGTGAATACTATTCATGTACGTATTTGTGAATAGTAAACACTATTCATGTCCAATAAAATACTGATTCTAAATTCATTTTCAAAAATAGGGTCTAATAGTCCTCCAAAAATAGGCTAATTTTATAGTCTGTAGACTCAAAAATCAGGATGTTACATTTCTCCCCTCCTAAAAAAAAAATTTTGTCCTCAAAATTCATCATCTTCCGCTGCGCCACTCTGATAAAATATCAAACCTTATTCACAATCTAACCTTAATCATAATCTCAAACTATAAATCCTCAATAACAATTATAGATATCACAAGGACACTAAATAAGAAAATAGCTAAATAAATTCTAAATCTAACAGGGAAGTGCACATGTTATGATATTTAATTTGCCACAACCACAATTTTTATTTAGAAAACTGTTAGGAAATCAGCAGGTTGGCCAGAACCTTGGCTCTGATACCAAAAATGTAACGCCTCAATTTTAACACCCAAAAACTTGGCCAAAGATACAAATTCATTTATACAGGGCCAAAATAAATCCAAAATAATATCAGAGTTTTCAAAATGCGGAAGTCTTATGGTCATGGCAAATAAAATAACATAGCATGAGCTTTCCATATGTGCCTTCCCTGATTTCCCTACTAAATCATTTACCTGAAAAAAAAATAAACAAAGTAACCGTAAGATCCAAAGATCCCCGTAACCATTGGTTATTCAGAAATATACATGCTAACCAAGAACGAGAACATATTTATAAATTCACAATAAATAAAATATATGCCTTTATATAAAAACCTTTCACAAAATAGTTCTCGACTCGGTTATCAAAACTCCCTCCCAAAAAGGGTTCCAAAAACATCATAATTTATTTTCCAATAATTCACAAGAGATCTCACAATATAAAATATGTCAATGATGAATAGATCACCCTTATTACCCTGACCACCTCTTATAACCGTTGACTGGAGCAATCTAACACATAACTCATCTCTCATCATAACATATCCAATACTCATAACTTCAACATGGCTCCCCTCCTGGTAAAATCACAACCAAGGAGGTGTCATATTTGACCCGGTTAAAAGAAAAGTGATACCAAGGGCTCCAAGAATATCCACTCTCATCAAAACAACATTATCAGATTCCAAATCAAGCCTTCTATAGGCACAATAAATCCCAAAACAGTAAATAAATATACACATGTAAATATTTGACAAGTATATAAAAGAATAACCAAGGTTACCTCAATTCCAAGCTTATTTTACCAATACTTCAATACTCTCAATTTACCATCACCAAATAATTCAACCTCAGATCATACCATCATTCTTCATTCCTTCCTTCTCTCTCTCTCTCTTCCTCTCTCTAAATGGCTCTAGGAGTTGTGAAGAATGAAATGAAATGAAAGGTCTATTTATAGTTGGAAAATGGGTCTTTAAGTGTAATTTTCGTCTCTGGGTCGTTTTACGTAATTTTCCTAAAAACTAAAAAGAAAACCTCCCGTGAACTTCAGCCGCCCCGTGAAGTTTTTAAAAAATTTTAATAATATTTTAATAATATAATATATATTATTATTTAAATAATAAATTATTATTGAGTGGGTCCCGCGGCCATTTTTTCAAAACTCACGAGAGTTTCTGTCGGCAGAGGAGAAATAATTTGACGTGGGTCCCACATGAATAGTAAATACGTATTTTGGAATAGTAAATACCGTATTTTTAAATAGTAAATACGTATTTGTAAATAGTAAATACTTTTCATATTTCTCAAAATATCGATTAAATACCGTATTTATAAAAAGTGAATACGTATTTGTGAATAGTGAATACTATTCATGTACGTATTTGTGAATAGTAAACACTATTCATGTCCAATAAAATACTGATTCTAAATTCATTTTCAAAAATAGGGTCTAATAGTCCTCCAAAAATAGGCTAATTTTATAGTCTGTAGACTCAAAAATCAGGATGTTACAAGTGGACTGTAGCCAGCCCCCACATAAACACCGCATATATTTTTTACTTTTCGATTCTTGATTTATTTCTAGAAGGCTTGGGGTGTGTTTGATCAAAGGAGAGGGGAAAGAAATTTTTTACCTTATTTTAGCCAAATTGTCCATAGAATTTTTTCAATAAAAACCATTTTCTTTTCATTAATAACAATTTTTTTTAAAAAAAAAAAATCTTCTATCCCCTCAAACCAAACATACTACAAAGGTATATGTTTGGTGCTCTAACTTTGTATAAAGATTTTGTTTAGGTCTTTAATCTTTAAAAATATGTGTTTAGTCCTTTAACCCTTATAATATTATTGGTAAGTGATGTTTTTTAATATCCATTGTTATTTTTAAAATTAAACTAAATATCTTTGCATTTGAAAATGTTTCTTTAGAATTTTATATTTCAATATCGTTTTTCATTGACAGTATTACCACTAATGGCATAAAAAGATATTTTTTAAAATGGAGCGTATAAAATAAACACAATGTGCGCTTTTGCATTTTCTTTAATTTATGTTTAGAATAATTCAATAATTATAACCCCTTAATTCAAGACAACATTATAATTTTTTATTTCAAATAATGCAATTCGCATAATTTCTCAATTTGATAAAATCATGATGATGGAGTAATTACTATGTCCTGTTTACTTGGTGGAATAGTTGAGAATGTAGTTTGAATGTAAGGTTAATGTGCAAAAATGCATACTTGTTTCACTCTGGGAAGCGTTCAATACCAAGTATTTTTTTTCATATGCAAATGTGCACACATGGTTACAAATTAGGTGAAAAAAATATCATTTGACCGTTAAGTTTAACTTTTTTTTGCTAATTGGACAATGACGTAGCTTTTAAAGATGCAAAAATACACATGTGGTTTGGAAAAAAAAAGCATCCAACGACCGACGCCAACTATTTTTTTTAAATTTAATAATTTTATTTTAATTAAAGAAAAATTATTATTTCCCTAGGTATAATTCTTGAGGGGCTAAATTTTTTCTTATGATTTATCATTTGGGAAAAAAGATTTTTTTTTTTTTGGATAAAAACAAGACACCTTAGCTAATCATCTTATGGGATAAATTCTCCATTGCAATCCTAACTAATTATCCTTACTAGAACCTCAGACGAGTGATACACTTCGTGGAGCCTTGGCATTAGTTCTAACCCACTCTTTGCAAGGTGGTTTGCCGTGTAGTTGTACGAGCAAGGGACATACGTAACCTTAGTTTCCCAATCCATTTCCATCAGCAGTCATGTCTTTGTGAGCTTTTGTAAAACCATGAAGTACAAGGTCGAGGCACTATGCGGAATCAGTTTCCATCCAGACTTTTTTAAATCTCATAGGTCGAGGCACTCTGTGGGATCAGTTTCCATCTAGACTTTCTTAAATCTTATAGTCCATGCCATTTTTAATCCAAGAAAGCATGCCTAAATTTCCGCAGTCAATTCATCGCCCCTATCAATAGGAGGTATGAATCCTTTGATAAACTGTCCAACATTATTCCTAACTAGACCCCCACAAATAGATTTCATAGATGTAGCTGAGAATGCGCCGTCCACATTGACCTTCACCAAGTCACCTTTTGGAGGCCACCAAGACTCACGACTTGGAACCAAAACAGCACCCTGAAATTTCATCCCTGCTAGACGATCACTGGTACGATTCCTGCTCTCCACCATTGCATTAGAACTAGCTAGAATAGTTTCATTAGATACAAGTTTCTTCTCAAAGACATACAAATTATTTCGATGCTACATCCACCTATACAACACTGTGAATTTGGAGGTCCATTGCCGACCTGTTTCAATGGGTAAAAATGGTAAAAAAAAAATTATTTCCATAATTTATTTTATTTTCTTAAAATCCTTATTAAATTTTCTAATTGATAATTGATAAATGAGTATTTATACATTTGAAATTTGATATTATAATAATATATTTACTTAAAAATAATTTTAATTTTTTGAAAAACAAATAGTTGAAGAAATAATTCATTTGCTTTGAAAATCAACTCTATAACTATAAATCTATAATATTCCTTGATTTACTTTCATTCATCATATAAATAGAAATAACTCATTTAGAGGCACAAACGTTTATATTACATATTTCTTAAAGCAATAAAAATTAAATAATATTGTTTGGTTTTTATTGAAAAATTATTTAAATAATTTCTAGTTCAATTTGTTAGAGCAAAAAATTAAAATTATTTTAAACAAAATATAGTATTTATGATATCAAATTTCAAATGCATAAATATGCATTTATTAATTATTAATTAGAAATTTTAATAAGGATTTAAGAATAAAATAAAAAAAGTTATGGAAAAAAAATTGGCCTTTCAAGAATTATACCTAGAGAAATAATAATTTTCCTTTAATTGAAATAAAATCATTAATTTTTTTTTAAAAATAACTTGGTGTTGAATGCTCTTTTTATCAAATCATATATGTATTTTTGCACATTTGGAAGTGACATCATCATCCAGTAAGGAAAAAAAAAGTTAAACTTAACGGTCAAACGGTATTTTTGCAAATAATTTATAACCACGTGTACACTTCTGCACATAAAAAAAACACTTAGTGTTAAGCTTTACTCAAGATAAAACACATGTATATTTTTGTACATTAATCTTAATTGGGGTAAAAATATAATGTGATGGTGGTTAACACACAAGTGATAAAAATGCAAAAATGTAATTTTATGTGAAAACTAATGTACAATAATAGGGTCCGTTTGAGATAACTTTAGGATAAGTGTCTTTTGTTTCTGGTGGACTTTTCTTAATGAACTTATTTTCTGATGGACTTTTTCTAATGTGATTTGTGTTTGGGATAGCGGTGACAGAAGTGGCTTTTTCTTAATAAGCTCCTAAAAGTGGCTTCATCCAATAAGTTACTTGTAACCTTAAAGCTCATCAAGCTTTAAAGTTATCCCGAACAACAATATTTCTTGCTTATGCTTCTAATGTGCTTTTAGTGTGCTTATTTTAGCTTTGAAAGCTATCCCAAACAGGCCCATAAAAATACCATAGTTAAATAAGGAAATTCCAACGCTCCTGTTTTTATTCTTCCTGGTCAACTTTTACCTTCTTTCAAATTCATATTTCAAAAAGCAAAATGACATTGGCTCTGTTTGGATTATCTTTTTTATCGGCGTCAGTGTGCATAATATTGCAGTGACTTTTAAGCAAATGGTCAGTGAGAAAAAAGAACAATGAACCCTGTTTGGATTACCCAGTAGCTTATCTGAAAATTCTAAAGGCTAACGGACTTATTAGACGCTCCAATTTAGAGCTTATTTCCTACTGAGAAGCTGCGTTTCATCCTCTGCCAAGTCCGCATGATTTTTTTCTCAGAGATCCCGTCCTCAGCTTTCACTCGTCCCTGATCTGTTTGAGCTCCAGCAATCATGGATCGATGTCGAGCTTCAGGAGTGCTGATTGAGCTTCATCGACCCAGTACCTTCTGACTGATCTGTTTCTCCCCCTCAGCGCCGCTGTCATGGATCGATGGAGAAGGAGAGAAGATGAAGAAGGCCTTGTTACCGGTGAAGAAGAATGGCGATCTGGTGAAAAAAAAAGAAGAAGACGGATGAAGAAGAAGACGACTGCCGAATGAATGAGAGAGGGAGAGAGATGAAGCAATCGTTAGTTTTTTAAATCAATTCGTTGCTTTTTAATCAATTGGCTGCAGCAACTTTTGACCAAAAAAACAATTAATAAAAAAATCCATCAAATGATATTAAATTTTGATGGTCAAATAAAAAAATCCATCTTAGCAAAACGTGTTGCCTGATGGTCAAATAAATAAATAAATAAACGCAACAAAAGATATTAAATTAACATAAAGTTAAAAATTAATTTTTTAATGATCATTTAACTTTTTTCCAAACTAAAATTAAAATTAAAATTTTTATTATCCTAATATTAATTCTATCTTATATTTAGGTTCAGTTGGAGTATGTAATAAAATTCATATCTTTTTTAGTCATTTTTTTTATCTCAACTTACTTCTAAAATAATAATCCAAACACTTCAGTTTAGAAAAAAAACCACTTTTGTAAAAGCCAAATGGACAATCCAAACACAAATCATTATCTATAACCTGACTTTTTTTCTACCGGAGCTTTTTTTAAGTCAGATGGCTTTTAAGCCACCGTTTCTACCGCCAACCCAAACAGACCCATTGTCCAGCTCTGCTTCATGAGGGACAGAGGAGGATGGAGAGAGAATGAAGATGAATGCGTGGTGTCCTCGGAGAACTCTCAGATTTGTTCTGTGGAAGAAGATGACAGCATCATGTTGCCGGAGGAGATGACTCCAAAAAAGTTTTGCCGGTGGTCGGTGGAGGAGTGTTGCCTGTTTGGAATGGCAAATGGGTGGTCAGTGGAGGAAGAATATGGAAGAGGCAAGGGTAAGCAATGTCTTGTAATCCTATTTCATATACTCATCTGATCTTTAATTATAAGAACACATTTTAGAATTGGTCTTGGTCCTAATTATAAAACCAAGTTTTTTATTTTTTTCAATTTCTTCCTAAAATACCCTTATTGATATTTTCTTAATAATAATTAAAGATAAGAATAATTTAATAATACACCTATATATTATATAAAATAAGTAATGTTTGCACCTTATTAATGCCATATACACTTCAATTATACTATTTTTTCTAATAAAATAATTTTGAGCAATTTTTTTTTTTTTTATATTTTCCTATATCTATCATATCTATCACCCCTACTAATACTTCCTCTATAATAATTAATTTAATAACACATTTATATTCTATCAAATAAGAGATTCAACTTCATTTTTTATTTTTAAATAGAATAATTTTAATATTTTTTTAAAATCGGAAAATTATAATAAGATAATTAATGTTATTTCAAATTCCAAATTAGTCTATTTGCAACTATGAAGTTTCATTCTTTTGCGTATGTATGCGGCTTCTTGGTATAAAAAAGATGAACATTGACAAATATTTTCTTACCAAGAAGTAAGATTTAAAATTTAATGAAATTGCTATACTAATTTCCTTAAACTCTGGCCTAAAAACATCCAAACAAATAGGACGTCGTGTAAGGAAAAAAAAAAGAAAGAAGAAGGAGCTGGGAAAAGCAGTAAATTAGGGTGACAAATAAGGGCATTTTTGAAAAATAATTATAATTAATTAATTTAATTTCGATTCTTAATCTCTCTAAATTTTGGTAAAGTATTCTTATAATTAAGACTGGAGGGAGTATTATAGTAGCGTAATTTTATTTACATTATATTTTTTTATAAAATGACAATTTATATACACTAAAAAGATGTTATGGCTTTTTTTTTTTTTGCTCAAAAAAAGATGTTATGGCTTTACAATAGCACGGATAAGGAACATATGAGAAAGCAATTCATCACATGATTTTACACCACTGATACATATCAAGAGAAGTCGAGGTAAAAACAAGCCTAACTTGTCCTTAATATTATTTTCAATAGGTCATATCTTTCAAAGTTGAGAAATATTATTTAGAAGGGGTAAAATACCTATCAATCCATATAACATAGGTAGGTCGGTCGGATCTTCTTTAATTATAATCCATTCAATCGAGAATATTTCAGAATTAATACAAGTTCTAATTATATGACAAAATTATATTTTTATCAATTTCTTCTCAAAATATCCATATTGATACCTTTTTAATATTAATCAAAGACAATAATAATTAAATAATGTACGTATATATTATATAAAGTAAATAATGCTTATAACTTATTAATATCACGTACACCTCAATTTGACTATTTTTATATATCTAATAATTTTTATTTTTTTGCATTTTTTGACACATGTAATAATGTCATCACTATTAAATTACACTCCCAATATCCAAGAATAGACAGGAAGTTGTTGAGTGGCGACAAACTATATGAGAGCTTAGAGAAGTAATGTGTGAGATAAGAGAGGTCTGACAAAGAATAAATAATTAAAATAACTCGATGTAATTTTAAATAAGAACATTTTATAAAAACACATATAACTCGATGTAATACCAAACAGGTCATTATGAGTGCATGACATTCATATTCACGAGTGGGCAAGAAGCCTGAATCATTCCAATTTTATTTTATTTGCGGAATAAGATGTGAATGTGACAGCCGGCTGCTCACCGACAGCAAATCGGATTCTCCTGTTTTGGGCCAAACGGTAAGTCCGATTCGTCACAAACAACCCTTGAAAGGGAAATGACTATGTGGCCCCATCATCCACCCCTGATGTCTATCCCATTACCACAGCTTGTTCCAATTTGAATTTGTGGCCAATGTTTCATTTTGAAGACATGACATTTCCCTCCCTCTCCTTCTAATTATTTAAAAAATTCGGTAATATACATATATCTTGATCTAATTCGATTGTAAAAAGATCGAATACTTGGGATTTCATTATTTTCTGCGTAAAACCCATCACTCCATTTTTTTATTTAAAAAAAATAAAAAATCCTGTTTTATTGTGCCTTATCCGAATTCGAAATGTCGGAATCCTGCAACAACAACTTGCCCCCCTTGCATCCTCATTCCCAGTCACCCCACCCGCACGCCATGCTGACCTCAGCTGTTCCCTTGCTTTTTTTTCACTTTACTGATCCACTTCATAAACCTTTTTCAGAAATTATATCTTTTACATGCCATTCTTTGTTTTTACAATATCATCAGTAGATAATGAAAATGAACTGGGACCTTTTATTACAAATAATGAGACGACTTGCAGATTTTATATCGACTATGATTTTGGCTTTGGGAGGAGAGCGCAAGAAGGTGGACGGTCGAGGAAATTTACGGAATGAGATACTCTCTTCATCATTCTTTTTATTATCTCTCATTGGCCATATTTTGGCCATTGATTTAGAAAAATTAGAGAAAAGTAAAAGTAGTATTGTATTGATTGGATGGATGTAATTTAGAGTTTATGAAGAATAATAAGAAAATGATGATGAGAGAAACCCAATCCAAAAATTTCGTGGTAATCCTACCATTAATGGTCAAACATGAATGACATGACATGACCAATTGGGGGGAAGAAAACTTTGGAAATTGGATAATGGTTTATTTTAAAATTGAAAAGCGACATAGATTAGATTCGCAAAGGGCATACATACTGGATAAGAATGAAGACATAAAGGGAAACAAAATTGGACCCGGCGTATCATATAATATAAGATCAAATCCAATCTGAATTCCCTTATTTTTCGCACGATAAATTTAAAAAAAAAATAAAAGTAAAAGTTTCATTTCAAGTAATTTCTTCCTCTAGCTAGCATTTGAATCTCATATCGGCGGCGTGACTGCGTCAATTTCTCTCCAATGTGATAACGTTAACACGAGAAAATGAAAGTTTGTCTTCTCATTTCTCAATCGAATCATATCGTACAGAAACGATCCCACACGTTTTTATTGTTTGGCCATCCAGAGAATCTCTCAGTTAATGCTTGTTTGGGATTATGTCAGTATCCAAAGGTGTTTATTTGTCGTAAATTGAGATAAAACTCAGTAGTTGTTCCACGCAAAAGACCTTACCGTGTTTGTAAGGAATAACATTAATCTGTATTAATTACATATACTACTGGGTCATCTTATTTCCGCCCATTGGCACAGAATCAGACAACAATCTAATCCCAGAAAGGAAGCGGCGGGAAACAATATGGATAGAGTGTTTTCAGTGGAGGAAATTTCTGAACAGTTTTGGTCGTCGCCGGTCCCCACCGTGAAGGATGAATCCTCCTCCGGGATGAATCGCAGTGCTTCCGAATGGGCCTTCCAACGATTTCTCCAAGAAGCTTCTGCAGCGTCCCATGCCTCTCACCATTCTTCCTCCGATCCTGACAAAAACGACGACTCTAGCCTTGAGATTAAGGAACAGCCCAAACCCAAGCAGGAGCTCACGGCGTCATCCATTCCCAACAATGCTGCTGTCTTCTCCAATGCACCTTCTCTTACCATCCCTGTTGATTCCGAGCAGTACCAGGCTATCCTCAAGAGCAAACTCAATCTCGCTTGCGCCGCGGTCGCCTTGACTCGGGTACTTCCTTTTCGTGACTCTTCCTCTTTTAGAATTTACATTGCAGAGACTTGGCAAACGTAATAATAAGAATATATGCGGCAGCTTATAACAAATGGTTTGGTAGTTTCTGTGCTGTGTATTGATTTTCGTGCCTCAGTTGTTCTTTAAAACTGGACGCTTCTCCGGTTGCTGCTAAGGATCCTTAATTCGAAGGGAAAGAATTGGTGATATTATTTCTTTCCCAACTTCATAAAATGGCCACTCCTGGCCCAAAAAATTTGCAAAATAGCCGGATAACCCGGGTTTTTAGCGTAGTCAGCGACATGTTCCATTTTTTTTTTTTTGGGGGATTTAAGGTGCCAAATAATAGAAATTTGAGTTTAGAATGGCGTGTTTTCCCTCTTTTCTCAAGGCCCCTGCCCTTTATTGAGTTCTGTAGCTCGTTCGGATTCACATCAAAACGAGTAGTCCAGAACTGGGAGAATAAGTGTACACCTAGCTATACAACTTTATCTTCGACGCTCACCTGTTATTATGTTTTGGACCAAAATCATTAGAAGGTTACGGTTTCTATTGAAGTGAACCACCTTAAAAAGCTAATGGAGACTACAATACTTAGGGCTGGCAATATAATTTTTGCCGAAAAAAGCAAAGTCGGCTCTATTTGGAGGGTTGCTTTTAAAGTCAGCCCCTTGGACTTGTGAAGCCGCAAGTTTAAAGATTTTTATTGACATATCGACTCGTATTTTCCTTCCTATCCATAAGGGATTTAGATTATAGCTTTTAATGTTTGTCATTCGTCAAGCCACTACCAAGGCTGAGTGTTAGAAGAATAGTGTTTTAATGATTTTATATTTTTAATTTTGGGACCAAAACGTGCTGTAGCTTATACAGTCATAATTTATTTTCTTTGCTTAACTATAACATCTCTCTTTTTTCCTTGATATTCTGCATAATTTCTGTTCTATTTATATGCTGTATTAAATTAAGCGCATTGTGTTTTTCTGCATGGTTGTTGTAACAATTATTCTTTTATGGTCTTCCATCTACCTCATGCCAACTCCAATATGCTTGCAATTACTTTTGGCCTATTGGACTTATTCTGCTCTCTGAAATTGATCTTCGCTTCAGGTATATCCAGCTTCAACGATTTTCCTGATAATTCTCAAGATGTGTAATTTTAAAGCTTTTACATGGTCTAAAAATGGTTATTGTTCCCCCATTGTTTATTTATTTATAAACCTTTTGGAATTTAGCTGCATCTTATGCTGTTTTTTACTCATGGCAATAGGGTTCTTTAGCCAAGTCCCAAGATCCAGCCACTTTACCAAATGGCGTATCAAAGGCTAATAAAACTTCTCCAGCTAGATCTCCTGCTACTTTAGAAGGTTTGAATCTCTAATGCTTGTAGATATGTTTATGAAAGTTAACGAGGATGTAGGTATTGCGTATGAAGAATATATGTTAAACAAGAAAGATGGCGTTTATTATAAATCATGTGTTAAGAAGCTTGATGCATGTTATACTCGGGGAATTATATCTACCATTGTATGACCTTGTAGGACATGGTCCATCTAATGTACATGATAAAGATGCGGAAGGGCCAGTTGGAATTCCTTCATTACCTGCCGCTCAAAAGAAACTGGCAATTGCAACCAAGCCAGCAACCAGCGGATCATCGAGGGATCAGTCTGATGACGAGGAAGCCGAAGAAGAGACTGATATGACTGAAAATATGGACCCCGCAGATGCAAAACGAGTTAGGAGGTACAATAATGTTGGCTGCATACTATGAGTTTGTTTCTGGCGATGTTCAATCTTTTGAGTGTATGTCGGTATATACTCTGTCTCAAGAACCAATTCAATATGAATATTTATCTTGGGAGGGGCTTGCATATGAATTAGAATTTTTTAAAACTCCGCATATTCATAGACTTTCCTTCTGAATAAACTATGTGATTGACCTGCCAGACAGAAATTGTTTCTAGCCTATCCAGCAATTGGAACTGAATAACTACACATGTTACTGTTAAAGCTGTATGAATGCAGAGAAAAGAATGTGTAAAAAATATCATTATACGGTTCTTCGTTGAGTTAGGGAAGGATTATGTTTGCGATTATTTGGCGTCTTATGATATTGGTATTACAGGATGCTTTCCAATAGGGAGTCGGCTAGACGCTCGAGAAGAAGAAAGCAGGCTCATTTAACTGAGCTTGAAACACAGGTCGTATGTCCTCTTTTAAGCTCCCTTTTCTCTCACTCTCTCCCCATGTGGGCTTCTTTCCAATTGAGTCATCTCTATTTTCTGACCTAAGGTTGCACAATTAAAAGTAGAAAACTCATCATTGTTAAAGCGTCTTACTGATGTAAGCCAAAAGCACAATGAAGCTGCTGTTGACAACAGGGTCTTGAAAGCTGATGTCGAAACATTAAGAGCAAAGGTATCCGTTTTGTCTTTAAGAAAATCCTTATGCATCAAACATATCAGCTCAAGCTATAAAATGTTTCTGTTTCTGATTTGGTTGGCGAGCTGAGGATCAGAAAACCAAATACATTCATTTCTGATTTAAATTGAATGTCATATTCAGGTAAAGATGGCCGAAGAGACTGTGAAAAGAATAACTGGGTTAAACCCAATGTTCAATGCGATGTCTGAGGTATCATCGATGGGCCTGCCATCATATGATGGAAGCCTTTCCGACACATCAGATGCAGCTGTACCTGGGCAAGATGACCCAAGCCATAACTTCTATCAACCCGCTTCTAATAATTCTTTGTCCAAGCCTGAGTCAAGAGTCAACAATGGACTTGGAGAAATTTCTTCCATGGAAAACGCGCAGCAGAGCCCCGCGGCTATGGTAACTGGAAACAAGATGGGGCGAACAGCTTCCTTGCAACGGGTGGCTAGCTTGGAACATCTTCAGAAGCGGATCCGCGGGGGTGCAGATTCTTGTGGTCCGCTTGGCAATGGAGAGCAGTAATAACAAAGACCAGCCCTAAAAACTAGGATGGGTAGAGAAATTCTTAGGCATTTGTTTTTGTTGTAAATGATTGCTTATTCATCTTGACTATATTGTAAATCAATTGGATATGCTCAGTAAACTTTGTAAAATTATGGCCTACTCATCTTAACTAACTTGCATCCCACCAAACTCTAACGCGGCCTACGAAACAGATCACTTGGTTAAATCGGTGGCTGTCTCTTTGCCTCACCTGTTTAAGCAACATAAATAGTGAAATGGTTCTCACAACTCCATATTTTATAAAAATGCCATGTTCGTTATAAGTATTCAAAATCTTCTATGACGCATCGAAATTCACTGTTTGAACTGAACTACAACCAGCTTGATTCAAGATCCCCTTGACTTGACTCTCATTTCTTTTCTGTAAGTGTTTCAACTTTGTTTCACCTTTCTGTAGAAGCATAAACATTGGACAGAGCTACGCAGTCCTTGCTCCAGGGAGTCGAGTCATCAAGTTGCAGGAGAAGCTTCCCCACCTTCTCACCCATTGCTTCGTCCCCATGAATCTTACACGCACCAAGCAAAGTCCTCCCGAGCACAGCATCTGGACGAAATGGCATTCCGATTATAAAATCATAAGCTTCCTTTAATCGTCCAGCTCGACCAAGAAGGTCCACAATGCAGCCATAATGTTGCATATTTGGCGTCAATCCAAGCTCTTCGCACATATTACGGTACAAACCAAGGCCTTCTTGAACAAGGCCGGCATGACAACAAGCAGAGAATAAGCTGGTAAAGGTCACTGCATTTGGCTTCATTCCATTAGCCCCCATTTCGTATAAAAGCGCCAAGGCTTGTTCTCCTTTCCCGTGGATAGCTAGGCCAGTAATCATCGCCGTTCAAGTAAAGACATTCTTCCCACTCGTCCACCTGAAGACTGACAAAGCGCTTTCAAGACAACCACATTTGGAATACATATCAACAAGCCTAGTGCCAATATACACATCATCTTCGGGGACACGCACCGTCTTCTCTGCAAATCCATGTAGAGAAGCTCCTGTTTCTAGCATACCTAATTGAGAAGCTGCCGAAATGACATAAAGCATGGTAGTATCCTGGGCTTAACCCCACTCTCATCCGCCAACATGTCCCGAAACAAAAGTAATGCAGGGCGAGCATATTGTTTGTTTCCTTTCTTTTGGGAAGAATAACCGGTTATCATTGCATTCCAAGTGACACTGCTTCTTTCTGACATCTCATCGAACACCCTTCTTGCAGATGCAACGTCTTTGTTGCTGGCGTAGAAATGTATCCCCGTAGTTGGAACCATAATATTTGACGTCACTCCGTGTTTTAACGATACGGGCATGAAGCTGGGTACCTAGCATTAACGTTGAAGCTGAAGGAAAGCGAGCACAAGCTCCGAGAATAAAAATGTAACTAATCATCAAGAACCATGTCTCCCCTTGCAAATTCACTTCAAAAAATAAGGATGGAGTCCTTGGGTTGACAACATCTTACCAAGGTATTGAAGAGAAAAGCGTCGCTCTTATCTGTGTACTGGAACACCAAATGTGCGTGATTGACGATCCGTTGGTTCGATGAGCCACAATAATGCTCAATTAACTTGGCCAAGAGAGGGGCAGATTTGAGGCCGTTGATAACCAGCTGGGAATGTATTTGTTGAATGTGGCTGCTTGGTTTGGGCAGAGAATATAGCACAGAGATACATTTTAGCCGTCACAGGGAGGGCATGTGATCGTTGATGAACTGCGTTCCATAAATGGGGATTGCAAGAATTGGATCTTCTTGTGGTTTTCGATTTGAAGCTCTCGCCTCTGCATTTTCAGGGGTTGCTTGTATTCGGATCACTCTCGTCTTGCTCTACATCTCGTCGCCATTGTCATCAAAATCTGCTGCCCACCAAGCAAGGCCAAAGGCTTGTTATTGTGGGGGAACAAGAATTTTTAACCTGAGGAAGAAAAAGGAAAATTATTTCATATTATTTGTACATCTTTTATACAAGATCCTTTTCTAATTATTATATTTATCTTCAAAGGCAAGCCCAAATGTCCTTAAAACTCTAAGAATCTGACACTAATATTAAAAAATTCATATCAATATCATAATTTTTTTAGTCAAAATAAATATTCAGTTTTAAAAACTGTGTTCGCTGTATGTAGATATAAAAATTATAAACTTAAGATGAAATATATCGGTCAGCCGTATTTATTCTCACAAATGAAAAGTATATTTAGGGAAAATTATAAACTTAAGATGAAAAATATCGGTCAACCGTATTTATTCCCAATAATTTTATGGTATAAAATGTAAATTTGTTGGAGGAGTTTTAGGTAGGCATGGTTGTAGGATAGGACTGTGGTCCACGTTATCTTATCATCCCCAGCCGCCGCGCATAGCCAAGAAGTCCCGATTTCCGCCGGAAACTACACCAGAACACACCGAACGAAGGCATTTCTGAAAGATCTAAATCGATGGAGATTTCGTCTTCTCTTACCCTCTCCCTTTCTTCTTCAATTCCAAGAACCCCCTTATATCTTCCTCCCTCCTCCTTCCTGCTCTCTAGCTCTACCTCCACATTCTTAAAGAAAGCTAGGATTGCTATTGGTTACCCTTCGGTACGGGAACGAACCAAAAGGAGTACCAATCAATCCAACAGGGCTCTTACTTGCAACGCCTTGTTCGGATTGGGTGTGCCCGAGCTCGTTGTCATTGCTGGAGTGGCTGCTCTGGTTTTCGGACCCAAGAAATTGCCAGAAGTGGGTCGGAGTATTGGCAAAACTGTTAAGAGCTTCCAACAGGTTCCTACACTCATCTGACTCGTCTATACTTAAAAAATATCCACTTATCCCCCCCCCCCCCCCCCGGGGCGATTGAATTAACCTGTTGCCCTTTCTCTGGACTTCTTGCTAATTATGATACTATTAAGGATATTTTGTACTCATGTTTATGGGCACTTAAACTAGAGTTCAAAGAGGTAAAAAATGAATTCGATTTTGTCCTCTATGTAGGCTCACGCTTAGCATCAATCCAAGGTGGAATTTGTGGAACCTTTCGGTATCCCTTTTGGAAAAGATTTGATAATGCATATCGACTTCAATTTTGTACTTGTGAGAGTAGTCCTTCACTGCAAGCCTTTAGGCTTTGTGCACAGCCTTATTCGCGCCATTCCCCCCCCCCCCCCCCCCACCCCCCACCCCGGGTTTCTTGTTGGGATTAAGGTGGCTAAACTAAATCACATTTGATGAGTGTGGAAGATCTTGCCTTAGTTTCACTAGATTCCGGCATGTCACATGCCATTACGCGTTCACAAACGATATGACGCAGTGATATTTGAAATATCCTTGATGGTCTTGGTCAGGTAGACTTTAGTATTTGATCCCTCTATTTCATGATGGAGAGGGAGTATGTGCATATTTGAATTACATGCACGCTCACACCACTTGCATGAGTGAAGGTTGAGGTTTATGCTTAACTAAAACGTGAGAAAAGAAAGACCTTGAGCTGTTCTGTTCTATTCATGAGTTGGTAGCGGCGGCTTCCTATAAACGTTATATTGTACAATATTGATATTGATATGTTGATGACTTAAAGAGAGTGGTTCTCACATAAATCTTTGATAAGTAATTAATCAAGTTATTTGTGAAGGACTTATTTTAATTTGTTCGGATTGATATTGATTAGTTTTAGCTGCATCTGCATCTGCATCCTAGGTGATTAATGGCTAGTTAAAAATGTAGACCAACTTTTTAGGTATGCTTGTCCTTCGCGAGTCTTTTTTAGACTTTTTTTGGGTCAAAGGAGTCTTTTTTAGACTAGAATCTCCATTTCTCTTGTAATAAAGAGGGCATAGCAAATGCTTTAAATATCAGATGCTGTTTCATATACTTTTCTGAACTCTTGTCACAACTGTGTTTGCGGAGTATTCATGTTGCTTGCTTATGTTTGCTCTTTTATGAATGAAGAATCAAAGCATAGAAAATATTTTTTTTAAAATGATGGAAATCGTAAGTTACAAGGGGAAGGCAGGAGTTTTTGTTTATTGTGTTGAGGTTTGATATAATTATTTGCTAAGAGAAAAGTTTGGATTGTGGAATATGTGCTGCATCTGAGGAAATTTGGCGGAGTCTGAAATGGTCTTAGAGCCTATTCATGGCTGGCACTCCCAATTTGACTTAAAAGCTTTTGAGCTTTTTGGTGGAGTTGCAACCTTGGTTATATACCACTCATTCAAGCTTCACTTAAACATGCTGTTGCATCCGGCAAGCATTAAATGGCAATGAAGACAGCATTTTTGTGCATCTATTATTTCAGTACCCTTGTTTGATTATTTGTAATGTTAAGTTTTGTTTGTTTTTAAGCATTGCTGTTAAAGTTTCTATTGAAATGTAAATCTCGCAGGCAGCTAAAGAGTTCGAATCTGAGATTAAAAAGGAACCTGATTCCATAGAAGATACCCCTCCTGAGAAGCCTACTGCTGTCAGCGAACAGGAGAAGCAAGACATCAAAGCTTCTAGTTCAAAGGAGAGTGTATGAAATTTGTAGAAGATATGCGAAGTAGGTAGTTTAGCAAAATTTCACTGTCGCACGATTCATTAAAAGAAATTATTCTACCCTATCACCGAAATTTGCTTTCGACACTAAACATTATGTTGCTTGTAATTGTCTGTTATGTTCACTGTCACATATATAACCCCTCGTGAGCGCTGTAGTCCGATTTTGTGGTAGCTTTTGACGACTTTCCAGGTGAAAAAGTAGGGATGATTAGTGGGGTGGGGAGAAAAGTTGCTGTTATTCACAAACTTTCCTCCATATATAATTAATCACTGAAAGTAGCTTACTGGTTACCCCTTTAATTTTCTGGCAAATACGAGCGGAAATCGGACTGTTAGAACAGGTCACCAGAGCTAGATATTGGAAAGCAATAAACCTAGGATAACAACAGATCGCGTTTGACAACAACCTCGAACACGGCCTTTTTTTTTCCCCCCTTATTTTTGGGTTTTGGTGATAAAGCGCAGCTTTCTTGCCCTAGGGAACAAAATTGGAATGTGCTCGTTGATTGTGTGGAAGGAGTTCAATTTTCTTCTCGCGCTTTCTTTGTTGTCCCCACCGATGCCAAGACTTTAAATTTTGCGAGTGAAAAAAGTTGAGAGAATTGTTCTTATTGGATTTAACAATTCTCGAACTTAATTTAAATAATAACACATGTCAATTGTTTATATAAATAAAAAGAGGAGAAATTGGATATATCGTCCTCCAAGTGCCTTGGACTTACAATATATTGTTCTCCAAGTGCTTGGGCCTTAGCAGGAGTAAGGGATTTCTGTTTCTACAGTGTTATCCGAATAGATCTCGCAAAATATAAGCAACTTGATTTTTTCTTCTCTCCAAGAGTGGCTCAACAGACTAAGCAGCATATTTCTGAGCTATCTGGTATGAGGATTACTTGTGACATTGGAAGATATCTTGGCTTTCCCCTCTCCAGAAGTAGAAAGCCAAGAGAGATGTTTCAGTATATAATAGATCGGGTGAGATCAAAGTTAGCGGTATGGAAAGCTAATTCTCTGTCTATTGCTGGTTGTATTACGTTGGCAAAGTCGGTCCTAAGCTCTATTCCAATCTATCCAATGCATGTTGCTAAAATTCCTAGTAGTGTGTGTAATGAGGTAGAGAGATTGCAACGTAATTTCATTTGGGGCCATTCAGATTCAGTCAGGGGGTTCCATCCAATAGGTTGGGATCAAATCACTTGTCCAAGGGAGTATGGAGGTCTTGGTTTCCGTAGACTCTCTTCAATGAATAGAGCATGTGGGGCGAAGTTTGCTTGGAAGCTAACCATTGGGGAAAAGGGGCTTTAGACGGAAGTTCTTCAACAAAGATATATGAGGAGGGAGGTGGATTCTTTATTAACATATTGGCTGGGGGATTCTAAGGTTTGGAAGTTTATCTGTTCCCATAGCGATATTGTTGCCTTGGGGTCCAAATGGCGTGTCAAAGATGGGAATTTGGTCAATTTCTTTAATGATCAATGGCTGATTGAGGGGAGGAGCATTAAAGATTACTGTTGTACACAACTATCAGAGGAACAAAATAGTTCAAATGTCGCCGATTGGGTGTCTGGAGGGGCGTGGAATTTCAATGCTCTCTCGGATTTGGTGGATCCAGTATTCTGCTTAGGCTTGCTGCATGTATTCCGCCTACAGAGGATGCTGGTTTGGACATTCTGGTTTGGGGACCTACGACAGATGGGACTTTTTCTGTCAAAAGTGCTTACTCGCTAGTAGAAAGAAATCCCCCTCATCTGAAACATAAGGCTTTCAAATATATATGGAAATGGGAGGGTGCTGAAAGAATTAAAGTTTTCCTTTGGAGGGCATTCCTGAACAGACTCCCTACGAATCAATGGCGTGGTTCTTGGTCTGGAGCCTCGTCTAACTGTGACATGTGCACTGATAAGATAGAGGATGTCTTGCATATATTGAGAGATTGTCCATATGCTAAGTCCATGTGGTTGGAACTTATTAATCCTAACTTTACTCACTCTTTTTTTCACGCAGATCTCAAGGATTGGATTGCAATGAATTTGAAGTGGAAGATAGGAAGGGATGTGGGTGTACTCTGGAAGTTCATATTTGCTGTGGCGGTCTGGAAATTATGGATCTGGAGAAATCAATCCATATTTGATGTTAATTTTGCTAAGCCTCCTGATCCGGTTAAGGCGGTGCTTCATTCTTGGAAGAGTTATTCATTGTGCTATAATTCTTTACATGAACAGGTTAACTCGGCCACCTTGTATCCTCCACGTTGGATGAGGCCTGATAAAGGATGGTGGAAGTTCAATGTCGATGGCGCGGTTAGTGTTGCATCATCAAAAGCTGCCTGTGGTGGAGTTTTGAGGGATGATGCGGGAATGTGGGTAGCTGGTTTCTCAAAGAATCTGGGGATATGTGACCCTTTTTCTGCTGAACTTTGGGCAGTCAAGGAGGCAATAACCTTGGCTTGGGACTTCGACATGAGGAAGCTTGTTGTTGAGTCTGATGCTACTGAAGTTATCAGAATAGTTATAAGGGAGTTGCACGACTTGGACTCCTTGTTGGTTTCTAACATCAAGGAAATGCTGCGTTGGGAGTGGGAAGTCTTGTTTACCCAAATCCCAAGAGAGTCTAACCGAGTAGCGGATGCTTTAGCGAAGTTGGGCTTCTCTAAGTCTTCTATTTATAGTAGTTGCCCTAGGCAATTAAGGTCATGGGTCGATCATGAGTGTTTGAGATTAAGTTCCCCTATTGTGTAATGTTGTGTTAATTATTTAGGCTCATAAGCCATCTTTAATATTTAAAAAAAAAACTTGTTTTTTTTTTTTTGAATTTAGGGATATGTAGTAATTGGTTGAGATTATAAGTGGGATCAAATATGTAACCTCACACTTATAGTGAGTTCTTATGCTATTAGGCTGCAAGGCTCTTGCATGGGCAACTGAGATTTTTAAAACTGGAATGAAATCGAATTGGATGGTTTTGGTTTCATGATGAAGGTTAATGCGTTATAGGTCAACTTGTTTGGCAGTGGGCATACTCCAGTAATTCATTCCGTTGTGAAAGTGGCGATGAAGTGCTTGTCCGCAAACCTAAACTAATACGAAACCTGTTTAATTAGGTTAATCCATCTTGCACTGTTACCTACGTACCTACCTACCCAATATACTGTCAAGTTGTTAAATCTTGCGTGCACGATTGAGTTGGGCAAACCCGGCAAAGGGATACAGTGACGCACACTGGTCTGTGATCTGTAAATGTTCTTATATTTCGTCCAATGAGTTGCCTGCTCTCTGCTTGGACAAACCCGTGGATTGTTTCCCTATTTTGTGATGTTTACAATTATCACTTTTCCACGCATTTCAAATGAAAATATTATAATAATTCAGATCAAATGTTATCAGTTTAAATTGATTTATATTTAATAATAAAATATTAAATTCAAACCGGTAAAACTTTCAGTCAGCTAATAATCATGGGAAGAAGTGGTGGGGAAAGAAAGATTTACTGGTGATACTTATGAGATTCTCCCCCCCCCCCCCCCCTTTTTTTTTTCCAGAGCTAAATAATTAAGTAATATCACAAGTTGAATGCGAAACCAGCCTTTACTACAAAACCAACTTTAACTCAAAGTGACCAAAAGTACCAAACTCTACAAAATAGCGTCCAGAAATTGCTTTCTTTTTTCTTCCACAACCATAGGCTATACAATTCACACAATCCTCTTTATTTTCATTTTTTTAGATGGAAACTTTATAAAGCTTTTTACAAAGTATAATTTTTATGTGCGCTGCGAGATTATTTTCAATAGAAGTGACTTGCCAAGTGACCAAACACTACAAAATCATGAAACAAAAAAGAGACCACTACCACTACAGAAATATAAACTAGCTAACAGTTAAAATATTTATTTTTTTTTTTACCAAAAAAAAAGTAACAGTTAACACTCATCTTAAATTTGATATTAAAAATCAAACCACAACTTATAAGAAGTGATGGCCGCAAAAGTATGGGTATATTGAGTATTTGTGAATGTGATAAAAACGCTGTTTTATTCAATCTTAGGACAGTTTAGAGTTGATCTTTGTTGTGACTTGTTAACATTTTTATATTATGTAGAATATTCGTCAACTTATTTAAACAAAAATTAGCTGTGTGCAGAAGAAAAACATTGGCAAATATGCTTTTGGCTATTGAAATTAAAATCTTCACACACCATGCTTGCTTTCTTTTCTAAAAAAAAAGGAGATAGTGAGAGTTGCCGGGGGCGCGTGCACGCAAGCAAGAGAATGATAGGAGGAGGAAGAATGAAAGGAGGCCAACTTTGTGCGTGTGCAGTGTACAGAGGCTTTAGTCAGCGTTTCTCTCACTCACTAAAGTCGCAGCGCACTGATCCTCTCTATACCCATAAAGCTGGAATCAGCCATTCCCTTCCATTCTCTCCTCGGGAATCTCATTTCCATTCTCCCTCAAGCTCCTTCCTTCACACGCCCCCATCTTCTTCTAATTCCTTTTCTGTTTTTCGCGCCTTCCATCTCCCAATATATAACACAATGTCGCCATAATCCCCTTCCCCACCTGTTTAAACCGCCCTGCTCTCGAAAACAGAAAAAGAAATGGCCTGCAATTCCTCTGAGGGATTGGGTGACGATTTCTTGGAGCAGATCTTGGCTGTACCCCCTTCTGCTTACGCCCACGGTAACACCTCCGCCATACATCCAATGGTGCTGCAGCTAGGCTCCGGCGGCGGCAGTACTGCTGCTAGTGGCGCCGGCTTGCGAGAATCCTTAGGCATAGGGATGGGCATGCCTTTGGGCTTGAATTTGGAGCAAGGGTTTCTCGGACAAGATGGTGGCAGAGTACGTTACGGCGATGACGCTGTGGACGGCAACAATGTTGCTAATCACCATCTCCATCTTAATAATTCCAACAATACCACCACCACCACCTCCTCCTCCGCTTCTGGTGTTTCTGTAAGTAATTTCTGTCTTTGACTTTCTTCCGTTTCTGTTCCCTTTCCCTTATCTTCTTCATGCGCTGTGCTTTGTATTGCAGGATATGGAATCCGTGCGCAGGACACCGGGCTTGTTTTCGTCGTTTGGAACGTTGCATCTTCGGCCGACGACGGTGCCATCCCCGCCACCTGCCCCCTATCAACTCCCTCATCATCCGGTAATCTTTTAATTGGTTAAGTGACCGTAATGCCCTCAGCTCCCTGTCGTTCTTATTCGGCGGGGCCGGGGCAAGATTGTAATCTGGCGCGAAATAGGAGCGACGCTCATTACCCAATAATTTAGCTTGGGGTCAAAAGCCATATGATGTGTGACAGTGACACTATGAAATATAGTAAACCTCAAAGTTGGGTCGCTTTGCATAGATTCCTCAATGATAGTTATTATTATGCGCTTCATTTCTGGCCATATCTTTTAATTATGATTTTCTAAAAGGCTACATTATGGGCTTAATTAACCCTTGAGAAAGCTACTCCTAAATATTTTAAAGATGGATTGGGGGGTTTGACAAATCTGCCCTCTCTAGAGGTGTTTCGGACTTTCACCATCTATATTCCCAGAATCAGCGGCTTTCTTTCATTTCATGAATTTTTCCTTCCAGTCCAAATTCTTAGTATTATAAATTCATATTATATTGTCTATGGTCTACACTCTATGCAGAACCCAGGTTTGTAATAGCTGATTCCCTTTTCATAATGAATATTTTAGAATTGTTCAAAAAAAAAACCAGGTAGCTTATTTGGCTGTGTTCCTTACGCGTTTTTCTTGGAGCGTAGACTTGGTGAATGATAGTGCGCTTAACCTTACCGATTACTCTTATACAGAATTTGTCGTCCTGCTGTCGCCCTTTCCATGCGTCCATTGTCCACTTTTCTTTTACTTTAAATTTTTTTATTTTTGAGAATGCTGTGCCTGTGTTCAGTTTTTCCATTTTCCTTTTCATCTGAACAGCAACTCTATTGGATTTGGTTAGAGAGAAATTATGCTCTTTTCTAAAAAAATGCTATGCATCCATCCACCTTGGTTGTATGGGTAGAAAGAACTTTATCTCTCATAAAATCGAGATATGCATGAAAACATTTTACGTTGGCAATACTTGAATCTGGTCTTAGATATCCAATAGTAATATGATAATTATTAAGAAAATATTATCTAAGTAGCTATATAGTGAAAATAATCATTTGTAATTTACACGATAGCTTCTACATCAAGTAGTCTGACTTTTTTAGACACAAAAACACGGAACAAGGGAAGGAACTCCCTATTTCTATTCCTCCACAAAGTGAGATGGGCAGTTGCAGTTCTAATGTAAAAATGTTAGGATGATAGTGTTAACCAAAATCTTATTAAACTTCCGAGGATTTGGTTTGCTTGGGACTTTTAGTTTTCTCCTGTGGAAACCAGATTCAGGATGAAAACTCCAAGATAGAGTGGTTAATTAGGATAAAAAATATAGAGTACAAAAATATGGCAGGAGGCCTGGAACAACAGATTTGCATTTATTTCTCCGACCAATCGATGGAGATTACCATAAATAATATATATCCACAAGCCTTTAATCACCTGGCCATATCTTCGAATGCTTTTTTTTTTTTGGGGGGGGAGGGGGGGGGGGAATATCTTCGAATATATTGGTTCTTTCTCTTAATTGTTTTCCATGTTGCTATTTTCTGGTATGCATATGCAAGGTAATATCAGCACAGTAACCAGCCCCCCTTGACTATTGATTACTGTTATTAAGAATGCTGCTTGTTTTAATAGTTTTATCATCTTTCATTTTATGATGTTAGTTCATGATCTCAATGCAGCAATTTCATAGCCAATCACAAAATCCAGGGCCTTTCGCTACTGGGCCTCAACCACCTGCCATCCGCCCTAGAGTGCGAGCAAGAAGAGGGCAAGCCACTGATCCCCATAGTATTGCTGAACGGGTAAGGCATATATATAATTGTCAGCCCTCTAAGTTGTACAACTTGATGCTTTCTCTGTGGAAAAATTTCCTCATTAAACGCACAGTTCCCTCTTGCTGAATATGAGACTGTCTGTGTGACTGAAATGAGTAAGAAAATCAATAGCCAAGAGGAATTCAAATTATTGTGTGGTTTTTGTGTAAAAGCATCACTACTATTAAATCCTTGCATTGTTCTGAATTGAGAATGGGTTTTTTAAGTTTTGACTTCTATGGTTCCCTCTTTCTTCTTCTAAGAAATGAGATGGGAAGATTATGAGAGTGAGAAATGCTAAATAAAAGGTACGTTAGCCAAAGTCGGTGATGATAAAATTATATGTGCCTGGCTTGTTTAAAGTCGGAGATAAAGAAAGACTTCATCCATCATAAATATATTAAGAACTTCAATAAATACCTTTTCAGCGTCACTTGATTGGCACTATTTGGGAGCTAGAAAAATCCTTTCAGCTGGTTTTCTAACCCTATTGACATTGGATGGGATGGCGCTGTATCATTATTCATTGATTTTCTTCTAGTTCAACATCCCTTTCTTTTCCATCCATGGGTACCTCTATATTCTTTTTTTCCCTTCAAATTTGTATACATCTGTGGTACAAACCACAAAGGATTCATGTTCTGCTTCTGTTCGGGATGCAGTTGCGCCGTGAAAGAATTGCTGATAGAATGAAGGCTTTGCAGGAATTAGTTCCCAGCGCCACCAAGGTTAGTAATTTTGCTCTTCATGAATACCTATAGTGTTAATAATAATATTTTTGGAAGGACTCCTTTGCCCATGTTTTGCTCCTCGTATAGATATGTAATATTGTAATACGTATAGTCCTTGACATGAAGTAGATAAGTAGACAATTGGACCGGCAAACGGCAATGCCTTCAGTGCTGTGAAAGCCTATGAATTTGCTTGGATTTTGATCACGTGATATTTTTCAACTTTGAAATTTAAACACTGCTGGGTTTTAATTTATGCTTATTCACTATGGAAACTGTTGCTGTAGACGGACAGAGCGGCAATGCTTGATGAGATTGTGGATTACGTGAAATTTCTCAGACTCCAGGTTAAGGTAATTATTGAAGTTCTTGACATATTTGTGAATTGTGATGGACAAAGTCTTTTTTTGATCTCGAACGTTAGTGTAGATGTCTTCTTATGTCGCTATGCAAATGTTAAAATAGTGCATATCATCATTATTTTAAGAAACTAGCATCGATTATTTATAGTGTTTTGAGCAAAAAAGAAAAAAAGGGTGGTCAAAATGTTATTTTTTTCCTGATACATGGCGGGGCCCGGGGTCTGGAAATCTCTGAGTTTTGAATTCACTTTATCTGAAGTAGAGTAGTTAAAATGTTATTCCTGAAAAGACGTCGTGCGGTGTGTTATAGATCCGCAGCAAGGCCTTAGTCGGGAAACAGTGGCGTAGTACCAGTAGTAAATAGAGTCCCTTTTCTTCTTTTTAGTTTGTGTGGCTTGTCGGAATGCGAATTGATCTTGATATTCCCACGCACAGGTGCTCAGCATGAGTAGACTGGGTGGAGCGGGTGCCGTAGCTCAGCTTGTAGCAGATGTTCCTTTGTCTGCAGTGGAGGCGGTAAATTTGTCGAGCTTCCACTTAAAATGTTAACTTTTATATTTTACCTCGTCTTTCTGTGTGTGGGTTCTTAATTCTGTCAAGAACCACACTTGCAAGCATTTGTGCCCCTGTATCAGCACATGGAAAGAGAGCATGTTGTACAAATATGTCAGGAAACAAACTAGGAAGCTGATTGTCCTATTTAGATACATGTATGTACATTAGGTTACATGGGGCATTATTGATTGTTTGGTGCAGAGTGAGGGCGTTGACGGCGGAGGGAATCAGGCAGCCTGGGAGAAGTGGTCGAATGATGGCACAGAACAAGAGGTTGCCAAATTGATGGAAGAGGATGTGGGAGCTGCCATGCAGTTCCTTCAGTCCAAGGCACTTTGCATGATGCCCATTTCTCTCGCTTCTGCCATTTTTCGTACGTCCCACTCAGACACCAAGCCCGAACCAAACAGCCATTCCTAGATTCCAAGACATGGCAGCACGCATATCAACGGCACAAGTTTGTAATTGTCGACCACGTTTCTGATCGTGGGTCCCATATTAAAAAGGCTGTTCCACTTTCAAACTCCTTGTTGGATGGAGGAGGAGGTGCACATTGTTTTCAAGTTTTGTCTACACAAGGAATAGTAGCCATTCCAAATAAGTAAAACCGGAGGCCGATCATGTAGTAGTCATGTTCAAGATCACAGAATTTATAGACCGAATTGATTGATATTGCCTTGTTATCTGAATTACCAGTGCAGTGGTGGGATTGGTACATGGTAGCGAATGACCAAATTGTGGTGCGGCCTCCTTTTTTCTTTGTTTTTAACCTTTTTTGGTTTAGTGGAAGGGGGGGCCCTTTAAAAGGATGGGATGGGAACGCCGTTGATGTATCTGGATAAAATTTTAATGCAAGTGGGAGCTGATTAGGGGTTGTTGTCTGGTAGTGCCGTTTGGAATTATCTGATTATTAGAAAGGAAAACTTTAATCAAACAACTTTCACGAGGGAATATTATATATTTTATTTATTACATAGGATTGTAAAATTCATAATTATTTTAAAGGACAAAAATGATGATTGATTGACTATTATGCCCTTGTAGAGGATGTGCTTCCCCCCCCCCCCCTTTTTTCATTCCGCTCTTTTTCTTTTTCTTCCATCCAAGGTCCACTGATGACGAACAAGTGTGTGGACACCTTCAATATATATTTTTTCGAGAAGCTTTAAGATTATATTAAAAAAATTGATGTATTGTTATATATTACTTGTCTTTTACAACCAAGTCTAAAATAACTTTTTTGTGCATTTTTACTAGATCTGATTTTTGATACCACAAAACTCTAATAAAGAGAGTAAACAAATAATACATTTATTTTTACTTTTGTACAGATAATGATGATTTGAAAAATATTTATTTTTTTCATAACTCACATACTCAACCTCTCATCCTATTTATATATACACCGCAAGGTTAGATATGTATGATGACGATTGTTTAAGTGAAAATTAAATGCTTCGTGCTTGTCATATAAAATTGTGCTACTTTTGCCTAATTCTTTTTTGAAGTAGGATATTGTCACTACCATATTATGTCACTACCATTTTCTTACCATTAGATTTATTATTTGATCCAACGGTCCTAATTTAACCTACTTAAAACCTTCTTTATTCTCTCTCTTTCTCTTCCGTTCTCTCGATCGCACGCATCGCTGCCAGAAACCGCCGCCGTCCTTCCACCTTCTCTGGCCCCTCTTCCTCACTGATTTCGTCGCATCAGTTTTAGTACAAAGATTTCAAGCCCCACTCGCATTATGATTGTAAATCTCATGAATTGCATGCTCCAAAATACTCCACGTCTTATCTGCATACTTTGGATCCACCACGACCCGGTGCTCAAACACCTCTATTTGGAAGCTCCTCTTCTTCTGAGCACTCATGTTGTTAAATCAAACTAATCCCGAGTCTTCACAATAAAATCAAACCAATCTTGAACCTGAATTTAGACATCGAAGTGCATCCAGGCACTTAATTAAAACAAGATCTTCAGAATTCAATGATCAAAACAGGCGGAAAACCCTAGTGTCGCTGGATGCTATTGAATTGTGACTTTTGCTTCAGAGACTTTAGGATGATGAGCGAATTTGCATACTAGGGTTTTTAAGTCAATCAAGGGTATCTTTTCTTTCCTCTAACTTCTTCTTTTATCATTTTTCAATTTATGTGATTTTCTTTTGCTGCGTTCCCGCTTGAAATCTTTGTAGTAAAACTGATGCGACGAAATCAATGAGGAAGAGGGGCCAGAGAAGGGGGAGGGACGGCAGCGGTTCCTAGCGGCAATTCGTGCGATCGAGAGAATGGAAGAGAAAGAGAGAGAAATGTGGAGAAGGAAGAATGTTTTAAGTAGGTTAAATTAGGACCATTAGATCAAATAATAGATCTAATAGTGAGAAAATGGTAGTGACATAATATGGTGGTGACAATATTCCACTTCTTCTTTTTTTTACAAAAATACACACTGCGTTGTTCATTTTTCTTCATTATATATGGGTGGGCTGGCCCTTTTTAATTGAAGTAGATTGGCCCAAATTTATTTTAGCCCAGAATCCACGAACTTAGGAATGGGCCAGGGCGCTAAGCCAGCTCAGGCACTGGTGCTGGGCCATTCCAACCACTAATGTCGTTTGCCCATCAAACATTCAAAGATTCTCTTTCGTCTCCTAATCGCGGTTCGCTTCTGGAGTGCTGGAGCCTGGAGTTTAGAATTGGCCACTGAACTGCTATTGATAATGCGGGACAAGCAAAAACCATTTTAAGAGCCAGGGTTTCCACCGGGAAAGAATTTCGAGGAAATGAAACAGACTTCTGGATGTGAATTTTCGCCCTCAATTTGTAATTTTTTTTTTGCTATCATCTTTGTCAGAGAAGTGGCTAAAACTGCGAAAACCTAAACCCCTCTCGTCTCTTTCTGTGTGTGTGTGTCGCTAGGGGAATATGTCAAATGAAACTACATTGTGGCTGGTCACGCGTTTATTTGATGTGATGTTTTTTAACTCATTATCTTAAACAAACCTGGCTTTAGACCATATTAATTCGAGCTTTTGAACTATGATCTGATTTCCTTAGTTGTTTTGCATTATCGGTGCCTTCCATGACGTTATTTTATTTAGGATGACGCGAGTAATGATTTGTGGCTCTTATGTAATCTGGCCTTTTTAAATAGGTTTTAGTTCTGTCCATAACTCATCTTGATATTTATTCAGTCGGATGCTATCAAGTGTTTTTTCCCTGCCGTCAAGAACTCGTTTCTCAAGAATGCTTTGGTTTGTTTGCAGAGGGCCATGATTTATTTTGTATGCCACCTCAATGATCTTGCTTCCTCGAGATGCGTTTTTTTTCACCTTACTTTTGACAAAAGCTAAAGGGAGCTTTGCTAGAGTGATAGTTCTGTACTTGGTTGAGCGTGGTGTTGGGGGCCCTCCCTTCACCAGTCCCATGGGGATGGTCGACAAAGTTCATCACTACTTCTCTTGCTATTGGTTGCATTCCTAGCCAACATTTGGATTTGGCTATACAAGTATTATCACTTTAAATCGAAGTGATTTATAGACATATATAACCTGTTTCATTCAGCTCATCCCAAAAGTAGTGCAAAATGTAGAAAATTCTTCGGCTTGAGATTGTCATCTATATATATTTTAGGAATTGTGTCATCAAGTCAAGTCTTGCTACAACACTACTGAATTCAAAATTCATTTCTTTTTGAATTAATGTTTGGCAAAATATACTCTTGTACTTATTATGTTGAAAGTAATAGAGGAATACTAGATTCTTTATCTACCTCTGTGCTTCGGCTACATGTTCATCTATGTATCGTTATGGTTTGGGCGTCAGATTCTTTAATTTGGGTTCCCATAGTAGCAGGACAGCCTGGGATCCAACTGTGTCCCTTCAGCTCAATCACCCAAGTCTTGTGTTGCTTGAGAAATGCAGTTCAAGGAGTCACTTGAAGCAAATTTTAGGGCAGGTTATGAGAAACAATCTTATTGGCCAGACATTTCCAATGAGCAGACTCCTAGTGTTCTCTGCTATCTCACACCCCAAGAACTTGGACATGGCTAGAGTCCTCTTTGAACACTTTACTCCTCAACCCAATCTCTTTATCTACAACACTATGATTTCTGCATTAGCATTTTCAACAAGTCAGTCATTTGCGTTATACAATGCAATGCTACATGATCACATGCTACCAGATAAGCATACGCTATGTCGACTGCTTCATTCTACCAAATGCGTGGCAGAAACCAAGCAAATCCATTGTCATGCTATTGTTACAGGTTTATTTCTCCAAGGTTATCTGCAAAATACCCTTATGAAAGTTTATTTGGATAACAAAAATTTGGATATTGCACTTCGGCTGCTGCATCATATGCCTGTTCCAGATTCTGTTTCATTCAATATCATGATTGTTGGTTTTGCTAAGCATGGGCTTGGTGCAAAAGCGCTACAGTTATTCCACAGAATGGTGAATTTGGGTGTTGAACCTGATGACTTTACCATTTTAGGTCTTCTTGTGTCTTGCAGACAGCTAAGAAATTTAAAGTTGGGAAAATCTGTTCATGCATGGATCCAAAGGAGGAAAGATTTTGGTTCTTCATCTTTAATCTTGTGGAATGCTCTTCTTGATATGTACTTAAAATTCAAAGAAGTGGAGCTTGCATGTAAGATATTCAATCAGTTAGCGAAGAAGGATACTATTTCTTGGAATACCTTGATTGTAGGCTGCGTCAAGTCTGGGGAAGTCAAACTTGCTCATGACTTTTTTGATCAAATGCCTTCAAGAGATCTTGTTTCGTGGAATTCTTTGGTTGCTGGATATGCTCAAAATGGTCATTATTCAATGGTAGTTGAGTTGATTAAGAGCATGCCTGCCCATAATGTGAGTCCTGATCATGTTACAATGGTGAGTTTCATCTGTGCCGCAGCAGAGATTGGAGTTCTGGATCAAGGGAAATTGGTGCATGGCTGGGCGATGAAGAAGGCGGCAAAGATAGATGCATTTATGGGTTCAGCATTAATAGACATGTACTGCAAGTGTGGAAGTGTAAAAGGTGCATTGACCATCTTCAGGGAACTACCTGAAAAAGATGTTGTCGTATGGACGACAATGATTACCGGATTTGCATTCCATGGTCTTGGAAGCAAAGCTCTGGAACTCTTTGCTGAAATGCAGAAGTCTGTAAAGCCAAATGAGGTAACTTTTGTAGCCATTCTTACAGCTTGTACTCACAGCGGCCTTGTGGATCAAGGCATGAAAGTTTTTCACGATATGAAAGCGACATATGGTATTGAACCCAGAGTGGAACACTATGGGTGTTTGGTTGACCTATTAGGGCGATCAGGGAGGTTGGCTGAGGCCAAGGTTGTGCTTGACACAATGCCAATGAAACCAAGTCGATCTGCCTGGGGGGCTATGTTGAGCGCTTGTAGAGCTCATGGAAATGTAGAATTAGCAGAGATGGCATTGACAAAGCTGCTAGACTTAGAGCCTGATAGAGAAGGTGCATATATTTTGTTGTCCAATGTTTATGCTGCATGTGGCAGATGGAGCTATTCAGATCATGTTAGAGATATCATGGAAGGTAGGGGACTAAAGAAGACAGTTGGTCGCAGTAGTGTCTCCATTGATGGAGTTATTCATGATTTTGTGGCATCAGATACTCAGCGGCTTACCAGATGGGAGGAGATGCAGCATATCTGTAACTTTCTGAGCAGGCAAATGCAAAATTGCCCTGAATTTCTTGAGTTTTTGTTTCAACAATATCACTGTTGAAGCTGAATTACATAAGATCCGTTTATTCATTAAGAATGTTTTGAATATCTTAATTTTAAATTAATTATTATTTTTTCAGTGATTTCATAATTTTTAATGAAAAATGGTTTGTATCAATTATATTTTTTATTCAGAAAATTTAAGCCATTAAGCTTGCTGTTAGGGTAAACATCGGAGTAAACTTTGTAAAACATAAACTGGACGATCGGGTATTTGCTTCGTCTTGTTCTTACAACTTGGATTGCTCCTGTTATATTAACTTGGATATATCTTTCAAAAATCTAACACTAAATTTGAACGAATTTTAACTGGTGGCTCAACTTAATCAAACTCAATTGAAAATCAAGTTATACTTGATTCGATTCTTGTAAAACAAACTTATGAAAAAATTAATTACCATTTCCTTCGGTGACATCCAATACATAATAAATTACCAAAAAAATTTCTACCTGAATAGAATTACATTTCACCCTGCAATTTTTATATACTATTCTTTTTCCCCCCCTTTTGATACAGAAGAAGGTAATTGAAATAACATGAAACTACACATGGGGATTAAATCCGAATCTATCTTGGGAAACTAAATCTTGAAGAGACTCAGGGCATATATCCAGGAATTTTGAAGATGAAATTCCCTCTTTGGCCAGTGCATCCACCACTCGATTCCTTTCTCTGGGAACAAATTTGACTATCAGGTCTCAGCTCCTTCGCATGTATTCTTTGATCTCCCATACTAAGAGATTCTTCCTCCAATTGGTCAACTAATTCCTTAGAGTCGGATTGTAGGACTATTTCCCTAAAAATCAGATCCCACGCTAGATTGAGCCCTTTTAGCACAGCCCAACTCTCAGCCTCAAACACGCTACATGGACCCAGAAACCGAGAAAAACCAGCCACCCATTTGGCCTCGTTGTTCCTGATCACATCCCACAGCCAGCACGCCCCTCGTAACGAGTAACTGCCCCATCTACATTGAGCCTGATCCAATCCATATCCATGGGCGTCTCCCAAAATTCATTTGTCAGCAAAATCTGTGGATCATAATCAATATCCTGTACCAGAGTAAAACCTTTCCATGTACTCAACACTACAGCAGCTGGGGTCATGGGTTTTACAAAGTCTTCATTAAAAATTGCATTATTCCTCCATTAACCAGAGTTTCCAGATTACTACTCCCCAGATGAGATGCCAATTCCCAATTTCCCATCTCCAGAAATTCCCAGATCCCTTTGAGGTTAAATTTCCCCCAATCCCGTAGAGAAGAAGAGAAAAACTGTCTAGTAAAGATAGGATTAAGTAGGGCATACCACATTTCCTTTGCATATTGACAGTCTCTGAGGATATGAATCGCACTTTCAATATCATTGTTGCAATAGCACATTGGAGAAACTTGAGACCAAATACTCCGCCAACTGTTGGTAGGAAGACGTTCATTGAAAGCAACCCACGTAAAAACACGAATTCGTTCTGCTCTCTTCTATTGCCAAATAGAAAAAAGAGACTCGGTAGCATTAATAGAGATACCCTCCCTACTATTTGACGATCACCGCCTTGCGCCATGCTTTGTAGAGTTTTTTCTTCATTCTCTCCGAGAAGGAAAATGTAAGAAAATTCCTAGTCAGGTCCTCTTCCATGTTGCAGAGGGGTTTACCGTCCTCAGGATCTTGTTCATCCTCTGACTTATTATATGGTTCCTTGGTCTCTTCATCTGAGTTATCAGCACCGCTCTGTTTTCCTTTCAGCTTCTCCACAAAAGACATACCTCCTTTACTATACCCAACTCCTTTGGAACCTAACTTTGGCCATCCGTCCTGGATAGGATGATTACTAGCAATTCCCTCCCCCCCCCCCCCCCCCCGGGGCGGGGATCTTTTTAGAGCTTCTCATAAGAAGACCATCTTCCTCCTGAGAGAGGGGAACCAGCGAGCAGTTTTTAGCAGCAGCAGCCATTCTCGGTTGTATGCATTCTGTAAGTTAGGCTGCTCGCAAGGATCTCTTGTTCATCGAGCACATAGGCTCAAATATTTGCCCCCTGGCTTCATATGATTCAAAAATACAATAATTTCTCAACCTCTTTCTTATTCATATCTGTTATCATTGTCAATATATCTGTCAAGTAAAACACCGCCTAACCCAACCGTCGTAGGCTTTCCCATCATTTAAGTTATTATGAGAAATTGGGCATGTTCAAAACGTCCTATCCGCAAGTATACATAAACTAGTCCAGGGAAAAGAAAACATTAAAGGATATTTCCAACAACAAAAAATTGCGGCTTGCTCAAGTACGCCACAAATTCCATTTAAAATCGGAAAAATCTCCCTTGGGGACCAAATAGAAAACCCAACCAAATAAACAAGATATTATTAAAAAAAAAAAAACCAAAGCAAAGTAATAACGTATACTGATTTAGTTATTAATGTTGTATTATATTTCTAAAATAATACAAAAAAAAAGCCCTACAACCTTTTAAACTTTTCTCTAGATCTTTTTTAACAGTATCTTGTTTACTTGGGTCTGAGGTAGGATTTCCCTTCGAAATCCTACATAAATTTTCACGAAGCATCCAAGCAAAGGCATTACTTGTCAGATGAACGAATCTAAACCTCCAAAGTCCAAACCAAGGTCCATTGCCCATGAAGGCAGAATGAAAAACGTCAATAGATTATATACTTTTTTTTTTTAAAAAAAAAACGTCAATAGATCAACGTAAAACCCTTCCGAAATTGTTCTCCTCTGACCCAATCAGTCATAAACAACCAGCGGCCGCAAAAGGCCAAATTCCTACGGGTTCGTTTGCATGTATCTGCAAATATGAGAACCACGAGTGGCAGATAACAGATAGTGCTTTGCTTGAACGTGAAAGCTTGACGACCCAGGAAATACATTAAATAATGAGCCTCGGGCCTGCCATCAACAGAGGGTAAAGCGGATGGGCTTGAACTCGAGGCACCCAAAATTTATACAAGTTCACTTAAACAATGATAAATCACAACTCGATTAGGAAATTCCCAACCGTAAATTGTTTATCCATCTTCAAATCCAATCTACATTTAAAATGAGCCCATAGACGGCTCCGTCGCACATCCCATCCAATTTATCTAAGCTGGACAATTCCAGCACTGACCAGCTTCTGGATCTTGTTCATCACCATAGGATTCTTCGTATGCTCCTGGGCAGCCTTGGGATTTTCCTGAAAATCAACCAACACCTGCATACACCCCCAAAATTTTATAAGCACGGTTCGTTCTTGTCACACCAACGCCATACACTAATAAAATCAAGAGGAGCGCCACACGGGTAGCATACCTGTCTCATAATAGGGTCTTGGAGGATGTTCTGGATCTCAGGATCCTGCATTGCCTTGGCCTGGAGGAACAAAACAATTAAGAACCGAATAGATGAAGAAAAATTTAAACTGAAACCGTTTCTGCAATAAATGTTTAACAATTGAGTCACACCTGTCTCTCCTTCAACTCCTCAGGACTTATATCCCCACGGCTGGCCTTATTAATTTGTTCTACACATCTGAAATAGATATTAATGTCAAGACAATCACTCTGGTAAAGCGTGTATAAAAATTAGAAATATGAAACCAACAAATACCAGGAATATAACATAACCCAATACCTTCTTATGCCATCAAGCAACTCCTGGTTGTTTGAATCATGTTTCAACCCCTCCTGGTACGTTTCCAAAGCTTTGTCATATTCTTTCATGAAAAATTGTATAGCACCTTTTCTAGTATAACCCTTTACAAAAGTTGGATCCAGCTCAATGCATATGTCTGCATCCTTCAAACCCTCAGGCATTGCCCCAAGTTTTGTGTAGCATGCAGCTCTGTTACTGTAAGTCTGAAGAAAATAGAATAATTAAATACATATTAGTTTCTGCATTTGCTTAAATTGCAACTCTGAGCTCCATTTTACAAGTAATATTACCCTAGGATCCTTAGGGTTCCTTCTTAAAGACTCTGTGTAATGCTTCACAGCTTCGGGATAATTTGGTTGCTTAAAGAAATCATTACCTGCACATGGATGAATGGTAGTTGTATTCAATACGTAGTGAGGGATTGATTATCTCGGGAGCAAAAAAAGCAAAGGCTTACTTGAGAAGGATGAGCATGGATAACATGCTAAAAGAGAGCGTACCTTTTTCACGCTCCTCATCAGCCAATTTTGGATCAAAGTATTCTTGCTGTTCAAGTTCTTTCTTAGCCTTTTCAGCATCATTCAATTTCTTCAAGGTGTCAGGGTTGCGATGCTCTGTAAGTGCCTTTTGGAAAGTCTCAATGGCGGGTTCATAATCCTTTGAGCATTTTGCCATTTTCACCAGGGCTGTTCCCTTCCTTGTCAAAGCTCTTGCAATCATCTTATAGTCTGATCTCAATTCCCTTCCCCTTTCTACAGCCTTGTCACAATCTTTTATGCATTCTTCAAACTGTGATTGGAGAATAGTTGTTTTGAAATAAAAATATATATTTTACCAATGTACACCTACAAATTTTGATATCACATGCATTGGCAAGCTAAATATCAATTCAAGCATGCAGGCATCCCAAACATGAGCAGATTTGATATAGTTACTCTGTCACGTGAAAAGCAGTCTCAAACACCCTCAGCCACAAACACTACGTCTACTGGCCACATGAATTGGTGAGATAGAAGCTTCTATACCGCAGGATGACACTAATACCTACTCTACTAGAAGTGGAATTAGAATCAACTAATTGCAATCATGTTAGTAAACAGCTGCATAGAAAAAATTAGGGTAAAAACAACAAATTTCCATAGACATCCATAATATACTCGGCACCATAACAGGTAATGAAACCTCATATAGAATAGCATGAAAACTAAAGCATTAATCACTTCCGTCCGCTAAACCAGATCCATTCAAATCAACTAGGAATGAACACCGTTCATTTAGAATATAAGCCAAATATTACCAAAAGAAAAGAGAAAAAAGAATATAAGCCAACTGACATACCTTTCCCATTTCCAAGTAAACAGCAGCACGGTTTGTGAGATATGATATATCCTCGTCATCCAATTCCATAGCCTTAGAGTAATGCTGGATTGCAGCATCAAAATCCTTCTTTTTATAAGCCGCATTGCCTGCCTCCTTTTCCCTTTGAGCCTGAGCTTTCCTATCCTTCAGTTCCTTCTCTTCCCCCGTCAACTCAATGGGCTCGGTCTCGTTCTGAGGCCGCTTCTCTTCCTTCGCCTGTTCAGCTTCAGCAGCTCTCTTCCTCTCTGCTGGCGGAGGCGAAGAGGAAGACTCGGGCATATCAGTGTCCTCGTTAGGGGTGCGAATCTTGAGGTTGAGCAAAACCCCAAGGGCTTGCATGATTCTTTGGTCTTGCATATACAAGTTCAGGTTGTTGGGATTTTTCTGAATATCCTGCATCATCTTGACAAAATCAGGTTGCTGCAGATATGCCCTGGTGGTGGGATCAGCAGTGAGCCTAGCCCACATCTCGGGTCCAGAGAAAGCGTCTCCGAAAGGATTGCCCATGGGCGGCGCCGAACGGGACCTAGAAGCCGCAGCCCGGGCATCAGCCAAACCGGATTTAAGTGGTTCATTATTGGGGTCGATTTCAAGACCCTTCTTGTAAGCAGCAATAGCATCGTCGTGTTGGCCGAGTCCGAGATGAGCGGCGCCGAGACGGCTGTAGCCCTTGGACCAATCGGGTTTGAGCTCGACGGTCTTCTTGGCATCAGTTAACGCTTCAGAGTATTTGTGAAGGGAGGCATAAGCGGCCGATCGATTGGAGTAGAGAACATGGTTATTGGGGGAGAGAGAGATGGCGTCGGAAAAATGACGGATTGCGGCGTCGAAATCACCGGAAGAGAAAGCGGCATTACCTTTGGCCTTGGATTCTTCGGCCATCGAAGGGGGAAGTCAGATTGAGTGACGAGCTGCTTTTCGATTTGGAAGAACCACGACGGCGGGCACAACACCAGAGCTTCGAAACAGAGGTGGTATGATATGGCGTTTGGGTTTAGGCGAGAGGACTTTTGGCCGACGGGGATTCTCGAAGGTTCTGCCAAATCAACCCTTTCTTCCTTATGGAAATAAAAGAGTAAAATTAAGTGAGTAAAATACTTTAGCTATTCATCTGTTTTGCGTTAATTGTCTTCACATCCTCTTTATTTGGAAATTTATATGAATCTCATTAAAGTCAAAATATATGTTACACAAACATCTTATCCTTATTAATTTTAAGATTTATTTTTCATCCCTCCAACTATTAATGCTTGTTTGGTTTAAAGAAATGGTTGACAAGGAATGAAAATATTTTATCACAAAAGTATTTGGTAGCATTTAAAAATAAAATAAAATGTGTTGACAGGAATTTATATATATATATATATATATATGATGAAAATGAGATAGAAAAATGAGATGACCAACAATTTTGCCCTTGATTAAAAAATCAATATCTAAGAAGGGGGAAAAAAAGATCCAACATTTATTTTTCCCTTCTTAAATCCTAAACACCCATTTTCCTATTGATCCACCATATATGCGCATCACTTGAGCAAAGGTTTTCCTGGAGGAAGAAAAAAAGAAGAACAATGGTGTCTCCAATAATATGTTTTGGGATTGAAGATTTTGCTATCGTTGAGGTTAATAAACAACAAGGAACATCGTCGTGTCTGCTCCCATTTGAAGCTCAAGAAGAATAGAGATCTTGTGGATGAGTTGCTCTTGAATGAGGGAGTCAAAATCAGAATAGGTGTGAGGTGGATCAGCAAGTTGAGGGAGTGAAGAGATAATGCGAGAGAGGGTGGTGTAGTCGACCAAAATGACGAAAAGGACGCCATGGAGATGGAGGCTGACTTGGCTATGTCCGAGAGAGAAAGGTGACTAGTTTTGTGAAGCAATGAGGAGGGAGGGAAATCGGATTCCATGAAATATCTCATTTTCCTTAACTTTTTTGGGGAACCGATTTTCATGAGTTCAGTAGGGAAAATATTTTCTGACAGAAATGGAGAACCAAACAGTCGCCTATGGCAGAAAAAACCACTTTTCCCTAGACCAAATGGGCCTTTAGTAGATTGTTAAATTTGGCACTCATACTTTTCTTACCAAAATATCGCTATTAAGAATTATTTAAACATTTATATTGGCAACCAACAAAATAATTTTAATATATATTTTCAAAACTTCTAATATGTTATGAAGTTTATTAATTTTGATTATATTATAAATTTTAATTTCTCATTATATTTATTGAAAGTGTTTATTTTGGTTTTTCTTAATGAATAAAAGTATGTTTCAAACACACATTTTTTTTGTGGTATGGTGTAATAATATAAGTTCAAGATATTGGCTCTGTTTGGGTTCACGTTGAAAGGAGCGTCCAAGGCAAAAGAATGCAGTGGCAGTAAAGACAACGCTCAACAGTGAAAAAATGCCGGCGAGTGGGTGTTTGGATTCCCATCTCATCTACCGAACTTATCTGAAAAACGCCCATCAGAGGAGAAGCCAGGAATTGGAGCGTTTAGCGCGGTGGCGTTAGCAACGCACAAAAGTTGAGAATAGAGGAGAGAGATGGTTCGGCGAACATTGGCGAGTGTTGTGGCGCTAGGCAATAAATTTCTGTCATCACACAAAATTTAACAGTGAACAAGGAGGTTCATGGAGGAGGGACCAACAGCTCTGCTTTGAAACAAAAAAAAACAGAGGTACGCATTCGACTGCAGCCGTGGGGACGGTGGTTAGCGGAGATCAGAGATCCTGTGCATGGGCAAAGGCTATTGCTAGGAACTTTCAACAAAGCGGATGAGGCGGTTAGAATGTGAGAAAAAGAGAGAGTAAACCGAGAAGAAATTTGACCCAAAAAAAAAAAAACGAGAAGGAAGGAGAGTGGAGAGTGTTGGTGATTAAAATATTTATTTTATTATATTATTAATTATTCTTTTATTTAAGGGGAGGGAAATAGTCAAATTTTGCAAGGCATTGTAATGAAAAAAAATTATCCACTTACATGTTTAAATTTTCTTAACTTAATTGATATATATAATTAAAAATTTTATTGTTTATTAATTAAGATTTTTGAAACATTTTTTGGGGCATAAATATAATATTCAATAAGATTCATACCATTTTTAGTCATTTTTTATCTCAAATGACTTTTTAACCGCTAACCCAAACACTCATTATTTTAGAAAAGAACCATTGTAAAAGTCAAATGGACAATCCAAATACAAATCATTGGCTTTTTTCTTACCGGGCTTTTAAAAAGTTAGATAGCTTTTAAGCTACCGTTTTCTACCGCCAACTCAAACAAATCCATTAGTTAACTTATTCATTTGATGCAGCCGTTGATTTTTTTTCCTCAAGTTTGCAAGCGTTCAAAATAAATTAGGAATTTGATTTGATGAAGGAAGAATTAGTAAATAAAATATATTTTAATGTAAATTTTAATTAGAAATATTTTTTAAAAAATATTCTTAGTGGAGTTAATGATTTAGATCTAAATATCTATTTTCATAATAGAAAATAATGTCGGTATAATTATAGTAAAACATAAAAGTGATTAGAGTATTTCACCGGTATAAAACTCTGCATATCACTTGTGTTATTTCTATGCTTAGTTCTACCTCAGTACGTGCTAGGACTTCTAGTGTGATGGTATTATACAGCTCTCCTCTTAAATTATTTTACAGAGTGTGATTGTGAGTCATTAGACATGATATATACATGAATTATAAAGTTAGTTTCTTGGTACATAATATAAGTTACTTTAAAAGTAAATAATATAGACCAGCACTACTAGTAGTGCAGTGGTATTGAGATTCATTTCCCCCCTCTTGGTCCTGGGTTCGATCCCCCTCCCCATCGCCTTGTATCAAAAAAAAGAAGAGTAAATAATATAGTAGTTGTTTATCAATCTTCTCTCAACAATAAATGTTTAAACGTGGCTCGCCATATATTTCTCCTGAATTAATATGGGTTCCGTTGATTTTTAATTTGATAATTTAACACACATTTAATAAATTAGGAAGTGAGTATCTTAAGAATTCGTGTGGTTTCTTTTTTCCTGGGCAAACACAACTAATGGTTACACCATACAGAGGGTGGGGGTGAGAGACGTAATTAGAACAACCAACACTCAAGAGATGGAGGGAGGGGCTGGTTTAATTTTGCATAAATTAACGCACAGCAGTTCTAAATGATTTTTTTTTTTTTAAAAAAAAGTTATAAATGAATTGCGTATGAGAATGTGAATTGAATCTGTAGGCCCAACCCAATTTAATTTGCTAAAAGATGTGATTGGGCCAGCTAAAATGTCCTCATTTTGAGACAAATGTATTTAGCCCGACTAGAAAAATGGGCTAACTCGCCTAGCTTGCATGCGACTCTTATTTGTCTGACTTCTCCTCTAATCTCTAGCATAGGCCGAGCAAATACGTATGGGTTATAATTACATGAAACTCCCCGTCTCTACACTCAACATTCACGTACTGTTCGGCCTCTTGTTAGCTAAAATAATATATATATATATATATATATATATATATATATATATATATATTTTTTTTTTTTTTTTGGTGCTTACTATAAGACTCACTTGAATGAAAAATTTAAACTACATAGTGGATTTTGTTTTGGCCAACATGCATGCATGTATAGTGGGTCTTATATTAAAAACAGATTCAGTGCATGCTAAATGACGGAAGAATGCCCAAAGTTAAAATTCTGATATTTCGCGTTTCTAAGCCTTCACATTCGGAGTTTATTTCGGTGTTTAGGAGCACATTCAGTTTCAAAGACCACTTTTACCCAAACAGAAATATATAGGAGTATAACCGAAGTGCGCCATGCAGGAAATAGTGTTGTGTAACAACAATCAGCGAGCTGAGCTTCTACCAGCAAAGAAGGAAGAGGGCTCGCTGTTGGTAGTTGTGAAGTCAGTTATTGCGACTCATGCTGTACGTCCTAATGTTTAGAGGTTGATACGCAATGACTTAGCGGACCTTTCCCTTGGCTCTTAAATCTAATGGGATCATGTCATTTCAGCGGCTTCATTCGTTCTTCCAAGCTGTGTTGTATATATACTGTTAATTAATATGCAAAAGCTGAAAATGACAGGTGAAGTGAAAGGATGAATTAAGCGAAGAGAGGGAAAAGCATCAACGTCAAGAAGATAGCATTCACTGTTAAAAGACATGCGCGGTGACTCCGGCAGTAAGTAAGGCCGTGACCCCATGCAATTTCTTCGTATCCCCTCCGCCACCTGAACGTCTCCCCCAACTGTTTTTGTTCAAACCCCACCCACACTCTCATATATATATGCCCTTTCCTCTTTAACTTAACCTCTCTCTTGCTAGTTGCTACAAAATGATCGAATCGCCCCGCCCATATACATTTAATTACTTGCACCTAAATTGCTGGCTCTGTGGCCCTCAATTAAATTACCAACGCCCCCAATTATTGGTGTTGGGGGGAGCCTGTCCGGCAAACAAATACTAGTCACACCAACACCACTATGATTCTTGCTGTAATTAACGTCACTCGTGACCTCATTCTCCCGACAAGCTGCGGGAGACCCAGCCCTACACGTGACAGCATCTCCCCCTTCCTAGGCCCAGGAACAGGCCCCACCCCTCCCCCCATCTTCTTACTATATTCTTAATCCCCTTTTCCTTCTTCTTCTATGCTCTCTCGCTCTGCATCCCAGCACCTCTCTCCTCGTCAAAACCTTCACTTTCTCTCGGACTTTACTCAAACACGTGCTTACCTGAACATTATTTCGGCAGAAATCAGTTCACAGATAGTAGAATGACGACAGGGTTGAAAGAGGCAGAACCAGATAAGTACAGCATGATAAACTTTGAAGAGACCGAGTTACGACTCGGATTGCCCGGTGCTTCATCTGACGCCGAGTCTACGCTCAAGCCCACCTGGGGTGCCGGTGCCAAGAGAGGCTTCTCCGACACCTCTGTGGATTTGAAGCTCAATCTTTCTTCCAACAGCACTATTGCTCACAAGCCAACCGACAACACAGCTGCTGCTTCTCCCTCTAACGATCCCGCCAAGCCACCCGCTATGTATGCTCCTTCTCGCTTTTCCCATATTTAATTTCGTTTCCTTTTCAAATCAAATGGTCATTCCAGACCCAGTACCGGCTCTTGCGTGTCAAACTTTGATCCAAGAGCAGAACTAGGATTTCATCTCCTTGTTTGGTCTTCTCGCGCCGTTTTTCTTTTTTGTGGTTAAACGCTTTATCAGTCCAGACTACACTATATATACATGCATGGTCTTTTCCTCGTTTACCATTAAGATAATTGAAAGTCATTTATGGGGTTACAGTGTTACACAACGGGGAAGGTAATCATCATCCTAATCTCTTCGGACTCGTAGAATCTAGGTATGTTTTTAATTTAGAGATTTGAATGAAATATCAAGATATAAACCGACAGTACGTACGTAGAGTAATATTTTTGGTCGATGTTCTCAAGATCCAAAATCGAACTTCGCCCGGGGGGGGAATATTGAAGTTGGGTTTGAAAATTAGGCAGAGTCAGAGACGGAAATGAGATAACTCCGAGGCGCCCTGCGGACATGGCTGTAGCTAGGTGAAAAGTGAATTGATTCTTCCTCTACCAGGCACTTAAAAAGTGAGGTTATTATTAGTGATTGTGATATAGGAAAGGAGAAGCATATGGATTCTGAAGTTGGAATAATTAATTGGCGATGATATGGGCGTGGGGATGAGTGATCCAAAAAATGAGCAGGAAAAAAGAAAGAGAATGATGAGTGATGCAGAATGGGTTGGAGATTAGGTTGCATATCGTGTGCGGATGCCACGGCTGGTTGTCGGGACGACAGAGCATAAGGACAAGACACCTGGAATCTTTTCTTCTTTTCCTCCCACCCCCCAATCATTTACTTTCTTTAGTCAAAACCATCCATTATTTATCATTCATTATTATTCCCAAGTCGTCCTCCCATAGAATTATTATTATTATTTATAAGGTCATTAATTAGTAGAATAGGAAAATATAAATTAGTTATTTGTATCTAATTATAAATAGATTTTGTGACATTTTACCTGTATAAAAGCAGAGCAGTAAGCGGCCCTCTACTTGACACCTGTATTTTTTATTCTACAAACTGTCAAAATAACTCTGCTTGACACCTGTATTTTTTATTCTACAAACTGTCAAAATAACTCCTTTTACTTATTATTTATAATCTATGCCTACCATTTCTTTGCACTTGACATCTGTCCTCTTTGTTTTATTATCTGTCAAAGTAAAACTATTTACTTATTATTTTTATTTTGAATTTTAATTTATGCATACAATTTATTAGAATAAATATCTCTATTAACCCCCTTAATTATCCTCTTTTTTAGATTAACCGATGAGGCCCTTCATTTGATTTTTCACATTTTCAATTTAATATTTTAAAATATTTTGTAACAACTTTCCTTTTATCTTTCCTTATAATTAGGGAAGGTATTAACAAACTCTTTTACCAATCTTATTTTGTCCTTGATGATAACTAAATATTTTTCATCAATAACCGTAATTGAATTTATTGTTTTTTCATGTTTTTATCTTCAAAACGCATTTGAATTTGCTGTTTTTTCATGTTTCAATTTTCAAAATTTATTTCCTAAAACAAATATATGAGATGTAGTTAGAGATAATATAGGGATTCAAATTCCAAATAAATTAAGTAAGATAATTCATTATTTATTTGTATTCTTATATAAGTAAATTTTAATTTTAAAGGACCAAAAGATTGTATCACCCTTAATTTAAATTTGGCTATATATATATATATATATATATATATATATATATATATATATATTTCTTTAGAAGTTGGCATGTTGTCTTGCGCACACCCTAATTCCCCATGATGTCGTGTTAGCAGACGTGCGTGTGTGTTTTTTCATGTTTTAATCTTCAAAATTTATTTAGTCAAAATGTATTTCCTAGAACAAATATATGAGATGTAGTTAGAGTTAATATAGGGATTCAAATTCCAAATAAATTAACTAAGATAATTTCTTATTTATTTGTCGTAAATTTAAATTTTGAAGGACCAAAAGATTGTATGACCCTTAATTTAAATTTGGATATATATATATATATATATATATATTTGGAAGTTGGCCTCTTCATGTTGTCGTGCACACACCCTAATTTCCCATGATGTCGTGTTAGTAGACGTCGTGTGCACACGGCTAGAGATCGTGTTTTTTCATGTTTTAATCTTCAAAATTTATTTAGCCAAAATTTATTTCCTAAAACAAATATATGAGATGTAGTTAGAGATAATATAGGGATTCAAATATAATTCCTTATTTATTTGTCTTCTCATATAAGTAAATTTAAATTTTGAAGGACCAAAAAATTGTATTACCCTTAATTTAAATTTGAATACATATATATATACATATATATATATATAATTGGAAGTTGGCCTCTTCATGTTGTCGTGCGCACACCCCAATTCCCCATAATCCCATGATGTCGTGTTAGCTATAGTGGGAGTGGTCGCGACAGTTATGTCACATGCTATAAATATTGGGGTGTGCTTCAGATTTGTGCTCTGCATTGTATGTCCTCCTTACTCATGATCTTTAGCAGCAAATCGTCAAAATGGCCATCTTTCACTCTTTCCTCACCTTCTTGGCTTTTTGTCTTATTAATATTGATTTTACATTGCATCCCTTAATGCATTACTCATATCTTCTAGTATCTTTTATTTGTGTTCCCATCTTCATTGATGTTTTCTAAATGATTTTTCCCCTTTTGTATACCCATATATCTTCTTCTTGATCGGAAATTCAGATTTAAATTCATAACTTTTTCTCATTTTATGTTCTTGGTAACACACATTCACATTTATGCATCAATTGTTTGTTTCTGTTTGTGTTGCCATCAGAGTTTGAGGAAGTCGACATGGATACTATTTACAAGGAAATTTGTAATAATTGTATATGAACTTATATTTCCATATTTCATTATATTGAAAATCTTTATATTTTGAAGTTTTATAGAAAATTAATGAATTTTTTTAATCTTCACAAGAATTTATAAAATTTTCAACATGATAATATGGTGATAAAAACAATTAGCTTTGCTATCATATAAAACATTTACAAATACAATTAATACATCTTTAAATAATATTACAGTAAAACAATATAGATCGTTTTATTAGACTTACACTATGCTAGTTTTGTTTAAAAACAAACCTGTTATTTGAATATTGAAATTTAAAAAATACATCAATCAGCAAGCCTATATATATGAGAAAGAGAGAATTGACTGAGTTTATTAATATGGTTGTGTTGAAGATCAATGAGTATTAATAACATGGAGTGGAAATACTGATGTTGGACAAGCAGGGCACAAGTGGTGGGTTGGCCACCGGTGAGATCATCGAGGAAGAACATAGGGACATCACAGAACCAAAAGAAGAAAGAAGAAGGAGCAGCGTTCGTGAAGGTGAGCATGGACGGCGCGCCTTATCTGCGCAAAGTGGACTTGAAACTGTACAAAAGCTACCAACAACTGTCAGACGCCCTTGCCAAAATGTTCGGCTCCTTCACTAACGCCCCTCCTCAGGCCACCAAGGACTTCCTCAACGAGAGCAAATTGATCGATCTTTTGAGCGGCTCCGACTACGTCCCCACTTATGAGGATAAGGACGGCGATTGGATGCTCGTCGGCGACGTCCCCTGGGAGTAAGTCCCCTTCCATGCATCCTCCACCACCACCTCCGTCTTATCTTCCATCACTTTAATTCTATACTTTTGACTGAACTAACTGATCCATGAAATCAACAGCATGTTCGTGCAATCTTGCAAACGCCTCCGCATCATGAAAGGATCCGACGCAATTGGGCTAGGTCAGTCCGGTACCCTTTTTCTTTCATTCTCTCCTCATTTCCGGCCTATTCCTGCGTTCTAATTTAGTGTTGTTCATATGTTCATTTTAATCAGCGTCAAGGGCGGTGGAAAAATGCAAGAATAGAAGCTGAGCTCAAATTCTGGCCCCCCATTTCAACCACCTGCTCTGATGGGTTGTTCGCCGGCGCCAAACTGGCTCCATCTAATATTTATATAGAATCTATGCACGAGCTTGGATATATAATGTCTGTGCTACTATGTCTTTTTTTGTTTTTCTTCTTCTTTTATACATATGTGTGTAATATATATGAGAAAATAGTTGGAAATTTTTGAGGGGCATACAATAATTTAGATGTTCATATGTGGGCCCCCTCCCTTTTTAGGCTATAAGAAAATGTGACGAGGTCCCTATTCAGGTGCAGCAAAGAGGCCGCGTGCCCTTCCCCATGTGCGTGCTACCTGCGTTTTAAGACTCAAGAGGGCTCCATTAATTAATTTAATACGCTCTCTTGTCTTCTAAAAAAACATTCTTTTTAACAACGTCGGCTTTTTGACCAAACTAAAAAGAAAAATAAAAAAAATTACCAGATTAAAGCAGATTAGAAACATTTTACCAAAGTAATGCTGTTTGTGACGTTTGACAGGCTCACAGGATTCATGGCGCTTGACAGATTCACGCCACTGACACATACTGACAAAATATGTGTCAATGGCGGACAGAAAATTCACGCCAGCAATGGCGTGAACCACATTCACGCCATTGTGGCGTGAAAAAGGTGGAATCAGACCCACTCAATTGGGTCTGATTCCATACATATATATATAAAAAAATAAATTAATATTAAATATAATAATAATATATAATACTAATAATAATAATATATACTAATAACAAATTATAAAAAAAGTAGAATAATTTAACTCTATTTCATTTAATTTGAAGTTAAAAGAAAGAAAGCATGGAATTGAAATAACTCATTAAGAACGCCTTTTAAAAGATTACGCGGTACAATTTGGTTATAACAACAGATCCCAATACAAGGGATCTAATTTTTTACTGCGTATATATATCCCCTGTATTGAGATATGTTGTTATAACCAAATTGTATCGAGTAATCTTTTAAAAGGCGTTCTTAATGAGTTATTTCAGTTGCATGCTTTCTTTCTTTTGACTTCAAATTAAATGAAGTAGAGTTAAATTATTCTACTTTTTTTAATAATTTATTATTAGTATATATTATTATTAATATTAATATTAATTTTTTTAAATATATGTATGGAATCAGACCCAATTGAGTGTGTCTGATTCCACCTTTTTCACGCCACAATGGCGTGAATGTGGTTCACGCCATTGCTGGCGTGAATTTCCTGTCCGCCACTGACACATATTTTGTCAGTATGTGTCAGTGGCGTGAATCTGTTCAGCGCCATGAATCCCGTGAGCCTGTCAAACACCACAAACAGCATTACTTTGGTAAAATGTTTCTAATATGCTTTAATCTAGTAATTTTTTTTTATTTTTAGTTTGGTCAAAAAACATGTTACGGACCAGGCCAAAAGGCCCATATTCAGACCACGGCCCAACCATGCCTGAGGCAGAATCAGCACCATAATGGGCAAAGATATGGAATCCCACTAATCTAGGATCCCATTAATCGAGGATCGCTCATTAACCCGGGGATACTCGCACCAGACTCCTCTATAAATACAAGGGAACCTTAATCAGGTGCACACGTTCTAATCTATGCTCTATTTACATTCTGCCACACAGAGCACACACACCACCCCCTGGCCTCACGCCTCCAAGTTTACTGCGAACTACGTGGACTTTGATCCCTTCAAAGGGTACGTAGGCTCTAGGCTTGACAACCTAGTCAAGTCCAATCTATCTGTGTTCTCAGACAGAACATTGGTGCCGACCATGGGGAAAGGTAAACTTTCATCCCCGTGACCACAATGGCAAACACTAGAAGCCACAGCAGGAATCCACCATCGCAGGGCGGCGGAGCACCGCCACCGGACCAAACTCCAGCCGGGCCAAGCCAGCCACAGGATCCAGCGCGACGCGAGAACACCCTTGAGGGTCATGTCATCGACACGGAAACCTCCCCTTCCGCGGATGATCAATCGCTGTTGCAGGCGCTCGGGGAGATTCCTACCCAGGACGCTCTGGTGTTAGAAGCCGACATCCGTATCCTTCGGAGAACGCAAGAATCACTTCTGCAGAGGCTCGAGGATAAGGAAAGGTGGGATCTGTTGCAGCGGCAAGCGGACCTCCAAGCCTTCGCACAGATGATAAGGGAGGAACTCCAGAACCATCACCCACAAGAAAACCGGAGGGAGCATCATATTGAGAGAGGCCTGGCCACACACAGTAGCCACTCATCCAGTAGTCCACAACAAAGGACCGGGCGGAGAAGCACCAGCATACCAAGCGGGAGGACGAATTCGGAAAGAGGTCACCCACCGCCTTCAGAAGGCCATGACAACACCGAAGGCCGAAATGGTCCCGCGAATCACAACGGCCGAGGCAGAAGAGGAAACCGAGACCGGGAAGAGCACTGAGAGGCCGACAGAGCCCGTCGAGCTCCACTTCAGAAATCACCTCGCCACGGGTCTCCCCGTCATGACTCCCCGCGCCATGGATCACCCAGAGAGTACAGAAGAAAGTTCCTTATCGGATCCGGCAGATCCCCATTCACGAGGGCGGCAGCATTGGCCCCCTATCCCAAAGACTTCGACTTGGCCGACCTTCCGAAGTACGACGGAACCCAGGATCCGCGTAACCATCTCGACATTTTTGACAAATTGATGTGGGTCCGGTCCATTGAGGGACCTGTCATCGAACGACTCTTTGCGGCTACGCTGACCGGAACGGCGCACAAGTGGCTAAGTTCCCTCCCAGAAAACTCGGTCCGAAATTTCGAAGATCTCGGACGTAAGTTTGAACTGCACTTCGCCACGAGTAAGAAGCATCCGAAATCCCAGTTCACGCTCAGCAAGGTGAAACAAAAGAAGGGCGAGCCGCTGTAGAAGTACCTCGATCGGTTCCGGGACGTCGCAATGCAGGTACGATCGCTGTCAGAAGAAGTCCATGTGCACTGCCTGATTAATGGGCTTGACCCATCGTCACGTCTGGCCAGAAACTTATGCAAGAACCAGGTCTGCACCCTAACCGAGTTTTATATCCAAGCGAAGAAATACTTGGATGTGGAGCAAATGGAAGCGGCAAACGCAGACGAACCAGACAAGGTAAGAAATAGCTCTCCTGACTATAGAGAACGGTCAAGCAAGCAGAAGACCGAGTCCCGCAGTCGGAACAGAGATAGCAGGAGCAAACCCGACCGAGCCGACCCCAAGGCAAAGTACGATAGCTACACCCCCTTGAATGTCCCTCGGTCGCTGATAATTGAATATTTTTACACTTAATTGTATCTCTTGGTGAATAAATTTAGGATTGTTTAGTCATTAAATAATGGGTTTTATTACCTAATTGAGCTTTGAGCTTTTAATGTGATTGATTTCATTTTTTTGAATAAATTCCAGATTTACAGTGATTTAGTATTTTTGCCATAACTTTTGATCTAGATATCCGATTAGCCTGATTCTTCTTTCTTTTTTTAGATGATTCAGAGATCTACAATTGTTATGAAGACTCGGAAGGCTGATTCAGACAAGAAGATGGGTGAAATTGGAGCTAAAGACAGACCTATTTTTCTGGATTTTTATTCTGCTCGAATTTTGTAATAAAAGACCAATTTTTAGAGGTTTCCTTTTTTATATAGGGATTTCCTATTGATTAGGGGTTTCCTATTTAGAGATTTCCTATTTTTAGTCATTTTTCCTACATAAGGAAAAGGAGAGGGTGGCTACAAACATATTCTGAATACACGTTTGAAGCAGTTTTGGATTGAAAGACAGAAGTTTAATTTTCTCTACAATGTTCTTCACGTTCTTCTTCATCTTTTCTTCCGCGTTTTGTCTAGCCATGCTTGGCTAAACTTTTGTGGTTAATCCAACGTAAGGATTCCATGATTCGTCCAGAGAACTTGTGCTTATTCGGTAATTTAACTCATTTCTATTTTCATCTTATCGGATCCGATTATTGGAAATAGTTCGAATATTAGATTTAATACTCGGTTTGGTTCATCCCAAGGACTGAGTTCGAACTAGGTTTTAAGTTTTGCTGTGCGATTGCACAGTGGGACGCCGCTGTTCGAACATATTCTAGGCGATCGTCTAGTCGAGGGATTTTCTGGGCGGATGCAGAGATCTCGGTTCGTCCAGAGCCAAACGTGGGTTATTTATATTTTGTTCAATGATGGAAGTCTCTGGAATCTGAACGTTGGGTTAATCGTTTTTAATCTGTTTTTGCTTAAACCATTCTGTTTCTGCATTTCGTTCTGTTTCTGTTAAATTTCATTTTTAATCTTTTTGAATCAAAACCCCCCCATTTTTACTGTTTTTGTTTCTTTGTTGCTTTCAATCAAACCCGCTGCAAGTTCGTTGGGAAACGACCCAGGTTCCCTATTTCTGCAAAAAAATTTGTTCTCGAACTTGGTTATTTTGGGAGAGACGACAAATCTCTGTCAGTCGCAGGTATGGAAAGAGGTAGCCCAGGCCGAGATGAGGCGGGTCGACAAACCGAGGCCGATTAGGGGCCGCTCCAACATGGACCGCACAAAGTTTTGCACGTTTCACGATTGCCATGGACATACCACCGACGAATGTTACGACCTCTGGGATGCAATCGAAAAGTTTGTAAGAGAAGGGAAGCTGCGTCAGTATGTCATCAAGACCCAGGGAAGGATGAACGGCAAGCAGAAGACCGCCTCGAACGACGAGTTTCCCGACATAGATTTTCAGTGCAACGTTGTCAGCGGAGGCTTTAGAGGGGGAGGCGACACAGTAAGTCAGCGGAAGAAATACCTCTGCGAGATCCTAACCGTATGAGATCTACCCAAGTTCAAGGACGATCCCGCCAAGCCAAAGCCGCCCCCTTGACCTTTACCAACGAAGAACTCAAGGACGTCATCCCCGGTCACCTGGACGGACTGGTTATCACCGGAACCTTGGTGAATTGCCGTGTCAAGAGGATCTTTGTGGACGCCGGAAGTTCGGCCGACATCATAAGCTGGGACGCCTATAAAAGGATGCACCTCGACAAAGAGGACCTCAAGCCGTGGAAGACCACCCTGATCGGATTCAACGGCGGACAATCCTTCCCAAAGGGTTATATTGACCTCCGGTTGACCCTCGGAACAAGAGAAGCATTCAAGTCAGAGCGCGTCAGGTTCATCGTGGCCGATTTCCGCTCCCCATACAACATTTTCCTCGGCCGACCCACAATTCACAACTGGGACATACTGGTGTCCACCAAGCACCAGAAATTGAAGATGGTCAATGAAAAAAACCAGATAGTCGTGGTATCCGGAGACCAAAAGGAGTCACGACAATGCTACTTTGAAGCTCTCCGGGTCGAGGAAGGAGGACCCTCATCTCCACCTCGGCTCGGATCCAACGAGTCAATAGCCGAGGTCGACGGCGACAGACACCCTTGGCATCCGATCAACATGGTAGAGCTCGACCTCCACGAGCAGGAAAACCAGAGGCCCGAGTCGGAAGGGGAACTTGATGAAGTAACACTAGGGACGGACCCGTCCAAGACCGCCAAAATTGGCCGAGACATGAGGGACGACCAAAAAACTGAGATGATCCGTTTCCTCAGACAGAACCAAGACATTTTTGCCTGGACCTCAGCCGAGATACCTGACATTGACCCCCACTTCTTTTGCCACAAACTCGGCATGTGGCCGGGATCAAGACCAGTGGCACAGAAGAAGAGGAATATCGCCGACAACAGACAGAAGGCCCTTGAGAGCCATGTCGAGGAGCTCCTAGCGGCCGGCTTCATTCGAGAAGTGCAATAAACCACCTGGCTCTCAAACATAGTCATGGTACTCAAACCCAGCGGCAAATGGAGAGTATGCGTCGACTACACAAACCTCAACAAGGCGTGCCCAAAGGACTCCTACCCGATGCCCAATATCGATCAACTCGTGGACAACTCGTCCGGGTACCAGCTCCTCTCCTTCATGGACGCCTACTCCGGATACAATCAGATTTCCATGCATTCGACAGACCAGGAGAAAACCGCTTTCATGACGAACAAAGCAAACTACTGCTACAACGTCATGCCATTCAGGTTGAAAAATGCCGGGGCCACCTACCAAAGGATGATGAACCGGGTGTTCGAAGACCAGATCGAGCGCAACATAGAGGTTTACATAGACGACATGATCGTCAAGTCGAAGCTACCAGAAGACCACATCCGGGACCTCGAACAGACGTTTCAGAAGCTAAGGAGACATCGAATCAGGTTGAACTCGGCCAAATGTGCCTTTGGAGTTCTGGCTGGAAAGTTCTTGGGCTTCATGTTGACCAACCGAGGAATCGAAGCCAACCTGGACAAATGCAAGGCCTCTTTGAAATGCAGCCCCCAAGGACTAAGAAGGAGGTACAACAGCTAACCGGCTGGCTGGTTGCCCTGACAAGGTTTTTACCAAAGTCGGCCGAGAAAGCCCTACCTCTCTTCAAACTACTGAATAAAGAAACTCGAGGCGGCTGGAATCCAGATTGCGACGCCGCCTTTGCAGAGATCAAGCGATGTTTGGCAACCCCGTCGGTGCTCATTAAACCGGACCCGGGGGAGACCTTGTTCCTATACCTCTCGATCGGCAACGAAGCCGTCAGCACCACCCTGGTAAGAGAAGCCGAGGCCGGACAGATGCCGTTATACTTCATCAGCAAGACTTTACAGAGCTCTGAACTCCGGTACCAGAAACTTGAGAAAGTGGCCTTCGCCTTGCTTACCGCGGCAAGAAGGCTCTGGCCTTACTTTCAAGGACATCGGATAGTGGTGCGCACCAGCCAGCCGATCCGGCAGATCCTCCATAAGCCAGACTTAGCCTAAAGGATGACCAACTGGGCCATTGAGTTGTCAGAGTTCGACATAGCGTTCGAGGCCCGGCAGGTGATCAAGTCACAAGCGCTGGCGGATTTCATCAGGGAGCTCACCCCGGCAGTAACAAGCGATGGGACTTGGAAGGTATATGTAGATGGATCATCTAACGCTAAGGGCAGCGATGCAGGAGTCATCGTGGAAAGCCCCTAGGGGGTCGCTACCGAGCACTCTCTCCAACTAAAGTTCCCAACCTCCAATAACCAAGCCGAGTACGAGGCTCTGCTGGCCGGACTGCTCCAGGCAAAAGACAACGGCGCCCACCGAGTAAAGGTTTTAACCGACTCACAGCTCGTCGCCGCACAGATTGACGACAGCTATCAAGCAAAAGGCCCTCTTATGGCAAAGTACCTAAACTGCGCCAAAGAGCTCATGGCCGAGTTCGAAGAAGTGACCGTCTCCCATATCCCAAGAGAGGAGAATGCTAGAGCCGACATCCTCTCCAAGCTGGCAAGCACTAAGGGACCGGACAATCACAGGACTGTGATCCAGCAGAACCTGACCGAGCCGAGCTGTGTCATGACCATCTCGGCAGGGCTTGACTGGAGGAAGCTGATTGAAGACTACCTTGAAAGGGGAATTATCCCTACCGACTCGACCGAGGCCAAAAAGCTGATCAGAGAAGCCGCTCTCTACGCAATGGTTGATGATCAACTCTACAGAAAGGGACTGCACTGCCCGATGATGCGGTGTCTCGGCGAAACCGAGGCAAAATACGTGCTGGCCGAATTACATGAAGGCAACAACGACCACCACATGGGGGGCAAGGCCCTCGCGAGAAAGGCACTACACGTCGGGTACTATTGGCCTACCATGAAGCATGATGCCATGGAAAAAGCCAAGACGTGCGATAGTTGCCAGAAACATGCCAGGATCATATGGCCGCCGCCCACAGAATTGAAAGGAATGCCAGCCCCCTGTGTTGATTATGATTAGTTTTGATGATGTCTAATATAGAAGCAAAAAGTTTATATAATATATCTCCTACATTGACTAACTACTATGTTTAATGTAGATTAATTCAAGTTGAATTAGAAAGAAGAATAATCAAGAAGGAGATAAGAAATTACAAGAAGAAGAAATTGAATCAAAGAAGATGTGAGTCAAATAATATGGAATGATCAAAAGAAGAGAAGGAAGAAAGAGTAGGATTATGAAGATTAATCAAGATGAGAGATTAAAGAAGGAAGAACTTGTTGAATGGAATGAGAATATAAATATTCAAGTTCTTATATTGATGCTAGAAGGCTCCAAGATCATATGCAACGTAATCAGCAACTTTGTTCTACTCTGTTCACGTTCAGCACGGGCGACGTCTGGTAATTCGATGATATCTCACAAACCAGAGATCAGATTGAGACGAAACCAAAAGCATTGGAAACTAGACATCTAACACGTATTGGTGACAACAATTCATGCCCAAAGGAGTTTAGATGAATTATTGATGAATTTTACAAGTTGACACAAAGATCAGCGTCACAGTCAGGAACAGCCTTCGGTATTTTGAGTATATCTCACAAACGACAAATCCGATTGAGCTGAAATCAGTGGCATATGAAAGTAGACTCACAGAGCTTTCCATAAAGAGTTGAACGGACCAAAACGGAGCTCGGACCAGAGAGATATGGCCCTCAGAAGTTGATAGTCAGTTCAAGTATTGCTCAATTGCATTTTATAAGTCAATACTGCAGTATAGGGTGCTATACCGCAGTATTGGACTTCAATACCGCAGTATAGGGTGCTATACTGCAGTATTGGACTTCCAGAGAACAATCAAATTTTTTCAGTTAAGTCAATACCGCAGTATAGGATGCTATACCGCAGTATTGGACTTCCAGAGAGCTGTCAAACTTTTTCAGTAAAGTCAATACCACAGTATAGGGTGCTATACCGCAGTATTGGACTTCAATACCGCAGTATAGGATGCTATACCGCAGTATTGGACTTCCAGAAAGCTGTCAAACCTTTTCAGTAAAGTCAATACCGCAGTATAGGGTGCTATACCGCAGTATTGGACTTCAATACCGCAGTATAGGGTGACATACCGCAGTATTGGACTTCCAGAGAGCAACTGAGTTTTTCAAAACTTGCCAATACCGCAGTATAGCTTTGTATACTGCAGTATAGGGCCATCCAGAGAGTAACCAAGTTTTTCAAGGCAAGTCAATACCGCAATATGGGTATGTATACTGCAGTATAGGCTTATACAGAGAGCTCCCAAATTTTATAACTATTGCATACTGCAGTATAGGTTTGCATATTGCAGTATTGAGCTCTTAAACTTGTTTTCAACTTGACAAATGTTCTTGCATACTCTAGTATGGAGTTCTATACTCCAGTATTGCATACTTTCACTAACATACTCCAGTATTGACGCGAGTATTGAACGTCAAACTTGAAAATCAAATCTGACGAATTTGCAATGCCTTCTTGCTTGATCTTAATACTTCCTATGATTAATCTCTAATATTCCTAGATATGTTTAACCACTTTATTGGTGAGTTTCAGATGATTAAAACAAAGGATATTAGATTTGCATACTCCAGTATAGAGGCTTTTTGAACTTAAACTTTTTCACACAAACAGTGCCATACTGCAGTATACTACTAACATACCGCAGTATAGGCCATGACTTTCGAACACAAGTCACGATGATTTGCCTCTGGAAGCTGCATACCGCAGTATGACTTTGGATACCGCAGTATAGGCACTTATGCACAGTGCCATACTGCAGTATGGATGAACTTACCGCGGTATACAACGGTCAAAATTGATTTTTGAATTACGCGAATTTGCAAATCATTATTGTTTGATCTTATTGCTTCCATAATTCATTCAATCATATTCCTAGCTATGTTTAACAAGTTTGTTGAGTGAATTTCAGCAATCACAGATGAAGATCAATGAAGGTCAAAGCCAAAAAGCAAAAAGTGAATAGTGCATTAAATGCACTTCTGCAAATCAACCTACTTTCAGCTAATCCATCTGAGCACGCCTTCTAAACGTTAAAGAATGCTTACTACAACAAGTAAAGTCATCTCCAACGGGCAAATTCTCAGAGAGCCACCTCAGATCAAATTACCACATGGATTAGTTGGAGTTTAGAGAGAGAAGCAGACCACACTTAATGACAATCAACTACAACGGTCTGATTCATCCTACAACGGTCAAAAACGGTCACACATCATTCTCTACCTATAAAAGACATGGACTCAAGCAGAAAAACGAGGAGATACAAGTTTGCAATGCCAAAATGCTGATACTCTGCTTCTACATCATTCTCACTCTGTTTTCCATTTCTAAATAGCTTAGAGAGAGAAATGAATTGTGTTTGTACTTCAGTGATTATCTATCTATTCCTTTGAGAGGAAACTTATTGTAAACACATTATCTTTCTGAGAGTAACTCAAGATTGGGTAATCTTGAGTGGGATATACATTGTGTTGACTACAACTTGTAAGGGGGAGTGAATCCTAGTGAGAGGATTACTTCGAGTACAGAGTGTGTAATCAAGCAGTGTATTGATTACAGATTGTAAGGGGGAGTGAATCCTAGAGAGAGGATTGCTTCAGTTACAGATCGTGTAATCAAGCATATTAAAGATAGTGGATTGAAAATCCCAAGTGAGGCTTGGGGACTGGACGTAGGTCAAGGATTGGGCCGAACCAGTATAAATCTGTTTGCACACTCTTCTCCCTGATCTTTTATATTTCCAGAATTCGCATTTGATTGTTTTGTCATCTGGTTTTTCAACTCACATCCTTTTGGGAAGCTAAATTTACTGAATTGCAAAAACATTTTAAAGAAAGAAAATTTTTATACTTCACCCAATTCACCCCCCTCTTGGGTTCAGCCAGAACTTACATTTGGTATCAGAGCAGGGCTCTTGTTTAAAGGACTTAACCGTCTCAAGAGTTTCAATGGCTGATTTCAGGTGTTCTTCGTTTTCAGAAGGCTTTGATTTTACCATTCCACCACTTTTTAAAGATATTGATTTTTGGTTTTGGAAAGCTAGAATGACTAGTTTTATCAAAGCAACTGATTTTTATATGTGGAATGTTTTTACAAATGCTTTTGATTTCAAACCAAGAAAGGATTGGACAGAAAAAGAAATGAAGATGTTTTCTTTGAACATTAGAGCAATGAAAATCCTTCATTGTGCTTTAACTGAAAATGATTTTCAGAAAATCAAGTTTTGCTCTAGTGCAAAAGAAATTTGGGGTACTCTTGATTCTATATATGCTTCTAACAATTTTGTTGAAGTTGAAAGTGTTGACAGTTCATCTGAAACTATAAGCTGTGTACCCACTATTGATGAACAATTAGAAGTGGAGAATGAAGAAGGAGAAATCGTTGAATTCTTCCATGATCTAGTCAACACAAAAGAACAAGAGGAAGAGGATTCCCAAGATGAGCTCATAGACGATCGTGATCATCCAATATCTAAAGCTCAAGATGCACATGTGGTAAACGATTCCAATTCTTCTTGTGTAGATAAGAAAAATGTTTTTGAACAATCACATAGAATTGTTTTTCAACCATTGACTGATTCTATTTTGAGAAACAAAAATGTTTTCAATCATGCTGGAAAATCATATGGGAAGAAAGCACACACAAACATGAATCACTCGAGATTGCATCCACTAGATCCACATAATTCGTGCAAAGCTGTTCATGATAAGCATAATCCTATTATTTGCAATTATTGTGGAAAATCTGGACATATTTCTTATACATGCTATATTAGGAGAAATTCTAATATGAGAAATAAATTTATTTGGGTTGCTAAAGGACAATTAAGGTCCAATGCTAATAGTCAAGGACCCAAGTATGAGTGGGTACCAAAATGTCTTTCTAGTGCTTTGTGTGTGCAGATAAATTACAAAGAGAATGGACATAAAGGTACTGAGAAGAAGAAGAATCCAAGAGTCTCTCACGAACCTAAAAGAAGATTCACATCAATTAGGAGAACTCATGGAGAAGCCATTGCTACAACCTCATCTTCAAATCAAAAGAAGCAATGGATACAAGCAAGAGGATTGTATTCTCCCTCAAGAACAAACTACCAGAGAGTACCGTACAACTATCTTGAGGAGAACAAAAAGAAGAGAACATCTCACGTATCAAAGAGAAGATACTTGAAGACTGTACCTTATGAGAAGACTTTGCAGACACCAAAGAATCAATGGGTATGCAAAGCCAATCCTCCAAGTACCTAAGGAAAGGGTACGTGTTGGTAAAACCTCCTACACTATTATCTAAAATATTTATTGAGGTTTTACACTTTGGATAGTAGGAATGAACATTGAAAATCATTTTTGAAATTGAAAATCTACTTGATAGATTTATTTTTTATATATTGTGCAATGTTCAAGAGCTTAACTCTTTATGCACACATTATGAGTTGAAAAATATATCTTTCATGCATAAAGCTATGCTCAACTCATTTTGCTCAATTATTCTAAATTAATTATATTCATAAGAGCATGTGAATTTTGGTTCCTACAAGCTAACGATGATTGGATCCAAGATTGGATACCAAGAAAGAAAAAGATTTATACGATTTTGTAGGATCAAAGAAAGCTTCTCAAGAATGAAAGATAGAGAAATGATTCAAGCCTTGAGAAAGCTAAACAAGCTATGCTTAATGATGATGGTGAACACCGAAAAAGAAGTTATCTACACCAATCCATCTCAACCAAGCAAGCTTCTATGAGAACAAGAGGAATTATGGTGATATCTATTCCTTACCCCATATTGTGATTATATGAAATTCGTTTTTTTTGGGTAATGAATACTTGTCCATCATTGCATTCCGTTAGCAATCAATCATCCATATTTTTCAAAATGTTTTCAGATTGTTAAATGGACATAAATGAATTTGTTAGTGAATTTTTTATGATCAAACAAGTGAGCTTGTGCATAACTTTGTTAATTTTATATTTTTGAAATGCCATTGCGTGTAAAATCTGTTTGGATTTCAACTCACATTGTTTTAAGAAAATGCATACAAATGTTTTGAGAACATATTTATACTTTGATTACATTCAAATGATGTTTCAAATTGGAAGTTAATATTGTTACTGAATGTTGAATATGCTTCAGACTTCTCTAATTGAGTTTTCATTATCTTTCACATATTGATCCTTAGAATTCAATGTTTTGCTTGAACTCTTATGTTTTCGTTCTCTAAATGGTAGGACCTTATGTCAAATAAGTGAAGCATATATGAGTTTCAAGCTAATTTCCAGAAATGAATTCAGTATGTGAAAACTTATGCTTGTTGCATAAAACCTTATTGATTAAGCTATTCCAAATATTATGAATGTTCATTAATGCATCATGTGCATTAATCATTAAATGGATTAACTTTCTAGGATAATTCTTTGGAACTTTAGTCATTTGGACTAAAGAATCTGTGTTTCATAGCCTATGAATCCTAGTACTTCTTGTGTTACTCAAAGACATCAACATTCGTGTTCATCTACATTCTGAGTAACTATCTCTGCATATTCATACTCTTGCCTTGAATGTTCTTATATTTTCAAGACTTTTCTCTCTAAGGCAAGATTATCTCTTGGTCAATAGCAAAGTCATTAAGCTTATATATGCTGTGCTAAGCATGTCTTGACAATGCTTTACTTTCATGACTTTGGCTTTTCAGAAAATTCTTCAACATGTTAACTTCAATGTTCAACATGTTTTCCAAATCTGAAGCATACTGATATATTCATTAAACCTATTGACTTCCATCATATTTATAATGAGCATTGTTTTCAAACATGTTTCAAAAATCTTTCATGTATGAAAAATATTGATTTCATAATGTGTCATCACATTTTTGAAAGATCATTCAAGATTTGAAATACTTTACATATTTCATTATCTTTATTGAAAAATCTGAACTTCGAATTAATAAATGCTTATCGTTATAGATAAGGTTTTCTATACTCATCCTTTTATCAATAACATCTTTTCTACATAAAGTGTATTCACAAATTGTCATTGAGAAATAACATTTTTGGTATCATTTAGTTGTTACCCTATTCAATTAATTGGCTTGATCTTATTTGGGTAAGTGTTGATCTTTGTTTGTTATACTCTTTGCTCATACATCATATGATTTAATTCTATAAGAGTACAAGAGTTTTCATGTCTAATCAGTTGTGGACTCAAGAATCATTGAGTACCAAAGAACATACATTTGTTTTGCAGAAAATTCAATAATTGCTAACGAAAAGAGAATACTCGAGTATTAGAGGAAATACTCGAGTATGGCAAAGTCAGATAGCAACATTGAGTTTTGGAGAAGATGAATAATCGAGTATTGGTTGCGGACTTTCAAAAGTTCATCATACACTTTTGAAGTCCAGATTGGTAATGGATCACAAGTGTTTTTGTGCATAATTCTCTAAGTTTAAGATTTCTGAAATGCACAATTCAAAATCTTGTTTTTAAAATCACAATTCATTCTATATTTGGAAAATGCATCCCAATGCTTTGAAAATATACATGATTTGATTGCACTCACATGATATTTCAAATTGGAATTTAACTACCACCATATTTAATGGATACATTGATTTTCTGAGCATTTCTTCAAAGTTGAGTTGACATGGAAGAATGAATTTCTTGGCATCGTCTATTTGCTTATGTGTTTGTTCGAATTTATGAATCATTTAGATAAGCTTATCTGTGATGCACAACTTTGAAAATGACATATTCATTTAAGAGCAATTCAGTTTTATCATAAGAAAGTTTGGAAATGATCAATCCCAATAGGTTGAGAATCCACTCAATGTTAGTTATGTTTTTGATGATTAATCTTTACTAACTTAAGCATCGAAGTGTTTAGTCTTTGTTTTGCAGGATGTTTTGATGGTTCAGAAGAGCTATACCGCGGTATGCAAGTGCTATACCGCAGTATAGGGTGCGTCAGAGGCCAAATCTCCAAGTGTGCCAGGGGCATACTGCAGTATGTAAGTTCTATACTGCAATATGGCCATCGGGTTTCAAAGCCTCAGATATGCAAGAGGTATACTGCAGTATGTAAGTGATATACTGCAGTATGGGGTCAGACAGAAACCAAAGCTTCAGGTATGCAGAAGGCATACTGCAGTATGTAAGTGCTATACTGCAGTATGGCCATTGGTTTTCAAAAATTCTCTCGACATTTTTGAAGTCCAGGTCAGTATACTTCCATCTATACTGCAGTATATAAATGAAAGTATGCTATACCACAGTATGCAAGAACTTTACTGCAATATAGGGGTCTGTCTATATATACTGAACAGTCGTGTTCTTTCATACTCGCGTCTTTACTCCAGTAAACCCTAGAGTCTCGACTCTCTCTCTCCCTAATTTTCTATAAGCTCTTCTCTTTTATTTGAAGAAAATCCTTTTTAAACATGCTCATCTACATTCACTATTTTTTATTAGTTCTGATGATGAGTTAATTTCACTCTTAAAAATATCTTATATTTTTCCTTTCATTATCTTTATTTGAAGATATCATTTAGAAAGGAGTACTTTGATATCTGGTTGCACTAACAAATCTCTTCTGGAAAGGATGTTTTAATTTGTAGCAGGAGATTTGGTTATGTGTTGCAACTTTGGAGATCAATCATTAAAGCTGAGATATGCTCTACATTGATAATCTTTGAAGAAAAAGCAAAGGATGGAAGCTGAGTGCTGATCATATTCGGATGTGATAGTCTTCAAGAAGCAAATATTTTCATCCTATTTACATTATACAGGATACTCATGATCCTGCTATTGATCTTCTTCAAAGAATCTCACACAACAAGGAAGAGAGCCTTCCACTACTTCATCTCAAACCATGGCAACACAATCAAACTTCATGCAGCAAGCAAATAGACTTCTTTGATCATTCATCAGTTTGCAGAACCAACATGAGCATTTCTAAACTCTATCCTTTTATATTCAGTAGAAATTTTACACATGTTTGGTATCTATATGTTTAAATGTGAAAGATGTCTTGAAAACCTTTCCAAATTCTCTCAAATTTGTTTTTCATAAAAACATTCCAAATTGCTTCACATTTAGAATGAAAACACTTTTAATTAGGGAGAGAAAATCAGTTCTTTGACCCTTTTAATCTGGTTTCATATGTGTCTCTTTAAACATTTCCTCTTTACTTCAACTTTTTGCTAATGACAAATAAGGGGGAGAGAATGGCAAGAAAAATATGTTGCATTTAATACATTCTCATATTCATACATATTTTTCTTAAGGTATTTGCCATCATCAAAAAGGGGGAGAATGTTGATTATGATTAGTTTTGATGATGTCTAATATAGAAGCAAAAAGTTTATATAATATATCTCCTACATTGACTAACTACTATGTTTAATGTAGATTAATTCAAGTTGAATTAGAAAGAAGAATAATCAAGAAGGAGATAAGAAATTACAAGAAGAAGAAATTGAATCAAAGAAGATGTGAGTCAAATAATATGGAATGATCAAAAGAAGAGAAGGAAGAAAGAGTAGGATTATGAAGATTAATCAAGATGGGAGATTAAAGAAGGAAGAACTTGTTGAATGGAATGAGAATATAAATATTCAAGTTCTTATATTGATGCTAGAAGGCTCCAAGATCATATGCAACGTAATCAGCAACTTTGTTCTACTCTGTTCACGTTCAGCACGGGCGACGTCTGGTAATTCGATGATATCTCACAAACCAGAGATCAGATTGAGACGAAACCAAAAGCATTGGAAACTAGACATCTAACACGTATTGGTGACAACAATTCATGCCCAAAGGAGTTTAGATGAATTATTGATGAATTTTACAAGTTGACACAAAGATCAGCGTCACAGTCAGGAACAGCCTTCGGTATTTTGAGTATATCTCACAAACGACAAATCCGATTGAGCTGAAATCAGTGGCATATGAAAGTAGACTCACAGAGCTTTCCATAAAGAGTTGAACGGACCAAAACGGAGCTCGGACCAGAGAGATATGGCCCTCAGAAGTTGATAGTCAGTTCAAGTATTGCTCAATTGCATTTTATAAGTCAATACCGCAGTATAGGGTGCTATACCGCAGTATTGGACTTCAATACCGCAGTATAGGGTGCTATACTGCAGTATTGGACTTCCAGAGAACAATCAAATTTTTTCAGTTAAGTCAATACCGCAGTATAGGATGCTATACCGCAGTATTGGACTTCCAGAGAGCTGTCAAACTTTTTCAGTAAAGTCAATACCACAGTATAGGGTGCTATACCGCAGTATTGGACTTCAATACCGCAGTATAGGATGCTATACCGCAGTATTGGACTTCCAGAAAGCTGTCAAACCTTTTCAGTAAAGTCAATACCGCAGTATAGGGTGCTATACCGCAGTATTGGACTTCAATACCGCAGTATAGGGTGACATACCGCAGTATTGGACTTCCAGAGAGCAACTGAGTTTTTCAAAACTTGCCAATACCGCAGTATAGCTTTGTATACTGCAGTATAGGGCCATCCAGAGAGTAACCAAGTTTTTCAAGGCAAGTCAATACCGCAATATGGGTATGTATACTGCAGTATAGGCTTATACAGAGAGCTCCCAAATTTTATAACTATTGCATACTGCAGTATAGGTTTGCATATTGCAGTATTGAGCTCTTAAACTTGTTTTCAACTTGACAAATGTTCTTGCATACTCTAGTATGGAGTTCTATACTCCAGTATTGCATACTTTCACTAACATACTCCAGTATTGACGCGAGTATTGAACGTCAAACTTGAAAATCAAATCTGACGAATTTGCAATGCCTTCTTGCTTGATCTTAATACTTCCTATGATTAATCTCTAATATTCCTAGATATGTTTAACCACTTTATTGGTGAGTTTCAGATGATTAAAACAAAGGATATTAGATTTGCATACTCCAGTATAGAGGCTTTTTGAACTTAAACTTTTTCACACAAACAGTGCCATACTGCAGTATACTACTAACATACCGCAGTATAGGCCATGACTTTCGAACACAAGTCACGATGATTTGCCTCTGGAAGCTGCATACCGCAGTATGACTTTGGATACCGCAGTATAGGCACTTATGCACAGTGCCATACTGCAGTATGGATGAACTTACCGCGGTATACAACGGTCAAAATTGATTTTTGAATTACGCGAATTTGCAAATCATTATTGTTTGATCTTATTGCTTCCATAATTCATTCAATCATATTCCTAGCTATGTTTAACAAGTTTGTTGAGTGAATTTCAGCAATCACAGATGAAGATCAATGAAGGTCAAAGCCAAAAAGCAAAAAGTGAATAGTGCATTAAATGCACTTCTGCAAATCAACCTACTTTCAGCTAATCCATCTGAGCACGCCTTCTAAACGTTAAAGAATGCTTACTACAACAAGTAAAGTCATCTCCAACGGGCAAATTCTCAGAGAGCCACCTCAGATCAAATTACCACATGGATTAGTTGGAGTTTAGAGAGAGAAGCAGACCACACTTAATGACAATCAACTACAACGGTCTGATTCATCCTACAACGGTCAAAAACGGTCACACATCATTCTCTACCTATAAAAGACATGGACTCAAGCAGAAAAACGAGGAGATACAAGTTTGCAATGCCAAAATGCTGATACTCTGCTTCTACATCATTCTCACTCTGTTTTCCATTTCTAAATAGCTTAGAGAGAGAAATGAATTGTGTTTGTACTTCAGTGATTATCTATCTATTCCTTTGAGAGGAAACTTATTGTAAACACATTATCTTTCTGAGAGTAACTCAAGATTGGGTAATCTTGAGTGGGATATACATTGTGTTGACTACAACTTGTAAGGGGGAGTGAATCCTAGTGAGAGGATTACTTCGAGTACAGAGTGTGTAATCAAGCAGTGTATTGATTACAGATTGTAAGGGGGAGTGAATCCTAGAGAGAGGATTGCTTCAGTTACAGATCGTGTAATCAAGCATATTAAAGATAGTGGATTGAAAATCCCAAGTGAGGCTTGGGGACTGGACGTAGGTCAAGGATTGGGCCGAACCAGTATAAATCTGTTTGCACACTCTTCTCCCTGATCTTTTATATTTCCAGAATTCGCATTTGATTGTTTTGTCATCTGGTTTTTCAACTCACATCCTTTTGGGAAGCTAAATTTACTGAATTGCAAAAACATTTTAAAGAAAGAAAATTTTTATACTTCACCCAATTCACCCCCCTCTTGGGTTCAGCCAGAACTTACACCCTGGCCCTTCTACAAATGGGGCATGGACATCCTCGGACCATTTTGACCGACGCAGGGGCAATGCAGATGGCTCATTGTCGCAGTAGACTACTTCACCAAGTGGATTGAGGTAGAGCCACTGGCCACAATAACCTCGGCCAGAGTAATGAAGTTTTTTCGGCACAACATCGTCTCCCGCTTCGGCATACTGGCCGAGGTCGTCACGGACAATGGGACCCAGTTCATAGACCACCGATTCCAAGCGTTAATGTCCAACTTGGACATTAAACAGCACTTCTCGTTTGTAGAGCACCCACAATCGAATGGCCAGGCCGAAGCCGCCAACAAAATCATCCTGGACGGACTCAAGAGGTGAATGTTACAAGCTGACTCCAGCTGGACCGAGTAGCTCCACAGCGTTCTTTGGGGATACCGGACGAGCGTGCAGTCTTTGACCCAGGAAACCCCGTACAGGCTAACCTACGGATGTGAAGCAATGATCCCGGTCGAAATCGGGCAGCCATCTTGGAGAAAGGTTAGAGCCAGACAAGAAGGGCAGGAGTCGAACGACGACGCCTTAAAGACCGACTTGGACCTCATAGACGAAATCCGAGTCACGGCGCACTGCCGGGAATTAGCCGCCAAACAGCTACTTGCGGCTAAGTACAATAGAAAGGTCCGGCCACGGTCTTTTATCCGTGGGAACCTCGTACTCCGACGGGCCGACATAGGCAACAAGAATGCCAAGGACGGGAAGCTGGCGGCAAACTGGGAAGGCCCCTACCGGATCAAAGAGAAGCTCGATGGAAGGGCATACATCCTCGAGACCCTGGCACGGAAGCCGGTCAAAAGAACATAGAACGCCGATAAGCTGAAGATCTACTATAGCTAGATCCCGCCCCAGCATCGTTTGTTTTTACTTTGTTTAGTTCATTAATTCAAAGTTCAAATTATGTCGTTTCTAATCGTATTTCTTTGTAAAGCTCCTTAGGGCTATTTCTTATCAATAAAGGACCCCATTGAGGAGATTCACGAATGTGCACAAAACCCGCTTAAGCACGAAGCCGAGGCTATGAAGCTCGGTCAAAAAACGATAAGGCCAAGGCAAAGAAGCCCGGCGAAGAAACCGAAAGCCGAGGTCTATTAACCTGGCATCGGATAAACGGCTCCGAGGTCGTGTACCCGGCCAAAAACTAAAAACATCTAGATGTACGAAAACCAGCCGTTGTACTCCGACAGGCATCGGTTAGAGCTCGGTGAAGGCGCCATACGTGGCCCTTCGTGAAATTGACGCGTCAACGCTCGCCCGACTAAGCAAGCAGACTACCATGCCGACCCTGATCAGGTCAAAGTGTCTGACTAGAGGCAGACGAAGCCTCGGTTGGACACATGGTAGTCTAGCCCTTACGTCGTTAAAATATAATTTGACTAAGTGAAAGTTGGAGTCCGGCTATTAGCAAGCCGGACCAAGGTAGTGAGGTTAGTTACACCTGACGAGGTTGAAACAAGACAACCCTGTCCCAACCTCCCACACGCTGAGTGTGGTAGAGTAAAAACGGCTTGTACGCATGCAGCCGACGAACAACTAAAACAAGGCAAAAGGATGATAGAATTGTAAATCATTCACTGTCTAAGTCATCTAAACCGAATTTGGAATTACGAAAAACTAAGACAAAAGGATGATGAAAACGTAGATCATTCATTGTCTAAAAAAGTTTGTACAGAATGGCCCAAAGGCCAAAATTGTTCTGAGAAATTACAAGGGCACACACGCCCCAAAAAACGAAAAAAGAACAAAACTAAGATCTAAGACTAGTTGGACGGACCGGCTCCCTCAGCAGCATCATCTTCAGCACCGTCGGCAGGGTCCTCGGCGGCAGGAGACTGGTATGGGATCAAATTCCCGTCCTGAACGAAGGCGCGGTAATCGTACCCATCCACGTTAAGCTCGACGCCGAGATTGAAAAATCGAATCTGAGCCAAAGCCTGCTTGAAGCATTCCTTGGCAGTTTGCACCAACGCCTTGCATGCCTCCTAGCGAGCCACCTTCTCCTCGGAAAGGGCTTTCTAAAGCCCCTCCTTCTCGTCCGACAGGGAGGCCCGCTGTTGCTGAAGAGTCTTCATTGCCGCCAAGCCTTTCAACAACCCCTCCTGCGCCCGGCTGCACTCCTCGGCCAGCTTTTCAGCGGAGCCCCAGGCAAGCTGAAGCTCCTGGTCAGCCTTCACCGTCGCGGCCTTGGCAGCGTCTCGCTCCGCCCTAGCCGCATCCCGTTCGGCCCAGGCCATGACGAGCTCCTCCTCAGCAGACCTGGCCTTCGCCTCAGCCACGGCCAACTCCTCTCTGAGCCCCCCGACAGACGCGGCCTTAGCCTCTGCCGCGACCAGACCCCTCTTTAGCTCCGCCTCAGCCGCCCTCAGCCTGTGGCACTCGGCACCGACCAGGGCATACTGCTCCCGCACCAATATCAAGGCCTGGACGTACCCCACCGACCGGCATAATTCCTTCTGAGCCAAGTGTAGCTAATCCAAGGCTGGGGGAGACAACGGCCGGCTATCCATAAAATGGCGGGGAGGAAGGAAGGCAATGTCTACCTTCGGAGTCACCCCCTCTTCCTACAAAAAGCCACGGGGGAAAACCGAAGACGGACCCTTTGGCGGAGGAGGAAGAGGGGGAGGTGGCGGGGACGAGGGCGGACTCGGCGGCGAGCCAGAGGGCATCTCAGGGAGGAGTGCGGCCTCGACCTCCTCATCACTGATCACGACTTCTTTCCCCTTAGGAGCCGGGGACACGGCAACATCCTCCCGCCTCTCCAAAGCCGGGGTTTCCACCGCCCGGGCAGACTTGGGAAACATCAGCAGTAGAAGGACCCTGGTCGGCTGAGTCCTTTGCCTTCTTTGGAGCCTCGGCCGCACCGGCACCTTCAGAGGCACCCCGCTTCTTTGGGCGACTGGGCGAGGCAGCAGCTGGATTCGCCACACGAAGGTAGAGCGGAAGTGAACTCATATCTCAAGCTGAAAAAGCAAAGAAATACCAGGTCAAAATCATGGATCCAAAAAACCAAGACAAAAACAAAGAAAACACACTACTAAAAAACCCTACTGGTATGAGGCAGCGGCTTGGAGCCATCCCCAGTTATAAAGTAACTAGCGGACTTCACCCCGTACTCCCTCACGAGGGCCTTCAGTCGAGGAACGGCGGAAGCCGACTCCGACCACAAGTCCTTACGCGGAACGTGGAAGGAGGTAGCCTTGACATCATGATGGCTCTCCATCCAGTACAAGGGAAAGCGCTAGCCCACATCGGCACCCTCGGGACCCTCCAGAAACCAAGGCTGTTTCCCAAACTCGGCCTCAACCTTGAAAAAGGCTCCCTTGAACCTCTTAAAGGAATCCGAAAAAGGCGTCATGAGCCTCCGCTCCGGGTTGATACGCAACGACACCAACCCTTTCAGCTTCTCGCTCTCCTTGGGTGAACTAGGGGTAAAAGGGCCGAAGTAGTAGAAAAAGAGGTTGGTGGTACACGCAATCGGGACCGGGAAGGAACTACATAGCCGCTCAAAAGCGACCAAGTAAGCCCACCAGTTCGGATGAAGTTGGGAGGGGGCAAGTCTTAGATGGAGCAGGGCCTCCATCTGGAAAGCGGTGAAGGGCAGAGAAACTTGGACTCGAGTCAGGCAATCCCGGTAGAAAAAGAAGAAGTTGGGCCGACCCGCTTCCCGTGTTGCACAAACGAGTTCATCGGCCGACGGGCACCTAAGGACGCACCCCGACATATCCGGGATCTTCAGCCGAGCGAGGTCCGCATCCGACATGAGAGACCAGGTCCTAAGCACCTCGTGCGACACCCAGTTGTATCGCCGGCACAGGGCCTCCGGCGGACTAGAAGAGTCCGAACCTTCGGGCTCTGAGCGTTGCTTGGAAGATCGGGATTTGGGCGCCATTACACCTAAAGGCAAATAAACAAAGCCAGAATTAGTAAAAGAGCGGAAATACCTGGCACTACAACGGTGGCTGGCGAAATAGACTGCGGACTCGGACAAACGGGGGCGCGAGAAGGGACATCAGTGGCAGACCGATGCCGACAAGAGCCGAGTATGGAAGAAGCCCTGACGTCTCCACCTTGTGCTATTAACGCAGAACTCTCCGCAAGGCAGTCCCAACACGGGCCGAGATACCCTTCCGGAAAAGGACTTTTGTGAACACGAGAAGGACCCTCATAAAAATTGAGGGGTTAGGCCATCACCGCAGGGAACCCGGATTCGGATGAGGAGCTTACCCTGGCCCCGCAGAGAGACCCGAGGGGCAGAGCGTACGCCAGAGGGCGGATAGACTGTGGAGCCGCAACCCTAGCAGAAGCCGGGCGAGCCCTAGCTCGCCTCGGACGGATGGCGCCACCTCGTCGCAAAGGAGCCAAAATCCCTGCAGCAGGTGGTTCGTCCCCAAAAACCCAATAAGTGGCCCGTGTGAGACGCGTACGGAGGAACATTTCCTCTTCTGGCGTTAACGACGCCCTTAGCCTAGGAAAATTTTTGTCCCTCACCATAGCTAGAAGCTTAAGGCACGAAAGGCTTGTGCCTAAAGGAGAGTAGGGGGATGAATTTTGGGTGAGATGACACAAGAAACCCAGAAAATTCGAAGAAACCCCTAAGGAACGACAACACAGACGATAATCCCAGAAAATAAACGATAAAATGAAGAACAATACCGAACAAAAGTGTCAAGAAGAGGACGGAATACCTGTACTTGGAAAATGGAAGAAACTGGGATGCTGGAAAACGACAAAAGTGTCAGACAAGGAAGAATTCTCTTTGCGAACTCTACAGAAACCAGAAGAAAGAACTGGAGAATAAATGAATAGAAAAGTGAAAGAGAAGGAGGGAGAAAGCTATTTAAACCAAGCCGCGAAGGGCCAGGGGCAAAACAGCCCATCTACACCTAGGGGCAACGGGATTGGTACAACACGACGTTAGCCCATTAAATGCGCACGAACATCGGGGCACGGAAGGGCGCGACGGTTGCAGACCACCGCCACTCAGGGCCTGACATCTGTGAACCCACAATGATGGCAGGTGGGGGGAATCGCGAAGCGCGTAAAGAATGCCAAAAGGCATGAAGGGCAGGGCCGAAGTAGTTGGGGGCATTTTGAGACTGAGACGGGTTGAATTACCACCCCAGCAAGGTGGGCCCGGCATCCTCGGCAGGTCACCCGGGCAAAGGCACCACGAGTCGTCCCCGGACCTGGAGCCGACTTAAGGACCGCGGTACCCGCAAGCCGGTCTGGCCAAAGGAGAAGGCCTCGACCCGAACGATGGCCGAAGGCAATATACACCTCGGCCGTCCAGAAGCCTAAACAACCGAGCTGGGGGGCAACTGTTACGGACCAGCCCAAAAAGCCCATATCCAGACCACGGCCCAACCATGCCTGAGGCAGAATCAGCACCATAATGGGCAAAGATATGGAATCCCACTAATCTAGGATCCCATTAATCGAGGATCTCCCCCAATCATGATCCTGAGATATCAGCTCCTGATATCTCGGCCCCGGATATCGCTCATTAACCCGGGGATATTCGCACCAGACTCCTCTATAAATACAAGGGAACCCTAATCAGGTGCACACGTTCTAATCTATGCTCTATTTACATTCTGCCACACAGAGCACACACACCACCCCCTAGCCTCACGCCTCCAAGTTTACTGCGAACTACGTGGACTTTGATCCCCTCAAAGGGTACGTAGGCTCTAGGCTTGACAACCTAGTCAAGTCCAATCTATCTGTGTTCTCAGACAGAACAAAGCCTAACAACGTCATACATAACTTTATATTTATTATCTACTATTCACCACCAATTCTCTTTCATTTAATTATTTATTACATATTCTTTCATATTTTCTATTCTTTCTCTCTCATATTTTTATTCATTATATTAATTCCCTCGCCTATTTTTTTTTTAACAATATTCCCTCACCTATACTCTTTCATATTTTCCCATATATTTTTATTCATTCTCTCACCTATACTTTTTTTCATAAATAGTAGCATATATTTGATAAAAGACATCACATTTTTTACAAATTTATTGTTTTCGATGAATCTAAACCATCTCATTTTGCACAATTTTAAAAAAAGTTGTTTATAAAAAAAGATGTGCAGGACTTCTATAACATCGCGTTTCGCATTCTTCCATCAATACTTATCTCTCACTGAAGGTCACCAAAAAAATACCAATACTAAAAAATGTTAGTATAACGTGTAGGAATTACTTAATGTAGGGGCATATGTGTAATTGTTCCTTCCTTAGTGCCTATATATATATATACATTGTTATAGGCATATTGTAGATGATGATTTTGGAATGTGAATTAATAATTTTTGAGATTTCTATTTGGACCTGCTGGTTTTATCATGGTATCAGAGCATCTGGTTCTCCTCCCACATTAGCAGCTGATTCGGTAATGGTGGGATTTGCTTGATCTTCATGTTGCTTATTGAATTAAGGGGGTCGAAAACTTGAGGGATAACCAACCAGCTGATAACATGTTTCCTTTTGATGACCCCTCTTTCCACAATGGCTACATGTTGCTTGGGAACAACCTTTACCTCGTCCCCGACCACTAGCACTACCACGACCACGACCTCCTCGTGTGGTATTGGAGATCATGATTGCTCCATCTGATTGAGTTCCTTGAACCCCATAAGAGAGGGTTCGCTGAGTTTCTTCTTGAATAACCATTGAATAAGCTTGATTAGATGAAGGATGCGGATTCATTAGCAATATTTGGCTGCGAACTTGATGGAATTGCTCATTTAAGCCCATAAGGAATTGGAATAATCGTTGCTCCTGAACAACTTTAGAATAATCCTTTGAAGAATCACACTGACAATTAGGGATAGGCACTATAGAAGCATGCTCATCCCAAAGTTCCTTGAGCTTGGTATAATAGCCAGAGACACTAAAAGTCCCTTGTGTGAGTGAATTAATTGACCGATATAGAGAAAATGTCTTAGCACCATCAACAACATCGAATCTTTCTTTCAAATCAGTCCATACAAGGGAAGCACTCTGAGAAAATACCCATCCACTGGCAATATCCTTGTCCACAGAATTAATAAGCCATGATAGAACAACACTATTGCATCTGTCCCATTGATTTCGGTGGCTGGTCGATTGATCGTTACGACGACAAGTTCCATCAACAAACCCGAGTTTGTTCTTGCCATGCAAAGCTAATTTCATAGCCCTACTCCAAACAGTATAATTTTCTGAACCTACAAGAACCTGAGAGACCAATGTCACTGACAGAGTGTCATTGGGATGTAAGTAGAGCGGATGTTGGAAGTCAATACGCTCTGAACCCTCTTCTCCCATGATGAAAACCAATATATATATATATATATATATATATATATATATATATATATATATATATATATATATATATATATATATATCCAAACACCAATAGAGCAGTCAACAAGAGGGAAAAGACCCCAAGAACTCAATCAATTAAACAAATGCACAGCGAAATTCCAGTAGCAATGACAAGGTGTACGGTGTGTGCTACCCGTCTTACAGAATTAGAAGGTGGAAATCAAGGATAAGGATCAACCAAGCAAGTGGCAACCAGATTCTTGGAAACAATGAAAATCAATTCTGAAGGTGAGAAATGTGTACACTTAACAGAACCATCCAAGGTGAGAAACGCGCGCATCTAAGGTTTAGCGATGAAATCGACGGCGAGATGAAATCTGGAAGCGACGAGACAAAGTGAAACGATGCAAATCAAAATCAGAGATGAAATCGACGGCGAAATAAGGTTCAGCAACAGTCGATAATAGTCCTCAAGAAGCGACAATCTTGGACGGCGAAACTATCTTCAGTGACGATCCAATTGTGTCTGATAAGGATGACACAACAGATCACGGTCTGACAATGGCGATCTCCAAAATAGTGCTGGAAAAAGGGGAAAACACTACCCAAGGTGCAATCGGTGGCAAGCAATGGCGAAGTTGAATGGTGGCCGGACAGAATACACGGAGAAAAAGGAGGAAGACGACGTTCCTCGTGAAAAAGAAGAAACAGATGAACGACTTTCCTCGCGAAAAAAAAAGCCAGACGCGTGCGTTGGAGAAAGGAGTGCACATTCGGTTGGGTCACTCAGTCTGGGCCTTTGGGGTGTTTTCTTGGGTTTAGGCCTGATTTCTTGAAAATCAGGTGAAGGAATCTTGAAAAGTAGTAGGCTTTGAGATTAACGCTTTAGAAGCCAATAAGACCTGGACCATAGTTGACTTACCAAAAGGAAAGAAAGCTATAGGATGCAAGTGGGTCTTTAAGGCTAAGTATAAGGCAGATGGGTCTTTAGATAAATTCAAGGTAAGATTAGTTGCTAAAGGATATAATCAAAAGGAAGGAATAGATTTTTATGAAACATTCTCTCCTGTGGTAAAAATAGTGACTATTAGGACTGTTTTGAAACTTGCTGCTATACATAAATGGCCTATTCATCAAATGGATGTGGACAATGCCTTTTTGCAAGGTGATTTACATGAGAATGTCTATATGACTATACCTCAAGGCTTTTCTAAAGGTAACGGCCGCAATCAGGTTTGTAAACTTGGAAAATCTTTATATGGCTTGAAGCAAGCTTCAAGACAATGGAATGAAAAATTGACTCAATCTTTGATTAAAGGCGGTTTTCAACAAAGCAAGCATGACTATGCACTTTTTCAAAAACAAAATGGTACTGAATTGATACTTGTACTTGCTTATGCGGATGATTTAATGATTACAGGGAGTAGTTTGAAAGCTATCAATGAGGTAAAAGCTTTTCTTCATAGTCAATTTAAAATCAAAGATTTGGGTACTTTGAAATACTTTCTTGGTTTGGAAGTTTTGAGATCCAAGCATGGTATACTTCTTAATCAACGTAAGTATGCTACAGAATTGATTGATCAAACAGGTCTAGATGAATCAGAGGTTGTGATGACACCTATGGAGCCTAACCTCAAGCTGACCGCTACGCCAATCGAGAAGGATCCCCTTGTGGATGATGCTGGGATGTATAGAAGGCTTGTTGGTAAGTTGCTTTATTTGACATTGACTAGACCTGATATTTCTTTTACTGTGCAGACGTTGAGTCAATTCATGCAAGAGCCCAAAGAATCACATTTGAAAGCTGCATTGAGGTTGGTCAAATATTTAAAAGACTCTCCAGGTCGAGGAGTCTACATTTCATCCGAAAGCACCTTGAAGGTGGAGTGTTTCTGTGATTCAGATCATGGCGCTTGTGCTGATACATGACGCTCGGTCACAGGCTTTCTTGTGAAGATGGGGGGCAATTTAATATGCTGGAAATCAAAGAAGCAAACCACTGTTTCCATATCTTCAGCTGAAGCTGAGTATAGAGCATTACGAATGGCGACAGCGAAGGTGACTTGGATTACCGGGTTGCTTAAAGAGTTGCATGTCCCGGATGTTGAGCCAATAAAGGTGCATTGCGATAGCAGATCAACCATTCATATAGCAACCAACCCAGTTTTCCATGAACGTACGAAACACATTGAAATCGATTGCCACTTTGTTAGGGAAAAATTGTTAGCTGGTATGATTGTTTTTGAGCATGTATGTTCTGAAGAACAAATTGCAGATGTTTTAACAAAAGCCTTAGGAGGGCCGCAACATACTTACATTCTTTGCAAGTTGGGCACTTGTGAGTATAGAGTTCCCAACCTGAGGGGGAGTGTAGGAATTACTTAATGTAGGGGCATATGTGTAATTGTTCCTTCCTTAGTGCCTATATATATACATTGTTATAGGCATATTGTAGATGATGATTTTGGAATATGAATTAATAATTTTTGAGATTTCTATTTGGGCCTGCTGGTTTTATCATAACGCTGTGAATATTGTCTCCTCCAAACCGAAAAGTCTGAGTCATTTGAATGGTTTCCTTTGATATGCGAATATGTATCTCGTCAAAAGTAGCATATATGTTGCACTTATATTATCAAAATGTAATACAAATCGTCCAAACACGTGGCATATATACCTCCAATTTGATGATGATCGCTAAAGACAATGTTTTTAATTAGAGTCACGATGGTCGTCAGTCAACATGTGTGGTTCTTGAGACATACTCCATGGCCTTTGTCAAGACCAATCTCGAGCTGCATGCAGGAGACGAGGATAGTGAAGTAGCAACGTCATAGACGTTAACCAGATCTCTCTACCCAATACGCCTCTCTTACCTCATTTCTTCCATTAGTTTCTGAATGACTGGCTACTTCTTCAGCAATTTCTTTTCCTCCAATCGACACCCATTCCAAGTTGTATTGTGGAATATCAAATAACACGCTAAGTTAAGAATAATTTGCTAGCTACTAGGCTAGCTAGTAGTATTCTTTTAAATGATCTGATCTGATCGATCAACTGATATCGAAAACAGACCGCTTTACTTCGCTTCTATTGTTTTCTCGCTTGATCATTATGAAGAAATAACAGTTAGAGATATCTATCCACCATGCATAACCCATCCTCGAGAACCACTCCCCCGTATAATCTCTATAGACATGGAAAAAGATTGAAGATCAAATTCGAATTTTCTAATTTTAACTCTCATCATCAAAAGGTATATCAATGAGGCGTGATACATGCCTAAATTATGATCTGCTGGGGTGTGAATTGTAATATGTCTGGGCACCCTTTTTATTGGAAGTTGACTCTCAGTTTGAGCTTGTTACTCTCCTTGGGACGTTTGGAGTTAAAATGTTCTTTTGGACTCCAAGGCCTTTGGGCCGCAATGAACATGTCATGGAAAACCCGTAACGGAAGCCCTTCTTCGTAGGGGGCCACTCAGATCGGGCAGTCGACATCATTTTATTGAATATTTTTACTCTCTAAGACATTATCGAACTTATCTTTTTTTTGGTCAAAGGAATTATTGAGCTTATCCATGTGTATATTATATACCCATATTGATTAAGCATTCCTGGTAAATCTACGACCTGACTTCATTAATGTCATTTGTCGGATTGGCCTTGAAATTGAATGGAGAAAGGAAAAAGCAGGAGCGTCCCCACTTGAACATGGATGGATTCTTCACGCAATGCCCTAGATCCTTAGACTGTTAGATAGCGACATTCGCAAACACCTTGGTTCACAGCTGTTGGATTCACACACCCTTCCATACAACGACGCTTGTGCATGCACCCAAATATAGCGTAGCAGCCACGGGGTTCACTTGTTCCGTATATTATATAAAGAGGGAGGTAGGCATGCATAAAGGCATCCAGAGCGAACAAGTCAATGACAATGTCAATGCAGAAATTGGTGGCGTGGCTTGTGATCGGCGCTTTAGCCGTATGCGTTAGAGGCGAGCAATGCAGGAGGTAGGCGGGCGATGCACTGTGCCCCGGAAACATCTGCTATAGCCAATACGGGTAGTGTGGCACCACCGATGAGTACTGCGGCGAGGGTTGCCAGAGCAACTGCCACGGCAGTAGCGGCGGTGGAGCCAGCGCTTCCAACGTTCGCGCCACTTATCATTACTACCAGCTGGAGCTTCACAATTATGACCTCATCGCTGTCAGTGCCTACTGCGCCACTTGGGACGCCTTCAAGCCTTACGCCTGGCGCAATAAATACGGGTGGACCGCCTTCTGCGGCCCCGCCAGCCCTCAAGGCCAAGCTGCCTGCGGCCAGGGCCTGAGGGTGACAAATACGAGGACGGGAGCGCAAGAGATGATGAGGATAGTGGAACAGTGCAGCAACGGGGGCTTGGATTTGGACGTGGGCATCTTCAACTGCTTGGATACCGACGGCGTAGGGTACCAGCAGGGCCACCTTATCGTTAATTACCAGTTTATCGACTACGGCAACGAGTTGGATTCCTTCCACCACCCTATAATAAGTGGCATACATGTTCCTATCAAGACTAGCTCACATTGCTTCAGCGTAACAACCACATTACTTTCTCAATGTATGCATATTATTACGATCCCTACACAGTAATACATATGCGTGCTACTAGTGCCTGTTGAATTTGAGGCTTCTCAAATTCCTTACTTTTTATATTTTATGCTATTCAGCATACATATTAATCCATAACTGGTTCGATAGATATATCATCCAAGATCGATGAACCCACACCAATATCATAATGTTCGATTAGATTTTGATGAAATCTGGGCTTAACAAATGTAGGCGCTGCGCCCTACTACCAGAGGCGGACCCACGTATACAATAGGGGGGCACGTGCCTACCCTTGAAATTTCCTCTCTCTCTCCCTCCTTTTTTTAAAAAAAAAAATAATAAAAAATAATTTATTTTTTTAAAGCCCTTCTATTCCTCCGGATCAATGTTGTGCAAGCTCTTATGGGGTTTGACTTGTATAATGAGTGGTGGTGCTCTTAATTAGTTTTTGATAATTTTTTTTCCTACTTGCTGGAAATTACTAAACTGTGATGCATCATTTATTAGTATTTATGGCCAACTCTTTGTTATATATGGTGAATAGGCAGAAAACTGGAACAACCACTTAACTGGATATTTAAGTGCATTAACATGCTAGTCACTAGTGAAATGTTTTATCTACTAACTTCCATTCATAATATTTTATGACTGAATGAAATGTTTTAAAGTTAGCATTAACTTTGCCTGTAGCAACTGCATCTGTGGAAAGAACATTTTCAGCTATGAAATACATCAAGACTGCACTTCACAATCGGATAGGGGATGAATGGTTAAATGATTGTTTAGTGTCTTATTTTGAAAAAGATATATTTGATAGTATTGATAATGAGGCAATTATGATGGAATTTCAAAAAATAAGGCCTAGAGGATAACATTGTAATTGTTTTTATTGTAATATACTTTTGTTATTAAAATATATGTTGTCCAACCTTGTTATTTTTAACAGTACTTAGTCTTACTTTTCCCTTTATATTATTTTATTTTTTAATGTATTTAAAGCTTTACTGTAAAAAAAATTTTTCGGGGGCACCCTCGCATCCCCAGCCAATAGTACCCCCTCCCATGAATTCCTAGATCCGCCCCTGCCTACTACTGTGCATATTGATCTATCAACTTAGATAGCAAAATTTGTTTCGCCATTGAAACGCTGGAAATTTGCAAAATATGGGGTCGCGAACAAACTTTTTAAAAGGGATAATTTTGGAAACATTTTTTAAAAAAATGAAAATCAGATAAGGTTTTGAAGTTGATTGTGTGCAGGGATCAAGTGTTAGACACCCACAACACTCGTGGTTATCCTAAGTCAATTATTTAAAAATGAATATGACTTTTGATTGTATTATAATTACACAAAGAAGAAAATAAATTAAGAAAATATTTACAAAAAAAATAAGAAATTAATAAAGAGAAAATTGTTTATTTATAAAGTTAGACTCACTTGACCGAAGAAGAGAACCTAGGGCTTATATATGTACTCTTTAGAGGGATTAAAAGACCCTTTAGTTGATACTTTAGAGAGCTTACATACCCAATTATATATCATCAATGAGAGGAAATTTTCTTCTTTAATATTGATTGCCAATTTGGATCTTAATCATAATCAACGAGATTATTTTATTTTATCTTTAGTTCTTCTTATTACTATTTTTATATTTCGAGTGGGGTTCCTTCAAACAAGCCAAATCTTACATAATTCATAATAAAATAAGCGCTCCAGGCCGCCGGGGCCTATCCAGAACCAGAACCAGAACCAGCCATAAGGGTCATCAGAGCTGGTTAGCTGCAGCCATCACATTCTTAATCTGACTAATTGGTGGTACGCCTTGTTATAATATACTTTAAGGTAAGACTTTGATAATAACTTGTAGGGTTCTTTACACGCAAACATGCATGTTCATGTTCAACGCTTATCCCTTAGGAAATTGGAAAGTAGGCTAATATATGAGTATATGCGAATATGCGAACTTGAGCGAGCCTATCACATGTGTACACGTACGCGCACTCCATGAGTCATGTAGATATCTATATAGCGAAACCAGCAGCCGCCCCATGGCTCGTCTTATTGCCTCGTCCTACCTACCCAGCATACGTAGTGCGTAATTAATCTTCTTGTCCCCTTGCAAATCAATATTTAGACCAAGAATAGCACTTGCTGTTTGGTCCACATACCAGTGCCATGTCACCGTAGTTGTTGTGGATGAATTTGGATTATCGGATGGTCTAGATTATTTTATTTTTATTTCTAATTTGCTGTGATTTAAGTTAGATACTCCCTCCAGTTCTAAATATAAGATAAAATTTGTAGTTACTAAAAACTTCATACCATATTTAATACGGAAGGTAGTAGCTTGCTACTCTCAACTCTTCAGGGCGTCCAAAGATGTTAATGGGTTGTAAATAAGGCCCCAAAAATTCAATTCAAATAACGTCCACCATTATTGTTCTCCATGACGGATCCTCCACGTCTTATGCGACATGTGTCTAATATAATATCCCAACACGTTCGATTTTTTATTTTTTATTTTTAGTTTGGTCAAAAGCCTTGTGCATACACCCAAATATAGCGTAGCAGCCACGAGGGTCACTTGTTCCGTATATTATATAAAGAGGGAGCTAGGCATGCATAAAGGCATCCAGAGCGAACAAGTCAATGACAATGTCAATGCAGAAACTGGTGGCGTGGCTTGTGATTGGCGCTTTAGCCGTATGCGTTAGAGGCGAGCAATGCGGGAGGCAGGCGGGCGGTGCACTGTGCCCCGGAAACATCTGCTGCAGCCAATACGGGTGGTGTGGCACCACCGATGAGTACTGCGGCGAGGGTTGCCAGAGCAACTGCCACGGCAGTAGCGGCGGTGGAGCCAGCGCTTCCAACGTTCGCGCCACTTATCATTACTACCAGCCGGAGCTTCACAATTATGACCTCATCGCCGTCAGTGCCTACTGCGCCACTTGGGACGCCTCCAAGCCTTACGCCTGGCGCAGTAAATACGGGTGGACCGCCTTCTGCGGCCCCGCCGGCCCTCAAGGCCAAGCTGCCTGCGGCCAGTGCCTGAGGGTGACAAATACGAGGACGGGAGCGCAAGAGACGGTGAGGATAGTGGACCAGTGCAGCAACGGGGGCTTGGATTTGGACGTGGGCGTCTTCAACCGCTTGGATACCGACGGCGTAGGGTACCAGCAGGGCCACCTTATCGTTAATTACCAGTTTATCGACTGCGGCAACGAGTTGGATTCCTTCCACCACCCTTTACTCTCCATCCTCCAACTGTAAGCCACCTAAATTCCCCCACTTTCCTTATAATAAGTGGCATACATGTTCCTATTAAGACTAGCTCACACTGCTTCAGCATAACAGCCACATTACTTTCTCAATGTATGCATATTATTACGATCCCTAAACAGTAATACACATGCGTGCTACTAGTGCCTGTTGAATTTGAGGCTTCTCAAATTCCTTACTTTTTATATTTTATGCTATTCAGCATACATATTAATCCATAACTGGTTCAATAGATATATCATCCAAGATCGACAAACCCACAACAATATCATAATGTTCGATTAGATTTTGACGAAATCTGGGCTTAACAAATGTAGGCGCTGCGCCCTACTACTGTGCATATTGATCAACTTATTAGATGGTAAATTTTGTTTCGCCATTGAAACGCTGGAAATTTGCAAATCGCGAACAAACTTTTAAAAAGGGATAATTTTGGAAACATTTTTTAAAAAATGAAAATCAGATAAGGTTCTGAAGTTGATTGTGTGTAGGGATCAAGTGTTAGACACCCACAACACTCGTTCGTAAGAATGGTTATCCAAAGTCAATTATTTAAAAATGAATATGACTTTTGATTGTATTATAATTACACAAAGAAGAAAATAAATTAAGAAAATATTTAAAAATAATAATAAATTAATAAAGAGAAAATTGTTTATTTATAAAGTTAGACTCATCACTTGACCGAAGAAGAGAACCTAGGGCTTATATATGTACTTTTTAGAGGGATCAAAAGACCCTTTAGTTGGTACTTTAGAGAGCTTACATACCCAATTATATATCATCAATGAGAGGAAATTTTCTTCTTTAATATTGATTGCCAATTTGGATCTTAATCATAATCAACGAGATTATTTTATTTTATCTTTAGTTCTTCTTATTACTATTTTTATATTTCGAGTGGGGTTCCTTCAAACAAGCCAAATCTTACATAATTCATAATAAAATAAGCGCTCCAGGCCGCCGGGGCCTATCCAGAACCAGAACCAGAACCAGCCATAAGGGTCATCAGAGCTGGTTAGCTGCAGCCATCACATTCTTAATCTGACTAATTGGTGGTACGCCTTGTTATAATATACTTTAAGGTAAGACTTTGATAATAACTTGTAGGGTTCTTTACACGCAAACATGCATGTTCATGTTCAACGCTTATCCCTTAGGAAATTGGAAAGTAGGCTAATATATGAGTATATGCGAATATGCGAACTTGAGCGAGCCTATCACATGTGTACACGTACGCGCACTCCATGAGTCATGTAGATATATAAATATATAGCGAAACCAGCAGCCGCCCCATGGCTCGTCTTATTGCCTCGTCCTACCTACCCAGCATACGTAGTGCGTAATTAATCTTCTTGTCCCCTTGCAAATCAATATTTAGACCAAGAATAGCACTTGCTGTTTGGTCCACATACCAGTGCCATGTCACCGTAGTTGTTGTGGATGAATTTGGATTAACGGATGGTCTAGATTATTTTATTTTTATTTCTAATTTGCTGTGATTTAAGTTAGATATTCCCTCCAATTCTAAATATAAGATAAAGTCTGTAGTATAAATTATACTAGAAACTTCATTAGTAGCTTGCTACTCTCAACTCTTCAGGTCGTCCAAAGATGTTAATGGGTTGTAAATAAGGCCCCAAAAATTCAATTCAAATAACGTCCACCATTATTGTTCTCCATGACGGATCCTCCACGTCTTATGCGACATGTGTCTAATATAATATCCCAACACGTTCGATTTACAATTAGCTTGTATCCTAATTTTATTTTTAAAAAATATCAATTGTAGTCCTTTCAGATATTGGAGCTAGCTAGTCTCCCCCATTGGAAGTTAAGGTACAAAAAAATCTGAACAGTCCTTTATTTTTATTTATTTTACCAACCTACTTATGAATCATTTTACAGAAATTTATGAAGCTATTAATACTTTTTTCAGTCGTTCTTATGGATGTATATTTTTTGAATGATTATAATGAAATTAAATAATAAATGAGTAAGATCATGTTGCAATTTATCGCGTCGAGTCTTGCCATAATAGCTCTTAACATTTTTTTATTGGCTTTTATTAGGGTAATTGACACTAGCCACGTGCAACTTGTGTATTTTTAAATATATTTTTACACGTCGAGTCTTAAACTGTGTTTACGTTTCTTATGTACTTACAGTTATTGTGTGTTGTTTAAAATGATTGCTATGGATTGAATATTTTAATTTGTGCCAACTTTGCCTTGATTGCGGTCGTATCTAAAAATAATGAACTTTTGCAAGTATATTAGCTCTAAGGTTTGAACCAGCTTAGACGAAATACGAAACACCTTTGTGGATTACACCAACAGACCAATCCCCTCGAGAGGTTCTGATGAATTACTTTCACTGGTTTCAAATATAAGTAATATTTACAAAGTTGATATTGCTCCTAAGTATAAGATATAGTTTTCATATTTTTTAATCTTCTTCTAATTTACTCATATTGATGCTCCTTTAATAATAATTAAAGAGGAGAGAAAATGAAGAAATTAAAAAGAATGACTATAATGTTTTAGAAAATCCATGCTATATTAACCAATTTAACAAATTTTTTTAATTTAATCAAATTAGATAAATATGTCTTATATTAAAAATTAGATGGAGTATTAATGTACATAATAGCCCAATAGTTGGAAGTAATTTACAATGTGACTTGTCATGGAATGAAATCAGTTTTTGCTACGTGTGGTCTAAATATGTGTGATTCAACTTATGTTTTGCGATTTGCCTCAACCATCTTAACCACCTCACTTTTATTAATGCCAAGTAAAATAACCTTAGCTGAAAGTGAAATTAAGCGAGAACGAAACTTCATCGTGAGAGTTATATATTAATGCTACATGTATATATATGGATTATACTGTCCCTTGCACAGGGGTATCATTGAAAAAAAGTGATAATTTCATATTAAGATATGGGGGAAAAAATCGGAAATGAAGAAAAACAAATAAACATACATGTGGAAGAGCACATAGTAGCAACTTGGTTTTGTGAGTTCTTAATGGAGAATAATGTTTGTATGGAGAGGGGCATGGATGAGGGAAGAAGACAAGAGGAGGGAAGAGGAAGTCACGTAGACTGGAGAAGGAATTCATGGGGAGGAGTTGCACGTGACGCCAATAATAAACGGCGGTACTGAGGAAAAGAAGGGCAATAAGAAATATTTTTACAAAGGGGGGGAGGGGGGCTATATAAAGACCAGGACGGAGGCAAGGGAGAGATCGCGTGAGAAACCAAAATATATACATATCATCGAAAAAGATCAGAAAGAAAACAAGAGATCGATAATGGGGATGAGGAGCCTAGTGTGGGCGTTGTGCGTGGTGAGCGCGGTGGGAATAGCATGGGCACAGAGCGCCACCAACGTCAGGTCCACCTATCACATGTACCAGCCTGAGAAGCATAACTGGGACTTGATGGCCGTCAGTGCTTTCTGCTCCACCTGGGACGCCTCCAAGCCCCTCTCCTGGCGCAAAAAGTACGGCTGGACCGCCTTCTGCGGCCCTGCCGGCCCTCACGGCCGAGCTGCCTGCGGCAAATGTCTGAGGGTGACAAATACGAGGACGAGAGCGCAGGTGACGGTTAGGATAGTGGACCAATGCAGCAACGGAGGCTTGGATTTGGACGTGGGCGTCTTCAACCGCTTGGACACCGACGGCGTTGGGCGCCACCAGGGCCATCTTTTCGTTAATTACCGGTTTGTCGACTGCGGCAACGAGTTGGACTCCTTCCACCACCCTTTACTCTCCATCCTCCAACCCTAAGCCACCTAAATTCCCTCACTTTCCTTATAAATAAGTGGCATACATGTTCCTATATATATCAAGACTAGCTCACACTGCTTCAGCGTAACAGCCACAGTACTTTCTCAATGTAGGCATATTATTACGATCCCTAAACAGTAATACATATGCGTGCTACTGCGTCTTGAACTTGAGGCTTCTCATTCCTTACGTTTTATATTTCATGCCATCCAAAATACATATTAATCCCAAACTGGTTCAATACATATATAGGATGATATATATCATCCAAGATCTACCGATCGACGAAAACCACACCAATATCATAATAATGTTCGATTAGATTTTGACCAAATCTGGGCTTAACAAATTTAAGCTGCACTGTACAGTGCATATTGATAAACTTGAATCGAGTCAAGGCAGCTGGAGCAGTCACCTTCAATCAATTTGACTAATGGGCGTTAGGCCTTATTATAATCGGCATGTCACAATATTTTATTATATAAGCAGCGAAAGCAGCCGCCGCCCCATGGCTTGTATTATTGCCTCGTCCTACCTACCGCACCTAATTAATCTTCTTGTCCCATGCAAATCAATATTTAGACTAAGAATAGTACTCGGTGTTTGGTCATCATCAGTGCCATGTCATCGTAGTTGTGGATGAATTTGGATGGATTAACCTATATGGTCTAAATTATGTTATTTTTATTTCTACCTTGCCGTAATTAATACAAGTTGGATAACTTGCTGCTCTCGAGTCCTCAGGAAAAAGGAATCCAAAGATGTTAATGAGTTGTTCATAAGGCCCCGAAATTTCAATTCAAATACCATCCACCGTTATTGTTTTGTTTTTGTTTTGCCATTGACTTGAATAAAACGGGGGCCAGTAGTACTGTATTTTTTTTATGTCACGATCGAACATCTAGAGGTGGGTGCGTGGAAGAGTATTTTAATCCACCAGCAGTATTACCAATGAACTACTGTCGATCGATGCGTTTATAGATTAAATCACCCATCTCAATCGGCAGCCTCGTTAATTGTTGCATTGTACGTCGTTTTGTAGATTTTACTGTTGAACTGAATATCCTTTTACACGTCCTTTTCCTGAATTAGGCATAGCCCCAGTGTTTACCAACATTTTGATGACAATTATATTGCTGATCGTAGGTTAATAAGGTTCATGATAAAAAGCTATTAGTGTATATAGTAGCTTTGATTGTAACTGTTTTAGTTAGCTTTTTTACTGTAATTAGTTGAGTGTAAATAGAATTAGTTAGCTTTGTTTGTTGTAACAAGAAGAGAGTTAGTTAGACTTATTTTATCTGTTAAAGTCTATAAATAAGATGTACATATCTCCAAAATATTCAATTCAATACAATTAGATTTTTCTCTTCTTGCTTTCAGAATATGGTATCCAGAGCCAAGAGTCTTTGACCTTCTCTGTTTTTCTTTCTATACATTTTTTTCACTATTTTTCTCTTTCTTCACTTTTTCTCATTCACGCTCTTCCTCATTTTTCTCTCATTCACGTGTTCTCTGCCCGAGCTTCGTCTCTCTCGATTGCTCCGCTTGCTGGTCTCACCGTTCTCTCACGGTGGTCATCTCCTTCGATTGCTCACAAATTCTGCCGATTGCTTGGATTTCTCCATGGCGACGGCTCCATCATCAACTGATTCTTCTTCTCTTGATGGAAACCCTAACGGTACTTCCACCAATCTTTCACCAGATTCGATTCACCATATTGGTAACCCATTTTACCTTCATCCGAATGAAAATCCTTCTCTCCTCCTTGTTTCATCTGTCTTGACCGGTCTGAATTATCATTCTTGGGCTCGTGCAATGCGTATGTCTCTGATGTCCAAGAATAAGAGCCGGTTCATCAATCGTGCATCTCCCATCCCCAACAATGCTGATCCACTCTTTCCGGCGTGGGAGAGGTGTAATATGATGGTTCTTTCTTGGCTTACACGGTCTCTCTCACCAACCATTGCTCAGAGTGTCTTGTGGATTGACAAAGCCTGTGATGTATGGTCGGACCTCCGGGATCGTTTTTCTCAGAATGATGTTTTCCGATTGGCTGATCTCCAAGAAGAGATCTAGAGTCTGAAACAAGGTGATTTACCTGTAAGTGACTATTTCACTAAACTCAAGATACTATGGGATGAATTTTTAATCCTACGCCCTGTGGTTTCCTGTTCCTGTACTCCTTGCTGAAAATGTGGTGCCATTGCAATGTTTAAGAAACACATTGAAGAAGATTATGTTATCCGATTTTTAAAAGGATTGAGTGATTGATTATCTGCTGTTAAATCTCAAATCATGTTGATTGAGCCTTTGCCAAACATAAACCGTGTATTTTCTTTAGTTATACAACAAGAACGAGAGTTTGGTTTTTCAACTACAGCAATCACTACTTTGTTCAATAAATCATTGCATACACGGTCTGCTTCTTCTACTGGTGGTCAGCGTCCACATGTTCCTAATATTGGTAAACAGTGTACTTATTGTGGGAAATCAAGACATACTGAAGCCACTTGCTATAGAAAGCATGGTTTCCCACCCAGTTTTAAGTTTTGGAATTCTTCTGTTAATTCTGTGGGTACCACTGATTCTGTTGCTGACTCTGTTTCTGATGCTAAAGGTTTACTTGAGCCCAATAAGGTTGTTAATCAATCTTACAGTTTTACACCTGAACAATATACAAAATTGTTGGCCTTAGTTCAAGCTGATAATTCTTCAATTCAGCCCTCTGCTTCTGTCAAGCATATTTCAGCCGCTGGTAAGTTTTTTTCTGGTCATTCTTATTCTTTTTTAGATTCTTGGATCATAGATTCAGGAGCCACAGATCATGTTTGTTCTAACCTTGCTCTATTTACATCTTCTAAATCTATTTCTCCCATTACTGTCAATTTACCAGATGGCTCTAAAGTCCTAGCTACTTCTAGTGGGACTATTCATTTTTCAGATGTTCTTTATCTTCATAATGTTCTCTTTGTTCCAGAATTTCGATTTAACCTCATTTCCATTTCAAAGTTGACTCAGATGCTTCCTTGTGATGTCTCTTTTCAGATGTCTCGTTGTCTCATCCACCACCTACCTTCAAGGAAGATGATTGGTTCAGCTGAAGAGTTTGAAGGGCTTTATATTCTCAAGCAACATGCAAATTCTATACCTACTGTAATTGGTACTGTTTCCACACCACTAGTCCATAACCATCCTTTTGATCATTGGCATTTCCGTTTAGGACACCTTTCCAAATCCACATTGTATTCAATTCATCAAACACATCCTTATGTTTCTTCTAGTTCTTCTTTTCAATGTTGTGATGTTTGTCACTATGCTAAGCAACAAAAGTTGCCTTTTCATGTAAGCTCTACAAAGTCTCATAACATCTTTGACTTGGTTCATATGGATATTTGGGGACCTTATCATTTGCCTTCTGTTCATGGGCACAAATATTTTCTTACTATTGTTGATGATTTTTCTCGTTATACTTGGATTTATTTGCTTAAGAACAAGTCTGAGGTTCGTTCTGTTATTCATTCTTTTGTTCAATTGGTTTCTACACAATTTAATACTTTGGTAAAAGTCATTCGAACTGATAATGGTGTTGAATTTACCATGGAAGATTTTTATAAACAACATGGTATACTTCACGAAACTAGTTGTGTAGAAACACCTGAACAAAATAGCAAGGTTGAACGAAAACATCAACATATTTTAAATGTTACAAGAGCTTTGTTATTCAAGCCCATGTTCCTAAGGTATATTGGTCTTATGCCCTTTCTCATGTTGTATATCTTATAAACCGATTACCTACCCCTGTTTTGGACCAAAAATCACCTTTTGAACTCTTATATCAGAAAATTCTAGATTTGAGTAATCTTAGAGTTTTTGGTTGTTTGTGTTTTTCTTCTACTATCACCCAACAGCGCACTAAACTTGATTCTAGAGCCCATAAGTGTGTTTTTCTTGGTTTTTCCCAAGGTACAAAAGGTTTTATAACTTTAGATTTACATCATCGTCATATCTTAGTTTCTAGAAATGTTCAGTTTTATGAATCTCTTTTTCCTTTTTGTAATTCAAACTCTCCTTCTCTTCCCAACACCATTCCCTTGCCCCAAGAGCTCCCTCCTTTAGATTTTTCAACTTCATCTTCATCATGTGTCTCTCCTTCCGAATCCTCTTCTTCTGTTCCTTCTTCTACTCCTCTTTCTCCATTGATTAGGAGGTCCACACGGTCTCGACAGTTACCACATTATTTGCATGATTATCATTGTGCCCTTCAATGCAATTCAGTTTTACCAGATTCCTTGGAAGCAGGTAGTTATCATCCCCTTTCTCATGTTCTTTCTTATAATCGTCTTTCTTTTCCTTGTCGTCATTATGCTTTGCCTATTTCCACTGATGATATTCCTAAAACATATTCTCAAGCCATTAAACATGAGGGCTGGAAAAATGCTATAACAACTGAACTTGAGGCTTTACAACAAAATCAAACATGGGTTTTAACTGATTTACCTCTTGGAAAACGACCAATTGGTTGTAAATGGGTCTTTGCTAAGAAATATAACTCCGATGGTACTTTGAATCGTTATAAAGGACGTCTAGTTGCTAGGGGATATACTCAAATTGAAGGAGTTGATTTTAATGATACTTTTTCTCCTGTTGCAAAGCTTACTACTGTTCGTTTATTGCTTGCTCTTGCCGCTGCCCAGAATTGGCATTTAAAGCAATTTGATGTCAATAATGCTTTTCTTCATGGGGATCTCCATGAGGAAGTTTATATGTTACCTCCTCTGGGATTACCTGTTTCTTCTCCTACTCAAGTGTGTAAGTTGCAATGTTCTCTTTATGGACTTAAACAAGCTAGTCGACAATTGTTTTTTAAGCTTTCTTCAGCTTTACTTTCTTGTGGGTATCATCATTCTTCTGCTGATCATTCTCTGTTTATCAAGCAATCCGCTACTACCTTCACTGCTTTATTGGTTTATGTGGATGATATTCTCATATGTGGTAATGATTTGACTGAAATCAACAATATGAAGACTTTTCTTGATTCTTCTTTTAAAATCAAAGACTTAGGTGATGCTAAGTATTTTCTTGGTTTGGAAATTGCTCGTAGTTCCAAGGGCATCTCTCTTTGTCAACGTAAATTTGCTTTGGATATTTTGTCTGATGCTGGTTTTCTTGAGTGTAAACCTGCTATTACTCCTATGGCTACATCTCTAAAGCTTTCACTTGATTCGGGTACTGTTTTGGAAGATGGATCTGATTATCGCACCTTAGTTGGACGTTTATTGTATCTTGCTAATACTCGACCTGACATTTCTTTTGTTGTACAACAATTAAGTCAGTTCATTCAGAACCCCACTGATTTACATTTACGGGCTGCTCATCGAGTCCTTCAGTATATTAAGGCTGCTCCAGGTCGTGGTTTGTTTTTTCCTGCCAATTCTATTGTAAAATTAAATGCTTTTAGTGATTTTGATTGGGCTAGTTGTATTGATACTCGAAGATCTATTACTGGTTTCTGTGGATTCTTAGATCAGGCTTTGATCACTTGGCGATCTAAGAAGCAAGCAACTGTTTCTACTTCATCATCTGAGGCCGAATACCGTGCTTTGGCTACTACTACTTGTGAGCTTCAGTGGTTATCCTTTTTACTTCGTGATTTTGGTCTTCCACTCACTTCCCCTGCTTCTTTATATTGTGATAGCCAATCTGCTCGTCATATTGCTGCTAACCCCACTTTTCACGAACGCACGAAGCATCTTGACATCGATTGTCATATCGTTCGTGAAAGATTGCAAACTGGGTTGATTCATTTACTTCCGATCAAGACTCAAGATCAATTAGCAGATATTTTTACTAAACCTCTTGCACCTTCTCCATTTCTGACACTCTTATCCAAGCTGGGCATGATAGATATTCACTCCCCAACTTGAGGGGGGTATTAGTGTATATAGTAGCTTTGATTGTAACTGTTTTAGTTAGCTTTTTTATTGTAATTAGTTGAGTGTAAATAGAATTAGTTAGCTTTGTTTATTGTAATAAGAAGAGAGTTAGTCAGACTTATTTTATCTGTTAAAGTCTATAAATAAGATGTACTTATCTCCAGAATATTCAATTCAATACAATCATATTTTTCTCTTCTTGCTTTCACAATAAAAGCGAGTAGCATGCTACACACCACACGCACACATGATCCAAACTAACGACCTCTTCATTTTTAGAAGTCAGGTGACCCCTAAAAGTTAGAAAAGCAAAAGGTGGCCAGGAAGGGGGAAAACAGAGAAGGAAAAGCCAAACTATCATGTGTATCCACACACGTTAGAGTCCGTAAGCGGCCCTGGAAAGCATAGCGACGAGAGTAGAGGTGTGAATCGAATCAGCAAATGATTGAAGAAATTAGAAAGTCATTTGTTTTCTCAAGTGACCCATGGATCAAAGAATGAGAAGTCCATTTCCAAGACTAGTGATTAAGTAAGGCCCAAGGGCCAACACCTGGGCCTGCTTCCTATAATTATGATCCCAGTACACTACGATGGTCATTGAAAATTCAACACGAAATCTTATCCCAAAAAAAAAAAAATCAACATCAAATAAAGGAAAAGACAAGAGGCGTAGTCAATGAAGACGGTGGGCAGGATAAGAGCAACTTTGTTGAAGCCGCATGTTGTTGCATAACTTCCGGTGAAATGACTTATAATGCCTATAATGGCGTTGGGTCTGTATCCACAACCCAATGCCCTGAACGAACTGCTGTTATAACTTTCTAGAAACCTTATTAGACACGGTCAACATACGTTATGTAGGGATATAAGTTGGGAGATTCAAGTTATTGAAATGCTTTATGGGAGGATTTTTTTAAAAAAAATATAGTCATTCATTATACAGTTTGGAGTTTGTGACCATCCCAACACCACTTGCTCTCTTTTCGAAGACAAACTCGAGACTCAGAGATTTAACGGGCTTTATACTACTGAATCAACTCTATGTTTTTCAAAGTCAGTAGTCAAAGTCAAGACCCCACAGCCCATGCTTGCAACTATGGCAGTGATATTCTTAAACCTACCTAAGCTTGGAAAGTGAAAAACGGGTGTTTACCGCCTTGACAGCAAAGAACACGAAGATTCTTCACAGGTTCTCCACTACTTTCCGTGACGTGGCCAATACCCCAATAGGTGTAGCTCATCCCTATCGATATGTTTTTTTTTTTTTGCTTTTTTTTTATAAAAAAAATTAATAGATAAAGAATCTAAAATAAAGATAATCTCTCAACTAATATTTTTGAAAAAACGATTTTTTTTATTTAGAAAAAAGATAAGAAAATAATAATAAATCTGAAGACAGTCCAGATCAAGATTTGGACGGTATGGACGAGCTCCCAGCTACTTGTATAAAGGACGAGCAGGGAAACCAATTCCTATGTTTGGTTTACAATTAGCTTATGCCTTTTTTTTTTTTTTTAAGAAAACAAATATCAATTCACCTTTCAGCTGATGTTGGGAAATTAAGGTAGAAATAAATCTGAATAGTCCTCCTTTATTTTATCTTTTTGACAATTCTACTTATGACTCATCTTACAGAATTTATGAAGCTATTGATATATTTTTTCGGTAGTGTCGTTCTTATGGATATTTTTGAGCGATTATTATGAAATTAAATAATAAACGAGAAAGATGAGTAAGATTAGGCTTTTTTCCCTATTTGCCACCTTTTAAATAAATATTTACCGATTTGCCATGGTTTTGAAAAATTTTCCCAATCTGCCACTTTTAGTCGACTAAACCCCGGTTTAGTCGACTAAAAGTCGTCGGGTCCCTTTTTTTGGCTGACACGAAATTTAGTCGACTAAATCGCTCAGTTTAGTCGACTAAATTTCGTTTGATGGGTTTTTTTAAAAACCCGCGATATTTAGTCGACTAACCCACTCGGGTTAGTCGACTAAATTTCCTCCACTTTGTCCAGCCAAGAGTGAGATCCGAGAGAGAGTATGAGAAAACTCAGAACGCAGGTGAGAGAGAGGGAAAGCCATGAACAAGGAGTCGAGAGAGAGAGTGTGAAGGGCTGAAACTCAGTCAAGGTTTTCTCTGTTTTTTTAAATAACGAAACAGAGGTAAAGAGTTTCACTGGTGTCCTCATCTTGCAAACCGAAAGGCAACCAACAACTGGAGGAAAACCAGAGCTGAGTTCCGAGAATAGGAAGCTGTGAGTGAAAGGGTGAGAACCTTGAAGGATAGAGAGATCACTTCCATTCATCTGCTCTGTTTCAAACTCGCAAAACAGAGGTAAGCTTCAAGCTTTCTTACCTCTTGTTTCCATTATTTCCAACGTAGGTGCTAGAGCATGAACTCGTAGGAAAAAAAAAAAAAAAAGCCATAGGAGTCGTGAGTTTGCTGCAATGAGGAAAGGAAAAAAAAAAAAAAGGAATCAGGGTCTTATTATTGTTCTTATATGTATATTGAGTTGCAGTTACGAGACATGAGGCATACGTACGTAGGTTTGTGGACTTTTTTTTATTCCATATATAAAAATATAGCCCAGGAAAATAGGTGATTTGATTTGCCGTTGGAATATTTAAGCATTCAGGTGTCTGCGTGTTGCATTTATAATTTTTTTTAAAAAAATAGAATCTGATTTAACTCTTTCCTACATAATAGGATCTGATTATAATATTATTTACAAATATATATATATTAATAGGATCCAGACGAGAATTTAGTCGACTAACCCAACGGGTTAGTCGACTAAATAATATTTAGTCGACTAACCCAGTTGGGTTAGTCGATTAAATTCTCGGTCAACCAAAAAAAAATTGAAACCACGACTTTTAGTCGACTAAAAGGTCATTTAGTCGACTAAACGTGGCAGATGGAGAATTATTTTGAAAAGAGTGGCATATTGGTAATTATTTATCTAAAAAGTGGCAAATAGGGAAAAAAAGCCAGTAAGATTATGTCAAAATTTATTGCGCTGAGTCTTGCCATATGGTAACTGCCACTGGCCGCGTGCAACTTGTATTTTTAAATATGTTTTACATATCATGGCCTAAACTTTGTGTTTGATGAGTTTCTTATGTACTCATAGTTGTTAACGTTGTACTAGCTCCAAGGTTTGAACCAGATTAGACGAAGGACGAAACACATTTGTGCAGTACACCGAGAGACCAATCGCCTCGTGATGTTCTGAATTATTGTTGTACATTATAGCACCATAGTTGAAAGTAATTTACAAGTCGTGGAATGAAATCAGTTCAATTTTCCCACGTGTGAATCAACTGTTTTGCAATTTGCCTCAACCATCTTAATTAACTACCTCACTTTTATTTTATTAATGTCGAGTGAAATAACGTTAGATGAAAGTGAAATTAAGCGAGAGTGAAAATTCATCATTGTCAGTGTAATTCCCTCGGCCTCTAAATATAATATAGAACAAAGTTTGCAATGTAAATTGTCCTATGAACTTTGTCATATTAGTATATACTAATGCTAAACATATATGAATTATATTGTCCCTTGCACGTACAGGGGTATCATTGAAAACAAGTGATAGTTACATATTAAGATATGGGGAAAAAAGAAAAATCGGAAATAAAGAGAAACAAATAAACATACATGCATGTGGAAGAGTACATAGTAGTAACGTAACTTGGTTTTGTGAGTTCTGAATGTTTGTATGGAGGGAGGGGCATTGATAGCGACTTCGGCAAGTGTACCGGTCGTTATAAGTAATAAAGTAGTGAGAAAAAGATCGTCCCACGAGGAATAGTACTCCAATCACTAATTTTACTATTAATTTTACTATTTTTGCTTTAGTTGGATGAATCGAGTAATATGGGGTTAACAGAATTTAAAGAATTAAATAAAGAAAAAGAAATCAAGAAAGACGCAGCTAGGGATGAGAATCCCTCTATGTTCCTTTAATAATTCAAATGGAATCCCTTATTGATTATTATTCTCTTGATTGACGATCAATTCTCTAAAGTTGGACTAAGTCCCAATGTCTTGATGCTACATTAGGCCGTTATCTTTGAAAACAACCTAATGTCTTAGTATTGTTTGGAAAGATCATATTTTAATCCAGAATTTATGATATCGCATAAACTCGTAAGCCTATGTCTAGGTCATGCAACTTTATGATGAATTAACGGTTCTGGTTAAATGTACCAACATCTCTATTGTCATACACTAACCTATGAACAATCTCAAAGGTGATCAATCTTTAAGAAGGCTTTAAGCAAAGATAATTCATTCAATCAAGAAAATAAAGAATCAATAAAGAATCCAATTAAATATTTAAAATTCACATAGGGTTCATCCTCTCCCTAACTACAAAAGAAAATTAGCCAAACATGGCTAGGTTAACAAAATAAAAATAGATGGAAAATCAAACTCGTGATCGTCTGCGTGCGTGCTCTGCCTCTGCGTTTTTTTCTCCTCCTGCTGTGCGTCTTTTCTTTTTCCTCGCGTCTCAATTGTTTTGTGCGTGGTCTCCTTCTGATGCGTCTGAATTGTAATATATATAATAATTCTTGTGTGCGTTTCTTGCGTTCTCCCTCTATCTCGCCGTGCGTCGTCTACTTGTTTTGATATGATGAATAATGATATGATATATATAATATGGGAAAAATACTTCTCATGTTGCAGGAGAAGTGTTTTCTCATGTAACACACACATGAAATGGTGGGACCCACATATATATATAATGAGTATTATATATATATGTGGGTCCCACCATTTCATGTGTGTGCAGGAATCTTCTTCTTCTCATGTTACATGAGAAGTTTAAACCCCATATAATATATCATATATTTTCCTCCTAATCTGCTTGAATTGTACGCACACGATCCACATCCTTTCTTTTCCAATTTTTGGTCAATATAATATAATATAATATAATAATATATTATATTATATTCTTTTCAATTTAATTTGCTGCCTTTATTGCTTTTCCTATATTTTCTCTTCTCTTAGATCCCTTAATATCTCCTGCACAAATAAATAGGATATTAATAGATTTTCTGTTATAATATTCTGTTATCTTACATTTAATTAAAAGATAGATAAGTACATAAAAAATAATTAAATAAGCATAAGATATTAGTAAAATCAAATAATATATCCCAAAATCTATACTTATTTAATTATAAAATATTTACTTATCAGGCATGGATGAGTGAAGAAGACAAGAGGATCGGAAACCACGTACGTAGACTGGATGGAGAAGGAAAAAAGAAAAACCAAAGAAGGAATTAAATGGCGGTGGGAAGCAAAAGAAGGGCAATACGGTAATTTCGAACAAAGGGAAGGGAGCCTATATAAAGACCGGGACGTATCGGAGGCAAGGGAGAGATCGCGTGAGAAACCAAAATATATACAGTACATATCATCGAAAAAGATCAGAAAGAAAACAAGAGATCGATAATGGGGATGAGGAGGCTAGTGTGGGCGTTGTGTGTGGTGAGCGTAGTGGGAATAGCATGGGCACAGAGCGCCACCAACGTCAGGTCCACCTATCACTTGTACCAGCCTGAGCAGCATAACTGGGACTTGATGGCCGTCAGTGCTTTCTGCTCCACCTGGGACGCCTCCAAGCCCCTCTCCTGGCGCAGCAAGTACGGCTGGACCGCCTTTTGTGGCCCCGTCGGCCCCCAGGGCCAGGCCGCCTGCGGCCGCTGCCTCCGTGTCACCAACACCCGCACTGGCGCCCAGCAAACCGTCAGGATCGTCGACCAGTGCAGCAACGGCGGTTTGGACCTCGACGTGGGAGTCTTCCAGAGGTTGGATACCGATGGCAATGGCAACGCTCAGGGCCATCTCATCGTCAACTATGACTTCGTCGACTGCGGCGACTGATCTCGATCATCTCCCCACTCACTTGTCTTTAATTTCTCAATAATAATTAAGTCCATCCCCCCGTATAATTCAATAATCCTCGATCTGTACCTTCTACAATAAAAGCACTATATATACTTAAGTGCTACTACATACACTCCTGTTAATTATCAGAGTGCCCAGAATTCCACATAAATGAATTCATTATACTTATAATTACATTTACACCGCGCCTCTTGCTCCCTCTCCTCTTTCTTCATTTGTTATATATGCTACGACGTACCTCGCCTCCCCTGCGTACTTTTATTATATATATTCCTACTCCTAACAAGCACGCTTATGAAAATCTAATTAGATGGATCGAGTTCATATAGATCTCAAAACGTATCAGCATGGGTTTATTATCCCGGCCTTCAATTCATTATTTCCTTACAAAATAAAAGGAATTGAGCGCCCGGTAAAGTAAAAAATAAGCAGCTTTTCTATACACGGTTTCATTAATGTTTCCTCGTTCAATCGAGAATGATGCTTCTATTGATATCTCTCTCTTCATTTCATTTTTATTAGATCTAGTTTTAATGGTTAAAATTTAAGATTATGTAAGAATATTATTATATATAACATTAAATATAATAAAAATGCATGTATATATGTTAAAAAATAAATAAATATAAACCATTTGAAACTTTTTTGATACATAATAGGGGGAGGGAGGGATCCAACCCAGTACAGGGGGTGGGGAGACTACTCACTACTAGTAGTACTGGTAATCTAATAATAGAAACATGAAAAGAAAAAAGAGAGGAAATGAAGAAAGATATCATTCCTTCCTCCTCTCCATGGATGGGCTTCCTAATTTTCGGACAATTAAATTGACTCGCTATTACATTGATGTTTGAATGTATTCATTAAAAAAATCTTAGCGCCTATTAACTGTTGCGCATGAGTAAAATCTCTCGCGCGCGCCTAGCAGAAATTAAAATGGACGTTCCTACTCGCCGTAGCTATAACGTAACCCAAAAATTTTGGAAACTTGTATATATGTTGCGTTCCTGGTTTCAAATCAATAAACCATCCACCAGGTTTCTTCAGAGAGCGACTTTCTAATTTGTGGTTCGTGCTTCCCAACACATTCCCACGTGTTCAGCCCCTCCTTCATTCGATGAAATCGAAAGTTAACACAAACTCCTGCCCCACTGGTTGTGTGTTCATAGACGTCTCTAATTCTTCTTTCTAATTTGTTGTACAGATCGAGACTCACCTCATTTCAAATGAAAATTTTATCATTTGACTTAGGAATGGGCATAGCTAATTAATTTAGATGATTATTTAGGAATAATTATAATACAATGACCGCAACTTATACATTCACATCATATTTGATTTTAAAACTAAAGAAGATTAGTTGACTTGGTCTTACAGTGGATTCAGGGAAGGAAACAGGACATAAATTTAGTCGGGAGAGGGAAAGAAGTGAAAAACGAGGAGGGTTATTGCGTCAGTAGGCCAAAAAAAAAAAAGGAACGAAAAAAAAGAGGTTGCTTCACAGATGTCCAATATCCGCACTTTGAAGCACAGTGCCTGAAAATAGTAATTGTGGAGCCATGAGGAAGAGGTGTTGGCATTACACGCCCCAAAAGCGTCTCCTTACAAGTCTTGCTTTCTCTTCATGCTCTCTCGTTCATCAACAATTCCCCTCCCCACTCTTCCCTCTCTCCAAATTCTGACAAATCCCCGGCGTAATTTCCCTCACTAGCTTCTTTCCAATTTTCAACCCCTTCCCCTCAGATCCATTCCTTTTCCACGTCCACTACACCCCCACAACAATTCAACCAACCCACTCTCTAAACTATCTCCTACGATCCATTCCTTCTCTCAATTTGGATTCGAATGCACCTTCCTGAGCATCCGTTTTAGCTGAATAATGGCGAGCCAGGTGGTCAAAGTGAAGAGGGAGACGCTAGAAGCATGCATGACATGCCCTCTTTGTCATAAACTGTTGAAGGACGCTACTACCATCTCTCTCTGCCTTCATACGTGTAGGTTTTTCTCTTCTCATCTGTTTCACGCACCTACAATCCTACTTCTTCCGATTCTTTTTCTTCTTTCTTTTTTCATGCGTTGCGTGTAGCGGTTCCGATTGATTCTGGCCTGCCACCATGTTATCTGTGGCTTTGATTTCTCTTCTGATTGTGATGTTGATTGAAATTTTATATTTTGCGGCTCTTTCGATGGTGTATTTTCTGTTCCGAAATTCTTACGTCGCAGCAGTTTAACGCTGCGTTATTTGTACAAGTTTTTCGCTTATCTTTCCTTAATTTGCTGTTGCCTTGGAATAAATAGTCAATCAGCATGCTTCTCAGGGTTCGGGCTTTCAATGTGGTTCCTTAATTCCTTCTTATTCGAATAACTAGAATTGGTGATATAGATTCCGTACGAACAATCATTCTACCTGTCCATGACCTGAATTTAATTTGGCGTAAGCATTTTGTTTCGCAACCTCATATTATAGCATGGCGAGAGCGTTTTATTGTAACACATCTACAGCGATGGAACATTACCCTGAGGTTAATATCCCTGGCTGTTTTTTAATTGGTTGATTGGATTTCTTAGACTTAACTGTTGAAGAAAGGAGATTTTTTATTTTTTGGGTGATCAAAAGAAAGGAGAAATTTTTATTGTTAGTTCAGTCGTCTTTCAATTTATATGCTCATTTCCCATTTTTGTTACCATTATCCTATTGGACTACTAAACTCAAAGCAATCTTGTTCTGCTTTCTGAGGCGTTTTTAACGTAAATCATCTTGTTGATATATAGGCAATAAATGTTTGCCATCATTACTGTATGTAACTTAGTAAACTCAAGGAAATCTTATTTTGCTTCCATCTGAAACGATTGTTTTATCTGGTCTATTGAATACGCTGATAGAGACTAAGGAGGCAGGCAGTGTGGAACAGTTATACAATTTTTAATGGATGTGTAGATGCCACAAAAGTTCATAATGTGCTTGATTTTTGCCGGTCTGGTGGCAAATTATGTTTATATGGAAGTAATGAATTCTATTGATTTGCCTTTCAATACATCTTTTGACATCATCGTTTCAATCATCAAATGATATTTGGCAAAACACACTGAACATTGACCTCTGTAACAGTCTGCAGGAAATGCATATACGAGAGATTCTCAGATGAGGAGACAGATTGCTGTCCAGTATGCAATATTGATTTGGGCTGTCTTCCGGTGGAGAAACTGAGGTCTGTTGTTTTTTTCCACAAATGTATGTGGTTTATGAGTACTTTGAATCGAGCGGATCAAACATGCTACTGACTGCCTGGTTATAGATATATTACTATCTGTTTGTATGAATTAGCTCATTCTTCTCCCCTTCATACTGGCTGTTTTTGCTGACATTTGAGACTTGAGAATGTCCATTTGCTCTTAGACTAATCTCTTTCTTCTGCAAATTATTAATCTTCTTGTGCCATCAGTGGTTACCTAATACCTTCTCCCAGATCATAAGTTGTTCTCTACTGCATCTCTCTGAAGTAGTGTAACAAATAACTGTCTGATTAGTGACCCACCTAGACATTTGCACACATAATTTCATTTAGCAGCCCCCTCTGTTTTATTTTCATTAGAATCATTCTTCTAATATCTGCTTAACATGTGAAGACTGCCTAGTGATGGAGACTAATATTTGTATTGTAGCTAATTGTGATAACTTTTGGCAGATTGATTGCTTCCTCAACAAGGGATTTTCAATTTGCTGCTCTTTTGTTCAACCTGTATTTTAAACTAGGCGAACTTTTTTCTGATAAATCTTTGAAAAATCTATATACAGTTAATCATGTGTGACTAATGATAATATTCAGGCCAGATCACAATTTGCAAGATATTAGGGCCAAAATTTTCCCTTTAAGACGAAGAAAAATTAAGGCCCCACAGGCAATACCTTCAATACCTCTGCCAGCAAAAAGGAAGGAAAGATCACTTTCATCATTGGTGATTTCTGCTCCTAAAGTTCCAATGCAGACCGGCTTCACAGGAAAGAGAACAAAAACTGGTACAAGAAAGGCTGCTGCTTTGCGTGGATGCAGTTTTGCTGTTCATGAATCCATAAAGAAGGAAGAAGTCTATACCGAGGATAACCCAGTAAGCTCAAGCTCTCCTGATTTATCAAATATAATTTCTCAAAATAGAAATTAGGTGTGGGATATAGGACTTTGGGTTTTGTTATTTTATGACTCAAGGTTTGAACTTGACCTGGCATGCTAAGTAAAAAAAAAAAATCTTTACTTTCCTGTAGCCACCTATTTTATTGCATTGTCGCAGGATTCTTCCACAGCTGAGCCTTCGAAGAAGAATAGGCCTAATGAAGAAACAGAGAACAATGGGGAGCTTCCAGAAGGGAAACTTGATCTCTGGACACCCTTGAACTGTCTTGTTGAAGCTGCCAACAGAACAAAATCCTCAAAGTCAACTTCGCAAGGTTTGTCGCTTGCCAAATCTGAGCCTCCAACTTCTCCCAATGGTGGAATAAATATGCCTGAAATAACAACCAAATCAGAGCCACCTGCTACTGTCCATAGTGAAGTACGTATGCCTAAAACCAAAAACAAGGATGATGGACATAAAACAAAATTTGGAGATGACAAGGATGAAAAAAATGTGCCTCCGGGACAAGTGAGACGGAGAAGAGTGCGTCCAGCTGGTCAGAAAAGAGCTGCAGCATCTGAGATTTCTGCCTCAGCCCAAGTTATGCTAGATGCAGCTGGGGGCAGGGGTAACAGAGAAAACTGTCCTATTTGGTTTTCATTGGTTGCTTCAGAAGACCAGTAAGCTACTTGTCTATAGCCAAAATTAATCTAATTGTATAGTTTTCATCTTCTATGAGGACCTTTAACTTTGAATTGACATTTTATTTTCAGGAAAGGAGATGTTCCCTTGCCACAGATTTCAGCATCCTACTTAAGAATAAAGTAATTCTTCTATCCTATTACTTTCTGCTTGCCCGATATTCTTTTTGCTTCAAACACGGCCTAATTTTTAGACGTCGTGTGTCTCTTGCCTTTGAACTGTAAGTGAATTGAATTTTTCTCATTTTGTTGTGTCAGAACAGTGGTAGCTGTTGATAAAAAAAATGTAACAATTCTACTCAGAATTTTTTGTATATGCTAATTTGAAGTTTCTTAAAAGAAACTCCAGTATTATAGGCCTATAAAAAGATTTATAAGATAAAATAAATATTACATTATATGGTTACTTTCTAGGGTATGTTTTTATTTTATTACAAGGGTATGTTTATTTTGGCCAGCCTTCCTTCTTGATAATAAGATGTCTTGTTCCCCATGATTTCAGAAATGAGTAAAGTTTGATTTTTTACATCCTAATGTAAAAAATCAGTTTTAAAACAATGGTGCAAAACATGCCACAGAAATGAATGTCTTCATTCCTATGATTGTCATGGCAGTGCCATATTCTCATGTTTGGTACTCATTCATATTTTCTTTGATGTATTATGTTTTGCTGGCAAAAAAGATCATGTTTTGATTGTTAAAGGAATGCATGGGCGGTTAATTATTGGGGCAAGAGTGATGAGTGGCTAATATTTACTTCTTCCCCCATCACAGGGATAGTACGGTGCCCGTCTCCTCTATTCAAAAGTACCTTGTTAAGAAACTTAATCTTGCCAGCGAAGCAGAGGTGAGTTCAATTCAATACAACAGTGGTTGCCAGCTTCATTTTAATACACATTATTGGGTTGGCAATAATTTGAGTGTGTGTTATTGGACAGGTGGAAATAATGTGCCGTGGTCGACCAGTTATACCATCTTTGCAACTGCATAACTTAGTTGATCTTTGGTTCAAGGCTCCATCGTACTCTAAAAAGTTTCCTGCTTCTGTTGGCTCCTCCGCCAAGGACTTCGTTATGGTCTTATCATATTCTCGAAAGGCCCTCCCTCCTTAGGCATTTTCTCCTCCTTTTACCTTAGTTTTGCTGCATCATCCTATTTTCCCCCTTGTTTTTCTGCTCACCTGAGCATGTCTTCTCCTACATAGTGAAAATATGAATCACGAGAACGCCTCGGCGCTTTTGTCAAAGAAATACTTCTCTTTCGAGTTGTGAATGTTCAGATTACTTCACAAACTTTGAAAAACTCCCACTCTTTTCTTTTGGGGTTGGAGCAATACCAGCAACAAGTTTCTTCTTCATGTTTAATTTTGGCAGGACACTGTTCCATTTATTTTGGAATCGAGTTGTTGAAGTTTATTTGGCAATTAACCTTTTTTTTAAAAATAATAATAATAATTTGAATCCTCTTTGCTTAAGATCTATAGGTTAAATCAAACATCCTTGCAGATTACTATACCGAGCAGGATATCTGATATGGCAACTATAACTGAGGGTTGTAGATGAATATGAGACTACCACCACCAACCATTATTAATTTATTGCTGCCATCTCAGACATTGCATTTCCATATCCTGAGAGATCATAACCGGCATGAACGAAAAACTTATGGTAACAAGGACATCGCGCATCAATAAACACGATTAACTGCTTTATATCAAATTTGAATATCACAGTGAAACATGACAACGGCGCTGAACCAGCGAAAAGCCAAAAATAGGTCCATCCTATAATCGAATGGATCCTTTTCCTTGAAAAAGAATCAAGCAGAAAATTTTGTTGGGTATCAAAGTACAGAATGGGTCGAAACAAAACTAATCCAAATTCAAATTTGAACAGTGGTTGCTTCCACATTGTTCATGAATCAAAGTGGCTGCAGGAATGATTCTTAAAATAGAAGTCCGAGTCGAGTCGCATCCAAAAAATCAGCCGACTTCGTCATCATCGTTTCCACCACTTCCTTTCAAAAGGCGACATTCTTCATTGACCAGTAACATCAAAACCAATAAAAAGTGGGAAAATTAAGAAACAAATAACTTAACACTCCTCGAATCCGATCACATTCAGATCCGGGAATACGTTGTTGTGAGGGGTTGGCTTCCCACAACAGAAAGCAAGCCACCTTCGGCGGCGGTTTCCTCATCAAGAAACAAGTCATCGGTGACCCGAAAAGCCGCGTGCAACCCAAGAAGCACAGCAGCCACTATAGAAGACACGAACAAATTCAGCCCGACGCCAACAAGCTCGAGTACCAAAATCGTTATGAATCCCAGACCACAGAGCACCGTTCCGTCATCCAGTGTTTGGTCGAATAAGACAGGGGGGCTATCACGAGTGAAGTAGAAGAAATACCAGGCAATGAAGAGGATCATGTAAAAGATCATGGCAATGGGATGCCAAAAGAGACTAAAGAAGATGACCAAAAGGGAAACCAAGACGTAGTTATATTTGAAGTAAGTAAAGTTTCGTCTGGCGCGTAACATGGCATCGGCGTAGGTGCAGGGGCGGGAGAAGGCGGAGAAGTCGAGGAGCTGGGGCCACGGGCGGGGAGTGGCGTAGAGAGACCGAGAGGCATACGTGGCGCGGGAGACGAAGGAAAGATCCGACGTCGATTGCGGTTGAGGGGGGTTAACGGCAACGGCGGCGGCGGAGGTTTTCATGGACATTGGTGGGGGGAGAGCCGGATCTGGAACTGCAACGAGTGTTGAGGTGGTTTCAACTTTCAACTCAAATCAGAAGGGAGGGAGGAACAAGAGAACGCCGAGTGGGCCCGTTTTCCATACCCTTTTGATTCTTTCTTTAATTTATTGTTATTTGATTGGGTCAATCTTTTCTATAAACCAATGACTTTTCTAAGCTTTTTTGCATTGCTCTGTTAAAGTGAAGCGAACCCTGCGTGATGTTATTATTGATTGACATTCATATTTTCCTTACGGCTGATTCATGTTTGCATCTCACCTACGCTTTTGATTCAAGAACAATTTAGCCACAAACAAAAACGGATGACACTCCAAACACTTCCCAGGCATATCCATCAGATTCCTCTGCATAGACATCTCTTCTGTCCAAATTCAAGAGAGCAATGAAGGGACCATGTTCATCATCTAGATTGTACATATTAATATATAATCAAAGCCAAGCTGAGCTGTTAAACGGAATAAATCACTTGAATGAGTAATTTTAATCCTTGCAACTGATTTTTCTTTCCTCATGCTGCTACATTCCTATCGGATTTCCTGATTCGCTAGCCAATAATCTTACCCATCGAATCCAACATCCAGTTAAAATTCATCCACTTCTAGAAATTTCTAATCCAAATGCTGCAGTTAGAATCGAATGAAAATGTTTTCATTATCATTTTCCTCTACTTTCTCAAAGTTACAATAATCAATAATAACTTTGGAACATGCCAATTGTAAAAGTTTTTCCAATTGCTAATTAACAATATTAGTAAAAAACAGATCCTAGCTCATATGTAAAAAAATTAGGATAAATAAAAAAAAAAGGGGGGGGGGGGGGTTGCCTCATGCTCTGCCCTCTGCTACTTGACTATATATCATTCTTAGCCGTTGCATGAAATTTCCTCCCAGCTTCAACAGCTTCCCTGTAAGGATGAAACAGTTAAAGAGATGTATACACATGCACAAATAAATGCTTCTCATGAACTCAGCATCACATAAAGAGTTTTTCCCAAGGTAATGGATTTTTTCCCCTCTAAAGTCACATCGATTTTCCATCCAAGTTCATGTTTTTGTAATTCACTTGAAAGTGCATGCAACAATAAAGGTCAAAGGCTGCCATCCAATACCTGAATGCATTTACAAGCTCCTTATTTTCAGGATCAAGCCTCACTCCCTCATAAAATGCATTGGCTGCTTCGTCAAACTTCTGCAAGTGCGACAAGAAAGGCAAAATTTACAAAATGTGAATCACATAAACTACTGCCAATGCCAAAAGCGAACAAATTTCTAAGCATGCCTGCAACAAGCGTAAAGCTGCCCCTTCTCTATAACAAGCTTTTGGCCAATCTGGTTTTAATGCTCTGCAGGCCTTTGCATCAGCTAAAGCATGCTCAGCTTGACCCAACCTGATCCAACAAAGACTTCTATTGGATACAAGAGTGGCATCAGTAGGGTCTAGATCAATTGCCTGTCAACACATTACAAAAATAAAGTACATTTATTGAGAAAATGTAACACCCCTACAGTTGTAATCCCCGTACTTGTAAATATTGTTGGACTAATGAGAAGTTTTATTTCCAATAATCGTCATTATTGGTATTATTTTATTTTATTGTGTGCGATAATAATAAAAAGAGTAAAAGTAAGGGTGAAATGGCCAATTCTTTAACCTAATAATTTTCAATTTGGATTACCATGAGAGGGAAAAATCAAGTAATTTAGGTCATGTTTTGGCCAAGATATGTCATACGAGTTTTACAGGCGAGTAACCGACAAAAGGGAGACCAATAGGGACCGAGTAGGGGGATTCCTTTGAACTGAGTAAGTCAGGTGTGGGACCATATATGAAGTTTGGAAAGTGTTAGGTAGAAATATCTATTCATAAGGGAAAAGTTTGGCAAAGATGAAGAAAAGTGTAAAGAGAACCATCCTGATGGCCGGCGGGACCTACACGGATCGATAGGTCGGGAACTGGACCGAAGAGTGAGGAAAAATGAAATTAAATATCAGAGACTCGATGTGTGGAGCCCCTTAGGCGTCACATACTCCCTTTAATCAATGAAAATATTTACTTTGAAGAAAAGAAAGAAAAGTCAGTGTAAAAGTCAAACCACGGGACCCGCACTAGGAGAACAGGGGTAAAATGGGAATAAATAGGCAAAAATTGATTTGGGCAGGTATGTGGGCCCAAAATGGCGCCACATGTGTCCAAAAAGAGGAGACAAAAATTTGGGAAAAGTTGGTAATTATTAAAGAGTTCTGGGCCAAAATCGCAATTTCCAAAAGTTCCGGGCCAAAACGCGTAATTTGCCCCAAAAGCATAAAAGATCATGATATTTTGGAGGATTATGCGCACATGGAGGAGCTTCTGGACCCTCTGGACTTCTCTGGAAATTCTTGGAGGTTAAGTAAAAAAATAATAATGATTATATTCCCCCTACCAGTCAGAAACTTACGCCAGTTAATTCCAGTTTAACCGGATTAGTTTCACCTTTATTAAAAAGGTGTTTTCACTTCATTTTTCACCCTAGGCCACGAAAATTTCCAGAGAATCCCAGAGCAATCCATCAGCCACCATTGTTAGGGTTTCCCAAGCTCAAGATTTCCAGTTTCCCATCGATTCTCCGATTCCAGGTAACACCGACAACTCCTTTTCTTACGTTCTTAAGAAGAAAAATTCGTGTAAATAGTAAAAGCTTGGTGTTGGGGTTGGATTTTTACATTTTTAAGGTCACCAAAGGCTCTGGAATAAGGTTTTGCATAGGGTTTAGCCATGGTTGAAGTTTCCGAAGGCGAAAGCACCGAAAACCCCAAAGGAAAGCTTGCTGCCAGCTTCAGTTCATCTGAGCAGCGAACCTTCCAACACGTTTTTAAGGGGGTAAACGAACTTGTTTTAAGCTGTAATTTTTTATGCAGAAACTAGACATCTAGGGCATGAGTTTACATATATAATATGTCGGTTTTGGAAAAGATTTGCTAGGTGAAAAAAATAGTTAAAGTGGGTGATAGGAACAGTGACGCGAAACTGAACCAGTGGAGAGAAAGTGGGACACACGCCAAAATATTTGTACTTTCATGGTCTGGATATATTTTTCATGTGAAATAGACTTACTAACGGTTCGAATGGCACTGGTCTCATGTCAAAATGATTTTTGTGGAATTTATGAAAAATCCCAGAAGTTGGGACAGAAACAGGGAACTTCTAGAAAATTTATGAAAGGCACGGATTTAACAAAAAATAATGTAAGGGCGTTTCTGGAAATACTGAAAATAGTGTATTCTAATGTTTTAGGTCAAGAGTACTGTTAGAAGGGCTACAGAGCAAAAAGGGTAGTAAAAACGGTATTCTCCATACCGGTAGTAACCTCTTTACTCCGGCACTTTTATGTGTTTGTTGTACGTGTTTGCTTGCCATATATGTTGTTTTTGTATTGTTGGTCAAATATGCATACAGAACATGTTTGTGATTGTGTCCCTAGCGCTGAGGGTGCCTGCTGGGGTCTGCCTACGTGGCGACTCTGTGGAGACGGGCTTGTGATTCTGGTAATTCCGGGGTCTGCCTTGGTAAGGCGACCCGACGGTGCGAGGACGTGATGTTGTTGTGATATTTGTGGCTGTTTGCATATTGTGGCATGTTTATTACACTATTTGTTGTTATATACACTCCCATGGTTGCATGCATACACATATCACTTATAGTGCATGAGTATTGATGGTTACTCTGGGAGCCAATATTGGACCTCAGGAGCTTGTGGTGATACAGGGGATCGAGTTTGTGATAGAAAGGCCTTTTTGGAGAGGTATGGAGAACTAGGCTGTGAAGGATAGGGGATGCCCTATCGTATTTTGTACTTTATATATTTGGGATAACTGTACTTAATATCTAGATACTTACGGCCAGATGACTGTAACCTAACCCTCCGGGGACTTTACTTTTTGTTGACTTTTACCTTTTACCAGTATGTAGTTTGTCCAAACCGATCCTGTGCTCTGCTACGCGCACTCTAATTCATTATTAAACGAACTAATAGCAAAGGAAAGGTAATTAATAAAAGGAAATCCCTCTAACCCGCCACCCGAAAGGGCGAGGCCGGTGGAGGTGTAACAGAAAATCATTCTATAAAAAATAGATAAAAACATTTAGGACTTCTATTTTCTTAGACTACAGTAGATAAGCATACTTGGGCAAATCAGAGATCAGGAATAAACGAGAACTCATTAGGCAATATTTGAAAATTTTCTGGAGATGTTACATTTAAAAAGAGAACTTTGCTTTCAGGTTACGACCTAATGCCTTTTCAATAACAATTTTATCATGCCTTGTAGTTTGTAGCTTTCGAAATGATAGAATTTGAAATAAAACCAAGTTACAAAAGGACAAAAAATTCATGAGTCAAGACTAAGGTGCAAGATCAGGAGACTTTACTTGTGTATAAGCATCTAGGGCCATATAATAGTCTTTCCTTTTGAAGGCCTCGTCCCCTCTTGATTTTGCTTCTGCAGCTTTCTTCTTGGCTTCAGGTGTCACCTAGATCAGTTAAGAAACTATTACAACAAAGATAGAGATGAATGTTTATGCACATTAGACGATAGAGTCAATATGTCATTTTTTCTCCATGAGAGCAAACAGACCTCGGGAAGATTTTGCTCTGGCAAAGCAGTATCCTTGTGGCAACTAGTGTCTGAGGCATTTCTTGTTTCCTGCAAATTTTATCCTCTATTTTTAATCACTCATCAATTTTAAATATCTTATGGACAGTAAAATACCATGGAGGCAATATGCAAGGGAAATGTTGTTATCAGTACAAATTGAAGAATGAAGAAGATGAATTAGAGAATTAAGTAGCAGTAAAATTACTTGGAATCTTCTATTTTCATTGGCATTTTTAGCCTCCCTCCCAAAATAACTTACATTCAGAAGAGGCCTCTTAACATAAACCTCCCTCCCAATATTTTATGATTATGTTGTAACAATATAGCAAGTGCTATGATACTCCTTATTTAAAAATGAAACAAAAAGATACCGCTTAGCAAAATTGGTGATGAGGCGAACAAGGAGCAGACTACCTGTTGATTATTATTTTCTGATTGTGCAGACTCTAGTATGCCATCAATACTCCAAGTCGGAACAGTTTCAACTTTTGATGTCAAGGGGAACAATATCTCAACAGCTTTGCGATTGCCCCTTAAAGCTGCAACCTGTATCGGCTTCATTCCATCCTGACATGCCAAAAAAACTCACATTTCAACCCAAATATTGATGAAGGTACAATGCTAAAAACAAGGTAATTCTGGATGCGGCATTTTTCACAATCATAAGGAGTACAAGTGTAAAGCAAAAGGTACGAATAACCCTCAATTTTGGAAATGAAGAAATAACAGCAAGCACTGAGCACTAACATAGAATTTCAAGGACACCTCTTCCTCAATAAGTGGACAAAGATGTCATAAAAAACCTATATTTTGTATAATGCAGGCATGCTGTTACCATGATTGCATGTGGGTGTTAGTGTGTCTGCATATGGTGGTTGCATCTTCATCCACTTTGGTCCAAACTCAGGTAAATTGATGTCATGTCGGTCCAACCCAAATCACTGGTTATATCACTGAGAAGCATAATCAGTTGAAGGTAATGATTCTTACATCAGAACAGTAATGAGCCAGGTCTGTACATTTATGATGCGAGGTCTTTCATAAAGTTAAATCACCAAACACGTAGTTCATTGTATCCCGCTTAAGAACAAACCAACAGAATAGCAAATGACATAAAGGATCACTAATTTAGGACAACAACAACAACAAAGCCTTTATCACACTAAGTGGGGTCGGCTACATGGATCACGTGGCGCCAATGTGCTCTGTCGAAAACCATATTTTTAGATATATTATTAACCAAAAGACTCACTCTATGACTTCATTGAGCATTTGCTCCGGCCTTCCTCAACCTCGTTTTAGAGGACTCCATACTACTCGATCAACTCTCCTCACCTGAGCACACGGTAGCCTTCGTTGAACATGTCCAAACCACCTCAAAACGACTTTCTACCATGTTTTCTTCAATAGAGGCCACTTCAACTCATTCGCATATATGAGTATTACGAATCTTGTCTTTTCTTGTATGACCACACATCCATCCCAACATCATCATCTCGGCTACCCCCATTTTATGTTCAAGTTGTCCCTATAAAGCCCAAAACTCACTACCATATAGCATTATTGGTCTTACCGCAGTAAGATAAAACTTCCCTTTTATCTTATCAGGTACTTTCTGATAACAAATAACTCCAATAGCTTTTCTCTATTTATACCATCCAGCTTGAATTCTGCGATTAGCATCTTTATCAATTTCACCATCATTTTGTATAATTGATCCTAAAGATCAAAATTTTATCACATGTGGAATGACTTGGCCCCCAATTTAACTTCCATTTCACTTCTACCTTGTCTCTTATCAAAATTACAATGCATATATTCAATTTTGCTCCTACTCAGATGAAAGCCCTTCAATTCTAGAGTTTGTCTCCATATCTCAAGTTTAGAGTTAATTTCCTCCCTGGATTCAGCCAAAAGAACTATATCATTCGCAAAAAGCATGCATTTAGGGATCTCCTCTTGTATAGGCTGAGTTAGAACATCTACCACTAGGTTAAACAAATAAGGGCTCAAAACTCAGTTAGAACTTTGCCTATGTTTATAAACTCCGCCTATGCTAAGGAGGAGGGTTGTGTTAGGCCCCGATAGCCAACGTAAAACCCTGTCAAATCTTTTATGAACATGGATCACTAATTTCGGAATCCCTCAATAATAATAAAGACACATATCAATCAGCAGGTAAGTTTTTTAAACTCTTAACTGCATAAGAGAGTGTTCCAAAAGGAGAAGATTACAGCAAGGTACTTAAATCAGCATACCTCATCAATGACATTAGGATCAGCTCCAGCTTTCAATAGGCAATTTATAAATTCTGGATTTCCATTATCAGCAGCAATGTGCAAAGGAGTTGCTCCACCCGCACTGATATTTACATTAGCACCTGCCTGTACAAGATATACAAGCATGAGGGTTCAAAGTTTCTATGATACTTAAGGATTAAGGATTCAGCTAAGATTGGGCAGTGTGCTCTCTAAAGACCTTCAAGCAAAAATGTGTTATTTTTGAGCTTGGTTAACATCTCAAAAATTAATCTACCCTAGTCCTTCTTTGTTTGACCACCAAGATTTAGCATGTTAATCCCCTTACTTCCTGCATCCCACCACCTCTCTTTTCTGAACTTGCTTGAAATACCAGTTGCACTGAAATTATTGACATTCTCTGAATGTAAGACTTGCACTATAACATTCGACCAGATTTCCTTCTATTATATAAAATTGTCTGTTATTACCAGTTGTTGACATATTATATAAAATTGTCTGTTATTAACAGTTGTTGACATATGGTAAGCTCCTAATTCATAATCATTATTGACATCTTAATTAAGATCAAACATAGGAGAATGACAGAACAAGAATTCATTATTTTGTTATCACCATAACCCTATCATCAAAACCAAAAATACAAGAAAACAAACTACTTTATGACCACAAATAAAAAGTTGCAATCATCAATAACTTGATGAAAGATATATTACCACAATGGTTTTTTTTTTTTGGGGGGGGGGGGGGGGGGGAGCTAAAATGTTTCAAAATTCAATTTCAATCAAGCATGAATATGTCATTATAGTACTAGATGTTTATGGAGTATATACAACCTGTACTAACAGCTCTATACAAGTCAGAGAACCAGCGGCCACAGATGAAAGGAGTGGAGTAACACCATCATCAGTCTCAGCATTAGGCTGCAATGCAACATTGACATGAGGAAAATATTATAAATCTATACCTTTTGCAAGAATAAAATTGTACAAATAAACTTAAAATTATATATTCAAGATTCAAAGAGTTATGGTCTGACCATTAATCCGGAAAAAGGCATACTCATGGAAGACCATTTATCAAATAGGAACCTTCAAAAACTTGTATTGTTTATCAGCATAAAAGCTGAAATTCCTTCCCAAAACACACACATAAAGGAATTGATAGCTCCAAAGGTTTACAGAAGGAAAAGAAAATGAAGAAAGAAACAAGCATCTTGTAGATTAGCTAGATACTCTTCACCTAAAACCAAATCTTCCTCCACAAACCCATCACACCCCTCTTCTAACAAACATAGACTCTATCTACCCTTCCCACTAGGCGTGCACAGGCAGTCACATGACTCCCTTTCTCAGCCATTCTATAATAAAAGCATGTTTGTTTTTTGGTTCCCCACCTTCCAAACATACATTTGCCTCAATGCTCCCTCTCACATGCTTTTTCATTAGCATTGAGGCAAGTGTGCATTCAAACGGATTTTTCACCTGCCAGAATCCCCCTCAGAATTGAACCTAAGTGATCAGTTTTCATTTATAATGGACATTATTCACTATAAGCATCGCCAAATTCTAGAATCTAGATCATCAACACGGCTAACAAAAATAAAGAATAGATGTGATCTTACGTTTGCATGATGTTCTAACAGAAAGCAGACAGCATCTTTCTGGTCATGACCCGCAGCCCAAATCAATGGTGTTCCAGCGTCACTTTCTAAATCAGCATTAATACCTCTGGAAAGTAAATACTTGAGCAACTCAATGTCTCCTACAGGAAAGCACACAATATTAGATTAGAATACGCTAAAATAAGACAGCTAAGTTGAATTCTGTTAAAAAAGCACGAGATTAAGAGATCATAAAAGCAAACTGTGAGGCAATTTCTTTTTAATGCAGAAGTGTGCATAATATGTGAGTAATTCTGCGCAAGCACCTATTCCTGCAGCATGATGTAACGCCGTGGCTCCTAAATTGCTAGAAATAGCAGGATTGGCACCGCGGTCAATGAGATATTTAGCTGTAGCAGTATGGCCCTGACGAGCAGCGTGAATAAGAGCAGTCTCACCTGAAAAGAAACAGTAATTCGAAACGTTAACAATTTTATGGATTCTAATATTTTATAAATGACATACAATTTATATTACAAATATGTGTAAGACAAAAATATTACCATCGTCATCTCTCTCATCGACGTTTAGCTTCAATTCCTCCAACAGATATTCACAAACCTCTGTCTTCCCTTCGCGAGCCGCAAAATGTAGTGCTCCTCGTTTATTTGCATCCTTAATCGCTGCCACAGTTTTCGCTAAATCCTTATCTTCGTTAAGCTGCCTTGCCAAATCTATCCCAGAAAGGATGAACCCAGATGAAGAATTTGAACAGCGAAAGCAACAGTAATAACGAAACAATAGAATCGAAGAGCAAGACAAATACTTTTCAAGAGATCAAGATTTCCAGTACGAGCTGCGTTAAGAAATTGTTGAACTTTCTGCCTCACTGCATTGGTAGAAGGTATGGAATTACGACAAAACTAAAATACCGAATCGTGCAAGTACGGAAGGAGAGAGAGAAAAAGACACAACAGTAACTTCCTAGTCACAGAAAACCCTGTGAATGGTAAGATATAAAATTGCATTTAATATTTATCTTTATGTGAGGGAGTAAAGATAAGAGACCTGCAAGAGCGTCAGAAGCATCGGAGGCCATTGAAGTTTGTAGGGCAAAGGCAAGAGATCTCTTCGCAGAACGCTCGCGATTGAAGGCTCTGTCTTTGGTTATGCAGCGGATACGTCCAGTTCGCGCCGGCAACGCTGAGTCCTCCTCAAGTAGTGTCCCGTTGCTGGGGATTTCGTTGCGTCGCCGCTCGCTTGTTTATGTTTTGTACTTGTGATGGACTGTAATGGGAGTGTGGGACCGAATAGCGAGTGAAGTTGTCCCATAAATCGTAATTATACCTTTAATTCATATTCTTTTTATAATATACATTTTTGTGCAAGGACAATTTGCCATAGCGAAAATTGAGCAAAACTCCCTCGTTAAAAATTTAAATGATCATAAAAATCTAAAGGAAGATCTATCTCAATGCCTAAATTAGTAAGAAATTCTCAAAAAAGTCCAAAAAAAGTCATATATTAACATTATTTTATAAAACGTTAGTTGTTAACGTGTACTGATTTAGTTTTTAACAAATAGTGTACTGATTTAGTTGTTAAGATATTGTTGTTAATGCTATTGATTTAATGGTTAATGATCTACTGATATTGTTGTTAAGTTGATTTAGTTGTTAGGATATTATTGTTAATGTTATTGATTTAGTTGTTAATGATCTATTGATATTGTTGTTAAGTTTATGAAATAATGCTAGGAAAGGTCGTAAGGTTTTTTTTTGACATGTGACTTTTTTAAGGTCTTTTTCGATATTTTTTTACTAATTTGGGTCCTAAGGAAGATTTTCCCAAATCTAAATTAGAGAATTATGACTGTACGTCTGTACCTATTCTTAAATATTTATCATATTTTTTTTATAAATAAAGGTCTTAATAGGAAACTTTTTCCTAATTTACTTTGTAAGATATGAGAATATTTATTTGTTCATTGACAGCAGATGATTTTTAATGATCCAGATCTTTTTTTTTTGGAAAATTAAAATAATAGACCTAGAGAAAATAATATATACTATCTGAAGTATATGGACAATTTAATAATTTTAAATTTATATTGTGAGGTTTGGTTTGGTTATAGGCAATTTTGCCCCTGAAGTTTTTGGTGTAGCAATGTTACCCTTGAAGTTTGAAAACATAGCAATGTTGCCTCTCCGTTAACTACCCTAGCGGTCAACTAACAGTCAATGTTAGGGTTTTTAACAAAGGGGCAACATTGCTACGTTTTTAAACTTCAGGGGCAACATTGCTCCCAAAAAAAGTAGCAATGTTGCCCATGAAGTTTAAAAACGTAGCAATGTTGCCCATGAAGTTTAAAAACGTAACAATGTTGCCCCTCCGTTAAAAACCCTAACGGTCAACTAACGTGCAACATTGCTGGATTTGGGTTTGGTCTTATATCCCTCACCATCCTGTTCCCTCCTTTTCCTTTGTCTACCATTGGATTAAGATCTCAACGGTTCAAGTTTACCATATGATAAAAATATCATTATAAAGGAAAAGGAGGGAAAATGATGATAAAAAGTAATGGTAAATTTGGACCACTGAGATCTTAATCCAACGGCAGAAAATGAAAAATGAGGGAAAAGGGTGGTAAGGGGTATAGATCAAACCCAAGTCCAACATTGCTACGCCAAAAACTTCAGGAGCAAAATTGTTCCTGGGCACATACTTTAAGGGCAAAATTGGACCTTAACTCTTCTACTTTTAACTTTCTATAGTATAATGTAGTATAAAAACTAAAAGATATAATACTAATTATAATTAAATTAAATGAAAGGGAGAATTCCAATTAAATACAGTGGAAATACCAAAATCTAAATTCAACATTCAGTTTTACCTTTTAAATATAAAAGGGCAATCTGGTCCTTCTCTTTACAACGTTTATACATAATGAGGCTTTCTGGTCTTTTAAATATAAGTGTAAGCCTGAAATTTTGTTTTTGATTTTTTATCTAAATTTATTCGGAGTCTCCCTAAACGAAAAGATTCGGATATTTTTCCAAATAATGTCGGAAATTTGATATTTTAAGTAAACAAAATTATGTTGAAAGAGTTATTCTTAAGACAGATAAATATTAATATTAGGTACTAGATAATTACTGTAAAAAATAATGACATAGCACTCACAATTATACTATATCTTTTGAATTATCTTTGCTTCATTTTGATCAGGATTTATGTTCCTTTCTTAAAAGGAAAAAAAAAATCACTTGAATTTTAAAATCTAATTAATGATTTCTTTATGAAATGAATTGTTGATTGATATACTCTTGTTGTTAATATATATATTATTAGGGTGTGTTTGATTTAAAGGAGGAAAGCGAAGATGAGAGGGACGAATAATCTTAAAAGCTACTCCTTTCTCCCCAAGCCAACCACACCATTATAAATAAAACTCCTGGTGTGAGATTTTGAAATTTAATGATATTTTCTTATACCATACCGTTATTCCATTGATTGAGGGGTCAATTAGCCGTGGTTAATAAATAATAAGCCTCGACCATTCGGAAGGGAACCAGGCTCTTCTCTCAACAAATTTCATTTTTCATTAATATATATGATTGCTACATATTTGATATTTTTACCAGATGGACCATATATATCCAATATTGAAAACATAAGATGTGGGTTAGTTGATGCACGCATACAAATGCTAGCATATGTGCTCGTTTGAGATGGCGACTAAAGTTTTTAAAAGTAGTTTTTCAATCTTAATTTATGGTGTATGGAGTAAATATGTGAGAAGAGTTTCATCTCAATTTACATGAGTAAAAGGGTGGAATAGGGGGGCTAGGGGTAGCCCCCTAAAATTACACAATCGAATCCAAAATTTTCGGAAATTATGCTTTAGCCTTATAAAAATTTCAATTTTTTTCACTTTAGTTCCTATTTAAAAGTCTCATGAAAAGACTAAAGTGAAAACATTGAAATTTTATGTGGCTAAATCATAATTTACGAAAATTTTGGGTCCAATTATGTAATTTTCACCTCCTAATTTTAAATGCTCACTCCACTGCCCTGATTTTCATTCATGGCTCCGCCCCTGCATGAATAAACATTTTTAATTTAAGACCCCAAAAAGTGATCCTAAACATACTTGATGATAACAATACTAGTTGGTGTATTAAACTACTTAATCTTCCCCGGCCTCTGCTCACAATTAAAATATGGTCGGACCATTATTATGCATGCACAATAAGATTGTAATATCCTAAATTTATTTTTAGGATTTAAAAAAAATAAAAAACAAAAAAAAACAATTAATAAAAAATTAAAATTCATAATTATAAAATATATATATATAATAAAGTAAATAATAAAATAATAATAATAATAAATAAATAAATAATAGATAAATAAATAAATAAATGAATAATAAAAAAATAAAAATAAAAATGGCTTTTTTCTTTATTTGCCACTTTTTAAATAAATAATTACTATTTTGCCACAGTTTTGAAAATATTTCCCCATCTGCCACTTTTAGTCGACTAAACCGTCGTCGGGTCCTTTTTTTTGGATGACCACGAAATTTAATCGACTAACCTACTCTGTTTAGTCGACTAAATTTCGTCTGGAGGGTTTTTACATAATCTTCTAACTAGATCCTAAGATCTCTCCAACAATCAAGATTATAGTGAGAGAAAATTTGCTCTTAATTATTTCGAGATTCCAACAAAAATATTTTATTTTCAAGAAACAAATGCCCAGTATATATATGTTGATCAAATATATGTTCCAGTTTCGCCAAATATATCAAAAAGCTGAAGTTTATCTTTTATTAAAAACAATTAAATTCAGTTATATATGTTTAAAGAAACAAATAAATTTTTTTTAGGTATAAATGATTTTTTTTATTATATCAATGCCCCAGTAAATATTATATTGCTGTTTTTTTATTAACCTTTTTTTATATCAATGCCACGGTAAATTAAATCTAGTATATTGCATTTGTTTATTAAATCCAGTATATTACATTTAATTCTAGTATATTACATTTGTTTATTAAATCCAGTATATTACATTTAGTTCTAGTATATTACATTTGTTTATTAAATCCAGTATATTACATTTAGTTTAACCCTCCAGCCGAGATTTAGTCGACTAACCCAACGGGTTAGTCGACTAAATGAGCGGTCAACAAAAAAAAATGAAACCACGACTTTTAGTCGACTAAAAGGTGGTTTAGTCGACTAAAAGTGGCAGATGGAGAAATATTTTGAAAAGAGTGGCAAATTAGTAATTATTTATTTAAAAAGTGGCAAATAGAGAAAAAAAGCCAATAAAAATAGTCAGATTGCTTAAAACGCAATACGCATAAAAAGTAGGGAATGGCCTTGGCGTCGTGTACGAAACCTCTGAAGCAGCAAAAGATCAGGAAACAAATCCTCGCCATACTCTCTCATATCAGCGACACCATCCTTCTCGAGACGCACGTCGTATACCCCTTGGTCCGTTCTCCTTCATTCCCAGGACTGGACCCTTAATCTCTCTTATATATACCATTGCTCATAGTAACACGAAGAGCATCGGGCAGAGATGGGAGCAAAGTCGTGAGTCCGAGAGAGAGAGAAGAGAGAGATTGAGTTAGGATCACCCTTATTGTGTGTGCTTTACAAACAGGTCAGGGAACCCAGTGAAACCGAGAGTGTGACCAAGAGAGAGACCCGAAACACAGTAAGTTTCCTCCATTTTCATATCAGCAAAACAGAGGTGCGTTTTCAACGGAGATCATTTGCGAGCAAACTTGGAAAACTGGAGGTAATCATTAAGCTCTCTTCCTCCTTGCTTTCATGAGTTCTCTGTTTTGAAAGCCTTAAAACAGGGGTGGTTTACATCTGTTTGATGTTTGGGGGTTAGTATATATATTTATGCGTGGGTCTACTGTGAGAAGTAATATGAGAATTTCTATACCTATATATCTATATATAACCATGAGAGGGGTGTGTAGGTTGTTGTATATATGTATTTAAGAGACCAAACTTAAATAAACTTATCAAAGGTATATACACACACACACTATATATATAATATCGTCATGAGGCGCTGCGTGTCAAAGAAAAATAGAAAGAGTTACTGTTTTAAATATGAAAGTGTATATATATATATATATGTGATGGAAACTATGGCTCACTGTGTGTGTGGTAACGCACTGTACATTTAGGAATAAGAATGGGCATGCTTTTAAATAAATATATATACATATATAAAACATCACTATTGAAATATATATGTTTATTCACATATATATATCACTTGCACGTGAATTAGGAATCCGATCATTTTTGGAAGTTATTTTACTAATATAATATTATGGAATTAAAAAGATAGAATATGATCTAATTTACTCCTATATAATAAGATCTAACCTAACTAAATCTTATATTATCTCTCTTATAATATCTTTTACAAAATAAATAGATAGTTATTATTAAAAAAATAATAATAAAGGGAAAAACAATAATAAAAGAAAATTATTGAATAATAATAAATAATAGAATAATAATTATAATAAAGTAAATTAATAATAATAATAATAATTATTATTATTATTATTAAAAATAGGAATAAATAATTATTCTTTTTATTTTTATAAAAAATATGGAATAAATAATTTAGAAAATTACTTATAATAATAAAAAAAGGGGAGTTATTAATTAATAGTAAATCAAAAGGAGAATTAATATTTACAATGGTCTCCCTGATTTTTTTATACTATCCTAATTTGCCCACTTCAAGGATTCCAAATCTACTATTAAAAATTTGTATATTTTTAATTTTAAGTTATAATTTTATTTAGAATTTAGAAGAGTTATTAATGGTTAGTAAATTGGTTGTGGTAGATTGATTTTGGCGTGTGTTTGAGCTCTTGGATTAGGAGCAGTGAGATAGTAGTTAGCTTCGGCGAGAGGTAACCACTTTCCACTTGTTATGGGTATTGATATGTTGCTTGTGAGTATTTTGTGAAATGATTATGAATATCTTAATAGAAATTGTCTTGTGGAACTTTATGATTTGAATTGTGAATATATACATATTTATTTATTTATGTATAAAAATTGAGAATTTTGATATTTATGGAAAGGGTTGAATTGGGAATAGATGAAGTAATTATTTCACCACGTGGTGAGGCCACCATTAATGCATGATGGTTGGCTTTCTATTGTCCCATATGTTCAATAAGGGACTCGTCTACTAATTCAATGAGGGCATACGACACCCTACATGTTCAATGAGGGGAAAAGGCCCATGGTCTGGGACATGTGCTCTGAGGATTTTGGCTGGTCCTCATCACATGACCAGTGAGCTTTCGAGTAACCAGTAACATGGATGTAACTTAGCCCATGGGTCTAGTCGGAGGAAATAAGGTAGTTCGGTTGGATTGGTGGGAGACACTTTGGGAATTGTTTTAATGAAAAATTGTAATATCTAATTTGTGTATGAAATTTTGTGATGTGGATATTAGTGAATCATATTTTTAATACTTTGTTATATAAATTGTTCCACTTGGCACCTCATTAACACATATTAGTATTTGTAATAAGTTGGATTGATGGTTACCCACATTTTTCAGGTGATAGCTCCCGTACAGGTCCATCAGGGAAGACCCCAGAAGCTTAGACTACTTCTGCCAAAAGTAGTACTTCTGTCTTTTTGGTTTATGTGAGATGATTGTATATTGCCACGTTAGGGCTCATTCTGGTAAATGATGGGCATTACTTAGTTGTAAATGAACCCTTAATTAGTTATTATGTTAAGTAAATTTTTAGGATGTTACAAAAATGGCGAAGAAGTTATACATTATTATAGTTTGACCATTATTATACATGCTTGATGGTGAATAAACCTTGACTAAAGTTCTTGTTTGGAATAACGACGGGAATTATTAAAAAAAAAAAACTTTTCAATTGTGGTAAGCATGTGTGAGAAATTTTGTTCGATTTACATGAATAAACACTTTTAAACCCTAAAAAAAAAATTGATCCTAGACAAGCATGGCTAAAGGGATAGTTCGGAATGAATTATTTTAAAGAATCTTAAATAATTGCAGCTGATATGTGGAGATATATGCATGGAGAGAATAACAAGTGAGGGACGAAAGACTGGCGCGGGTAGGAATTCAAAGCCTTGTTTAATTTGGCTAAAGGGACAGATGTTGGATGTGTACGTATTTATATATAGCATTGTTTCCCTTTGCTTCCTTGCCTTTTGCTTCTGCTTTAATTTCTAGGCCTAGTACTGTAAAGTTATATATACATCGAAGAGATCAGAAAACATAAGAAGATGAGGAAATGGCGTTTATTTATATATATATATATATATGTACGGAATGTTGAGGCGGGGAAGCTAAATCTGTACATCTCTCTCACTCTCACTCTCTTTGATTTGTTTGTGCATTTAATTGAATGACTAGCCAAATTAATGTAAAAAAGCAAAAGAATGGAGACCCAAATTAAATTGCTACCAACACTTCCTCCCATATCTTTAATTGATTACATCGATCCATCATTTTCATCATCAGCCTCCTCATGCTGTCTGTGTTGCGCATGATGGATTCTGATAACTCATTAGCACACCCGATCCTATCTTCATTGCGACTGCATCACTGAACATGCAACGGCTTGAGCCCAGTGCCTTAACCTCGTCTTCACTTGCTCTGGGTCTTCCCCTTCACGTACATTCAAACCAACAAAACTAAATCAACCAATCATCTCATGGTATCAGAATTATATTATATTATATTATATTATGGGATTGTGATTTTGAACTTGGAGGAGACACACACACACACATACCAGGGCTACAAATCTTCCATGCATCAGGGTCAGCGTTGTTGGTGGTGGGGCTGGGGGAGGAGGAGGAAGCACTAGTAGAGCGCGGGGAGGCGGAGAGCTGGCGGTTAACGGCGAAATAGAGGTCGAGTGCCGGTAATGTGGCGCACAGCTCTTGGGCGCCTTCCTCCTCGAACCCAAATCCTAATTCTATGCACCCTCTCAACTCGCTCAGGTCTTCGTCCGTCACATGATCGTATGAGTCTTGGCTCTTCGCCGCCCTTCGCTCCGACCTCGTTCGCCTTCTCTCCCATTCAATCTCTCTCGATATATCGTTCAGTGACAAGGGCTTCGACATCCCCTTCCTCTTCTTCCACAGCGGTGTTGCCGTCGCCGTCGTCGTCGTCATCTGCTTCGCATCTTGTTCCTCATCCGAGTGCGCCATTCCCTCCTCTGCCGTCGGTTTATTCATAGGAGGCAGCGGTTATAGCCACCTCGCCGATCTAGCACACGGAGGAACAGGGTGGGCTCAATGCCTCGCCAATTACCAGCCTCGCTACCTCTCTGCATAAATACCACGCGCAACGCCCTTATTATTCCCCTCCCCACCGTTCATTTCTAACATCTCTGCGTTTTTTTTTTATGCCTGCATCCTACTTTTGGCTAAAATATCCTCCTCCTCTCAATCCATCCCCTACTTACATTTCATCCATCTCCTTCCAAAGACACATTCTTCTCGCACGCCCTCCTAAATATGGCAAAAGTAGAACCACCAGCTCATTTATTTCTGTCAACTTTTGTATTCTTCTAACATTTGGAATAAACTTTGAATTATATTGCCAATGCGTGCGTTGAGAATTTCTCAATTTTTTACACTTCTTTGGTAAAATATAATATTGATTTTGAAGTCACGTATGGCCCCTGGAAATAGCTTCCTGTCATTCTTCAGTGAGAATATTTAAAAAGTGAATATTCTATTTTACTTTGACTTGAGATGGCGACTGATTAAGAAGCACCCTGTTGAGAGAGATAGACGAAGAGAAGAGGCGCTCCTTTTCTGTCCTCTGCTCTGTTTGTTGTTTGTGCATGGGAGGGAAATCGAAAGTGAGTGTACGTACAGGTTAGTCATGTTATTGGAACAAGCGATGAGTTAGTCCACATGTTGTCCAGAAATACTCAACCTAAATTTGGAGCCCCGTTTCAAATTCTAATCTCACGGCAACCAATTTGGTACATTCATTTGATCACATCAGTGCTCTCTCCCAATCCTCGGTTTCCAACAACCTTCTTTCGCCTTTGGTACCAACAACAAGAGAACAGAAAAACCCACACGTAATCGAATTTCTAAGAAACAAAATTAATTAGCCACGGGTTCATCCTATGCTCTTGCCTGGTTTGGTTCCTCCATCCAGGTGAGAGTTCTTCAAAACCTATCTTGTCACCAACATGGCTTAGACCTCCAAGAAGCCATTTTCTTCTTTTTGGCTGTGCATCCAAAAAAAAAAAATCTAATTACCTTCCATCATGCATAGGAAGACGAATGTGTTGCTATGGCTCGTGTGCATATGTGTCTGCCTGAAAACCCGTGAGGCATGGGCTAAGGGCGCCGGAGAGCCGTTGATCTTGGGTTGCGGGCTGGCCGACGGTAGCGGCAAAGATGCCGACGGAAGGCAATGGGAGGCCGATGCTAAGTACTTGTCGGGAGGTAATTCCAACACATTTAGAGCATCGTACCAAGACCCTTCGCTCATGTCTGAGATTCCATACATGTGGGCACGAGTTTTCACCTCAGAGGCAATTTATAAATTCCCTGTTCAACCTAACCAGCGTTATTGGCTTCGCCTTCACTTTTATCCCTCCGTTTATGGATCCTATGATCCTAGCAACTCATATTTCTCTGTAACGACCAACGAGGTTACGCTTTTGAGCAACTTCAGCGCTTCTATTACTTGTCAGGCATTGTCTCAAGCTTACATTATCAGAGAGTATTCCCTTGCCCCTTTGAACTCAGATACTCTCACGGTAATTAATATTGTTGTATTTTCTTAAATTCGTGACCAAAGTAAAAGATTCAATCCATGTGAAGACTAAAGAAACGAGTTTACATTTTTGGTATGTGATCAACATGCATATTTAGACCTTACACACGAGACGATGCATGTCTAATTATTATTATTATTTCTTCCAGGTTACTTTTAAGCCATCAGACAAGTACGATCAAGCTTTTGCTTTTGCTAACGGGATCGAGGTGATTGAAATGCCAGATTTGTTTGATTCAGCCACAGTAGTTGGGTTTTCCGAGCAAAGCGTCGATACTAAAAGCTTGAATTTGCAGACAATGTTTAGGCTCAATGTGGGTGGGCAATATGTATCCCCACTCCAAGATTCTAATCTTACCAGGGCATGGTACGATGACACGCCTTATTTATATGGTGCATCAGTTGGTGTCACTAACGAAGCTGACGATAATGTCACTATCGACTACCAAACCATGCCACATTACATTGCCCCTCCCACTGTCTACTCTACATCGAGATCCATGGGGAGCGATCAGAACGTGAACATGGGATATAACCTCACCTGGACATTCCAAATTGATCCAAATTTCATGTACCTTGTGAGGTTTCACTTCTGTGACTACTATTATAATAGAGTGAACGAGATAGTTTTCGACATCTATTTGAACAATCAAACGGCACAGGCCGAAGCAGACGTAATAGCGTGGTCAGGGGGAAAAGGGACGCCAACGTACAAAGATTATGTGGTCATTGTGCAAGATGGGCAGAGCAACGAGCAATTATGGATTGCTCTGCATCCATCGACCAAAACAAAGCCAGAGTACTATGATGCAATACTGAATGGGATAGAGATATTCAAGATCAATGACACAACCTTGGCTGGGCCAAATCCTCAGCCATCAGATATGCTCATGAAGAGTGAGCAACAATCGCAGACGTTTAACACAACAACCAAAGGAAGACGCACAAAAACTGTTTTGTTAAGTGCGGGAGGAGCTGCGGGAATTGCATTCTTAGCTGCAATATGCATTGTTATGTATCAGAAGAAGAAGAGAGCGCCGGGATCAAATTCACACACATCATGGCTACCAATCTACGGGAATTCCCCTTCAAGTGGCAGCAAATCCACATTGTCTAGGAAAAGCTATGCAGGCAGCAACGTATCAGCCATGGCTCAAGGTCTGTGTCGCCATTTTTCCCTGCAAGAGATCAAGCAAGCGACCAATAATTTTGACGAGTCTAATGTTATTGGGGTTGGAGGGTTCGGGAAGGTTTATAAGGGTGTTATATATAACGGGGTGAAAGTGGCCATCAAGAGGTCGAATCCACAGTCAGAACAAGGGGTGAATGAGTTCCAGACTGAAATTGAGATGCTTTCAAAGCTAAGACACAGGCATTTGGTGTCCTTGATTGGGTTCTGTGAGGAGCAGAGTGAGATGTGCCTGGTTTATGACTACATGGCACGTGGCACCCTGAGGGAGCATCTCTACAAGGGCAACAAGTCTGTGTCTACTTTGGCGTGGAAGCAGAGGTTGGAGATTTGCATTGGAGCCGCAAGAGGGCTTCACTACCTTCACACTGGGGCCCAATACACCATCATTCACAGAGATGTCAAGTCAACCAACATTCTATTGGATGAAAATTGGACCGCCAAGGTTTCGGATTTTGGGTTATCAAAAACAGGTCCGGAGATGAAAAATGGGCATGTGAGCACGGTTGTGAAGGGAAGCTTTGGATATTTGGACCCTGAATATTTTAGGAGACAACAGTTGACTGAGAAGTCTGATGTGTATTCATTTGGGGTGGTCTTGTTCGAGGTTCTATGCGCCAGGCCTGCGTTGAATGCCAACCTTGCAAAGGAACAAGTTTGTCTTGCGGATTGGGCTCTGAGGTGCAAAAGAAACGGGACGCTGGAGGATATTATAGATCCACATCTGAAAGGAAAGATCAATCCAGAAAGTTTGAGGAAGTTCGCAGACACGGCAGAGAAGTGTTTGAGTGATCATGGGCTTGCCCGACCCTCAATGAATGATCTGTGTTGGAATCTGGAACTTGCACTTAACCTCCAAGAAAACACAGAAGGGTCGAATAACTCTTCAAAAGGGGAAGAAAGTGACTTTCAGGAAGTGAGCTTGATAGGCAACGAGGAAGGAAACAGTACAAGTGAGCATGACACAAGACAAGATTCGGGCGATAGTTCATCGGCCATCTTCTCACAAATCGTCAATCCTACGGGGCGATGAACACAATATTCCAGGCCATTTGAGGAAGCCATGCCATTCAGGTCCATAGAGACTCTGTTACGGTCATTTGTGTTGCCTTTCATGCCTGCTGTCACTCCTTATGTTGCCGGACAGCGTATCTAAATATATAAAAAATTTGATTACTATATGCTAGTTTATTAACAGGCACCAACGCGTGATGTGCCCATGATTACGCATATATAGCTTTCTTTCTTTGGCCAACCTATGGTTATTATAGACATGGAACTTTTTGTTTCCTCGTCCCAATTATAACCACCGTCATAGTTTTTTCAGGATCATAGGAAGTTTTAATATGAATACGAATTTAAAATATGAAAAATTGGCTAAAAGTCCCCGATTGGAAAATTAATTGGCCTCTAATACATGGAATCTATAATTCTTTAAGAGAGGTAGATATGTTGAAAAAATGACGACATTACAAATCGTGGAAACTTAGTTATAATTTGTGGAAGATTATTTGCACTTGCACTTCAATTTAACTTTTATATCACAGAAGGTCATTTGCAATTCGTAAAAGAATATTCGTATCTGCACTTTAATTTAACTTTCCCATAATAAAAAGTCATTTACAATTCGTAAAAAGGTCGTTTGTATCTTAACCTAATTTGCACACCACGAAAGTTCGATTGCAATTCGTGGTTCACATTCTATTCTCTCAATCTGTCATGGTTCACTTTCATCTCATTCTTTATCTCCCTCCATCACAAAATTTGTCATGGCTTGCCATTACACAAAATCTATTATTTTTCTTTTTGAACTTTGATTTTTATTTTCAACCAAGTTAAGATGGCGGAGGAAGGAAAGAGCAGCAACATCAAAGATCAAAGATTTTTTTTTTGGGGGTGAAGAAGGCAGGTGCAGCTATAGTAAGTAAGGTCGTTAGATTTGATGTAGTGTTGTAAGATAGAGGTTGTTGTCATTGGTTGCCGAAGTCGCCATTATTCGTTACTGGAATTTGCCGAATGATACTTAGTAAGGGAACTAAGGAGTGAAAAAGGTAAACCATTATTTCATCAAGGGTAAAATAATCGTTTCATATGTTTATTTATTCCTCCCAAATAATTTCAAGAGTTTACTTTTTCTAGGTTCTATTTTCAAATTAATTTCTCAAATGGGATTTCCCCAATTTTCTCTTGAAAATATTGTTGTCAGATATAACATAAATATACTATTAATTTTAATGTTAAAACTAATACATAATATATTCCATTTGTGTTAAAATACACATCAAGTCTTTCGAAGCAAGTCCTCTCATGCTCTTTTTTTCTTATTATTTCTTATGAGCCAATCTGAACCATTAATAAAAAAAAATCAAAATAGTATTATAGCTTTTAAATTAATTAAACGGATATGATTAAAAAAGAAAATTACGATGAAAACTGAGTAAATGTATAATATACTGAAAGATCAAAAAATACATTTTTGCCAGCATTATCCGCCAGGTCACGCGCGTAGTAACACACATCCGTACATGCATACTATTACCAGTTCTAATCTTTGTCAGGGCATAAATCCTACACCGTAGATAAGTCTAGATCCAACGGATCATATTTAAACATAAACGAAAGGACATCCGGATCCGGGCGATTGCGTTTTCCACCAATCAACGCTTCGGAAATATATCCCCCACCCCTTATAAATTGGCCCGCGCTCTGAAACCTCCACCATATGCGTAGCAGTTATCAAGATCCTCATCATGGCCACCGCTGTCCCGCCTAAGCCCAAGAAATCCGCAGTAGCGAGGAAACCCAAATCCTCGCCATCACACCCTCCTTTCGCTGAGGTATTCTTTTGAATCTTCCTTAGTTTTATTTTTCCTTTCGGATTGTTCGTATTAGGATTGATAATTGATAATATGCTTTTGCTGGATTGGTAGATGATCACGGATGCGATCGTGAGTCTCAAGGAGAGGACCGGTTCAAGCCAGTATGCCATTACCAAGTTTATCGAGGACAAGCACAAGCATTTGCCTCCCACTTTCAAGAAGCTTTTGCTGAACAATTTGAAGAAGTCGGTTGCCGCTGGTAAACTCGTCAAGGTCAAGAACTCCTTCAAGCTTGCACCCAATAATCCGGCTCCTGCAGCTACGAAGCCCCCGAAATCAACCGTCAAGGCCGTGCCCAAGTCTCAGACGAAGCCCGCTGCTAAGCCAAAAGTAGCGGCCAAGCCTAAAGCCGTTTCCAAACCTAAACCCAAACCAACTGCTGCACGAGGTGCGAAAGCGACTTCTAAGCCGGCTAGGACATCGGCCAGGACCTCGCTAGGGAAGAGAGTGGCCAAGGTGGCGAAGAGTGTGAAGAAGCCCAAGAGTGTGAAATCGCCAGCCAAAAAAGAGGTTGTCAAGAAGACTAAGAAGTAGAAGTAGGAAGCGTTTGTTTGGTAGGGCATGAGTTTAATGTTTGTGTCTGTAAATTCCTTTGTAGAATGGAAAGGAGTATAGTTTCTTTACTTGCTAATGAAAAAATGTTTCCATTTGCAATTATATTGCCAATAATTTCAAATTCTTTGTTCTCTAGTCGATATGGAGTAAATCAAGAATCATAGTAAAAACAAAAAAACTAGCAATCGAAGGAAAGTTCTACTTTACAAGTAGGTGCATTTCAACCTCGTTCGCCCTATCTTGTGCCTCCAAGCCCGGGAATTGTCCGATATCATGACCTAGCAATGGCTCAAATTCTTGCTCCAAACCAATAGCAAACTCTGAAGGATGAACTCCGGCATGTTGGAAATAGTCTGCAATCTGTTTCAGGGAATAATCGTAACCGTTAGTTTGCGATCAGATGCTTAAATGAAATTGACCAAGGTTTCGAGTGACAATTACATGGTTGGCCATAGCCATTCCACTTAACGCTGCTGCCTCTATACTTGAACCTAGCAGCCAATCACCACATACACCAGTTCTTCCATAAGGATCAAAGATGCAGGGAATCCCAAGTGTATTTGTTGGAAGAGCTGCACCCCTGCAAATGAGGAATCAATATTTATTAATATAATAAACATATCACGATGGTTATATAAGCAATGCACTTCATCTTGGGCTTGATGCAAAGGTACGGTTCCATTATAATTGAACATAAAACACTGATTTTGATTCATCTTCTTCAAATGATGCTCCTGAAGCCGATCTAATATTATACAAGTTCTGAAACATTGGCATGATTAATTTAGTTTTCGTTTAAGCCTTGATGTAGACTGAGGTGTGGATGCGAGCAAGTACGTCAGAAATGGGTACACGACGAACGTTCCATCCCAACGTGACATCGAATGCGATAGAAGTCAAATGGGAATTAAAAATACTGATTGAACCAACGTTCACTGGGGCAAAAACAAGCATCAAAGCTACATATAATATATGTATGCATGCATCCATGTGCCTCATTTTAGAGGCTAGCACAAGTATTTAGTAGGGCAAATATCTGATAACTGCAATCAAGTGATCCGGGTGCTTCTTCTAAGCTGTAAGTCAAAGCTAATTCCAACACATCAAGACAAAATTATACTCACCCGGGAGTCTTAAATTTCAGCTTCGTCATATTGATGGTACGACATTGTCAAAGCAATCAAACTTAGTTAGGATTCTGATAATATCATTATTGCTCAAGAAGCCATCCACTTCATGCGAACTAAACCTGGAAGGAAGGGTTATGTAGCAGTAAAAGTGGATATGGAAAAAGCTTATGATAGATTGGATTGGGGGTTCCTTGAAAATACACTGCAAGTAATTGGTATTCGACATGACTTAATTCAAGTTATAATGGCATGTGTTAGCTCAGCATCTATGAAAGTAGTTTGGAATGGTAATGAAGGTCAAACTTTCTCCCCTTCTAGAGGTGTCAGGCAAGGAGACCCATTGAGCCCCTACCTCTTTGTTTTGTGCATAGAGAGACTTGGTCATTTCATTAAGAGGGAATGTACAAGGGGACGTTGGAAACCATTAAAGATATCAACACATGGTCCTGTTTTATCTCATTTAGTTTTTGCAGATGATCTTTTACTTTTTGCAGAGGCATCATCAAGGCAAATGGAGGTTATCAAGGAAACTATGAGGAGGTTCTGTATTGTCTCTGGACATAAAATTAACCATAGCAAATCTAAGGCATTTTTCTCCAGAAATGTACATTTTAATAGAGAAATTGCTCTTGGTAACAAGTTAGGTATTGGGGTAACTGCTGACTTGGGACGGTATTTAGGAGTTCCGTTGATACACTCAAGAGTAACTAAGGAGACATTTGGACATATTACTCAAAGGGTTAAGTCTCGATTATCTTCATGGAAGGGTAAATACCTAACCATGGCAGGTCGAGCAGTGCTTATTAAGGCGGTTATCTCTGCTTTACCCTCTTATCAAATGCAATCCTCTCTTTTGCCAAGGGGGGTGATTCAAGAAATAGAGAGAGTAAGTAGAAGTTTCTTATGGTGTCAGGACGAAAATGCCAAGAAAATGCACTTGATAGCATGGCAAAAAATCTTGAGAAGCAAAAAGGTAGGTGGTTTGGGAATGAAAAATTTAGAACTTCAGAATAAGGCATTTATTATGAAATTGTGTTGGGGTTTGATAACTAAACCAAATGCCTTATGGGTTCAGTGCTTAAGAGCAAGATATGAATGTGGCCATGACTACATACCAAGAGTAGAGAAAAAGAAGTATAATTCTCTTACATGGCAAGCTATCACTGAAGTATGGGAGAGGTTTTTACAGGGTGTAGGTAAAAAAATAAATGATGGCAGGGCAACTAGATTTTGGTGGGACCTATGGGCACCTCTTGATCGACCTTTGATTGAGTATGTAGTTTCAAATTTTGATAAAATTAACCCAGATGAAATGGTTGCTAGTTTTACTACTCAGAGTGGTGCTTGGGATGTTCAAAGGTGGAAGGAGCATTTACCGGAATGGGTTATGAGGAAGATGGCTAAGATGAAGCCTCCTGTGGGACCCGAACCAGATACAGTCGTCTGGCGTAATTCACCTGATGGAACCTTTACAGTAAAATCCGCATATAAATTCTTATCTGGACCTGAGGTCAATGAGTCACCCTCGGGACTGTGGAGTTTTTGGCGCTGGCATGTGCCTGAAAAAATTAAACTATTTCTTTGGCAAGTAACCCATGAGAGATTAATGACAAATTCCATGAGAGAGAAAATTGGCATCTCAAATACAAGGGATTGTTCCTTGGGTTGTCAATGTGAGGAAACAGTATTACATATTTTGAGAGATTGTGTGAGAGCAAAAAATGTGTGGAGAGAATTTATTAATCCTAATAAATATTCTATCTTTTTCTCTCATAGTTTGCAGGATTGGCTTCGATGGAATGCAACAGGAAATCCAGCCAAGGCTCGTTTCAAGAAGTGGAATTGGACCAGAATCTTTGCACATGTATGTTGGCTATTATGGAAGGCAAGATGTACTCAATTGTTTGAAGGCAAAACAACTACTCCAAAGGAGGTGTTCTATCAGTGTCAACACCATCTAATGGAAGATGTTGTGGAAGGAAGACTGAAGCACCAACTACTCGCAGAGACATCACAACCAGATACCCAATGGAGGAAGCCAACACCAGGATATGTGCGTCTCGATGTGGATGCGTCAGTAAGAGGCTATAACCAGGCAGCAGTTGGCGGATTGATTAGAGATGACATGGGAAGTTGGGTAACAGGTTTTATGAAGAATATTGGGACTTTCCTGGTGGCAATAGCAGAGGTTTTGACCATTAAAACAGGGCTTGAGGTATGTCAAATTTATAAGCTCCAAAAAGTACAGGATTTTTCTGATTCATTGGAGGCGTTGAATATTTTGTTGAGGGACAATACATTGGATCATCCGTTCAAAGCTGAAATTGAGGCTACACGTCAGCTTATGTACGGCGAATGGGACGTTGTTTTGTCCCACTCAAGTAGGGAGTCTATTGAATACGCTGATATTTTGGCTAAGGAAGCACATATAGTTGATATGCAGTTAAGGGTAATTCCACAAGTGCACCCTAGATGTAGAACTCGATTCATGCTTGACAACATGCATGTTGAGGATGAGATTAATTCTGTATCTTGGTGATGTATATTTTGTCTTTCAAGCTTAGGCTTGCCAAATGTATAAAAAAAAAAAAAAGATAGGATTCTTACCATAATTGGAGCCTGGTATAGAATGGTTTTTGAAGAGATCCTCTTGATAATCCAAGAGCAGCCTCAACACCCTCTAGCATGCCTGTCTTTACCCTCGTTGCAGTTGCAGCAGGGATATTTTCCTGATAAACATAGTAGTCATTGATGGAATTAAGATTTAAAATGTGGCCCAAAAAAAAGGTCAAAAGGAGTGCAAGCAAGACATCTAGGAAGAATCCTGGTCAGTGTATAACAATACTTAGGTTTAGGTAAATGAACAAGTCAAGTCCTTTTACCCACATATCTAAGTACGGTAATGGTGTAATACAATATAATATCATTACTTCCTATGCCTAATCACACCAAACAGAAGCCTAAACGTGATCTCACCATTGAAGTCAGCATTATAGAATAGTCATTTTGTCTACAAACCTGTGGAACCTTGTTTTGCTTTCCATAAGCAGCAGTGCTAAAAAAGGTCCAACAGTGAGGACCACCACTTTGGGACTTCAGTAACTTTTTGGTATTATTGCCCATCCAAGAAAGAGAATCAACTCCTTTCACAAATGCTCCTTCGAAAGGTATTGCAGCTGTGCTGCCTGGGAGACGAAGGGGATCATCAAATGCTGCTAGAAGGGCCCATATTGAACTCAACTCTAACCTCTAGCATAACGGACAACAAAAACAAAAGAGTATGAAAATAATGTAGCTGTGCGCCTACCAGTAGAAGAAGTGACAGATTTACAAGTATATAAAATCAAATGAACCAAGAAGGAATGTGTTTGGGTTTTACCTTCATTTGCTTTGCAACTAGTGGCAGTCCTGATGACATAAGCAAGCGATTTGCACATTTTCCTGCAAGTAAAAAGAAGAAGGAAAGAATTGCCATAAATGAATGAGTTGACTAACTGAAGCTACGAGTCAAAATCTCGCCCCAAAAATATCCAAGTGGCAATTCTGGAACCCAAACATACAGCACAGAAGACACCGTTGCCACACAGAGGGAGCTCAAGATGGACATAAAGTTACCATTGTGTGCAATAACAATAGCATCAAACTTCCCACAAGGCTTTCCATTCTCACTCAAGTGCCACATCCCATTGCATGGCTCGAGTTTACTGACCCAGCATGGTCTCACCACACTAACCATGTTAGTCTGCACTGAAAGTCAGAATCTTATCAGGGATGACAAAGAAATATAAGCAGAGAAGAGGCTTTGAACCAGTAAATGGGTTCACTGACTATTGCATGGAATAGATTATATTCTTCGGAACAAATAAAAAATGTCATTTCCAAGTAAAAAGTTAATAAATTTAACAGTTATACTTAGAAGTTGGCAGTTATCTCATCACAACTTCACCCATGCCTTGGAAGCAGAAGCACGTTGGTCTCAACAATGTATTTTACTTCTTTATCAGATATTTTGATTGAATATTTATCACCTCAGACAGTAATGAATGAGCAAGTGGCCGCATTCCCTTTGTGCCTATATATCTTGAAGGAGATGGTGGGAATGGAATAAAATGACCGCCATTATGAAGTTCTCCGATTGTACCCTGCCACTCTTGGACCAGACCCTTCTCCAACCAATCATCAAGCAGCTCACTAAACCGACGATCATTTGCCGTAAAGAATTGGGCTGCGTGGTCAAATATCAAAGGCTGCGGATCAATAACTCGGGTTCCCATTCTTCCTCCCAGACCATGAATGCCCTATAAACAATATGCAAAAACAGATAGTTAATTCCCAAAACTGTTTATTCCTTTTTCCTTTTTCTTGCTGCAGGGGAAGACTTCAATGCTTCTATTGCAATTTTATTTCCTTGGATTCCTTGACTTATGCACTCGTTGCTTGTGATACGGTACTCCTGAGGGTTGAAATGGAAGATGCAGAAATCAATGTAGCAGTAATGTATAATTCAACCTTTGATATATATTTGGGGACAGGACCATAGAAAAACCTGGTTAACTATTATGTTTTAACTCTGTTTATACTTCCTCTTCCTCCTGTCTTATAACCTCCTGTCCTAATTATAAGAGCTAGTTGATTTTTTTAGAGAGATTAAAAAAACTAATTAAATTACTTAAAGTATTTTTATTTTTATTCTTTTCTTCAAACTTATTAGTTTGACTAATAAACTAATATATAATCTAAAAATATTTACCATATAAAATAATTAAGTAACTTATTTAACTTCCTTAATCTCTCCAAAAAAAATTAACTAACTCTGTAGTAACTCTTAACGCAACTCGTGTGTCCCCGACGAGACAACTACTAACCAGAAAGCAGAATGCAAATAAAAAGAAACACTAACCGTGTCGAATACAGTGGACCGTACACCACGCTTCTCCAAATACATGGCGCAAATGATTCCCGACATGCCACCTCCGATTATGCCAACAACTGGGTCATCTGAGACTGGAGCAGTGAAGTTCACTTGCTCTTGGCTAAATGATTTCTTAAGAATTGACCTTCTCGATGTGCCATAAGAAGATTTTCTGCGGCTTTTTGTGCAAGCCTTCTGCCTATCCGGGGTGAGTTTAGGCTTCGGTTTCGGGGCGTCCACTTCGGAAGTACATGTAAGAATTCTGAACCGCGCGAATGGAAAGGAAATGGGTGATTGAGGGGTCTTGAAGGGTTGAAAAGCAAGGGAAGAGGAAAATGAGTAAGAAGGGACCATGATTTTTGGACGGCAAGAGATGGTCAGGTAAATGGGGTGGTCATACCGGATAAAATACACTACGAGACCGCCGAGAACGAGACCGTCGATTGAGGTCAGAAAAATCCGTACATAATTAATAAGGATAGTGGGTGAGAATAATAATTAATATGGTATTAGAGTTTAATGCAATTAGTAGGGTAATATTAAAAATTACTTAAATTTTAAAACAATTTTATTAACTTTAACTGTTTTTATTAGTTTGTGAGAATAGTTAGTTGGTATCTTAAATAAGAAACACAGAGAATAACAATTAGCAATTTAGCACTTATCTCCAAGGCCTTGTTTTTCTATGCTAACCTACGTTTAGCACCCATATATATGTCATTTGTAACAAATTCTTATAAACTAAGAAAAATATTAAATGAATAAATTTTCCTATGTTTGTTATTGTTTATTATTATTATTTTTTTGCTCAATGTTTGTTATTGTTTATGAAAGTGTCACTTTTTCTCCTTCATCTCTTTATCACTTTACATTTATACCCTACTCTCGTCTCTTTCCCATGCACCCAGCCAGCCAACCGTCAACAAGGTAAAATTGGCAAAACCCCAATTAATACCCTATAAATAATTTATATTTTGAACAAAACTGTTTTATTACAAGTTACTTATATATGGGTATTGAGTGGTAGTCTTTAGTCCTTTGCAGCATTCTTTTTATACGAGAAAAATTGCTTATTTATTATTCTCTTTTAAAATTGCTTATTTATTACCCCTACGTTTCTTTTCATGTAAGAAACATTTAATTGAATTTCACGGTTCAAAACATCAGGTTAAGAATAATAAATGTCAAAATTTTTACTAAAATACTCTTATTTATGATGACATATAGAATGAGAGAGAGAATAAGGAAATTATTATAATAAGGAGGATTGTAGAAGAAAAAGGAAAAAAAAAAGCTAGAAGTAATATGCCTTTAGAGTTGTAAAAATTTATTATATTGACATTAAATAGGATAATTAAATAAGGGGAAAATGAGAAGGTAAGATGTAAAAAATAAGATTGTTATGGGTTCATATATTGGGCCTTGGTATGGGGCCAACCCAACACAAGTACACTAGTGTGGAAGCCCTCTTTAAGCAAGCAAACGTTAATCACTCGATAAGCAAGGCATTAATCCCAACAATACAGGTAGTGGAGCAGGGACGTGTTAGATAGTGGAGCAGGCATTTGCAAGATGTGGAGGCACATATTACATGAGGAGCGGAGGCAAAGCCAAGCGGACGAAACCCTAGGTAATCTCTATAAATAGGAGATTACCGACAAGATACACACATTCGATTCATATCCTTTTACTATTCAGTCATACTGTGCACACACCCATCCCCTTTAGCTAATCGTCATTCTTGTGTAGCATAGTAATCATCAGATATTCTTTGGTATTTTCCTCATAGACATTACTAAAGCATCATCTCCTAGGTATTCTCCCTTATATACCTCGGAGAGCTTACAGATTCTACATTATTAATCATACACTAACCCACTGAGGTTAAACATCTGTGTTCTACAGAACAAAGATATTCTTTAAATGTGTCTTATGAAAAAATGAGGTATGCGTAGCTGTTGTTTCTTATAAACGGACACGAAGGGAGTAATTTCTTTTAACGGGCACTTATATGTGAGAAAGACCTCATTAACTTTTATAAACAGAAAATATAAAATGTTCGACGAGTACTGATATGTTTTAAATCTTATAAATCCTTCTGTTGATAAAATTTTTAATAGGGGACTTTCCTTAATTTTCCTTTTTCATTTTCACACTGAAATAGTTTAATATTAAAATACTTTTCCAAAAATTTTAAGAGCACAGTTCAATTCACATATTAATTTAAAAGACAAGAGTTCGCTCCAGTCATCTAATTACAGCTCACAAGAATTAACTGAAGAATGCATTTTGTTTCGTGCCATGATGGCAATAGACTATTGAGACAACTTATTACCACATGAATGAAAGCGGGCTTTGATTCCTTCATACTTAATTTGATTCACTGTCCATTGCCCATCTCAATCCTAAAACTTTTTACAGTCTGGCACAAGTCTCCAGCTTGTCTGATGACCTACGCTTATAATTTGATTTGGCACAAGAATTTTCTTGAGAAGCTTTCGAGTTTTTACCAACTTTCAACCATACGAATATTATCAGAAATATATCAACCATAGAAAGCAATGACTCGTTTATTTCTGCAAACCTGTTTAGAAATATACACAGTATACATGTAAACCAAAACGGTCAATTCAGCTCCCTTTTTGTACATCAAATAAAGCAAGAGACACACGTCGCTAAATGACTGTATAGCATCTCTTGGTAAAAGTCCTGGAGAAAGAAATATGATATTTGCTCATATAGAATTATCCTCTCACCAGTGGGAAGGGTTAGGCAGACTGCGGAGTATTACACATTTAGTCCCGCATTAGATCATAAAGCTATCTTTACATACATGATACGCACCAATATAACTTACAAAACATATACAATTCAAGTTAGCATAAACGGTTTTAACAAGTCAGTCCCGATGAAAAGAAAATAGGTTCATCTCTGGTGCAAACAATCCCACATGGAGGCTATTTTCCTCTCAACTGGAGGTCAGTGTAAGACTTGTTGGAAGCTCATGACTGGACAGATATATCCGCATTCGTCTCGTCCGAGATTTTAGGAGGAGTAGCTTTCCTTTCATTGTCCCGTTCTGGTCGATCCTTGGTTTTGCAACTGCCAATGCTGTTACGTCCATTGACCTGCTCCTTGCCTTTTTTAGTCACAGGAGTGCCATTCAATCCCTGTTTGAAGCTACCAATGCTTTTACGCTGTGCACGACTACAAACTTCCAGAGATGAGGTAACAGCATCACCACAACTCTTCCTCCGGTTTAGCTTTGGTGATACGGGTCGAGTCAGTGGCAGCTGTATTAGAGGAAAATTAAGAGGAAGTAAGATTAGTTGGCCGTTCACCAATTTAAGTTATCATCCTTCTAATTGAAAATAACAAAAAGCAACGTTATACACAAGAAGGAAACAATGTAATGTCATTCATGAGAGCATATGTAAATTAGAAGTCAGCATCCAATGGCCATAGGGCCTAGTGTCATATTCATCCAGATTCTTTGGGAACTAGGAAAGAACACGTGAAAAAAGAGGAAGAATACCTTTTTCAGTTCAGTCTTTGGCGGAGGCCCCTCATAGTAGAAACTTGGTACTGGCTTTGCTTTAATCACCATGGACTTTCTTAATTGCTTGACGGCTGCTTCTCTCTCTTCCTATGAGGTATATTATCAAATAAAGCAGTAAATAAGTCATTTCATCAGTTCAATGTGCATGTAGTGACCTAAGGATAACCGATATACATGGGATATCCGAGGGTAATTGAAGAGGTGATGGATGTTTCTGCCCGGGGGAAGACAAAATGAAAGGAAAAGTATCAAAACAAATGAGTTGCGCTGCAAATGATAGCCAGAGAAAAATTATTGTACCCTCTGCCTTGCTTCATACTGGCTTCTTTCCTCTTCGAGAGCTCGATGTTTTTCCTCTAACTTCATATAAAACTGGATGAATCAATCAAAGCAAATATAAGAACCAAGACCACCTCTTCAACTCAATCGATAATATCAACCACTCAAGCAGAATATACATCAGAGTTGACAGTTCGGTAAAACAATACCTCCTTCCTTTTCTCTGCCCGATCCGAGCATTTAAATGTAGGGGCTGTGCCCACAGTTACCTTAGATCTGGCAGTGCGACCAGATGTAGCACTAAAATAAATCGTTAAAGGAACAAATAACTGAATGATTGACATATTAATATATACATCTCTTTCCTTCTTGGTTTTTTTTCCTTTTTTTGACGGGTTTAACACCCTCTGGGTGCAGGCCAAATCGATAATTCCAATGTTTATTTTAAACACCTAGAACTAGCTCTTTCCAGATTAAAGCCATCAAACTGATAAAATTCTAGAGGATACGAGGAAGCTACAGACCAATTATCTTCATCATCACGGTGCTTGTTATCTTCAGATTGCAAGAGCTTTCTTGATGTAAGAGGTGAATTAGGCTGAAAAACAAATCAGAAGATTTTGCAGATTAGTAATCTGATGATTTTTTTTTTTTTCAGAAGCGTGTATACACAAATAGCAATATGTGTGAAGTATGCTCCCACCAACTCAAACTGTATCCATATCAACAGGGAACGGTGTTAGGAGAAAATCGCTTTTTTATAGGTTGACGCCATTTCAAAGGCTTCTAGTAGATTCAATCATAATTAGTGGCTGCTTACATTTATTAGGCATGGTATATAAGCTTCCACTAGCAATTAAGCATAATTCAAGTATGACTGCCACCAATTCTGTAAATAATGGAATATCGATTATGTAGCATTAAAGGGTTCTTGTATAAGACCGATATGTTTAAATATTGAAATCATCTCAGAAACAAAAGCTCGCTCACTGAAAATAAATCACAAACACACATTAAAAAAGTCAACAAGAATAAGATCCCAGCTGTGCCATTGTCTTGGGTAAAAATAAAAAGCTGTGTCATTGTCACTATGCATATTGAGTACTCCAGAAGCAAGGGAACTAGTAACAACTCCACATGTTCAATTGACCAGAAATTGCAATCCTACTTCAATTTTTAAATACCTGTGAATTCTTTGTTGAGCTAGTGGAACGAGTATTGTCAGCATTTGGTGACAAAACACCACCAGTTTCAACAGACTGAGAGTTGGAGTCATTCTTCTCATTAGCCAGATCGGATAACTGTGAATGCTCTTCTCCCACAGAAGTGGATCTAGTAGCTGGCGAGGTTAACTTTTTTATATCATGTATTTCGTTTTTCTCATTCTTCTCCTTAGGCAAGACCGCATCATGGTTTGTGCTAATATTTCCCAAAACATTGTTCTTTACATGACTTTTCTCAATCAGAGAATTAGCTCCAGCACTTTCCTCCACATCATGATCCTTTGTATCAACCTTAACTGCTGCAATTTTGGGTGAAATGTGCACTTTATCATTAGACCTACCGTTTGAGGCCACTGGAACAGCATTTGGCCCATTCTCCGCAACATGTATACCTGTAACTTCCCTCCCCATGATGCTGAAATATTGCAAATAATAGGTTATAGGGTAAGCAACATAATAAATACAGAATATCTAAAATCGCAAATTAAATATCTATGTGCTAATTTTATAGATGAGATGGACGCATAACTTTGATAGAGGGGAAAAAACCAGCATCATACTTGTCTTCAATAAAAAAGGAAAAAAAAAACTTAGGAAATGATGCGGAAGACAAATTGCTATAACATGGTAAAGAAATATTTCTTTTCTCAATTGAGTTTAAAATATATGCATGAGACTCCACAGATGAGAAGAAATGTTATTATGGCCAGACCCCTGCTCATATAAATTAATCATTCTTTTACATGATCTTGTGAGTTGTGACTCCAAGCCAAGAAGCACTATACCGATCAGGCTAAAAGATTTGGGAAAATACTTCAGGTTAAGAAGAAGAAGAAGAATACTTTTGAGCCTGTGAGTGAAAAAGGAGAAATGGGTGATTGGGCCAGTTTTAGGCAAGTCTCTAAGAGTTATTGCAGAATCATTCCGAAGCTCCCGCGAAAATTTCGTGTACGACGGCCAACCATTTAAGAGCAAGCTCGACGTGATCCAAAGATAAGTGAACCACATGTAAAGGCAATTTTACGTCCTATAAATCGGGAATTATAAATTCAACAGAGATACTGTTTTCGTTCAGTTTGATTAATAGATAGGATCACAGAAGGCCTAACACAAAGAACAAAATTCACTATTGAACTATTGGTGGAAAAGGTTCTTAAGCCCCGGAAGAAGCTTCGGTCAATATAACTGCTCAGAATAGAAGATGAAAGGCTTAAGCTGGACCCAGCAAAACCAGCAACAAACTAACGACATAAATACAGGAAACCTGGAAGGCATACAAATATTAAACGCGAAGAATATGTAAAAGACCCGAACATTTAAATTCTTTCAATTGACCCAGCACACGTGTATTACAATTTAAAAGGCAATAGCTCGTACTTGGCAGCTGACCGGATAAATCGAACAGCCGAGAAAGATGAAGATCAGATATTGCCAAAATCCTTTTTCCTGAAGCTAAGGCTACAGTAAGGGGGAAAAAAAGACAGGATAGGCTTGAGTTCTTCTAAGCAACGATGTCAAAGGGCGTCCTCAGGAGGAAAATAAACAGCAAATAAGAAAGACAATACAACAAATGATCCTCAAAGCAATAATACATCGATGAGACGAATATCTGCAGCAACATCAAAGATCGATACGACATTGCAAAGATTAACTATAATAACACAAAAAGAGCGGGAATCGCACCAGAATCAGTCAATGATGTGAAAATTTCGCTTCCAGTTGAGCTCCGATCTGACAGGATCTCGAGGCCTTCCTCCTCCTCCCTATCACTATTGGGTTTCTCTACGTGCGAAACAGAAATGTTTCACATATGTTTCAATGATATTCCTTGTCTTTAGGGAGGTTCACAAAAACAAATTTCCCTTTTGGTTTGGGCACCAGTGGTCTAAAGTAGATACGTTTATATAGAAAAATTTCCGTGACATTTAACGGCGATACTTTCACTTGTGTTATTTAAAAAAAAGTCGACACTTCTTTCACCATCTCTTTCGTGGGGCTCGCAGAATTGACGGGATTAAAGACGGAGATTTCAACGGAGTGACGTTAGAGTTGAAAAGAATACTCGGACAAAAAAATGCAGAGAAAAACAGGAGGAGGACAGAAAACCCCGGCAGTCTTGCGCATACATTGGCTCCATGATTAACTTGGCAAAATGATAATTGATGGGCCAATATCTGGTCCAGAGTCTTAAAGCATCCTCTTCAATTTAACTAGATTTTTCAAGGCAATTTTGTATTTGTAAGTCATATTTATAACTTCGTATTTACTTCAGAATTTAGAGTGCGCCTCTCGAAGTTTCAACTTGCTTTTTTTTTTTTTTTCCCCCTTCTTACATATGAAAGTTATTTATCGCCTCAATCACTTATTTTGGGATATTAAAACCGTTATTTATTAAAGGGAACAAGTAATCGATTTTGATATATTACCCTGTGCTTGAGATCCATTACCGGTTGTGGCAACCAAAGCTCTCACCGTAGATAATGGAGGGAGTTTTTTTTTTTTACTTTTTTCAAAGAAAACAATAAATAAAGGTGGGAAAACATGCTGTTTAGACCGGATTCGTATAAAAAGTCCCTATTTTAAGGCACGTTTAGGCTTTAAGGAAAAAAAATCATTTTTCATTTTTTTTAAAGAGATTAAATTAAAATACTCAAATTTTTAATCTAAGGTAAATATTTAAAAGCATTAAATGTTTTGTCGTTTTTTATATATAGAATAAGTCATCATTTCCCTTAAAACAAAATTCTTCATAAGATAGAGATTTTACCTTCTCATTTTTTTCATTATGTGTTAGTATGAAGGGATAGGATATTGTTACAACTTTTTTTTTGTTACAACCAATGTTACTACCACTTTTCCACCGTTAGATCAGAATCTCATTTACCTATATAATTTCTCTCTCCTATTAAGATTCTGATCTAACGGTGGAAAAGTGGTAGTAACATTAGTTGTAACAAAAAAAGGTTGTAACAATATCCTATCTCTAGTATGAATACCATTTGAATTTTTTTCCGGAGTATTAGTTTTTGGGAAAATGCCATTAAAATACCATTTGAATTTGTAAAACCGCTAGAAATCTCTTGAATTTGTAAAAGGACATAGAGGTACCAAGGACCTATGACAGATATGCAAATTTAGGTGAAATTACCTTTTTACCCTTAATTCTAAATAAACAAAAATTAAATACTTTCACCACCGGCTACTAGAGGGCCGCCGCTCGCCGGCGACCGACCTGACAATTCTCGAAAATTGCCAATCAATGGCAGTTCTCTTCTTAAAGAGAATTGCCAATTAATGGCAATTCTCAATGAGAATTGCCAGGCCGGCCGGCCAGTGGTGGTCGCCAGAGGGCGCCGGCTGCCGGCAGTGCTCCAATGGTCGGTGTGAGGGTATGTAATTTTTTAAAAATTTATTTAAAAATAAGGGCAAAAAGGTAATTTCACCTGAATTTGCATATCCCTCATAGGTCTTTGGTACCTCTCTGTCCTTTTACAAATTCGGGAGACTTCTAGGGATTTTACAAGTTCAAATAGTATTTATTTAGAATTTTCCCTTAGTTTTTCTTGATAAAGTTTACATAATATATAGACCTCCTCGAATACAATTAAACAATTATTCTCTTTGTTTACCTTACATCAATAATATATATATTCTTTCAATATCTCATAAGGAAAAATTTCTTCGTAGAAGTATTAAGAATGAAATGAAAGATTCTTAAAAAAATTAATTAGAAGACTTTTAACTAACTGCAGTGCCATCAATAAGCTCTTTTAACTTTTTAATAAGAATATGATCAATTTTTTCTTTTAAAAACATTCAAAAACAACGCTGTATAATTTGAAAAACATTTCTAATCTTAAAAAATCATTAGCCTCAAAGCAAAGCTCAACTTTTAGTTGGTTTACAAAAAAAAAAAAAAAAAAAAAAATTGATGGGCAAAAATGGGCCCTCGACTCTTTAGACGGACCCTTTTCGATCTAACTGCTTATGGAGATTTTAAATTTTAAACTCTAGTATTTGACCTTTGACTTAAACAAGCCGACCCAATAAATTCAACTCGTTTTACCTACTCCATGTCAGAGCAATGATATCATCTAACAAAGGAAATCAAGAAATCAGTGCAAGAGAGTCACAATGTGGCTGCGTCATTCTCCCAATCTACAAATTAAAGATAAACCAAATGTGCTGTATCTCCTTATTCTTATTTATATACTGTTTTTGACTTTTTTCTATATAAAAAAAAAAAAGAGTGCTGCAGAAAATAATAATGAGTCAAGACTTAAAAGTTGAGCCATGCCTATATGTAATAACACGAGTGCTTGAGGGAGTTCAGGCTTTCAGCAGGTAGCAGGTGCAAGGCAAAGCACATTTTGGTAAAGTGAGGCGTAGGCCTCAAAACTTCTCAGTCCTCTCTCCCCATTTTGCTAGTAGCAGCACAGTAGCCAACTGGCTTTTCCCCTCTCTTCCTCCGCTTTTACTCATCTTTTTAAAGCGTTTTTTTGAATTTCAAAGCGCAACGGAGGCAAATACTATTTACTACTCCTTTCATGAATCATGAATCTCATCTTTTTTTTTTTTTTTGGGGGGGGGGGGGGGGGGAAGTATTAAGGGATGATATAATCAATACAATAACATTTAAATTCTTGAGAAAAAAATTAAGAAAAATAGGTTATAAATAGGGTATCTTCAAATTGTACTATAAGGCACTTCATTGTGGATATTAATAGTAGCGGATGGACAAAATTAGAAAGTTATGTATTTTCCCATAATCTTAAGGATGTCAATCACCATTCCTCACCTTACGAACCGCGAAGTCGGAGGAGGGAGCATCAATTTTAAACTCACACCAGACACCTACTACATATTTTAAGCGTTCAATTTATTTTTTACCCGTGTTTTTAAAGCCTATATTTGCCACGTCATTATTCAAAGCAGCAAATGAGGCGCTAATAGGGGGAAGAAGTGGAATAGTGGATAGAATTTGCGGCTGGCTTGAAGACGCCGTTGCCGTTAATTAACACTGCAGGCGTCATCTGGGACTGGGAGGTCATGGAGCACGAGCATGCGGATAAGGCAGGGAGAGTAATCATATTAAATCAGACCTCGTTTTTTTTTTTTTCATACAAAAAATTTAGGTGGGTGTAGGTACTGATACCCCACTAGGATAGAATAGGGTATGCCTCCAGCTTAAAGAACGCTTACAAAGGTACTTACAGATTGCCCACCAATGAGGCCCTCACATCGATTAGTGGGTATCGAACCTCTTCCCCTTTAGAGTGAAGACCAACGCCTTAATCAACTGTGATAATCCTTATTAGCACCTCAGTTTTGTTTTGAATTCAGACGCAACCTCTTTCATTTGGGCCTTCACTTTTAAATATCCGACATTCTGCTGCTTTCAAGGTGCCCCGCAAAGTCAAAGGAGATCCTACCTTTTCCACCCCCCTTTTCACCCACCTTCCCCATTAATTCTGGTTTCCTTGTAGTAGCTGCTCACTGTACTGCTTCATGGGCCTGGCTGTGGTCCTGCATGTGTCACTTGAGTACGACACAAAATGACACATGCAATGTAACAATGATGGCTAACAAAGCTTGAGGCATATAGTCCACTAATTCGGCGTTGTTTATCTCTTGTGATCGCACCGACTCTCGAGTCCTCTCCAGAGTCTGGCCTGGCCCATGAATGGTCAATTATGTTACACAGATGATCGGTTTTACAGAAGGTAGCCCGACCCGCTCGGATGTAAGTCCAATTACAACTGGACACGATAAGTTGATCTGCGTCATTCATGGATCCCACTATACCTGCCTTCTCAATTTTCTATCGTCAATTAAGGAACCACGATCCTAACATGGCCCCCCCAACCCCACAGAAAACCTTCCTTTTTTTTAATTTGGGGGGCTCGACGACAACAAAGTACCAGTAACAAACTGTTTACAAGTTTTTGGAGGGAGGTTGGTTGACGATCTCGTGGCAGGCATGGTCAAATACTACCAGACGGCCAATAATATACTACATAGAACTTGTATTCATCATATACAGGGCAACGTGTGCGAGCAACCTAAAGATTTTTGTCATTACAAATAATCATTGGAAATAGTTGGGCGTGTTCATTTGTTGGTGGCGGCACATGTCGGTGGAGCTCGTTTAGTTTAGTTGAGGAGAATGAAATAAATTTGGAACGCGCACGTGTGGAGAGAACAAGTGTCAAAGGAAAGCGAAACAAAGGCCAAAATTCGCGTGATCTGGTGGTGTGGACCCACCACATCATTCTGCCGACCCTCATCGTATATTTTTTTTTTGCTCAAGGACCCTCATAGTATATTACTAGTTAGAAGGAGATGCTGCAAATCAATGGGGGATTCGCATAGCTGGACGACGCCACCAACACTTCAAATTTCAACTAAAACTAGAGTCCGATGCATTCACAACAACCGTGCACAACTACTCCCTCCGGTCCTAATTATAAGAGCTAGTTGACTTTTTTGGAAAGATTAAGGAAGCTAATTATATTACTTTAAAGTATTTTTATTTTTAATTTTTTCTTCGAACTTATTAGTTTGACTAATAAACTAATATATAATCTAAGAATATTTAATATATGAAATGATTAAGTAAATTATTTAGCTTCCTTAATATTTCCAAAGAAAGTCAACTAACTTTTATAATTAGTACCGGAGGTAGTACTACACATGCACGAATTAATTATTATAAAAAACCAGCGTGCACGCATCACTTCCCTTCTTTCCTTCCCACCCATTACGGTCAACATAAAACCACAATCCCCTTTTCTAACGACCAAATGATTCAGCAGCACCTATATCTCTCTCCGTATGTATTGCAAACTATCATTCTGGTCAGATTCATAAATCATGTTTCATGGTAGTAAATGAGATTGTGACAATTTTATCGATATTAACTATACCAATAAAAATAGAGAGAATAAAGAGTTAATAATTTTTTGTGAATGTTATTTTCCATGGTTAATTTCACAAATTATTAATCCTTTATTTAATTATCACTCTTCAGTATCTAATTCATCCTTTTTATTATCAATCCTGCACTTTGAGCTGATTGGTCGTTGTATTTTTTCGTCCTCAAAGAATGAGCTTTTTTTTTTAACTAAACAGTATCACTTTAATTCTATTTATTATTTATAAGTTCATTTTGACCAAATCTCACATACCAAGGAGAACTAGTTAACTTAATGATTATGTGGGTAAATTTTTAATTTTACTCTCATTTATGATTGTGTGTTTTTAAACTGTTTTTTTTTTCTCTCTATCTTTATGAGTACAATTAATATGGGTAAAATTGTCATAATTTCATTAATTCCATGAAAATGGACTTATAAATAGGTCCAATTTTTTTGGTTAAAGTATACTTATAAATAAGATCAGAGTGATATGCCCTTCCAGTCTCGTTGTTAGACAGAAAACACACATTGAGGTGGATCTCGGATGGTCAGGCCCATAATTTTGGATCTGGCCTTTTTATTGGGAGGTTGGGCCATGAGGCCATTGAAAGAGGGTTTGTCTGGCCTTTTTATTTGGAGGCTTGGGCCGAGAGGCCATTGAAAGAGGGTTATATTCGTCAATCCAATCAAAAAAATAACCACCACGCAGAGTTTCTCTCTCCTCCTAACGGACACGGCCTTTCACTAGGTTCAATCCCAACTGCTAATACACTTTACCGCGTCCACTTGCGATGAGACTCCACCACGTGTCCACTTCTCACTGCTTTTAGGATCCCAAGAGTCACGTTCTATATAAACCTGGCTCTAACTGATTTTCCCTACTTTACCGATCGAGCCTTTCGTTTCTTTTCCCGCTCCAGAGCATTCCGTACAATATAGATCAGAGCAACATAATAAGAGGAGTTAGACGATCACAATGACGACCGATGCTGCAAACGGAAACACGGAAGCTTCCAAGCAGAACATGACGCCTGTCTCTGTCAATGGAAACGCTGAAGCCCCTGAGAAGAAAAACGTCACGACCGTCGCTGAAAATGGAGACACTGAACACTCAAAGAGGAACAGAATCCAGGTTTCCAATACCAAGAAGCCGCTTTTCTTCTACGTCAATCTCGCCAAGGCATTCATTCATCTTTGTTTTATTATCATTATTTCTCTTTCCCTTTAGGATTTATCTAATCTTGATCTGTTTATTGTATAAGAAATGCGGTCCCATCAATGGCCTCAGAAACGAAGGCTTGAATTTCCCGTAGGAAAAGGAATCTTGGTCTGAAATCTGAAATTTTTTGGCACATTATTTGTATGCTGTTCGAAATGATTTGTTCGGGACTCTTTGAATTGCATTTCTTGGCTTCTGATTGATAACAGGCCGTAAGTTTTAGAAAACCGGTAGAGAATTGAAAGAGAAACAACATTTTCAATGTCGTGAATACCGCGGCTATTTTGGTTCAACTTCAGGAAGCGGCTATTGCGTTCTTATGAATCTGTGGAGTACTGATGGTTAAACTTTGTAGATTTCCCCTTTTTTTGGTCGATTCTTGGATTTGAAACGAATGCATTTTGACGTTTTATATATTTCCCATCACTCTAAATCTTTATTTGTTTTTTGTTTTTTTTTTTGCTAATGTGGGTCCAATGGGGCGGGGAATTCGCGATTTTCTTGTGGTAAATAAATGGCATACTTGAAAGGGATGATTGAATGAGGGTAGATAATTTCCTGGATGTGCGTATAATGACCAAACGGTTCTTCTTTGATGCAGAGGTACATACAGCTGCACGATGAGGTTGAGCTGTCTGCATTGGGGATGGGTACTTCTTTCTCAGAATCTTACATTTATTTTCCATTAGTCTGTCCTTTAATATTAGCCGCTTCATCTATTCAAAGGTAACGTACAAATTGTATTTTGGAAGCCCATACAAGGGATGTATTCATTTTCATATAAGAACACACACTCACATATCTACTTTTAATCTTAAAATAGTGCTGTCGGAAAAGGAGTTGTTCTCTTGCACCCCAGTTGAATGATTTTTTCATTGTTTATTTTTTTTTTTAAAAAAAAAATACGCCAACATCATAATGCTTCTGTGATAATTTCTCTTTCCCATTAGTATCACCACGTACGTTTATAAAGAGGCTATAAGCACCATCAAAAGAGTTGCATAGATGGTGTATCATCGGTGTTAAGAGTTTTCCTTGGTGATTCTGAAACTGAAACCGAACAATATATTCCGCTGTTTGATTTTTCTTCTTTCGTTTCCACAATTTGATTCTTTGAATTCTGCTTGAATATTAGAACTAAGCTTTTATATTTCTGTATAGCTATCGCAACAGTCGTCACAATTGCCGAGATCTTGAAGAATAATGGACTCGCCACTGAGAAGAGTAAGATTTCTTTCTTCTTAGCATGTTATCAATGCTTGAGTTGCACACATGATGAATGTAGCTAACTATCTACTCATGGGATGGAAACAGAAGTTTCAACATCTACCGTTGGCGTTAAGGACGAGAATAAAGGTCGTCTGATGCACAAGGCTAAGGTGGGATCTGAGTCATCTCACCTGTATTTGTTTTATTTTTTATCGCGACTTTGTTGGTAATTAACTTCTGATCGTTCCTTTTAGATTGAAATTGTGCTGGGAAAATCCGAGAAGTTTGACAATTTGATGGCTCCTGCAACTAATCCTGCCGCTAAAACTGCACCAGAAGCAGCTGTTGCTGACGCCAAGAAAGGATGAATATAGAACCCTGTCAATAATGTCACCTGCTGTAGTTAATATTCTAATTCTTTTGCGCTCTTTGCGATTATAGAGATAACTAGAGAGAACATGTATAATTGTTTCATTGGTTACCCATGAAATAAGGGGTGACGTTGAAATTGTTCTCCTGTAAGTCTGTTATAGTTCATACTATTTCTCTGCTGCACATACTGAGAATGATTATTGGTTTTGAGCCGACTGTACTTTCCCCAATTCTTCCTACGCAGATAAACAATTATTTCCTACTCTACTGCTTTACCCTAAAACGTACACTGTCAGGGACTTCATCGGTAGTGAGCACAAACAATTTTGGATGTGTCATGTCTAACATGGATTGCACCTCTACTGAAACCCTGTTTTTTATTCCCAGATTTGATATGAAATTAGCCGCCTGTGGTGACTAATGAGAACGGTGAGTGGACTGATAGGATGAAGAAATTAGCGAGATTATTTTTGGCGCCCAACTAAAAATTAGCGGGACTTCAATTTGAAAATGGAGAGTGAAGATAAGAGCCCCAGGGGCATTTCCCCCCTAAAAAGTTAAAAAAATAAGGTTAGAGAAAATTCGTGCGAGGCATAATACTATATCCAAAGAATATCGCGTGGGACATTGCTCTAAACCGGCCAACCCCATCCCTAGTTTACCTTAACGTTCACTTACCTTCTCCTCCTTCCTATCCGCAAACCCTAGAATTTTTGCCGTTATTCCGCCATTCGATCTCGAAAGTTTCTTTCAAATTTTCATTTGTATTGCGCTCGCTTAACCCAGGCAAGTTTAAGCAGCTGGTGGACATTTTTAATATTCTGGCACTTGTTCCCTTGTTGAACAGCGGGCAATTTTCCAGATTATAGGTCTGTGATTGTATCTATTTCGATCTAATCTATTAAGAGACTGTTTGATTTCAATTTGACTTTTGGTACTACTTATACTTAAAACTTCGGAAAATCATTTAGATCGAATTAAGCTGAACTTTATGTATATCCTTAGTTGCAGTTTTTTTCCTCGACACACCATTCTTCTACCGTGTTATAATTATTGCACTCCCTTTCTCATTTTGCTCTCGGGTTTGTCCTATATTGCTGTCTTAGTTAGTTCTTTTAGCATATTAAATAATGGGGGATTTCAGTTTTGGGAGTATTTCTTCTGTTATTTATTTAAAATGAGCACTTTTGATGTGGGAATCAGTTGCTTTTGTACTTCAGCGATCTAGCCATGCTTGGTGTGCATATGATTGTTCTGCCACCTATCGTCCTATCCCAGTCAAGTCTTTGCCACATGTTCAGAGAAGAGTATAGTTATTGATTTAAAATTATAACGTGATGTAAACATCAGTTGCTTTTGTAGTTCAGCGATCTAGCCATGCTTGGACTGCATATGATTGTTCTGCCACTCATCTCAGTCAAGTCTTTCCCCAATTTCTAATATTCTCGCATGCTTCCTTCTAGTAAACCAGTCGCACCCCTATGGCTGAAGTTGATCAAAATTTAGGTGAATCTGATGCTGAGCAACCAACTGAGAATTCAGATCATGAACAAAGAGAGGGGCACGTTGAGGAGCCAGTCGCTGGAAGTGGTGAGAAGAAATGGCCAGGATGGCCTGGGGAGAGTGTCTTCCGGGTGTTGGTTCCTGCCCAGAAGGTTGGTGGCATAATTGGACGCAAAGGAGAGTTTATCAAAAAGATTGTAGAGGAGACTCGAGCTCGCATTAAAATTCTTGATGGTCCTCCAGGGACTTCAGAAAGGGCTGTAAGTTTATTTAATATTTTCATGTGATTATCTCCAGTAAATTTATCAACTCAGTCCCTTTAAGTTGTCTGGATTGTTTAAATGTGAGTTTTTAAAATGAAAATGAAAATTAATTTCATTCTTGAAATACTTTTACTTTTGATTGTGGGGTTTTGTTATCATTTCTATAGGCGGTTGCTATTAGAATGGAATTTTTTACTTGTACTTCGCTAATTTTCTCTTAAGTTAGCTTCTAGACATTTCCGGATGACTTTCTTAGTGAGTAGAGATAATCGTTGAATGCTCTCTGAATTTTCAGAGGTTTTTAGCCTGTGAGATGCCTAAGTTATGTTGCAATACAGAATGATACGTATGTCTTATTTATAGTGTTTTGGGTTATTAAATAAATGGAGTTCTTAAAAGCAGAGTATTGTGATGAAGTGTATCTCCTTTGGAAGATAATGCAATATATGTAATTAGTTGAAGTATTATTCTAATTAAACTGCGCTTCAAACTGCTGACAAAGTTACTTACTTTACATTGGAATGCTTGGAGAAGAGCCAAAAGTACAAGGGGTGAGGCTCTGTTGACGAATTGCAATTTATGTTTAACATACGGGAATAGTTCATGGCAATAATAAATATCCAGTATCTGTATGTGCCTGGCAAAGATCTCAAGGAGGAGAAGAGATGGTGGCTGTCTTTCCTTTAGTAGTTATTCATGGTATTTTACTGTGCCCTTATTCTTAGAGGTTTATTTCAACTATTAAAGAATCAAGAAAAATCATGTACAGATGGCTCATGATTTAAAGGATGACCTTATTTATGCTCAGTGATCAAAGCAAAAGGAAGAAGAGGAAGAAGATCCAGAAAAGATGAGTAATAGGCAAAAAAATCATTAAAGATGAATTAATTCTAACAAAATGAATCTGTGCAGGTTCTGTGGACCAATTTTAAGGCAACAACTCAATCATCAATAAGATCCCAAATTTGAAGAACTAGAGATCCAGATGCAGGGATCAGCATTGACCATTTCAAAGTGCTGAAAGGTTTACAAAAATGTAAAATCATGAAGCTCTGCATTCGATCTGGTAAATTCAGAACACGGATGATTGATGCCTTGCCACAGATTGCAAGCAATGAAAAGAAACTTAAAAAAGTAGTCAAACCATCAAATATAAATAAGTGCTTTTTATTTCTCTATACGCTATTATGAGTAAAAGAATTTAAAAAACTACTAAATGTTGTTTAGTTTTATTTTCAACATATGGAGAGCTTCTTTATGTAAATGAGAAGAGGGTGTCACTGTTCCATCAGTTAGGTCATTTAATGAGTTATTGTCCTGCTGCAATAATTACTTACAGCAGGAGACACATTTCTTCAAGGTAAGGAAAATATAATCAGAAAGAAGTTCGGCTCAAGGAAATGTTAAGACTTTTGAATAGCTGAAATGCTCCTAGTAAGGTATTTTCGGAAAGTCTAGGGAATATTTGGAGTGATTGCATGCGTTAGTGGCAGGCTGAGAAAGCATTACATAGATTGTGCCCTGTTGGCCCTTCATATGCGTAAGGATTTACTTCCCAAGTAAGATGGACCCTCCTTCCAACTGGCTGGAGGCCAAATTGTGCCATGTCATGATGCCCATATAGAGCAATGTGTTGCTACTAATGGTGCTTGAACTAAAAATAGTTCTATATTTCAATTTATATGTTGATATGGAGGGAAATTGATGTGTGTAGATAAGTTGATGGATGAGCAGCCCAATTGAGGTCTTGAATCTAGTGAGAATTACAACTGTTTTTATGCAGGTTGCAGTTGATCATTCCTTTCATTAAGTATGTTGAAAGGTGGAGATATGGTTGGACCACATTGTGTTGTAAAGTATTTCATTGAGAATTACAGGTTCAGACGGGGGAGAATTTTGGTCTTATGCCGAATACTCTTCAATTTGATACTAGTATATAATCTAGCAACTCAAGCAATATTTAACAAACGTACATAAAAAATATCATAAATAGTTACACCTCCTTGTAGTAGCGTTGAGCTGTTGAGATGGTATTGGCTGTTTTATTTTGTTTTTGATATTAAAAACTACAACACCTGTCAGTGCTTGTGAATTGGTTGAATTCCTTCCAGAGATTGTAGGTGGAATACAATATGTTCGGCAAATAGAGCTGTTGTTGACTGGCTTGTTAATATGGGTTAAAGCAGAAATATTTGTATGTCCATTCTGTACTGTTTTATTCGTGATTCGTTGGCCACTATGGATGTTGGGGATAATTATTATGGAAAGAATAGTCTGAAATTACTGTTTATTGTTCTTGATTAGGTAATGGTTTCTGCTAGAGAGGAACCTGATTCGTCCCTTCCTCCCGCTGTGGATGGCTTATTGAGAGTTCATAAGCGGATTATTGATGGTTTAGAGACTGATTCTTCCCATGCTCCTTTAGGTGTTGGTGGGAAGGCTTCAACAAGGCTTCTAGTAGCTGCATCACAAGCAGGAAGTTTAATTGGGAAACAAGGAGGAACAGTTAAATCTATTCAAGAGGCATCCAATTGTATTGTTAGAGTTATTGGAACAGGTTCTTTTGGCTTACTTCTATTGTAAGATTATTTTGTTTGTTTAGCGCAAGTGCTATATATTTTGCATTATCCGTATTCCAGAATTGTTTAATTCCATGTTCTTCATGGTTGTGTTTATTTGAAAAAATTGCCGATCTAGTTTTGAGCATAGGATGAGAGATTGGTACTAGAGCTCTTGTCAACCTCTGCCATCAATAGGAACACTCGAGACAGAACCATGTTAGTCACCCTACCAATCATCTTGCTAACTTTTCTCTCTTTCCACTGGAAGTGTCATTGCATTCGCTGCCACTGCTGTAACTGTTAGGAAAACAATCTTGAGTTTTTGACATCCTACTCTGGATCATCACAATCCATCAGCGACATTTGGATCCATCTTTCATCCCTGTTAAAGAATCGGGGATATGATTTTGGGGGCTGCTTCTAGTCTTTTTATTCCTAAGCAGCAGTTACTTATTTTAGTTTTCTGAACTTTTTGTAAAATAAATTCATAGTACTGGAAATTTCAGCAGTCTCCAAATTTTTGGCGTTTTGCTAAGCATCGGTTCATTGTACTCTTCTACAGAGGACCTGCCTCTGTTTGCTCTTCAAGATGATAGGGTTGTTGAAATAGTAGGGGATCCCACGGGGGTGCTTAAAGCAGTGGAGCTAATTGCCTCCCATCTGAAGAAGTTCCTTGTTGACCGCAGTGTAATTCCAGTATTTGAAATGAATGTAAGCGTGTGATTAAATCTAAAATTTGTGAAGGTCTATCTCAAACAAAAGAAATGAGAAGCGGTTCTTGTTTCTTATTTTTCTAGATGCAAAGGGCAAATACTCATCCTGTGGAGCACCTCCCACCTCACCAATCATGGGCTTCACCTCCAAATGTTAGTGGAGGTCCTGGTTTTGGGACTACTCATCAATACATGCCACCTCCTGCACAACTTGATAATTATTATCCGCCAGCTGGATTGCCACCTTCAGTAGACAAACAGACTCATCATGGTATATCTGCCTATGGAAGAGATGCTCCTATAGGTGTCCGTGGATCTTCAAACACCCAATCTGCACCTTCCATGGTTACGCAGGTACTTCTGTTTTTTTGGGTTTTTTGTTGTTACTGTGGGAACCTAGTTGGCTATTCATGAAGTTTTATCAGATGTAAATTCACAAGTATTTCCTGCTCCCACTTTCAAATGTTGAGGATAAAGTAACTGAGGTTATCCTCACAGACACTTTGAAATTTGAATGCTTAGCTTATACTCCTCTATTTGCATCTCAAGGTTTATTATGTGAGCTAATTCGTGCTGATGTGAGACGGGGTCGTGTAATGAGTTAACCTTAAAGACATGTTTTCATATGCAAATTATGGATACAGTCCTTGATTGCTCTGTAGTTTGTGCTGATACTTAAATGTTTTCATATGCAAATTATGGATACAGTCCTTGATTGCTCTGTAGTTTGTGCTGATACTTAAGGTCAGAGAATAGATATGAGTGCTTGCTCTTTGATTATGCTTTCAGCAATAAATTGCTTGACTCATTGTTTTGTCAGATCACCCAGCAAATGCAAATTCCTTTGTCTTATGCTGACGCTGTCATTGGGACTGCTGGGGCAAGTATAAGCTACATCCGACGAATTAGCGGGGCTACTGTTACCATACAAGAAACCAGGGGTGTTCCTGGGGAGATGACTGTTGAAATCAGTGGAACAGCTTCTCAAGTCCAAACTGCTCAGCAATTGATACAGGTGATCTTGATTCTATCCTTGATGTTTGTCATTCTTCATGTCTCGTAAAAGCCCTTGGCAGTGTTTATTCGAGAACCTAACAAATCCTTTTGCTCCTAGATACATATATTCGTATTTTCCCTGTTGAAACACGAACTTCATCTCGAGTTTGGAGCAAGGAAAAAATTTGGAACAATTGAAATTACGTGCCAAAAGAGTAAACACGTGTGAATTTTCCGTTCATCCCTGGAAAAGGTGGAACGGACGACAGTTAAGGGCTACTACTATTAGATTTGGCAAGCCAGTATGGAAGAAGCGAAAATGAGGGTCAAGTTTAAATTCAATTTTATTAGAATATTTTTTCTGTTAAAGTGAAGAAAGTGATGAAAATTTGAAACTCGTAGTAATTCTAATAAAAATTTATAGGCAAATCCGGCGATTTTATATTTTCTCTTCGTGCATGAATATTGGTTTGTACATTAATCAGTTCATCGCCATTGCTTGTAATTCTGAAATCAATCTGAATTTTGTTGTGCAGAACTTTATGGCGGAAGGTGGCCAATCGCAGCCACAGGCTGGCGAGTCTGGGACCGACCAAGCTTTCAATTCTTACGCCGCCGCTCCTTCACCATCTAACCCATCACATGCCGGAGGCTATGGCTCTGTGTATGGCCCAAACTATGGGTTCTAAGCTGGGCGCCGCAATCTGCCATTAGCGTCACGCGAAATGGCATTTGATGTATTCTTTTAATTATTACTATAATGAAGAAAATGAATGTCTGTTCCTCGAACTTTGCATAAAAGTTGCACTTTGATCTTCTAAGTTTATACATTGTCTTTTTAGCCTTCAAATCTTAACTTTATTACTCTTTAAAAGCAAATGTTTATATTCATAATTTAAAAGATTGGCAAGGAATTCTCAAAAGTTAATGATATTAAATATAATTTTTAAAAACAAGAACGATTCAATCAAAATATTATTTGACAATTTGTATTAATGAAATTAATAATGTTAGAACTAGAGGATTGAAAACATATTTTACAAAATTAAGGGATCCGTTAGGCCTTTCTTTTTTAAGAAGCTGTCCCCTCGTATGATTGCCTTGTTGGCAAATCAAATGCAAAGTGTAAATTAAATAATCAAAATTGTACTTTTTTACATAGAAAATTGAGGAAATGCTCCCCACAACCAATTTTGTTGGAAAGAAATAAAAAGCATTTCTTATAAGAAATCACAAAATACTATTTCGGACTGTTTATACAAGATGCACTCTAATGAAGAATTGAATTAAAAATTACGTTTTATAGTAGGGAGGGAGAGTACTTCATAAGTACATTTTCAGAAAAGCGAAAACTTGTGCTAATTAACTTACATGTAATTGTCGGAGGATGTGTGTTGGTTACTTTGTGTACTAATATGTGTGCACGCGCACTTTCATTTGACTCCCGCGGGAAAATATGTATATATATATATCCATGAGAGCAGTGCAAAAATCTAAAGGAACATTATTTGTTTGATGGAATGAAGCAGAAATAAAAGGCCACGACATAAATGCGTCACCAATGATCTGAGAGTATACTATTATTCACATTAAAGCAGCTACCTCAAATTCATTCACATTTAGCTGATGGACAGTCTTAGCTATCGAAAGGCTACTGATAAATAAATAGTAGGAGGAACCGCTTCACCGCCACCGTTAGTTAGTTGGGAGCGGCACAAGTGGTTCTGAAGTGACCAGTTTGATTGCAACGACTACAGTGCACCACCCGCTTTACCCGTCCACGGTCCTCCGCCCGAACCCGCTTCTTCCTGGGTCGTCCAGGAGGACGAAGTGATTTTGGCGGGTTTATGATCATTTCAGCAGCCTGGACCGCATTGGGATCCGCATCTGATAACTCTTTCCACAGTGATTTATCAGGAATTGGATGTATGGTCTGTGAGTAGGTCTTCCTGTAAGTCGCCACAGTGAAACAGCTTTCGGTGAACCTGTGCACATTCTGTCTGCATGACAGAAGCGCCGCCACTGCATGTGCGCATGGCAGCCCATACAGCTGCCACCCACGGCACAGACAGCACCGGTTCCGAATGTCCACGATGTTGGTGCCTTCATGGGATATCACTTCAAATTCTGCTTCATTAGCACGAAGCACCTGATAAGTGCGTGCCCGCTCCAGTGCCTCTGCAACTCGCCTCTCAGCAGAAGGTACCAGTATGGATGTCCACTGCATGCTCGTCTCTCGTCGCTCGTTAAACCAAGTCATCAGCTGCCTTCTGATGCATTCCATCATCTGAATTATGGGAAGCCCAGATGCTTCCAATATCCAATTATTTAAAGACTCCACTATGTTTGCTGTCAAGTGACCGAACCTCTGCCCTTCAAAATAAGCTGTCGCCCATAAGCGAGGAGGAATTCTCCGAATCCAATAAGCAGCATCCTGTGATATCTCTTCAATCTCTAAAACCTTGGCTTCAAATTCAATGACTGTAAGAGCATGAGCTGCTTCCCATAGAAAATTGACCAGCATTGTGTTATTAAACTCTTTGCGGAAGCTGTCGCTCAGGTGACGCATGCAAAATCCATGGAAAGCAGTAGGAAAATTTGCTTCCACTCCGTCCACAATTCCTTTCTGCCTGTCAGACAAAATTGTAAGCCTCGGCATGTTTTCTGTGTTAATCTCAAGCAGGTTATGAAGTTCAGACAGAAACCACATCCAGTTATCATCATTCTCCTCGTCAACGACACCAAATGCCAGAGGAAACAGAGCTCCATCACCATCAAAACCTGTCGCAAGAAGTAAAGTACCAAGATATTTGCTCTTCAAATATGTCCTATCAAGCCCCAACAGTGGTCTACAAGCATTTAGAAAACCATATATAGATGCTTGGAAGGAGATGAAGAGGCGCTGAAAGCAGTTATCTGTTGGGTTTCCATAAACAGATGCTATGCTACCCGGGTTTGTCCGTTTCAGCTGTTCACAGTATTGAGGAAGCAAGCGGTATCCCTCTTCAAATGATCCACGCATTGCAGCCATGATGCGCTCCTTGCCTCTCCATGCTTGCTTGTATGATAAAGTGATACCATGAACCCGGTGAATCTCTTCCAGTATCTCCTTTGGCTTGCAGTTAGGGTTCTCTTTCAGCCTTTGCTCCACAGAGTTTGCAACCCACTGAACAGAGGCTTGCTGATGACCAAGATGATGAATCCCTCCACATGTATGACTCTCATGAATTGTCCTAATAGTAAAAGTTGGAACTCCCGGGAGCTTTGCTGCATGAATGCGCCAGGGACATCCTTCACTTGCACATTTAGCAGTGAAGCGTGTCTTGTCTGATTTTATAGTCTGCATCTCGAAGTGAAGAGCAATGGCTGTATCCCTCAATGCCCTCCGGCAACTCTTGACATCAGGAAATTCTTGCCCCACTGATAATTCATAATTAGGACCAATAGCAAGTGTGCGCGCCTGAATTGGCGTCGTAGCAACTACTAGTTGGGACTGCTGATCACCCATATCTTGGGAAGAATCAATCCCCATTTCTGGGTGCTGGACAATAGCGAGGTCTAGATTTTCATCAAGTTCTTGGTTCTCTGAAACAGTCAACTCATTGTTCTCAGATAGTGCTAGCTCATGGTCATCATGCTCAGGCTTTCGATCCATTGATAACTCGTTCTCATGCCCATAATTGTGATCATCACCACCTTCTTGATCATGGTCCTGTCCCAAATCCAATTCATGGTCATTGGGATGTCCCAAGCCAAGCTCATGATCATGGGCTTGTCCCAGACCCAAATGATGCTCATGGGTTTGTCCCAGACCCAAATCATGGTTTTGGCTAAGGTCCAAATTATGATTGTGGCTCATCACCAATTGCTGATCATGACCAAGAGCTAAATTGTGACTTTGTCCAAGTATCAAATCATGATTAGCCATTGAAGACATCAAATGGATATACCAACAGCAACTACGGCTCAGTTAACTAGTAAAAAATATGCTCAGTGCTTGGAACACCTGCTACAAGGACCCCCTAAAATCATCAGTTACGTAAAATAAAATAACATTGACACTTTGTTCTGCTCACCGTTTGTCACACACACTACATGTCCCAACGAAGTTAAACAGGAAAAAAAAAAGGCAATAGAAATAGCCCCTTGAGAGAGAGAAACGCCAAACAAGATAACTATTTCTCTGCAGTTTTTTATCTCCCCTCCTTCCATTAATTACAGAAAAAGCTCCAGTAAATAAAAACAGACGGTTCTGTACAACTAGAGCATGGCAGGCATGCATATTGATATCTAAGACGATCAGACCTACTTCAAATTGCATGCACAGTGCTTGTTGATTGCAAATGCGTAGTTCGAGAATGTAGAACCAATAACCCCCAGCATTCCACTTGGATTACCATTAATTTATGACCATGACCCCGGGGGGGGGGGGGGATCAACGTGCAAGAACAAATTCCGGGACTACGTTCTTTAAATTGTCATCTTTTGTTTAAAGGGAAGAAATAACAGGCACGAGAAATTTAAATCACCTAACACTAGTGAGGTAATAAGAAAACAAATACACCACTTTCCTCAAGTTTCAAAATATAACAAATTGTAGCCCAACCCACAAAAAAAACACTTCAACCTAGCGAGGACGTAACCTGGAATCGAAACCCTCTCAACAACAAAAACAAGATAATAATTTTTCCAAAAAAAGAATAAAGAAACTAACAAAAACAACAATCCTTCATAAAAAAAACTCCAATCAAAGCCGAATTTAAGTGATTGTTCAGCTCCATGAGCATGGATAGTATGCAAAAGCATAAAGATACACAATAACAAGATGATAATTTTTCCAAAAAAAGAATCTCACCAAAATTACCTGAAAAATCTCAACTCAAAAGCGGGATCCTATCTCCGATGCCAGGCCAAGCCACACAAAAAAACCGTACTAGCGTGTCTGAAATATAGGGACGGAAACTGGATAATGCTCGGAACTTGTAAAATCAAGGGGTCGGAGCATTTAGATGTGGACCGAGCAAAGGGCAAGGGTTTTGTGATCGGAGAAGGAGGAGGCAGAACAAGGAGAAGAATTTTGAAAAGAAGTTAAAGAAAGTTGGCGGGGAATTGGAGAAAATCGGAATTAGGAGAAGAAGGGTAAGGAGAAGAGAGGAAGATTGGGAAATAGAAGGGCAGAAGAGGGAGCAACTGTGAGGGTTGACAATGGAAATACCGCCACACAGAATTGGTGATGAGAAGAAAAAGAGGGTATTTAGGTCAAAGGAGATCGGCCTCTCCTTTTTCCGGTTTTCAGTAATTACTGTTTTGCCCTATTTCCAGTTTTTTTCTCTTCTGACCCAAACCCAAGTAGGCTTTGTAAAAAAAACAACCACTACCTTGATAGCTCTCCAGTTAATTATCACGTTCACTTTACAATGGCCTCACGGCCTGTTATGTAAATTGAAATTCACATCGACATTGAAATCAATATCTATATTTATCGGTCGATATATATATCTCTGTCAATATACATATAAAACCATCTCATATTTAATGATGCAATTTTTTAATATTTTTTCCGTATTTTATAAGCTTTTTTTTTCATATATCATTGGTTAAAATATATTTTTGATCCTTTAAATTTATATGAGGTATGTTTTTTTGTCTCTTAACCTTATAAAATATATTTTTAGTCATATATTTATAACAATGTTAATATTGTTAATAGAAAACATTGTGGCAACCGATCTAAATAATGACTGTGTAAACTTCCATTATATTAAAAAAATTAGTTTAATAATCTAAACCAAAATCTCGATTTCATTTGTCGGTTTATTGTAGTTCAGTAATCTAAATATATGAGTATATTAAAAAATTAAGACTTAAATATACTTTATTAGCTGCACAACTATCACTTAAATTTGTTGCATCAAAATTTACCATTAACAACATTAATGGCATTAGAAATATAAGACTGAAAGTATACTGGTACTTTATAAAGTTATTAACTAAAAGTATGTCTTATGTAAAACTTAAAAGATTAAAAACATATTTTATAAAGTTTGGGACCAAATGTATACGTCATATAAAACTTAAAGAACTAAAATTATACTAGCCTATTATATCGATTTTGAAAAAAAAAAAAAGGTATGATTTACGGTTTTATGAATATCTGATTTAGACCTTACTTTTGAAATAAAATTGTATAATTCACTGAAAAAAAAAAAACAGAAATTAAAATCGTATAAGGTCAGAATTTAACGAATGATAATGGGAAATAAGTTACGTTTTAAATTGTTTAAAAGGATAATGGGGGTTAAAGTGCGCCCAATATAATAGTTGGAATATTTTTTTTAGACGCATCTAGTATCTAAAAGTAATTTGTGGTATATCTAACACCTGCAAAATATTTTTTAAGATGCATCGTACATCCTGAAGTATAGTGTAGCGGAATTCTACCCTTAAAATATTTATTTTTTTCATGAAAAATTTTGCCATAAAATTATTTTTAGGAGCAATTTAAACCTCATCATGGACTCTCAGTTTTCTTTTAAGTGAAGATGCATCTAGCACCTAAAGTATTTTCCATTAAGTTGTGGATATTTTTTAAAAAAATCACAATTACAGATAGTACTCGGAAGATCTTCCAAGTAATATTTGCGCTGGTGATTTTTTAATGAAACATTATGGTATGCATTTGAGCTTAAATTTGCAGCACTAGGATACAATTTACCTTATCTGTGTGTCCATTTATGTCTTAGGCATTTAACGTGACAAGTCTGGCTCCTTGCTTGTCCGGAATTTATATATATATATATAGGGTGAAGGAGCGAATTTACCAACAGACTTTTATCTTGAGAGCGACCAACACAAAAAAACTTTTAAATGGACCAGTTATACCAAACAACTTTTTAAAAAGTAAAATTAACACAAAAACGTTACTTTTGTCACAACTCCGTTAGTTACTATTCTCTTTTTCCTTCTCCCTCCTCAGTCCTCTCTCTCTCGTTTCAGACTCACCCTCTGTCAAGTTATGAAGTTTTAAGGCATTGGTCCTTTGTACAAGAAATGCCGAAATGAAAAATAGTTTATCCTGCAACATTAAAATTCAGAACTTAACATCGCATTTCATTCAGCAGACATGCAAGCTGAATAATATCTTCTATCACTAGGATGCATGATCATCATTCTCAAACTCTATCTTCAACTTGTAAGCAAACAAACGCTTGAGGTTCAAGTAGTTCGACGAGCCATTTATTGGGTTTCCATCAAACAGTAAGTAAGCATACGATCTCTAACCGTACTTACACAAAATTTATCTTTTTATCACTCATTAGAAAAAATAAAAATAAAAAGCAATGTTCAACATCAATCACACAGCCCTAAGAGAAACAAAAATTTACAGGCAAAAGACAGGCAAGAAAATTCAGAGATTATACCTCAACACCTTCAGAGGAAGCTGCTGATGCCGTAGAAGAAGGACCACTATCTGAATCAAGACTGAAGAAAAGGAAAAGGGCGAGGGCGAAAAATTCGAGAGCCATAACGAAAAGCAATACGATGAACCAAGTCTGTTGCCAGAAGGGAAATTCAAATTCGGAAGGCCTCCTCCTTTCCCTGTAAACAATCCAGGTTGGTCCCGAGCTTGGCGTAGATGGAGAGGGAGAAGAAGAAGAAAAAGGCTTTCTTCGAGATAGATTATCTGACCCTACGGAAGCCACGGTTCGACCCGACTTACCATCCAGATCGGAATAGAGGGAAAGATAGCTTACTGCTCAAAAGAAGAAGAATGCTCAACTCGTCATAAAACGGATTGTTCTGTTGGAGCTCCAATGAATTTCAGGGCAGAAGAAATCCTAGTTTGTATAGGCTTCCAATTCCAACTTCCAGCTTCAACTTTTCGCAGGAAGTAATTGGGAGACAAGTGAAAGAGACGCTGGAAAATTGGAGACACGTTTTGTGACATATTTTAAGCCAACAAGGTAGCAACACATGGCTAGGTTAATGACGTGTAAGATTTTAAGTGGATAAAAAGTTACACTGAGACTTCAGGTCAATTCACTTTTTGGGTGAGTTTGAAACAAGAAAGAGAGAAGGGAGAAAGAAAAAGAGAACAGTAACTAATGGAGTTGATGACAAAAATAACGTTTTTGTGTTACTTTTACCTTTTAAAAAGTTGTTTGGTATAAATGGTCCATTTAAAAGATTTTTGTGTTGGTCGCTCCCGAGATAAAAGTTTGTTGGTAAATTTGATCCTTCACCCGATATATATATATATATAAGTTTTAGAAAATAGATTAAGCTCACCCACAAATCAATACCGCCCCAGTCTATTACACCAAGGTTCCTATGTGTTTGGACTGGGACTAAGGCCCATTAAAGTTGAAGTATCCCACCATGATGAATACTAGTAGCCTTTACCCTTGGTCCTTGGGCTCAACTGGTAAAGGGGTCAGACTCTCTCACTAAAGGAAGGGGGTTTGATTCGATCCTAGAGTTGATCAAGGCGTTTGTGGAGATTGTCCGCTTTGGCACACAAAAGACCTCACAGTTGTGTTTTTTGCTGTGCCTAGCCCATCAAAACGCGTCCACAAGGGAAAGGTATTCGCACCTTATTCGATCATAAAGTTGATCAAGGTGCTTGTGGATATTGTTCGCTTTGGCACACAAAAGGTCTCACAGTTTTGTTTTTGGCTGCGCCTAGCCCATCAAAATGCGTCCATAAGGGAAAGGTCTGCGCACCCTTATAAGGAATGCTTCGTTCTCCTTCCCGGTCGATGTAGGACTTCACAATCCACCCCCTTGGGGCCTGGTGTCCTTGCTGGCACAAGGACTCAAGCCCAAGCTCTGATACCATTTGTAACATCTCAGGCGCTCACTTGTGTATATTGTCCGCTTTGGCACACACAAGGCCTCACGGTTTTGTTTTTAGTCGAGCCTAACCCATAAAAACGCGTCCACAAAAGAAAGGTCTCCGCATTCTTATAAGGCATGCTTCGTTCGCCTTCCCAGTTGATGTGGGATTTCACAATATTTTGTAACACCCCCAAATTTCTAACAATTATAATAACATAAAATTGCAACAATTTTCATGAATAATTGCTGAAATTCGAAATATCTAAATTTGGGAAGTGTTACCGTCACACTTGTACTGTGACAAATGTAAGGCTAACTTATTACATCAACATAAATCTAAAACTTAAATAAATATGTTTTATTCGGAGCATAAAAGAAATAAATAAATAAAACTAGCTAGAATTAACTGAGTGTTCTTCCTCACTTCTCACTGCTAGCCTCAATCTTTGGAACCTGTTTCACTAAAATTTTGCTCCCTCGAAGGATCATTGCAGCCCATGAACACAAAAAATTAGCCAAATTGGTAATCCTAATAAAAATATCATTCATATATATAATCAAAAGAAAATGTAAGTTTCGTTATTCTTTATGAAGTTTAATTAGTGGGAAGAGAACCATGGTAGACCCGGATATCCTGCCAGTCTACCCTGTGACCCGGAAACCTGCCAATCACAAATCGTCAAATTGGTCATAAAACATCTTTTCTTAGTGTGCACATCTCTTCCCAAAGTTGCTACTAGTATCCCAAGTTATCCTGCCAGACACCACTTTAGGAAGAACGGATACTATCTTTTCCCATAAAAATTAAATATCGGGGGCATAAAGCCCAAAAGTTGTGTTCATCGTACTATCCCAAAGCTACCCTCCCACTGTTAGATTATTTCAAATACACGCAAAAATTGATTTCTCAATATATATATATATATATATATATATATATATATATATATATAAATGAAGGCATTTATAAGTTTCAATCACGAAAACCCAAGCGACCAGAGGAACCACATGAGGTAGGTATGTATATTCAATGGTAGTTCATCAATATATATGTATATGTTTCAATTTCAAAAAGTGGAGCAACCAAACCAACCACATACAGTCATACAGATATGTATAAAGCAATGGTAAATAGTTTTCGCAAAAAGGTTCATCATGCAAATCAAGAAGGGGAAATATGTATACTTTGAAGAAAACAATTTTCTCTTAGAGGAAGGCAAACGCAAAATCAGTGGTATCGAATGGAAATCACGAGGAAGAACAAGACGACAGTTTAGGTAAGAAAAACGATATATAATAATTGATTTCTATTGACCTAGGGATTAGGATTACCTGATCTCCGTTTTTGCTGATCTTCTTAAAGAGTAATTTGATGCAGAGTAGGAATAGAGGATGTACTAGCAGAGAAGAGAAGTATTGAGCGTTCGCTAGTGTTAGGCGGCTAGACCTCGTTTAAAATTTTAAAATTAGGGTTTGGCTATGGGCTGAGCTATTTTACTATTGCCAACTCATTAATAGGTTATGGGGTTTACACTTCTCATATTACATGAGAATAAGAAGATTCCTACATACACATGAAATGGTGGAACCCACATCTTTTTTATTTTTTAAAAAAATCAAACAAGGAAATGGTGGGACGCACATCTTTTTTGCATCTATGACATGAGAATACACTTTTCCTACAACATGAGAAGTGTATTTCCTATAGGTTATATAACAACAACAATATTATTAAAGTTCTAAATTTTATTATTATTAATTTGGGTTATTACAAGACGGCTCGCTCTGTCCAACATCGGTATCACCTTTGAGTAAGGGAGATTTCGCCCTACCATTGGATCGTGGGTGAACCCAAAAATATTAGTAGCCTTGATTGCTTAGCTTTATGTACCTTTGCTTGTTTGTTTAAAAAGAAATTTTTAACCTCTCGTATTTGGGTTTAATTGGTAAAAGGGTTGGACACTCTCATCAAATGGAGGGGATTCGATCCTGGAGTTGGTTAAGGCATTAGGGGAGGTATTCTAACTCCTGAATGTCTAGATAAACGCCTGAAAGTAATAGACGACGGTCTAGGTAAAATGTATTAGGATAATATATGGCTAGCTTTGCCCAACATTGGTATCACCTAAAAGAAAGGGAGATTTCACCTTATCTTTTAATAGTAAATAAACCCAATCTCTTTCTTAAAATTTTTATATATATATAAAAGAAAGAAATCTTTACGTAGTTTGTTAAAAGAAGTGAGCAATAAAGATATGTTTTTTTTTTTATATACAAAAATTTTAGGAAAGGGGTTGGGCTCACCCACAATCCAAGGGCAAAGTGCTTGGAGCCTAGTCTACAAGGCATACTGGGCCGGGGAGTACACATGCCTCCACCTCCACCCAGCGTTTCCATTGCTTCATAGACCCCTAGGATGCCTCCCCCAGCACCTTGACCAACTCCAGGATCAAACCCCTTTCTTTTGGGTGAGGAAGTCCGACCCCTTCGCCAGTTGAATTCAAGAACGAGGGGTACAATAATAAAGAGATGTTAAAGCAACACGAAGTGCCAAAAAGAGTGCCTGATGATTGATGAGTGACCAATGATATGATTTCAATGCACCAACCCTCAATCATCCACACAACCTTGAATCGAATCAATTGCATCAACTGCAGAGGCCCACTAAAGAAAGGGGTGGGTTTCAATTTCAAATATTAATTCCTTTCGTATCAAAAAAAAATATTAATTCATTTTTTTTTAAAAAAAAATATTAATTCCTTTTTCTTTCTGGCCTTTTTAAATAGTGCTATGCATTACATTAAGCAAATGGAACTATCTAGATGTGCTTATAAGAGTAACGTAGAATGCAAGCATCCATCTAAAGCACAAAACACTCCTACTTAAAGCGAATTGCGTCTTGCTCGTGACTACTAAAGTTAACTAACCAGAGGAAACCACTAGCCATGGGGAGCTTTGAATCTATAATTAGACTTATTAGATATATTAAAACTGTAAATGGGATAAAATAAATAAAAAATACTACTATGTTATTATTTCACCATTTCATTACATCTTTTACATGATACGTGCTACATAATCTTATGGTGATAAGTAAGATTAACTTCATGATCAGTATAATAAAAGTTTTTGAAATATTTCTCTATAAACTACATTTATTGTTGTACTACTATATTTATTGAACTCATCCAATATAAATAATTTCAACCCATTGAAATTTTTAACCCTCAATAATCCGACATATAGTTAGCCCATGTGAAAAAATAGGGCTTGATAAATAGAGACTAACATTACACATTGAGCTTATCGTTATTGCAAATGAAATTATGATGGGAAATTACCTTCTTAGTATATTGAAAGGTAGTTTAGATTCAGATGGGTTTATATCCATTCTGTATATCGAAATCTCTTCACCGATGCTTATCTCATTCAACGCCTTTGCCCCAATGACATTCTTCCCAAATTTTGTTATACTGTTATTTGTAGCTTTATATCGTTGCACAATATTGTTGCTTGATTAATATTCCTTATTAATAGAGCTGATACACCAATTTATGATGAGGTATCCCTAAACACTTAATTACATTTAGATATAATTATAGGCTAAACTATACACGATTTCTTAAAATTTTGTATTATGTATAGATAACCTCTATAGTAAAAGATGACATGGCATTGAAACAGATGGCAAGGGGTGATTTATATGTATTGCCGACCTCATGCTTACTTAGATTAACGGTAAAAGTTTATATATATATATACATACGTGATTTATAATATATAAAGTAAGTATATAAGTAATGTCTGGGAGGTTGATATACATATCCAGTACTAACTCAAACATCAACCAGCACGTCTTGAGCCACGTGCCGCCACGCTCATCACCTATCCGGCCTCCTTTCTGCTGCAGCCGACCATACCCGTACAGGATTTCCAACCGACTACCATTGTTTCTCTTATTCATTCCTTGCATTGCAATGCTTGTCTCTATTTCCACATTATGAACCTGTTCACTCATTGGCCGGTTCAGATTTCTCCACCAAATTCTTCTTATATTAGGGGGTACTTTCGGTATTGCATGAGGTCTTTGTTCTCTCACTTATCAGCAGCCGACTTTCTGGCGTTTGTCGGTTTCTTTCTCTTATTTGACAAAAGTTGATCGCTGCCAATAGGAAAATACAATTGCCGCGTTCGTTCCCGTTGGAAAGCTTCTACCTTTTTTTGGGTTGGGCCTTTGATTTACTTCGTGTACATCACTCACCTCCACCCTCTCTGCTCATCACTTCTTCTTCTTTCAATCGTTTTTGGATGATTCTGTTTGATTGAGCTCTCTCACTCCCAGCATTCATTTTTTTCACCTGAGAAGGTATCGCATCTTTTTCTGATCATACATGATTGGGCTGTGTTTTCTAATATCTTGATTGCTGATTGCTTAGGCTTCCAGTAACATAAATTTTTTTAAGAAATTTTTTTCCTATCTAATGGCTTAATGATTCTGCGTAATAATACTTACGAGTTTCTATTTTTTAGTACGTTTCTTCTGCTCAAACTGACTAGAGCTGATGATATTGGTATTTTTAGCACTTCAAGATTTACTGTATATTTACTCTGCATCCGGAACGGTATTTGATTCATTTCTAATTTTGCATCCCGTTTATGTCATCCGAATCCCAAAGAAAAAAAGTCTTCGGGCGGGTATTTACTATTTAGATTGAGATGTTTGATCTTGTCCGAGCACTTTCTCCATGACACACCCGATATTGTTTTTTGATTCTTAGGCGGAACAGCAAGTAGTGCTTCTAATTTTGTTCTTTTGTCCCAGCATTTTTCCTTTTTGCCTTGAACGATACCATATCGCGAACATTGCGGTTTGGCCCATTTCAAGTCGGTTTCTCCATTTGGAATCACCTGAGTTGAATCAACAATGGCTGCCGCGGGGATCTCATCTGCTAATTCACACAACCTTTCCGCGGGCGTTACTGCAGCCTTGGCTTCAGCTCTGCTTGAATGGTTACTGATCTCTTTCTTGTTCGTTGATGCTCTCTTTTCCTTCATCATCACGAAATTCGCTTACAGCTGTAAATTGCAAATACCATGTCTTTTATGCTCGAGGCTTGATCATGTGCTAGGCAAAGAGAAAAAAGGATACTATTGGGACCTGATTTGCAGTGGTCATAAGCTGGAGATCTCTACAGTAATTCTTTGTCGTGCGCACGACAAGCTTGTGAATGTTCATGGAATGTGTGAAGATTGTCTCTTCTCCTTTGCCAACGTCAATAAATCCAATTCTGAAAATTACCGGTTATTGTTGGGAAAATTGGGGGAGGGGTCGAGGACTCCATATGACCAGGATCCGTTATTGGATGACCATAAGATATCTCTTTCAACAACGAAACATTGCTCTTGTTGTGATGAGCCAATGGTCTATGGGGGCAATGATCCAAGGTTGGTATTGACCAAGTCAGCCAGGTCTGAGGCTACTGAATTTGATATTCCATCGTCATCAGGTGATGTTGGAACGAATTTTCATGAGAAGAGGACATCAAAACCGCCTTTATCAGTGAGAACAACTCATCGGAGAAGAATTAGTCAGATTGATCCTTTGTCTCATGTTGGGTACACAGAACTCAAGATCACTTCTGATAGTGAGTCTGAAGTTGCTTTATCTGATGATGATGAAACGCATGATACCAAGGAAGATATCGATGTTCAGTGTGTACAGAGGGAGCCTCGTGTTATTCACTTAAATGAGGATTTGGCCTCAGAAAAACCCATAGGTTCAGCTTCTCCCCGTAAGCCATCTATGGAATCTGAGCCAGTGATGCATTCAGAATATACAAATATTCATGGAAGTAAATCTGCAGCAGCAACCACCGTAGAATCATCAATAGAAACTTGTAAGTTTTATTTTAGTTCTCTTTGTCTACCCTGCAATGCTCTTCGAGCGTGCGGAAACAAAACTAGAATGTTGATATTAGTATTAGTTGATGAAAAGTTGAAGCTGCTTTGGTGAAAACTAGAATAACCACCTTTTCAATTATTTGGATTCTTTTTCTGTATGAATGAAGAAAAATGTCACTGTTTTAATGAAAATGTTCATAAGCACACTGTTCCACCTACATGGACTGACGGTCTTATTAATTTTTGTCTCAACAATAGAGGAGTAATTAAACAAAGGACCTTTTAAGTTTCCAACAAAACAATGCAATCAGAGGCCTTGTTAGAATCAGGCTTTTCTCGAGTTCCAATAAGGTCTTGCATGAGTTATAATCAGTCATCAGGTGATGATTTTTTAACCAGCAAACCTTACCTAAATTGATGGAAACTACCGTTTGAATAGGTGATGATTTGACAAATTGTAAGGTGGGGCTGACATCTGAGCAACGGTCTACCTCTACCACTGGGGATGATGAAATCATTAAGCCAGACATTAAGCGAACAACATCTGAAGCAGGTTTTGTTTTAGGCGAGAATGGTCAGCAATATCCCAATTTACTGGATCTTGGTGATGCTTATAAACTAGCTGTAAGTAATAGAGGAAGGCAGTTATCTGGTATGCTTGCAGAGCAATGGCTTGGGAAGGATTCTTCAAGAATCAGTGAAGATTTAAAGATATTGTTGTCACAACTATCAGCTGCTCGAGGCACTGACCCATCAGTAAATGATTTGAGTCCTAGATTGTCTGTAAATAGTGATGAAGCGAAGACTTCTGATGCATCAAACTCTGCTGGAATCCAGATACTTCAAAAGAGGGTCTCACTCGAGAGAAATGAGTCTGGTCTGTCCCTGGATGGAAGCATTGTCAGTGAAATTGAAGGTGAAAGCGTCGTTGACAGATTAAAAAGGCAAGTTGATCTTGACAGGAAACTTATGAGTGCTCTGTATAAAGAGCTGGAGGAAGAAAGAAATGCTTCTGCAGTTGCTGCGAATCAAGCATTAGCCATGATAACTAGGCTGCAGGAAGAAAAAGCGACGCTGCATATGGAAGCTTTGCAATACCTAAGGATGATGGAAGAGCAGTCAGAGTATGAGACAGAAACTTTGCAAAAAGCTAACAGCCTTCTTGCTGAGAAGGAGAGAGAGCTGGTGGACTTGGAAGCGGCGCTTGAGTATTTTAGGAAGAAATATCCTGATGAGTCGATGTTGGAGCAGTTGACACAAACCAGCTCTGATATGAAGGTGAAAGATATCGGTTTGGATCAGCCGCAATCTTCGCGTGTGGAAAACAGTGAAAGCATCCATTGTAGCTCAGACAAAGCTGAAGAGCTAACCATTGCTTTGGAGGAAAAGAATATTGACCCTGTGAAAAATCCACAATTGGAGCCTGATAATGAAAGATTATATATTTTAAAGGAGTTTATGAAGCTGGAGAAGCAAGTGTATGGTTTCTTAAATGTCCATCAACCAACTGACAATAGCATAAATTCTGAATCCCACGAAAATTGTGGGAAATTTGTCGATAATCAACCAATGCAAGATTCTGTTTCTTCATCTGATAAACCTCCAGTATGCGAGGAAAATGGCAAGCTAGGGTGTGATGTGATTGGCAGGTTGCGAGTTCTTGAGGCGGAACAGCGTTTCCTTGAGCATACTATCAGCATACTGAGCAACAGAGAGGAAGGACTTGAGTTATTACGAGAAATAGTTGATCACCTGCAACAACTGCGTAAGATTGGGATCAGAGAAATAGATCAACCTGATATTTCAGGCTGTACTTTATGAGGAAGGTCAGTACAAACTGTTTATTCACATTCAATAGGCAAGCATAGGGGAAATGTTGAATTCCCAGGACTAGATAATAGCTCTAGTACGAATGTCCCTAATTTTTCACACTCGTAAGTTGGGTGACGGCTGGTTATATTTTGCAGATGGAAGCGGGAAAATCAACGCTAGTGCTCTGGTACGAGGAGGGAAGTACATTGTACTACAGCGAACCAGGATTCCGAGACTCATTGCAAGTGTACAGTAATTATAGATTGCTTCCGCTGAATACAGCAGAAAATAGGGTCTTGAATTATATGCAGAGTTTCTTTTTTCCCACTTAAATCCCTGCACCCTGCTTTTTTTTAGGGTTTGTTTCAATTTGCATAGAGTAGGCAAGCTTCTCCATGAGCCTATTTCATTTGCATCGCATTTGAGGTGTTTGTTGAATAACCAGAGTTTGGATTGTGAGAGGAATGAGTTATTCCGATATGTATTTGGTGTCTCTCGCATATCTTGTATATTCAGAAAATTGCATGTGGACTCTAACATTGTTTTTTTACTTTTTGACTTTTTGTATTATACTCTCTTCAATTGTATGCATGACGACTCGGTTTTATGTATCGATGTTTTCATTTAGAGAAGTTTTTCAAGCGTCTGTTTCAAGCGTGTGGGGATGTGATTTATCAAAATAGCAATAGTGATCTTCAATCGTGTTCTTGCATCTGATTTCACTTGGGAAAAAAAAAATGGGGTTTTGCTTCATTCGTATGACCAGGACTCCAGGAACGACGCTTTTGTTGTGTTTTGTCAGTTCGGCTGAGTAAACGAATCCAGCAAAAAAGAGATTAGATTTATAAAAATATTATAAGAAAGTAAAGAATTAAATAAATCTTAAGTGTTAGTAAAACATTATTTGAACAATTCGAAACTTAAAAATAAAAAATAAAGTGGAGAGAGGCCAAGTTATTTGTAAACTAGCTATGGGTTGTCCGTATTACCCTGACATTATTATTTACGGGCGATATTAACTCATTTAGTCAATATTATTCACTAGTTATAAATAATAAATTATTTTTTAATTCTGTATAATGCACAAAAAATATTTTTGTTTTGGAAAAAATAGTTTCAACAAAAACATTGTGAAAAAGGAATAGCTTTTATTTGGAAAGTGCTTATCTCAATATTTAAGCAAGAGCTTGCGGTTGACAATTTCTTTTTAATTCCTTGAGAAAGCTTATTTTAATTTACTGCTGAATTACATAAAAGATGCATATATTTAAAAGAATGAATAAAAATGTTAACGTTAGCATAGTAATCAATATTTTCAAGTGAATGCCTTAAAATAAACATTTTAATTTTGTGACCATAAATGAGCAAATTCATTTTTCTGCTACTATCTTGTTTCCCAAGAGATATACGATGTAAGTATGTAAGAAGAGTTTTATTTGGATTTCCGTAAATAAGCATACTCCAAAAGTGCTCTCACCAAGCTAATTATAAATTTTCTTTTAACAGTTTAACTGCCACGCCCGCCATGATATACCGAAGTAAATGTTCTGGGAAGGCAAGAGGGGCCTCTACTAAAGTGAAAATAGACCAAAACAGAATGTGAACCCAGATAGTATTAATTGGTAGGTAGGTCATGTATATTGCCCGCCCAAACCAAAACATGCGCTTCCAATTTCCATAGACTCGTTCAAGCCTAAAACACAGACGACTCTTTCAAACTCGAAACTCCAAATAAATTATACATTATCTCGTTTGAAGTTCAAAACGCAAATTTCTGAGTCTTTGATCTTCGACTCTTCTCTTCCCTAAATCTCAAAACGCGGCTTTTTTTCATTTACTCGGCATATATGCTCAACAAATCTCACCTCATTCGTTCATATACTTCATACACAAACAGCGTCGTACGAACAAACACGATCCATCTATATAAATTCATCGACCCCATTCTCCCTCTTCATCATCATTCCTAGCTAGTCCACAGATATTATACTTCTTTCTTCCTGATCGATCTCTTGGCACGATTCACATATAGTACTCTGATCCGTTCTTATAATAAACTCAGGCCCGCTTTCGAAAACCTTAGACGAATGGGTTATTTCACAAAGATATTTGCTGTGCTGGTAACAATAATGATGATACTGATGAGTTTCCATCAAATAACGGCCTCGAGGCCATTAGAAGGGAAGCGATGGTTGCAGAAGAACCCGGTGGTGCAATCACTCCGAGGCCCCGTGCAAGGTCCGCAAAAAAACCCTTGCTCCACCATCCCCGGCCGTAGCCGTGGCCGCTGCACTTATCAGATCAACGTCGCAGGCGACCACGCTGCTTTTGCTCATGCACCGCCTGCATTTCCGCATGAACCTGTCAAGTTTGGTGCAGCTTCCAAGGTAAACAGTGACATCCGCGAGCATAACTCAATGCCTTCCTCGGATTAAGCCTCTCTACTGTACCGATTCATATATTCAAACTGTGCATAAATATATAGGTACCTTTTCAGGCCGGATTAGTGTTTTCCCCTCCCCCTCATCTCTCGGGGTTATATACTTGGACTTATTTTTTGGTTTGTGTGATGATACGAAACTAGTTCATTCTTTTATTCATGTATGGATCTGACTCGGGATCTATGGGTTTGCTGTATGTCGATCAATTGATCGAGTTTCTTTATTGTCTGGTTCAAGGTTATAGGAGATGTCATATATTGTATTCATTCTTTGCCTTGATTAAAATTGATGATGTGTTGATATCCTGAAAACATCCATGATATTCGGGTTTCGAGTATAAATTCAATCCTAGCCAGTCTTATAATGACGCGTATTTACTTCATTAATAATACCTTTTTCGGCATGAAATAATTATACACAATTTAATCTCACAAATGTTAAACAAACTTCACTAAAAGCATATTTCTAATCACGATTTAGGGAGTGAAAAGCAAAGTTGGTAATGGCAAATCTAGTTCCTTCTGGTTTGAGAATTATATTGGGCAGATGTGGATGCTCGTTCCAGGCCGTGAGGGATTCATCGCTCCGAGTGACAAGGTGGATTCCCGAAATAGGCAAGATATTAAAGAATTGAACGTCGGGGAAAAGTCAAAGTCAAAGTCAAACTCGTATGCGTCTTAATTACATCTAAATAAAGTGGCACCTTATAGCATACAGTAATTTAAAATAAATAATATTTTAATAACTAATTATATTAACACCATTATTTTTTTGTTGTCCACCCGGTTCATCGGAGCTTCGCCGTGATTAATCTAGATTCGACTCGCATCGCGTACTTGACTATAGTGGGAAAGTCCCCTAGCATGAGTTTATTAACACCATTATTTAATATTGAGGAACATGAATATATGCAAACATAAATACTCTTCCATTGTTGGGGTCAAAATTTGTGGACTGAACCAAAAACAAAATTTGTGAGCCATATATTGATGCTTGTTGAGCAAGCATTTGACATCGGATTTTTTAATATTAAGACCCGATGGTCGATGACTTTTACTCGGCGAACATCAAATCTGCATGTGTTGAATAGCACGTACTAGATTCGGAGCTTTAGTCTATGAGATGGTTGTATGTAATTTGTGGTGATAGACTGATTCAATAAGGCCTGCAGAAGATTTGAGAGGAGAAATGAATTTAAGTCCTGTTTGTTACAGAAAAAGTTTGAAGAAGGAAAGAAAAGGAAAGGAATTGAATGAAAAGGATTGGGAAAGAATTTATGAGTGTTCTGTCTTGCAGACATGAAAATGGAAATGAAAAATGATAATTTTAAAAGAAAATATTTAAAAGATGAGATATGAAATCTTCAAAGTACCCCTATGCAAAAAAAAAAAGAAGAAGGGCTTCCTCCCCAACATCGCTCACTATCTCCGATGAACATCAACACCCTCCTAGAGTAAAAAATTGAGATCAACATCCATGGTTAGAGTTGGGGGGAAAATTCAGATCAAACCCTCTTTGTCTTTGGTCCATTCTTTGGTCTTTGAGATTTCAGTTTTGTAACTCTACATCCACGTCTTTGCAACTTTTGCCTCTCTCTCTCTCACACAGCTACACCTACAAAACATAGACCACAAGACAGAAACAATAGAGCAACAGAAAAAGAGGAATACATAACAGTTTTTTTTTGGGGGGGGGGGGGAGTGCGACGGAGTCGGTAGGGGGAAGAGAGAGTGTGATGGCGTCTGTGGTGAAGGAAGAAGATGAAAGGGCTATTTGGAATGGGAACATCAAATTCCACCAATGTTTGAAGAAACCCACTCTCCCACGTTTAAAAAATATGGGAGGTTGCTGGAAGATGGCTTCTCAGAAAGTGGTACTACCAAACGTGTTATGTGATGAAAGATCTGTAATTTTTCCTTTCCTTTGGCCTATCTTCTGTGTGTCAAACGGGCCCTTAAAGGAGAGAAACAAAGGGAATGGAATGTTTTTAAGAATGAGAGAAGATGAGTTGTTTGATATAAAGAAAATAAAGAGGTTGCAGTTGGAAAAGAATCAAGAAATAATTATTTTACTCTCCAAAGTAATTAATGCAAAAGGAAAAGGAAAATATTTTAAAAAAAAATATAGGCCAAAGTAATCTTTCCTTTCCTTTGGCCTATCATCTGTGTGTCAAATGGGTTCATAAGGGTATGTTTGGTTTGAGGGAGGGGGGAATAAGGAAATGACCAAACTGCCATTAATGAAAGGAATATTCCTTTTTGTTAATAGTATGTTTTTGGAATATTGAAAAATTTCTAAGGGCAATTTAGTAAAGAAGAAACAAAAAAATAGCCCCTCCCCCTCCCTCAATCCAAACACACCCTAATGGAGAGAAAAAATGGGAATGAAATGTTTTTAGGAAGGGATAAGGGTCTTAAATGCCATGGAAGTTTTTGCTTAAGAGCATTGGTAAGACAGAAGTTTTTTTTAGACCAAAAATGCTACGGAAGTTTTCGCTGAAGAGCAATTTTGCCCCAAAAGTTTTCACTAAGGAGCAATTTTACCCCGAAAGTTTTTGCTAAGGAGCAATTTTGCCTTTCTGTCCCCAAATATTAAATTTGACTATTAAATCAATCAAAGACCACATATGTGATGCCTTGAAAAGGTCAAACTTGAAGCCAAAGAAGGAGATCCTTGAGATGTTGAGCTCAAAGCGGCCAGAATTTATGAAGCCGAACTGGTTAAAGGGACTGAAAGGTTGACTGTCACAAAACCCAAAGGAAGCATCACTTATGATCTAAGCAAATGATCAGTCTATACTAACGTAAATATTATCACTATTAATTTGTTTTACTGAACCAATTTTTGGAGCAATTCATTTCTCATTTTGCGTTTCATTTGCGTTTTGTGACAGACCTTTCAGTCCTTTGACCAGTTTGGCTTCACAAATTCTGGCCACATTGAGTTCAACATCTGAAAGATCTCCTTCTTTAACTCCAAATTTGATCTTTTTAAGGCATGACATGTGTGGTCTTTGACTAATTTAATCGTCAAATTTAATATTTGGGAATAGAAGGGCAAAAAATTGCTACGTTTTGTAAACTTACGGGGTAAAATTGCTTCTTAGTGAAAACTTTCGGGGCAAAATTACTCCTCAGTGAAAACTTCCGTGGCAAAAATGATACTTCCGGGGCAAAATTGATACTTCTTGTGAACTTCCGTGGCATTTTTGGTCCAAAAAAAACTTCCGTCTTACCAATGCTTCTAAGTGAAAACTTCCATGGCATTTGAGACCCTTATCCCTTTTAGGAATAAGAGAAGATAAGTTGTTTGATATAAAGAAAATAAAGGAGTTGCAGTTGGAAAAAAAAATCAAGAAATAACTATTTTACCCTCCAAAGTAATTAATTCAAAAGGAAAAGGAAAATATTTTTTAAAAAAATATCTTCTTATCAAGTTCAAATATGTCTAAAATATTCTTCTACCAAGTTTGTATTTATCTAAAATATTTTTCTGTCAAGTTCGAATTTGTTTAAAATATTCTCTTGTTAAATTCGAACTTATTGCATAAGTTTGGATTTATAGTATAAATTTGAATTTAATCATATTTTCATGCATTATAGAAAAAATATTTTATAATGAGTAAATATATCCGAAAACATCACTATTCACATAGAAACTTGGGTTTGGTGGGATATTATCTTTCCATTTTTAAAGGAAGATTGGTGGGCTCAGGATAGGTTTGAAAACTTGAGTTCCCGAAAAAAAATTTGACACAAAAAGTGTATCAAATAAGAGAACTTGATCATCTTCCTTTCTCTTTCCTTCCCATTGTTCTGGTCAATTAAATTGAAAAAATAAAAGTCAAACCACCGCAAAAATTAAAGCTAAAGTAATACTAGTAAACTCCAACTACTACCACTTTATATAATAACTCATCAGTTTTATTTGGGTCCTCAGAGTCAAGAACACCTAGTTTGAATTGTGAGCAACAACTAAATCGGTCGGATGCCTTTGCATCACCGTCAATATATAATCTTGACAATCAAAACCGTGAGAGTTGAAAAAGTGTGTTTTTAAGATACCAAATCAAAATAGCATTCTTATCGGAAGAAAAACGCGGAAGAAGATATAGTCAAGAAACACGTACAGATGCGATATATTATATTGTACGCAAACACGAATTAATATCTCAAGGCTTCAAAATAATTATTTAAAAAAACTCCAGTGCGAAGAAAAATAATAGTAATAGGAAGACGCGCACGGTTCCATGGATGACCTCTCCAGTATAAGCGTCGGATTCATTATTATTCATAGATCTAAGGTCTTGGCTGGACATCTAAGAGACCATGAACTTAAAAATTAAAGAAAACTCAATGAAAATCAAATTAAAGAAGTCGAGAGGAGTAAGCACTAGACTAGAATTATATATTGATCGATTTGAATGCAGTGACGCTTTGGTTTTTTCAAACCCTGCGTTGCCCTCTAAGGATGTGGAGAAGTAGATTTGATATATTCATAATTATATTCACATATCATTAATGAAGAGCTGACGTATAAAAAGCGTTCACTATATTTCACCCCACCAAACGCGAAGCATGCATATGTCGTCCATGCCCATGAAAATTTCACCCCACCACTGAATTACTATAATGGACGTGTATATTTAATTTTATCGCTGATATATCTTTCAACCCTGAAAACGTGTATATTTAATTTTATTGCTGATATATCTTTTAGATTTAATTTGATTATCATTTCTTTTAATGAGAGAACCCTGAAAACGTACGTGTCTTATTTAATTTACGGCGGTAGATATGACTGATATGATGGTGTATTTTGGAATCGATTTGTTGGATTGAAGTGTTCATTAGGACGTTTCATTCTATAATATTATATTTCAGTTTCAAAATGTTTGTGTCATAAACTATAAGTGAATGGATTGAGTTTGATTTCTGTGAGTAAATTTGAAGAATCTCAAAAGGATTTTGTTGTTAAAAATGTTTAAAAAGAAATACGTATAATTAAATATTTGTTTTGGATGGATACCGGACCGGAGTGATATCGATGGAATCTCTCAAATACCTCGCCTTTGCAGAAGTTCCAGAATCACAGTTGCATCTCCCGATTAAAATGCTTATGTCAATAGTTGCAGGAGCCTCCTTCTGGAACGCCAAAACGTACAGCTGCATTGGAAAGAAGCTATAGCTTGTTCTTCATGGCGAGCCAGAGGAAGGTTTTAATTCTCTGCATACCCAACTCCAAGCACTTTGAAGGGAAACGACCGAGGATGGAACCTCTGTGTCTTGCTCCGACAGCCTTGAATACTTGAATCACAGCCTGGAAGATGATTATTCCATGTCTAAATATAAGACATAATACTACATCCGCTAATAATTATAAGAGCTAGTTGACTTTCTGTTAAGGAAGCTAAATAAGTTACTTAATCATTTCATATGTTAAATATTTTTAGATTATATATTAGTTTATTAGTCAAACAAATAAGTTTAAAGGAGAAAATAAAAATAAAAATACTTTAAAGTAATTTAATTAGCTTCTTTAATCTCTTCAAAAAAGTCAACTAGTTCTTATAATTAGTAACGGAGGGAATAGTCTTTTTTATATTTAACAACTTTTTTTCTCATTTATCCCCTCTCAATAATAATTTGAAGGAAAATAATGACGAAATTAAAGAAGATAACTTTAATGTTTTAGGAATATATATATATATATATATATATATATATATATATATGTAAACTAATTTTACTGACTTCTTTAATATAATCAAATTAGATATATATATTAAGGATCAGAGGATGTGTTTAAATGGAGAGGCTGAGGTAGCTCTCTTTTTTTTCATATTATTATCTATTATATGGTTTAAGGTTAATTTATGGCTATCCCTCTTAATAAAATTGTCTTATTTGAGACTTGAACTTAGGATCTAATAAAGCCTTATAACCAGCACTATTAGTAGTGTAGTGGTATTGGGATTAATTTCCCTCTTCTCGGTCCTGGGTTCGATCCCCTTCCCCTATTACCTTGTATATATAAAAAAAAAGCCTTATACCCCTATATCAACTCTAGATTAATTGACGGTAGTAGTGATTCAACTTCTCAACATTGCGCTTTTGGGCCTTTTCCTCATTTGCCTTTTTATCATCATTGGATTAACATTTCAATAGTTTAGATTCAACGGAATCCTATATAAATATTATTATACTCCCTCCGGTCCAGTGGCGGAACTTGGAGGAAAAGTTTAGGGGGGCTAATAGTAGTGAGGGATTCGGGGGGCTGCCCCCGAAAATTTTTTTTAAGGAAAGTTTTAAATGCATTAAAAATGAAAAGAAAAAATATATATATTCATGAAATTAAGTCAATTAATTTCATCTACAAGTGTAGTGTAGAATGGGTAAAAGTATAGTAAGGGATACACCACAAAAGTAAATTTCACTGATAAGCTAAAAATTTCAAGTAATTATAATGAAATATAGAAAAGAATGACAAGATTAACATAAATCATACAAGATCCCACATGGAACAAAGATTGAATTATAAGCCCAAAGATATAAAAAGAGGGGAAAAAAGAAGAAGAAGAAGAAGAAGTTGGGGGGCCAAAATTTAATTTTACTACTTTGGGGGGCCAAAGTTGTATTATTACACTAAAAAAATAAAAAATTCCACAAAAAAATTTTAAACATTTTTTTTTTTGGGAGGGGGCCATGGCCCCCCTTGTCATATATAAGCTCTGTCTCTGCTCCGGTTCTAATTATAAGACAATATTTAGGAGTTGGCTTTGATCCTAATTATAAGATAACATTCTAATTTTTGTCAATTTCTTCCTAAAACATCCCTATTTTATTCTCTCAAGCGTGTTTGATTTTTAGTGAGTATACATGTATGTGTGTGTGTTTATATACAAATATACATATATATATAGACACACACACACACACACATATATATATTTGTGAGTGTGTGTGTATCTATGTATATATGTGTGTGTGTATACATCTTTGTATATCTGTGTTATTTGTGTACATATATGTGTGTGTACATATATAAACGCACATATATGTGTGTACATAGCAAGGTCATTATTTCAATTAAAAAGCATGTAGAAAGTAAAATTCTAACTTGAAGAGGTATGTGGTAGGGATTGTTAATTTACTTTTACTTATGTTATTTTAAATTTATATAAGGGCATTTTAGGTAAAATGGGTAAAACTAACTAGTTTAATTTCTCTCCTTAATCTCCCAAAAATTAGTTAAATATGTCCTATAATTAGGATCGAAGGAAGTAATTTTTTTCTTAAAACCTACATAAATAATTTTAAACCACTTAAAATTAATTTGAACTGCCATAAAAAATGGGAAGAAAATATGCTCTATAATAACAATAATATATAGCTCTTGATAATTGATATTACATTTTAGCATTTTAAATTTATTTATCTATTTTTTAAGTAATATTATCATAGTACTTTTATAAGATGTAAAATATGAACAATTGAAACGTTAATCTAACACGGTGGTAAGAGGCAGATGAGGGTAAAAAAGAGGTAAAGAAAGGAAAGAGTAACCAACAAATTGGAGGTGGTAAGTGACATCGTTTTGTAAATAAAAAAACACAAATTCAAATCTCAAAAAACGTATTTATTAAGAATAGTGAAAATCCCTCACTTCCTAAACTCTTAAAAAAAGAGGGGGGTAAGAGGAATGGAAAGAAGCTGAATCAGATGAGTCGAGGAATCTAGGAGCGGTTGAATATGGGAAGATAATTCTCTCATCATCTTTTTTTTTCCTCTCATTAGCTCATCTAGGTCATTGATTGGGGAGGTAAAAGAAAAGTTAAAGTAGTATTGTGATTGATTAGATGGATAGTATTTAGAGATGATAAGGGATAATGAGAAAGTGATAATGAGAGAAATCCAACTCTTGAATATGATGCTGTGCATGCATGAATGGGAAGCGGTTATTTAAGAACCGGATGGGAGCTAATGATGATTGACACAGTTGGTTAAGGTGTTGGCCTTCACTCTAAAAAGGAGGAGGTTCGATACGCGTTGATCGATGTGAGGGTTTCATTGATGGACGATTTATAAAGTACCTCTGTAAGCGTTCTTTGAGTTTGAAGGCATGTTCTAACCTGATGAGATACCGTCCCCCACCTAAACTTTTTTGTATAAAAGGAGAAAAAAAGAAAAAAAAGGAACCGGATGGGACGGATTTGCCAGTGGAAAGAGGTGCATGTAGTGCCACGTGAAGTAGTAGGTCGGAGCAGGACAATGCCGCAACGGAACCAGCTTCAATTCATGCTAAGCAACAGTGCTTCGTAGGGAGGATGATATTGTATTTCTAATCACTCCTCCTCTAAATCATCAACAGACTAATAGGGATTCAGTCAAAAGATGTATAGAGGTAGGTAGAGGGAGGATAGGCGTTATTAATTTCATTTGGACGTCCCTGTCGTCCACAGACCTCAATCAATCATGTTGTTGAAAATTATTGACCACACCAAAATCCCTGAACATTCATTATTCTCTAAGCTCATAACTCCCTCCTTTCTTTCATCTGCGTCTCTGCTTCATTCATTTCTTTTGTCTTCTTTCATCTCTCAACCACTTGCAAGTTGCAACTTCACGCTCAAGAGACAAGAGGTGTTTAACAAAGGTGTTTCAAGTTATTGTTTGGGGAAGCCACCTGTGTGTCTTCTCGTTAGACTATTAAACTCGATGATTCCATTTTAAAATCATATCCATGGCATAGGCGGTGCAATATTCTGGCGATAACTCAAGTTTTTTATGAAAAGATATAAAAATGTTGCTCATTTCCTGTACAATCTAATAATCTAAAAACTCGTAAAAAATATATATTTGATAAGGTCACCAAATGAGGGGCAGTAAGGGGTGAGTCTTTTTTTTTTTTATTGCACCTAGTTCACCAGAGTTTCACTATGCCTAGTCCGGATCGAGGTTCTGTCGGGTGCATACACAATGAGTCTGTTTGGATTAGTCGTGGTGAAAATGCTTTTTTTTTTTTTTAATTTGACTTTTATAAATTTAGGATAAAAAAAACTTAGATTATAAATGTGATTTATGTTTGGATTAACAACTTAAAAGTCCATCAACACTGTAAAAATCAGATCTTAGTTTTTTTTTTTTAAATGTAACTTTTTTTTTGGGGGTATAAAAATGTAACTTTTGATCTAAAAGTGCATTTTTAAAAAAAAATTAACCCAATCCAGGTACTAATTGAACCCCACCGCTCTTGGCCGACAATACCATTATACCACATTCAAGCCAAAAGTTTGGACGCCCTTATGTAAACCTAATATTTATCTCAAGCTGCTGTCTTTTTCTAATAATATTATAAAAGGAAAAGAAAACGAAATACTGAAGTCTACATTTGAAGGATGCATAGTACCACATTCTGGTGAACTCAGTTAATATTTGCTTCTTCTAAACTGAGTTCAAATTCTGAGCAAAAAAAAAAAAAACTGAGTTCAAATTGAAACCCAAAAAAAAAAAAAAAAAGATGTGGACACATGCACACGCCTTTCTAAGATGCGGTGTGCTTTGGTCTTTATCAACAAGTAGCCAATATTTATTCCGGCATACCAAAAAAAAAAGTACCTATTAACTCCTCTCTGATAAAATCTGTTCATTTCATGGGTACGTAGAAATTATTATTATCCCATCCAACAAAACGATTCTTTTGGAATTATGTGTATACATTAAAGAAATCCATATAAAAAACATAAATTTGAATAAAAATACGATGATAGATATTCGCACTAATTACATTCCCACATAAATTCTTTTCATTTATTGAAGAATAACATGATAAAAACAATAATAGTAATAATTTTAGCTTATCAGATAAATTATTTCCAATAGAAAATGTGAATGAGGCCCGAGAAAGGAAGACAAGGTAAAAGCTTGAGAGAGGAGCGAGCAGGGAGGTGGGGGAACGCGTGGGGTGGGCGCGTGTTACAAAGGATTACAAGCCTCGGAATCTCTGACACAAATCCAACGTCAGCTTCATTAGCTACTTATACCAAAGCGGCCCAACAGCACCAACACCTCCCACACCCTGTCATGTTAACGCCACATTAAAATTCAAATCCATCTCGCAACACAAACAAACAAAAACAAAAACAAAACCCAAACCCCTACTCCATTTATGTTGAGTCCACATTTCATGCTTATATTTATATGCTTCTTACATGTTTATATATGCAAGCACCATTTTTAAGAAAGAGAGAAGTCTTGCATAATGAGAAGTTTGCAAGTATAAGCATGTAAGAAGTATGTAAATATAAGTATGAAATGTGGACTCATTTATGTTAGGCTCTTCCTTACCAACGTAGAACCTAAATTCAGATTAGTTAGAACCGAAAATTCTGATAAACCGGATAGAATAATAAAAAAAAAAAACGATTATGCCAGGGTTCTACCACGAAAATTTTTTCGTATAAGAATATGCAAATTAATATTAATAATTATACCTGTCACCACAAAAAATACCTTGAAAACACAGGAATATCAGTTACATTTGGCTTTGAGATTTTGATTCTTTGGGAGCCTGCTCTGTCTCACATCCATCACGTGGCCTACTTTTGAGATGGAGAGGACACGCAGTTCTAGGCAGGGAAACATGACTATCCCACACAAAAACAAACAAACAAAAAACTTGAGAAAAAAAAAAAACCCTTTCTCTCATATTTACTGTGATTACTGTAATGTATTCTAAAAAAATTAATTAAATTATTTTTAAATATTTATATTTTTTAAAAATAATTAATTTTTAATTAATATATTTATATATAATTTAAAAATACATAATATATAATATAATTAAGTAATTTATTATTAAAAAAAAAGAGAGAGTATCTTTCTCTGAGCGGTAGTAAACATTGCGAGGGAAGGGAAAGGTGGGAACAGAGAAAAGCAGAGACTTTTTTGTTTCTCTTGTAGGGCTCTGTTTCCTGCTCTGCTCGCTGTGTGTGTGAGAGAGAGATAATTAGACAAAGAATGAGTTTTAGACGTATATAAGTATAATTTGTGTGAGAAATGCAGCAGCACCTGATTCAGATGCAACCCATGATGGCGGCCTACTACCCCAACAACGTCACCACTGATCACATTCAGCAGGTTCTCTCTTCATCTCCTTTTGCAACTCCATGCATTTCTTTCTTCGCTTCTTCTATCTTACACTAATCTTTAGTTTGCTCCTATTCTTACGCCGTTTCTGGCCTCACTCGCTCTGGACGTGCCTGATTCCCTTTATTCTGCTTCTTCTTTGTCACTTTCTGCTACGAGTTACGTAATTTATTGGTGGTGTAGAGTCCATGGTGTTTGCAGTCTAGTCTGCTACTCTGGAGTGGATGCTCTTTGCTTTCTTTCTTCTTTTGGCAGTGTCTGGAGATTATCTGACTGTGCTAGGCCGCAGAAAGGATGGTCCTTTCCTTTTAAAAATCAACTTTTGTTTTGGACTCTTGATCTTGGATAAATATGCCTCAAGTTTAGTAATAGACAACAGTGTGGAACTTTTTTTTTTGGTCGAAAACAACAGTGTGGAACTGAACATTAAGTTAAATATACCTCTTGGAGCTAGCCGTCACGTTTCAATTGACCACAGCACAGGGACAGAGTCCTTACACTAGATTATTTGGCATAGCCGACTTCGTCTCATAATTTGAGTTTTGAGATATTCCAGATAAGACCAGTTTGTGCGCTGCGCTCTGCAGTTTGCTATATTCATTGCTTTATTCTCCATGACATGTGTAACCTTTTTGTATCTGTTGGAATGGAAGCAGTACCTGGATGAGAACAAGTCTTTGATTCTGAAGATTGTTGAAAGCCAGAACTCTGGGAAGCTGAGCGAGTGTGCGGAGTAAGAATAAGAATCTTGCCCAATCCTCTTGTCAGTAGAATATAGATTCAAAATGTTTCTAGATTTGAATAGAGGCATGTGTTTTGTTTTCAGGAACCAAGCAAGGCTACAGCGAAACCTCATGTACCTAGCTGCAATAGCAGATTCTCAACCACAACCTCCCACCCTGCCTGGTCAGGTAAGAAACTAACAATACTAGTAGATTGCTTGCAATAGCCGAATGAATGAATGTGTGGGTTTTTAATGAAAGGAACGAATATGGTGCAGTATTCAGGAAGTGGGATAGTTCAACAAGGAGCACAGTACCATCAGGGTCAACAGATGACACAGCAGCAACTTATGGCAGCACGCTCTTCACTTTTGTACGCTCAACAGCCTTTCTCACCACTTCCACAGCACCAGCCTTTCCACACACAGCTCGGAATCACTTCCAGTACTTCGAACCCACCACCTCCTCCACTTCACTTGATCAACACTGAACCCTCTCATGTGGGTCCCAGTTTCCCTGATTTCGGCCGGAGCAACAATGCCGGGGATCAGGCCAAGCACGAGTCTGGGAGCTCCGCTGATGCCAGAGGGGGAAGCTCCGGTGAAGCCCTCTACCTCAAATCTGCTGATGATTAGACCGTGGAATGTACTAGGGGTGATGTCTGTTTGTCTTAGGTTGCTGCAGCTGATCGGACCTCGCTTTATGCATCTTCTTCATTCTGTAAATTTTGCTCCTCTGGGCTTAACCTTTTCTAAATTCCCTTCCTCGCGTCGTCTTATGACAGAGCTTTTTCTTCTTTTTCTTTTTTAGTTCTGCGTTTGGCCTCGCATTGTTTTAGAACGCACAGATGCGATTTCCGAAGTCATAACTTCTGCCGTAGTTGAATTCATCTAAAGCTCTGAACCCATTCCCATTGAAATCAAACGAAATCAAGTAAAATTAAAAGTTAGTCCTTTGAATGTTTAAAATCAATAAAATGGTTTTCCCCACGGCTCTCTCTCGTCATAAACCGTTTCTCCTCCTCTGCGCATGATTTTGCCTCGCCGGCGGCGTCTAAGCCGCCGGCGAGCCTCCTTTTGGTCCACAATCGCGGCCAAAGGGCAGATCGGCTCTCGGAGGGTCAGGTGAAGGTCAGATTTAGGGCGGAACAGGGACATAGAGCGGTGGCCGTCCTCCGTCGTCGGCGTCGGTTCTCCTCTGATCTCCGTCTTCAGTGCCTTCCCAGCTCCGGCGTCGCTCAGTTCTCTGGTCGCATCGGTGGCTCTCCCTTGTCTTCGGCGGTGGGTGTTTTTGTTTCGTCTCCCTCATCTGCTCTGTGGGTGGTCTCTGGCTCGCCGGTCGTTGCTAGCTCGACGGTGGCGTCCGGCGTGTGGGTGGCTTCTGGCAGTGGGCGTGGCTCTTCTTTCCTTTTCTGTTTGTTATTTTCGTTTTTTAGTTCTAGTTGCCTTCTGTTATTGTGGATTTGTTCCTCTGGTAGCTGTGTCTGTTGTCTGATGTTGGGGTTTTGCATTATTTTGCTGATGTTATTTGTGGTGGACTGGATTTGTGATTTTGGGGGAAGGGTTTTATCGATGATTGCTACTAGTCTGTGCTTGATTTATGTGAAGACCATTGCTAGGATTGTTCGAAGGGGGCAAATCCATGTCGCCTATGTTAACCGGAATCTGTTTGGTGGAAGGCTAATGTCACTAGGTTTTCTTCAATGGATGACTAAGAGTATTCTTCAGGACCTCAGTGGTCTCTTTGTATCTAAGGTTGGGTGTTTTCGGTCCTGTACCCTTAGTAAGGGTGTTTATGTAGCTGACCTATGTGCAGCTGTTGCTTATAAGGAGGTGTGCCCGATCGGGTGGGTTTTGCAACCAACACCTTCTTTCATGTCCTTTCTAACCTTGGATGACCAGGAAGCAGATGGGGTCCTTGAAGTTACTTTTAGTTCTATGTGTTTTGTGGTGACTAGCTCTCCTTATTGTTGGTTTGATGTTGTCTATTTGTTAGTCTTCGTATTTTGTTTTGTTCTTCGTTTAGGATGGTATTATCAGTGTATGTGTTCGATGTAATCTTTTTATTAGTATCAATATATGTTCCTATTTCGACCAAAAAAAAAATCAATAAAATGGTTTGATTGTCTGAAATAATTTCATTAGATTACAAGTTAAAAGAAAATTATGCGCGCGAAACGGACAGCTCTTTAGATAGAACGGGAAAATGAAATATGGGGGCAGAAAATCCTTGAATTTCATATGCCGCCTTTTGTGTGGAGGACACGTTCTGTTTTTGGGCCATTTAGCATATGTTGCAGCAGCAACAACAAACCCCTTGTTTCACCTTTAGGGTATGTTTTGTTGGGGAGGGGAAGGAAAATAGAGAGAAAATATTAAAAAGGGAGAAAATGTTGACATAAGATTAGGGTTAGTTTGATTTTTTTGGGGGGGAGGAGGGGAACCAAACCTCCCCTTCCCCCAGACCAAATTAACCCTTAAGACTTTAACAAAATGAAAGAGGCCCCCATTGCCGCTATTTTTAATATAGCAAATAAGATATTTATAATGATTTGTTTGGGGATTTTTTTGTTTTGTTTTGCTAGGACCCTTTAAGAGTGAACTATTTAACATGTTTGGAAAATATCTGGTTTCAGAAGCTACTTTTCATAAGAAACAAAACTCTTCATGCATATTTACTTTGTAAATCGTAAAAGTTATTTTTTAAAAGTTAATCTAAACATACAACTCGTCATGCATGTGAACATGAATAATAGAGGCTAGCAAGAGTGATACACAAGGATCAAACTGACTAGGAAGTAATTATAAACAAAAATGAAAGTCATCCATGCTAACCAAAAAAAAAAAAACATTTATTAGAAGAAGCGAAAACTCCCTGCATTCTATTTTAAAAAGAAAATTCTTAGTCAAATTAAAAAATGACCAGAATTAAAAAAAAATTGCTGGGACCAAATTCTTGAGAATTAAATTAAGGTTTTTTTTTTTTTGGTGGAGTATCAAATATCTTGAACCTTCCTTTTTTTAACTTGAAAGATCTCAGGATTGGACAAATCTCTACCGCAAAGCATTTAGTAGGGGTGAGCATGGTGCCCAAATGTCCAGTACCGCCCAAGCCCAACAAAAAATTGCCCAGCCCTGTCCTAAAAAAGTGGGCCCAAAAAAATTTAGGCAGTTTTGGGCTGGGCCAGTAATTGGGAAGGGCTGGGCATCAGGCAGGGGGTCCTACCCTGAAAATTAAATATATTTAAATAAATATGGTTCTACACATATTATTTTATTTAAAATATATTATATTATTATGTCTAAATATATTATAAATATATTATATTATACTTTAGTTATCTCCAAAGCTTTGATATTCTGTGAACTATGAACTAAAATCTTTAAGGAACAGGGTAAGACATCACTACTTGGGCAAGGGAAGCCCGCCCTACCCAGCTCGGCTTTATCCAACCTAAAAATGGTTAGGGCTTTTATCGGATAGGGCTGGGTATCGGACTGCAAAATGCAGCCCGTTCATTCTTCGGGCTGGGCATCGGGTAGAGGCCCAGCCCTGCCCATACCCACCCCTAGCATTTAGTATTACTTTTACAACCTCTTGCCAGTTGAACCAAATACTATGTAGTCAATAATATAGTTATTTTATCTTGTAAGATTAAAAGTTATTAAATCATTATAAAAGATAAAAATTTAATGTGACAAGGCATAACAATCAAAAACTGAAAGGGAAAATGCCATATAAATACCAAATGAATTTGTAAAACCCCCAGAAGTCCATCGAATTTGCAAAAAGACTGAGAGGTGACAAGGACTTTTAAGGGATATGCAAATTCATGCAAAATGATCATTTTACCCTTAGTTATAAATAATTCAAAAAAAAAAGTAACCCCCTGCAATGGGCCCGCCGGTGGCCACCCACCGGTGACTGACGGCCACCTCTTCCGTCGGTGGAGGGGTGGTGGCCACCGGTCACCGGCAGTGGTCACTGGTGACCGGAGGCCGGCCGCCGACAGAAGAGGTGGGGTCACCAGTGGCGGTGGGGCCCGCCGCGGGGGTTTTTTTTTTTTTTGAATTATTTATAACTAAGGGCAAAATGGTCATTTTGCGCGAATTTGCATATCCCTCAAAAGTCTTTGTCACCTCTCAGTCTTTTTGTAAATTCGACGGACTTCTGGGAGTTTTACAAATTCATTTGGTATTTATATGACATTTTCCCAAACTGAAATGTATATGTTAAAAAAAAAAAATCGAAATTGCAAGGAAATAATCGCATGCAGTGCGTTTAGAAGGCAAAAAGGAGACTTGATCAGTAGCCACGAGTTGGCGCGAAAGCAAAGGGAAGGGAAGCTCCGAAGTTGCAGGTCCTCTCGAAGAATGTCTCTCCCACGGCCCCTTCGATCCGCATTCTACTTCCACTCACAAAACTTTCCCTCCTCATCACTCTCCTCTTTCTTTCTTTCACTACACTCCTCTTCTCTTTCAATTTGTTCTTATTTCCCCAAGAAAATGGCGTTTCCCGGCCTCAGCTTCGCACATATCTTATTTGCTTGGGGTTGGGGTTCAATGTTTCCCTAATTCTTCATCTTTTAAATTCTGGGTATTTATGATCAATAATGTTTAGACTCTTACGTACATTGGCGATAAGCGATCGGATCCTGACTGTTATCTGAACTTGATGAAGATAGAGGTTAAGGAGTCCAAAAGCTTCGGATTCATAGCTCAACAATGGTATGCGAGTTTTGATTCATATTCTGGACTTAGATGCACTGTATTATGATCATTCACGTATGCTTCTGTAGATTACGAAAGAACAGGTTTCTACCCTCTCATTGGAAAAAAAATATTAAACTTAGTTGACTTTAAAGAAGCTTTGTCATGGGCTAATGGGTAAATCTTAGTTTCCAACTTGATGCTGAACATCGATTTGAATATCATGAGGCATATATTTATAGATTCTAAGTTAGCGTGAGGATGCCATATGAAGTGACTATTAGCAGAGACGGACTTTCTTAGAGACAACCCCCAAAAAAAGATTATTCAGAATTTTTTTTAAAAAAATTTAATATAATGTAAAAAAGTTTGTTATCTTATACATTAAAATTAAAATTGTTTAAATACTTTTATTATATATTTGATTTCTCTAAATATTTATCCCAAAGTCCGTCATTACTATTAGCGGTTCCTTTAGGATCCAAAAATCATTAATTTTCTTCCAAGTCTAAACACACGAGAGAAAATAGGATGATGACAAAAGTCCAGTCTGATAATATTTAGAGCATCTAACATTCCCCCTATTTTGCCCTTCCGTACAATTCTTAATTCATTGTAATTAATGTAGAATTGACTTGTGACAAGGGTATATTTAGAAAGGTTCACAATCTTTTTACAACTATAGTTATTGTTAGTTAAATCATACTTATATTATAGACCAGAGGAGTATTACTTTTTTTTCCAAAAAATTCAGGTGCATTCATTCTATTTGAATGTAAGCGTGATGTGTCTAAATATAAGGAAGAAACTAATGTGTTGTATTTAGAATTCTATAGTCCTCCTCCAATTCACAGTATAAGAATGTAAAGTTCTCTGTCAGTATATTTTGAACATATAAAAGATGAACCCGCATCTCCACCTGCAGGGAACACCAGTGAATATCATTGTAGGTTCTCATGTCTGGATTGAAGATCCAGATGTTGCTTGGATTGATGGACAGGTAACAAAAATCAATGGAAAGGATGCTGAAATTGAAACTACCAATGGAAAAAAGGTTTGTATATTTCCAATTAATTGTTCCTTTTTTTTTCTTGGCATCCCAATATATTGTTCCTTCATTCTTTATACCCGGGCATTTTTCTATTTCAATACCGTCACTGGTTTCCATTTGCATAGACTTGCTGTCAGTTTTAAGAATAAACGAAAAACCATGCGCCTTAATTACCGGACTTTCATTCTGGAATTACTGCTTTACATGGATGGATGAACAACTAAGTTTTGTTTTTTGCAAGATTACAGTTAATGCAAAAGAAAGAGAAAATCATAATGGCAAGAATAATTACTCCTCCTTATGGACTTGATATATTTATACTAAAATAACGAAAGGGCAATGATCCATGCACGAGCCTTCTCTCCTTCTCATAGTTCTGATGTTGTGATTGATCTTTAAATCTCAATGTCGTTTTTTCCCCCTTGCTTTTTTTTTCTTCTTCTCTAGTTGAATTACCGAAGTGAAGATACTATGCTGCAGTAAGAAAAATGTGTCTAGGATTCACTTCTATAAGCATAATAATGCATTCTTTTGTGAAGCATCAATTACTCCCATGCCTGTATCATCAATTGGAAATGGAACGCACAAAACTAGAGAAACAGATTGAGGCAAAAATTAAATCTGAACTGCCACCCTACCTTCTATATTGGGGTTTTGAAGGTTTCTGCAAAATTATCACAAATATATCCCAAAGATATGGAAGCTCCTGCTGGTGGAGTGGATGATATGACAAAGCTGTCTTATTTGCATGAGCCTGGAGTCTTACAGAACCTAAACTCTAGATACGAATTGAATGAAATATATGTAAGGCTTTCTTTCCTCTAATATCACATGGTATGCTAAGTTTATCATCCTAAAATGCTTATTTCCTTCTCATTTTGTTATTGTAATGGCAGACCTATACTGGAAATATTCTTATTGCCATAAATCCATTCCAAAGACTACCTCATCTTTATGATTCTCACATGATGCAACAGTACAAGGGAGCTCCTTTCGGAGAACTAAGTCCTCATGTATTTGCAGTAGCTGATGTTGCATATAGGTAATTTCTTATAGCCAATTTCTGACTCTGTTATTGAACCAAATATCTAATTGATGCATTTACTGTAATCAGGGCAATGATTAACGAAGGAAAAAGCAATTCGATTTTGGTCAGTGGGGAAAGTGGAGCCGGTAAAACGGAAACTACAAAAATGCTTATGCGATATTTAGCTTACTTAGGTGGTAGGGCTGCCACAGAAGGAAGAACAGTAGAACAACAAGTTCTTGAAGTAAGATTCAATGAACTACTCATTATAGAATTGTAAACGAACACAATTTGCATTCCTTTATCAATAACATTCACTTTTTTATTTATTCGATATGGAATCTTATGTGACCCTGAATTGAATGGATCTCAATGCAGTCTAATCCAGTTCTTGAAGCATTTGGCAATGCAAAAACTGTTAGGAACAACAATTCGAGGTGAGTGTTTCTTTCATAGAGGCAGTGAAGGATTACTTATTACTTATGTTTTGTTCACCAGGATAGTCTGATGTACGGAATTAACTTTGACTTCAGTTCTGTCTCACTGCATTCCCTCTTTCCCCATTCTGCAACTAAACGTCAATTTGATGTTGACAATAATTGTTGGATAGATTACCATTTATGAAATTTTCTTTTCCTAAATTGTTGATTAGCTCAGAAGTTTTTTGCCAACAGTTGTTTTCGAATTTTCCCTGTCTTAATGATGCAGCCGTTTTGGCAAATTTGTTGAGATCCAATTTGATAAGAGTGGAAGAATCTCAGGAGCAGCCATTCGAACTTACCTTCTGGAGAGGTCTCGGGTCTGCCAAATTAATGATCCTGAACGCAACTACCACTGCTTTTATCTCCTTTGTGCTGCACCGCACGAGGTGATTTATTGTCAGAAATCTACTCATGGCTTGTGATAATTCCTTTCAATAAACTGTTGCAACTTTTGTTGGCAGGAAATTGAGAAATACAAACTAGATCATCCTAGATCATTTCACTACCTGAACAAATCAAATTGTTATGAACTGGCTGATGTGAGTGATGCTCGTGAATATCTTGCTACCCGGAGAGCTATGGATGTTGTTGGAATAAGCCAAAAAGACCAGGTATATCCTTTCACGGCTATGAATTTAACTTCTATACTGCTAAAGTATGGAATGAATAGGTTGACTCTCTGCTTTCCCCGACTGTTTCTTCTCAGGAAGCAATTTTCCGAGTTGTTGCTGCAATTCTTCATCTTGGTAATATTGTTTTTGCCAAAGGAAAAGAAGCTGACTCATCAGTTCTAAAAGATGACAAAGCAAAATTTCACTTGAAAACAACAGCAGAGCTTCTCATGTATGTTTGCTGCTATGGGCTTAAATTACCTTTTAGATGATTGTCATAATCAAATTTCATGTTTAATCAGGTGTGATGCTAATGACTTGCAAGATGCACTGTGCAAACGTGTCATGGTCACCCCTGAAGAAGTTATAAAGCGGAGCCTCGACCCCCAAAGTGCGGCAATAAACAGAGATGGCTTCGCAAAAACAATTTATTCTCGGCTGTTTGACTGGTAAGATGCCTTTTTTTTTTTGGATCGAAACTGGTGAGATGCTTTAAATGGAGGCAATTCCATATTTCCTGTCCTTTATGATTGTACAAGACATGGTTTTGATGCTAAGCGCAATTATTTGGGATTATACAGGTTGGTGGACAAGATTAATAGTTCTATTGGACAAGATCCAAATTCCAAATGTTTGATCGGGGTCCTTGATATCTATGGTTTTGAAAGCTTTAAAACTAACAGGTAATCTATAGTGTAGCCAAACAAATAAATATAAGTGAGAATGCAATACTATGCGTATTGTGACCAACAACCTCTGCTTGTTTTCTATCATTTGTAACTTAATCTCAGCATATCATGCTCTGCAGTTTTGAGCAGTTCTGCATCAATTTCACAAATGAGAAGTTGCAGCAACATTTCAATCAGGCAAAATCTCAGACCGCATTAAGCATTTCAGTTTCTTGCATATATTTTATTTCCGAATTTGACAAGTCTGATGATTTGCAGCACGTGTTTAAAATGGAACAAGAAGAATATACAAAGGAGCAGATTGATTGGAGCTACATTGAATTTGTTGATAATCAAGATGTTTTAGACCTTATTGAAAAGGTTCCCCTCCCCCTCTCTTTATCATGAGACTGTGGTCGATTAGTTTGTTGTTACTTGCAAAATGGTCAACTGACTTGTCCAGAGACCAAACAATTAGAGATATTCATGCTTTCGAATATTCTTGTGATGAACTTTTTGATGCTGTCTAGTATAGTCTACCTATTGTTCTAGGGATATACTGCAGTCTATTTTTGTGACTCTGCACCACCTATAAACAGAAAACACTGTTGATTGCTTTCTGTGAATGTTAGACATGGAAGCATGGTCGCATGGAGCATTGCCACCTTAATTTACAAAACAGAGAAACAGGCCAAGTGTGCAGGATATGGGGGGACTTATTTTTTATCCTCACGCTTAACCCAAAGGGCTTGTGCATGAAGGGATATTTTTATATATACTAATTAAACCATTGAAGAACCTTCTAACAATTTTAGCTTTTGAAATGCATTGGCTCTTGAGAACAACTGAACGATCTAGAAGTTTACTTCTGAGCTATTTTCCGTTAGTTTTATGCTTGTAGGCTTATTTCACAGTCTACAAAAATTTAATGCCTTAATTGGCTTTTCCTCTTTCCCCGATTTATTCACTAATCTTTCATGTGTACTCCTTTCTTTGCAGAAACCTGGAGGAATTGTCGCTCTCCTTGATGAAGCTTGGTAAAACTTTTTTTTTGCCCCTTCTTCTTCTTGTTTTCTTTTTGTTGTCCTCCGAATTGCTTACTCCAAAGTAGTGCTCTCATATCTTGTTCAATGTTTTTTTGACTTATACCTTTGGATGGAAAAATGGAACATGTTTGGCTTTCATCTGATTCTCTTTCTCCAATTGTCCATGTCACATAGTTGGATGTCATATTGAATCTGCTCCTTTATTCTTTCTTATTTCTCTGTTTTTTTTTTCCAGCATGTTTCCCAAGTCAACACACGAAACATTCGCAAATAAGCTTTATCAAACATTTAAGAATCACAGGCGTTTTATAAAGCCAAAATTGTCTCGAACAGATTTTACCATTGCTCATTATGCTGGGGAGGTATGACTAATTATCATATCATTAAATGCTTAAAAAATAAACGTTTTTGCTCGTTGATTCTTACACTAAAAAAATGGACAGGTCTTGTACCAGTCTGACCAGTTTTTAGACAAAAATAAAGATTATGTGGTTGCTGAACATCAAGATTTGTTGAGCGCTTCCAAATGTCCTTTCGTAGCAGGCCTTTTTCCTCCTCTTCCAGAAGAGACATCTAAATCATCAAAATTTTCTTCAATAGCTTCTCGTTTTAAGGTATCATAATTTCCTTGCTCACTTGTATACCTGCATTAGCATTTCCTTGAATAACATACTATTTTTGCTTTGACAGCGTAGAAGCTCATGTCAAAATCTTAAAAAATTGAAATGCACTTTTACTATCGGTATGCTAAGAAACCATTTTTTCATAATCTGAATGGTGCAGCTACAACTACAGCAACTAATGGAAACATTGAGCTCGACAGAACCTCATTATGTCAGATGTATAAAACCAAACAGTGTCCTTAAGCCCGCAATATTTGAGAATGTCAACATTATGCAACAACTTCGCTGTGGTGTAAGTATGCCTTGATATCCAACTTTTATGTCTCCAATCTCCTTCCTTTGGTAATCTCTTACACTTGTACCTATAGGGCGTTCTAGAGGCAATCAGAATTAGTTGCGCTGGCTACCCTACTCGCCGTCTTTTCTTTGAATTTGCTCACAGGTTTGGAATCCTTGCCCCAGACGTCGTGGATGGAAAGTAAGTACGTTCAGCATATCAACTGCTTCATGCCATGACAGCACTAATCTACAGATTTATTTCCTCTATGAGCAGCTCTGATGAAAAGGTCGTTTGCCAAAAGATTCTGGAGAAAGTGGGTCTTCAAGGATATCAGGTACCAAAATATTATATTTTTCATGGATTGCTACAGTATACACTATGCTGGCAAAAAGAACTAGAATCTATGGATGCAACGGCATTGAGCTATACTGCCTCTAAACGTGAACACGAACCTTGTATGATTGCATTACATGCATAGAAATAGTCATGCCACCATATTTCAAGGCCTCAAAACACATTTGATTGTCTGTGAGTTGTTGTAGATTGGGAAAACAAAGATATTCCTGAGAGCAGGTCAGATGGCTGAACTAGATGCACGGAGGGCTCAAGTTCTCAGCCGGGCAGCTAAAATTATCCAACGACGCATACGGACCCATCAAGCTCGTAATCATTATGTTGCATTGCTTAGAACTACTGCATTCATGCAGTCTCTATGTAGAGGTGAGATACTCCAAAATTTTAACAGCCTAAGTCAGTTATTTACCAGATGCTATTTAATTTTCAAGATGATGGGCTTCTCCAATTAGGATATAGGACACACTGCATTGCTTCAGTCTCGTTATTCATTTTACTAACATGCATGATATATGATCCTTAGGAAGACTGGCATGTAAACATTATGAAAACATGAGAAGGGAGGCCGCTGCAAAGAAAATTCAGAAAAATGTGCGCAGATATGCGGCTAGAAAATCCTATAAAGGACTACAAGCTTCAATACTTCTCTTGCAAACTGGTTTAAGGACAATGGGTGCCCGTAATCAGTTCAGGTTTAAGAAGCGGACTAAAGCTGCTGTCACTATTCAGGTTATTTTGTACTATATTATTGACATGATCTGCCCGTCATCAGCGCACAATATTCATAAATAAATAATCTCTCTTAAAATTGCAGGTTTGGTGGCGATGCCGGAAGGCTACAATATATTATAAGAGGCTCAAGAGAAGTACTATAGTTGCACAATGCAGATGGCGGGGGCGGTTGGGCAGGAGAGAACTTAAGAAACTCAAAATGGCACGTTTCTGTCTTTCTAGCGATTGTTTTATTATTTTTATATTTATGCTATTACTGAATGAACCCAGAATATTTATGCTATTGCTGTTTTAATTGTGATATCTGTGTAGCAATTACGTCCTCTTTTTACTGATTTTCTTGATATAATTCCTCTTTCTCTACTATAAGCTTAAATCACTTTTATTTGCTCTAGGCTGCAAGAGAAACTGGTGCGCTTAAAGAAGCAAAGGATAAGCTGGAAAAACGAGTGGAGGAACTCACTTGGCGTCTGCAATTAGAAAAAAGCTTAAGGGTGACATAGATGTTTTGTGGATGGATATTATGCTGGATTTTTTTGTTTCTACGATATTGCATGTAATCATGAATTTTGAAGGGAAAAAACTAGACCTCTCAATTTTAAGCCCTAATAAGGCTACAAAATTTTGCGCAGACTAACCTAGAAGAAGCCAAAGCACAAGAAGTAGCAAAACTGCAGAACTCGCTACAGGAGATGCAGAACAAGATTGATGAAACCAATGCTTTACTTGTCAAGGAGCGGGGGAATGCAAAGAAAGTTGTAGAAGAAGCGCCTCCTGTCATTAAAGAAACACAAGTTCTAGTGGAAGACACACAAAAGATTGAGTCACTAACAGGGGAAGTTGAGATTCTGAAGGTAAGAGAGTTCATTCTAATTAGACATCACACGTGCTGTTAGGCAAATTTACTCTCAAGCATGTGTCTTTTTATGCATATATGGCTCCTTTAAAATTGGAAGCGTGTTTATCTAAATGTATTATTTTATAAAGGAACAATGATATTAGCCTCAAAGTAAAACATGACTCTTGGTATTAGATTGAACAACATTCCTGGAAAAGAATTTATCTAACGTTTTTTTGTTCTGTTCTTGAAAATACAGTCAATGATATAACAACATATATATAACCTATAATGTCAAACTCCAAAAAATTACTCGTGTCATTATAGATTTTTCCAGAACTAGGTACCAGTTATATTGTCTTCATAGTGTTTCTATGAGAACTGTCATTAGATTGTTCTCAATAAAATAAAGGGGCGTAGCTTGTCATGTCCTGCACTCCTGCTTTTAAAATTGAGAAGCATAATGAAATCATATCTTGTGAATTCCCATCCTTTATTATTGAAAGTGAAATGAAAGAATTCCTAGCTAATGAAAAAAAGGTAAAATAGTTCATGCCAGCTGATTTCCAGCGGCAGTGATGGTTCACTTAAGGAAGAGCAAATTATTTCTTTCAATTAAACAATTATGGTACCAAGGAATGCAAATGGTTTGCAGCAAAATTTAGATTTACCCCCTTAAATATCCTTTGACTGGATCCCTAAATTAATACAAGTAGACTAATTTCCGCTCATGTTAGTTGTGATGAAATAAAGTTATTGTTTGCAGCATATCATGATGAAGTTACATAAGTGATGTTACCTTGGGCTTTATGTTCACACAGACTTCATTAGAGTCAGAGAAACAAAAAGCTGAAGATTTTGAAAGAAAATACAATGAATCTCAAGCTTTTATTGAAGAGCAGGGTAAAAAATTAGAGGACTCAGAGAAGAAGGTTCGTCAACTCCAGGAATCGTTAACCAGGTAATAAAGGTCTTTGATGTCATTGTTTTTCCATGCTAATCAAAGATAAACTTTCAAAATGCTGATCTAATCTTTTTCATTTAATATTTGAGGTTTTACAAAATTCTTGCATTACTAAAGTCCTCTTTTGGAAGATTTATGATAGAGTAGCGGATTACTTTGAGATAATGGAAATTGTGGAAAGTTAAGAGATTTTGGGAATAGATATTAGAGTTATTTTAGATATTTTTGTTTTTAATATTATTATTTAGGTTATTTCGGAGATGAATAAAGTAAACTTTTTGTATACCTAATTCATCTTTAACATTGTGTCATAACCACTCATTAATTTGCTGAGACAATTAATTGAAATCTCATAATTTATTGGTTAGGCTTGAAGAGAAAATTACTAATTTAGAATCAGAGAATCGGGTTCTACGTCAGCAAGCTGTATCCATGGCACCAAATAAGCTCCTTTCAGGACGCTCCAGATCTATTATACAGGTATTCCTTGGAACGCTTCTTATGTACACGACAATAATATAAAGCTCGGTGTTAGTTTAATAAATTTTCTTGCCTCATGTCAGAGAGGTGCTGAAAGCGGTCATATAGTCGGAGAAGCGAAGGTACCCTTGGTATGTGACTATCTTATATTACTGGTTATTTGGGTGGGATAATACATACATGGATCTGACTCTCATTTTGCCACTTGATAAACTAATCAGGATCTTCATAGTTCATCAATTAACCAGAGGGAACGTGCCGAAGTAGATGATAAACCTCAAAAATCACTAAATGAGAAACAGCAGGAAAATCAAGAGCTGCTCATCAGATGTATTGTGCAACATGTAGGCTTTGCCGGGAACAGACCTGTTGCTGCATGCATCATATACAAATGTCTCTTGCATTGGAGATCATTTGAAGTTGAGCGCACTAATGTTTTTGATCGTATCATTAATGCCATTGGCGATAAAATTGAGGTGTAAAAGGCGAACCTCTTTCATGCTGCACTCTCTTTGGTACTCTTGACGTTTATAATTTTCTAATTCAAATATTTTTTTTCTCCTGGACCTCAGAACCAGGAAACCAATGATGTCTTGGCTTATTGGTTATCCAATGCATCCACACTTCTATTGTTGCTCCAGCGCACACTTAAGGCAAGTGGTGCTGCAGGAATGGCCCCACAACGCCGTCGTTCTTCATCCGCAACCCTATTTGGGAGGATGACACAGGTAAATATAATGTTTTTATTTGAACAGAGTAATACCCGTAGAGAAGCTTTCGGTCATCAGATAATTCTTCTTCTTTTTCCAGAGTTTCCGTGGAGCCCCTCAGGGAGTTAATCTCTCCTTAATCCACGGTAGAACAAGCGGTGGAGCAGACACATTGCGACAAGTTGAAGCCAAGTACCCAGCTTTGCTTTTCAAACAGCAGCTTACTGCATATGTAGAAAAAATATATGGAATGATTCGAGATAATCTAAGGAAAGAACTTTCTTCCCCGGTATCGTCGTGCATCCAGGTAGGTAACTATATCTTTCAAAGATCATTGTTAACTTCATTTGCCGTCCTTCTATCAAATTTAAGTATTTGAAATGTAATTGGTTAATTGTGATGAGATAGGCACCAAGAATATCCAAGGCAGGCCTTGTTAAGGGACACCTTTCAGTTTCAACTACTGAAGCTCAGAAAGCTTTGATGGGTCACTGGCAGAATATAGTAAATAGCCTTGAGAACTATTTGAATTCTTTGAAAGCAAATCATGTTAGTAGAAACTCATTTGACATCATTCTTCTATCTTTGCCTCTTTATATTTGTTATATTTGTATTATTATGGGCATGGCCAGCGGAGCCAAGAATTGCAATTAGGGGGGTGAAAATTATAGAATAGAATCTAGGTATTCATGAAATTGCGTCTAAGACCTATAAACATTTCAAGATATTCATTTTAGTCCATCTACAGAACTTTTAGTATGGACTAAAGTGAAAATATTGAAATTTTTATAAGGGTGAAATGCAATATCTTAAAAATTTAGGTTCCTTTCTGTAATTTAGAGGGGGTGGGGGCTACCCTAGCCCTCCCCTCCCTCTGCCCCTATGGGTCATCATGCATTTTTTTTTTTGGCTGATCCTTGTTATTCTAAATTACACGAGCCTCTGTTATATTGCATTCAAGTTCTAAATTTACACAAATATTCTCCATTCCAGATTTTAAACATAACGAAAAAAAAGGGGGGGGGGGGGGTTTAAACTTGCTTCGAATATTTTCTTCAAAAGAAGGAGAAAGGGGTTTCTGATCTATCTTACGTGTGTTTTATTTTTCTGCTTCATTTTGACAGGTTCCCTCATTTTTGGTTCGTAAGTTGTTCACTCAAATTTTTTCTTATATCAATGTTCAACTATTCAATAGGTTAGTATTTTTCTACTTCCACGGTTCTTGGGGCTGTTTTCTATTGTGAAAAATGATTTTACCATTACACGTAATATTTCTTGTTACAGTCTCCTTTTAAGAAGGGAGTGCTGTTCATTTAGTAATGGAGAATTTGTCAAAGCTGGTTTGGCTGAATTGGAGCATTGGTGTTATAAGGCGACAGAAGAGGTGCCTTAATTTCACTGCTCGTAACCTGTACAGTATTGCTGATATGGTTCAACTACTAACCTCCCACTTTCCCTCTCCCAACAACAATGCAGTATGCAGGTTCGGCGTGGGATGAGCTGAAACATATCAGGCAGGCGATTGGATTTCTGGTATCTTTCTACCTGCAGTGCATAGCACTAGTTCTGATGCTAAGATAGCCAAATATACGAACTCATCTTTTCTGCCCTTTGTTCAGGTCATACACCAGAAGCCTAAGAAAACTCTGGATGAAATAAGCCATGACCTGTGCCCGGTAAGTGAAGGCAATTTTAGTTATTATGGAGGAGGAGGAGGATACGGTTACCTGAACAATTCCCAACCGTATTGCACTATTTACAGGTCCTCAGCGTCCAGCAGTTATATCGGATCAGCACAATGTACTGGGATGACAAGTATGGCACCTATAGCGTTGCAGGTGATGTAAGTTTCTTAAGAAAACCCTTGTTCAAAAATAGGCTTGGGTTATCTTTTCCTGAACAGAAGCATGATAGCTTCAGGAGCAGAAAAATTAAGTTTAAGCTTTGCCTGATCCATATTTTCACCTAGGTCATTGCCAGTATGAAAGTGTTGATGGCTGAAGATTCGAATATCGCTGTTAGTAGTTCTTTCCTGCTGGATGACGATTCAAGGTAAGGTTATATCATTCAAACATCAACTATCGCTTTTTATTTGATTTCACCCTTGTTTATGAGTTTGATGGCCAAATAATGCCTAAACACGATAAATTAAATTGAGAAAGTCATGAAGCATGCCTATTGAAAAGGAATTACATAGTAGTCGTAGTAAATACTGCTATGGAGAAATTGTGGTTGGCATTAACCGTTTGGAATTATTTGCTTTACAGCATTCCGTTTTCGGTTGATGATCTGTCAAGGTCGATGGAACAAATAGATATCTCCGATGTTGAGGCCCCACCACTTATTCGTGAGAACTCTGGCTTTAGTTTCTTGTTGCCAAGCCCAAATTAAGTAGCCTTCACGGCGGAATTGGGATGCCTCAGAAACAAGTCAATGGACTTGACATCATTTATTTATCTCATCACTTCCAAGTTCCAACAGCCGCCATGCAATGCTGTTAGCTTCTTCCATAGTTGTACACCTACCATTTGTAAAAAAAAAAAAACCTTCATTTTGGCTTTTCAGCACGTTGTTTCTTTTTTCAGTAACACCTGGGTACAAAATCCCACAAAAGGAGAGCCTACAACAAAAGCATCAACAGACTACCCTCTTTCATCAACCACCTTCCCCACTAGCACGTTGTTTTAGATACAGCTGAACAGGATAATTCTTTTACTGTTTTATTTAAATGATCAAATATCAAAATGCAAGTATATTTGCATCGGCAGCAAAGGTGGTTATTTCGCAAAACTGAAATTTCCATAAATTATAGGAGTTGTTTGCAAGCTGATGTTGAGGGATAAAAAAAAAATTTTAAAAAAAACTAGTTTAATGTGATTTAAATTTGGGAAAAAATCAGATTGACAAAGTAGAATTTATTTCAAGAGCCAAGATAGCGGCCTAAGCTGTGAGAAGTGTGCTATGCGGCACACTAGAATGCGGGCTCCGTCCCACCCCATTGTCCTCAGAAAAAGAAGCCCTCAAAAGTGTTTTTCTGACCATTTTGTCCTCAATTGTTTTATTTAATGACAGTGTTGCCCCTCCCCAACTATAACCCTATCACATCCCTCTTGGGCTTTCCGGCATGTCTTTTTTTTTTTTTTTTTGTCCATCCGGTTCACCGAAATCTTCAATTTTGACTAATCCAGATTTACCCGAGTCAGGCCCACGGTTGTAAGGGAAGAACTCCTAACAACATTTTCTTCATTCCCACGTTTTAAACTAAGAACGTGATTAAGAGAGAGCAAGTTCCTTACCACTTACTTTTAATAGATGTTGGTTTCAACACGATGTTTTAGATACAACAAAACATGATAATTCTTCAATAATCATATCTCTTTCTACAATATTCTTGGCTTTTTGAATTGTTTTTGGTCATTATGGATTACTTGATTGTTGTAAATGATTAAAACTCAACACCTAATTTATGGGGTTCTCGGGGCAGTAACTTTTTGTTGGGACTTTCTGGTGGTGAGCAGCGCCTGTGTTTTCCAAGTCAGATTAGTTTTCTTTCTTCTCTCTTTCTTTTTTTTTTTTTTTTTGCTCTGACTTTCTTCTCTCTTTCTGTGCAAGAGTATTTTGGTATTTTGATGTTACATATAATACTTGTATCAGATTGAAATTATTACAAAGTACCCCTGACCCACCAAACATTTTTTTAAAAGTTCACTTCCATCTCTTTTCCTATCCCACTTTAATTCCTTTTCCCACTTCTATTTCCTTCAAAAATCCTTGATACCAAATGGGCATAAGAGCACAATATGATTCCATGGTATTGACAATCTATTAATTATGTTGTTAAAGCCTTCAGTTGTTAGTAACAACGAAGCTACCGCGATGAAAAAAAGTTAAAAAAACAAAATAAAAAGAAGCTACCGCCTAAGACAAAAGGAATGCATCCATCCAGTCAAGGCGATATCTGCCATCACCAAACAGTTTATGAAAAAACACAATTCCTAGTCTGATTCTAGAGGCTTCAAGCACCCAAAAAAAAAAGGGAAAAGAGGTTTCTTACATTCATTTTACCTTCTAACATACCATTACAAAAGAAACGAAGGACATGTGATGGAGGGAAGTTAAAACTGAAATTTCATCACCCCTACATACAACTTAAATACATCAAGGACCGTAAATTTTCTACTTAATTCAACAGAAACCATATCTGGGATCTCTGTTACGATACACAAGCCAGTGGCCAAGCTGGTAGAAAGTAAGGAACAACTTTACTTGAATCCCACGAAATGGCAGCTCCACGACCCTGATAATAAATTATTTCCACTCTTTTGGTCTCCAGATCACATTGAAAAATGTTCCACCCCGATCTAATAAAGATAGATTGAGAATTCTGAGGAAGGAACGATAGTATCTGAGATTCTTTACATTGCATGTTGAGAGTTGGATTTTGCTTCCACATTACTTTAAAATTTAATCTCCACCTTAAAATCCACTTCTTCCTTACCTGTGCACAGTTTCTGTAAATAGAGGAGTTAGCTCCATCGTCTTCCTCAAGAACCCATATTTCCACACCCAAGTTACTGCTCTGACCATACTGTAAAAGCCCATCAGATGACTCCCCAAGGACTGACTCCTCATGCTCATGTGATAGCCCACCTGCTGGCAGTTTTACGAGAGCTATCCGCCTATCTCCAAAACGTGGATCATAAATAGCAAGGTTTCCCCACATTGCAAACCAGTGGACAATTCGCTTGACCACCATAGCTACTGTCCTTGGCCGTAGTGCAAAAGTTGTTGAGCATGTTAGAGTAGACTGCTTCCAAGTACCAGTTTTTGAAGAGAAAGTCTCAATAGAAACCGTGTTGCGCACCTTAAGTTTGCACTCGCATTTAGCTCGAATCACCTTGTAGCAAATGGCATCGTCAAGGTATTCCTCAACAATGAATGCCATGCACAACATTTTGTAGAATTGCTGAGGTTCTGGAAGTGGATACTTTTGCTTGTCCTTGAAATTGTACACATAATAAGTCTTTGGATGACGACCACAAAGAAGAATGCCATTGGAACAATCAATAAAGTAGCCAAGTTTTCTGAGAACCCCAGAAGACTTCAGATCATCACCCTCTTTACAAGTGGACAAAAATGGCAATGCAGGCTCCCAAAGAGGGCGTTGGAAGCCATCCCGGGGTCTTCCTAGGTATAAAAAGTTGCATACAAAGAAACCCAAAAGCCTAAACTTTTGTCCCCATCTATTCACATAGCAACGATAGAATGAAGAGCTGCATACTACACGCAGCCATCTCTTTGATGTGATAATGAATTTGCAAATAGATGAAGGGGGCAATCGTAGTAAGATCTCTTGCAGAATGTCATCACAGTTTAGCACAGCATGAACACTATCACAGGTCATCCTCTTATTGATGTCCATATTCCAGGATACAAACTGGTAGAGCACGTCCTCAATAGTCACAGCTCACTACATCTTCAGAGAACTGAAACAAAGCAGAGAAATGTCAGGACTGGTAAAAGATTACTCAAACTCCTCTATTGATAAACATAAATGCAAGTTAAGGCCCATCACCAGTCTCGATTCTAAAGTAGGGGGTTAAAAGCAAATCTGATGTCAATATCAATTTAGTGCTTGATTACAATCACTACAAATCAATGCGTCAAGTCTTTAACTTGTACATTAAACAAGATGCTTTTCGCATGAAAACCTAATTGTTGTTTTAGCTCGGGAGAAAATCAGCAATATGATCTAATGCTTCTCGAAAATCAACCTAATTTCCCTCGTTTGAGAGTTATTTTTTACACATCTAACGAAGCGAAGAGTATACCACTTGAACATCCAATTTCAACCGAGAGAGTTGGACGTGTTAATCAACGGAGAAAATTTTAAAGTTGGTTGATTTATTTAAAGAAAAGAGTTTTCTCTTCTTGCAATTTCTTGACAACGAAACAGACAGGGAGAAAATCCGGCGACTATTGCATGCGTTGCCAATATGTATGTGTATACCATAAAATAGAAAAAAATAAATAAACAAAAAGAATCGAACAAGCAAGATCTAATGTAGAAGCAAAGAGGGAAACGTGAAAAACTTCGAACCTCTAGACAAAAGAGTGAAAATGAGGCGAATCAGTGTAGCAGAAAGCAAATTTGGGTAGCCCTGGTTGGTTCCACCGCAGTCCGCGGCTATGGCTATTCTTTTGTCTCCTGATCCCAACAGAGTTTGCGTCTTTGGGACCATGGATTTAGGGCAAAGAGTTTTATTTTAGGGAAAATTAACTATCTAGTCTGTATAGTCTCATCGATATTACAACTTGGTCCTTATATCCCGTTTGGTTTGTTGGAACGGAAGCCAGAGAAGAACTGGAAGTGGAATCCAAAAGTCAGGCTGTTTGGTATGTTGGAATCCACTTGAAACTCACTTCCATCAATATATATATAAAAACACATCAAACGGCTTATATTGGCTTTCCTCACAAATTACTATTCATAAATTGATTACTTTTCTTTGGGCTCCACGTGAGCAGCTGATGTCTACCTCTATTACACAATAAATGAAAAGGCACTTCATCCTTCCCTCTTTTTTTCTTGAGACCCCCTCTTCTTCGTGCTTTCTATTTGCCCAAGACCCTTTTCTTCTCTCAGACTCTCACGTCACACTTCATATCTAAGCGGATTCAAAATTTGAATCCCTCCTTTTCTCTACTTTCTCTTATGCTTCCTCTTTTTTCTCTCCCTAACCAGATGCCCTTTTCCTCTTCTCTTTTTTCTCAGTTTCTCTCCTAGTCAAAACATCAGGAGCTAATAACTTTCGATCCCCATCAAATTTGTACTTCTCCGACCCTCTCTCAGTCTCTCTCATTTAAAGAAATCTTGTATAACATCATTTTTCTTAATGAGCTTGTCCCTTTTTATAAGATCTATTTTGAACTTGTCTCAATAATAAGTGCATTTTTACAATGGACCAGCCAGTAGCTTCGGACGGATGTAATTTAAAGTTTATAGATTTAAGGCATGTATGGGCACTAAAGACCCTTCTCATTCCTAGAGAATAAAATGGGATAGTTGATGTATTGGCCAGAGAGAGTCTTTCTAGCTCAAAGACCCTTCTCATTCCTAGAGAATAAAATGGGATAGTTGATGTATTGGCCAGAGAGAGTCTTTCTAGCTCATCCTTTTTTAGCAATAGTCTTTCTCAACTAAGAACCTTGGTCTCTTGTTGGGATTCATTTCCCCTTTGGATTTGTATCTTTATTTAATATTGTAATTTCATCAGTAAAAAAAGGACAAAAAGAGCACTTTTACCTATTTTACCTTCAATTAGCTCTTTGATAATTTATTCCCCATAAGTATCTTTCATCATTTTTTCATTATTACCATCTCTCTTATTCATTTATAAATAGTGGTATTTTTAAAAAACAACTTATATTTCCTATACATTTATTACTTTTAACTATTACTTAAAATGTCACGATTCAGTTGAAAGGACCTAAGACAAAGGAAGTATGAGCTAACATACTTTTTTTTTTTTTTTGATAATATGAACCTCATACTTCTTTAACTAAAGTTTGTTTGGTTTGAAGGGACCAGAAGGGAAGGGAGGAGGATGGAGGGATTTTGGCCCTCTCCCCTCATTTGGCTCATGATATTTTTTAGGAGGGGAGGGGAAATTTTTTAAAATTTTCCCCTCTCCCCTCAAATACGTCCCCCCAAATTTGACGGATTTGGAGGGATTATTAGAATAGGCATGTTAGTGGACTAAGATGGCCCTAGAGTTTTTTTATTATTCCTGAAATACCCTTATACCCCTTTTTAAGTCAATGTAGCGCTGCGAACCCTCCTATGCGAATGAAGGAATCTTTGCCGTCGGCCATACATATATGGAGAACTGTTTGGTTAACCTTATGCGAAGCAAATGTAACATGATGCTAAATAGAGAAGTTGGTGGCACTGTCGGAAAATGAGTGCAATACCTCAAGCTTTAAGAGGTGGTGGTGTCAGAAATTGAACGCAGTGCATCATAAGTTTAAGAGGACAAGATTACAGAGAGCCGCGACGTTGGAGACAATGATTTTTATCTATTTTGTATTGCAATCTAATACCAGTTTGGACCTTTTTGAGTATCTGTGATTTGAGCACCCAAAAAAATTGTAATGAGTGGAGGAATTGACCATAGCAATGTCAATTACAAATCTCATGGACGTGGAAAAATATTCTCAAACAAAAAATTTCACCCTCTTCCAGTTTTTTGGGAAAATTCGTTTCAGGGCCTCTATTAGGCAAAAAATTCCAGAAAAGACCTAAACATTTTGACAATACGGAAAAAAGGCCCAGAGATTCTGACAATACCCAAAAAGGCCCCAAGATTCTGACGGGGGGCTAATATAGTTGTTAATGGGGCTGATATAGTTGTTAGTGAGGGCTGATTTAGTTGTTAGAAAAAAACAACTCTGTCAGAATTTTTGGGTCTTTTTCCGTATTGTCAGAATTCTTGGGCCTTTCTAGGTATTTTCAGATTGTTTGGGCCTTTTCTGCAATTTTTTGGCTAATAGATACCCTGAAACGAATTTTCCCCAGTTTTTTTCCGGACAATAATTTTAGATCAACTATCTACGATTTCTCAAACTCCTCCCTTTATTTTACCCCGTTTGGCTAGTCGAGAGCAATATTTTTTTCCGCGGCTGGACTGACATTGTTTTTCTTAGAAAGATAAAATGATGTATTATGACGAATACAATGAAAGATAGTTGAGGCAGATGAGATAAATTCGCTGAAAGCATTTAATGAAAACGAATTTTTTTAAAAATGGAACCTAAAAAATATATCTAGTATGACAAAAAATTTTGATAAAATTTCAATATAAATTTCTAGACAAAAGAGAGATCCCAAGAAAATCCTCATTTTCCACAGTTCTAACTTAGAAGCCCATTTTTCCCAAGTTTTTGACGAAATTTATTTCCCATTAACCCAATTTCATACCAATCAAATAATGGAAAATGAGGTAACATTAAAATCCTTTTTATAATATCAGGGTAAAGTTGTCAATATGAAAAAAAATTCCCCTCCCTTTTACTTCCTTCTGATCAATCCAAACAAGATAATATTAAAATCCCTCCTATCCCCTCTCCTCCATTAAAATCCTCCATTCCCTTCCCCTCCGTCGAACCAAACAGATGAGGGTTTGGACATTTTTTTAATATATATCGAGGGTTTGGAGTTTGATTTTTTTTTTTTTTTTAAGTTTAGATGGGGGTGGACACGGTATCCCACTGGTGTCAGGGTATGCATCTAGGCTCAAAGAATGCTTACAGAGGTACTTTAAGATCGTCTATCAATGAGACCCTCACATCACTAGCGAGTATCAACTTTCTCTCTTTTAGAGTAAAGGCTGACGCCTTAGCCAACTATATCAATCCTCATTAACACTTTTTTTTTTTTTTTGCTACTACCTCATTAACACTTTGATTTGTCATTAAGGCACTGATCCATTCCACTTTATACAACCCACTTGTTAATGTTCCTGAGGCCCAATTTATCAGGCTTCACATGGGCCGATCGATCCAAATGAGACTTGTAGGTGCGGCCCGTGCATAGAAGGGGGAAAAAAAGCTTGTACCATAGAAAAAACTAAAAAAGCCGTCTTGTATAAAAAAAGAAAAAAGCCGTCGTTCGGTTCTGCACTAACCAGATAAAAACTTCCCTCCCTTTCCACACTCCCAGCGACCCAACTGCCAACTCTCTCTCATCGCTTCTCTCTCTCTATCTCTCTCTCTCTCAGCGAGTGCGGCACACAGTCCCCGCCGTCTTCTCCCTGGCTATATCTGATGCTCACACGCTTCGCCTTAAACCCAATAAAAGCCCCTATCAATCCCATCCATTTCATTTCCTCCAACTCATTTCGAGTTGTTCCTCCGTACTCGCTCAGATCCTGCCTTGTTGACTCTTTTCCGAGATCGTCAATCCCAATGGCGATGCCACCTAAGTCATCTATGTCGTCCGGCCACACCGAGCCGACACTTGCTAGGCGCTTTTGGAACAAGTTCAATCGAGAATCCATTTTTGCCATGTACACTCCATTTGCTGTGTGCTTGGCCTCCGGCAATTTGAAGATTGAATCCTTCCGTCATTACATCTCTCAGGATGTTCATTTTCTTATGGCCTTTGCTCAGGCGTGAGATTCTCTTTCTGTCTTTTCCTTTTTCTTCTTTTTCAGTTTCTCTTATTTAACTGCCTTTTCTTCTTCTTCTTTAATTTGTGTGACAAATGATAGTGTATTCTTGCTTTAGAGGAGTTATAAAACGAAACTGAAATACGCAAAGTTTCTTAATCTTAACTCGTAAGGAACTGATTCTTTACGCAAGATATTCCTTGAATATCTTTCTTTCATTCTTTTTCACATCGCCGTGCTTGATTCTTGAATTGGTATATCAAAAACAAGGTATTACATATATTTTCGCCCCTTTCGAATTTGGCATTTCAACAATAACCTTCTTTCATAGGCTTTCAAGATTTTAGCCGTTACTGATTAACATATTCAGTTAATTGCTAGAACTCGTTTTCTGGACTAAAATTATGTTGCTATATCTCCCTGTTGATATTTGAGAAGCAGAAGATAATTGTTCGTGATTCCAGATTTTGTAACATCTCATGTAAAGATACGTGAATTGTTTTTTTATAAAAGTATTATGTATACATTGCAAGAAACATGATATATTACTGTTTAAATGGAGCTTGGAGCGTTTTGTTGTATTTAACACGTGTATTGTGTATCTATCAGATATGATATGACCGTTTTAATGTATCGACGTTTCATAGTTACAGCCTAGTTTCTTCTCCTTTCCTTCATTAACAACCATAAGGCCATATGAAGTCTTGTTGTTTTAAATTTTATCCCCTGATTGAATTGACAGGTACAAGTTGGCTGAGGAGCTTGCTGATGCTGATGCTGATGATGATGCGAAGCTTGGAATTTCTGAGTTGAGGAAGTCAGTTTTAGAAGAGCTAAAGATGCATAACTCACTTGTGCAGGTGAGATGTGTTTTCCAAGAAAATGGACTTGAACGGGACTATAGTTTTTATTCTTACTGAGTTGCACATGATAGTTTGAGTAAATAACCTGAATTATGTAGTTCTCATTTATCTATACGGAAGTATATTTGGTTGGGAATGGTTTTTGTAGATATACTGTTTTGTGATAAAATCCTTTATTTTATTGCTGCCACATCTTTTTCTAGGATTTTCTTACTGAATTTTTCTTTGTGAAAATAATTTTCAAGTGTTGGTGGGTTTATATTTTGCATGACTCTTGTTCTTGCATGATCTATTGATTATCGGTTTCAAAATTATATTATAGAGACTGCACGCTGAGGGTAAAGGAGAAAATCGTCTGCAACTTAATCTCTTTAAAACTTGCACGCTGTGCAATCATAATAATCAACTCGTGTGTATCTTTAGAATATGACCTCAGGAGCAAAGGTACATCCAGTCAAATGAAACATGAGAATGAGAACTTAGGAAGTATTTTGAAGGCGGATAATTTAGAATTGCTTTCCTTGCAAATTCCTAATTGATACAGTAGAGAGTATACCTATTTTCAGAGAGTAAGTCAATCATTCCAATCTTGAAATGCTTGAAACATGTCTCATTTTCATGGTCACTTAATGGATAATTTAGTCATTTAAACATGATTGCGGTCTTTTTAAACCATTCAATCTCTATTTTTTTGGTGTGGCATTTGAAACGATGTGCAGGAATGGGGATTAGATCCTGCCAAGGAGCATATTAATTCTACAACTGTCAAGTATACAGAGTTCCTGTTGGCTACAGCCTCTGGGAAGGTGGATGCAGTAAAAGGTCCCGGTAAACTGGCAACACCTTTTGAGAAAACCAAGATTGCTGCTTATACTTTGGGTGCTATGACTCCTTGCATGAGCCTCTATGCCTTTTTGGGAAAGAAGTTTCAGGAACTTCCAGACAAGAAGGAACCTCACCCTTACCAGAAGTGGATCGACAACTACTCTTCTGAAGGTTTCCAGGTTTGTCAGATTGACAACAGAACCTCTTATTGTTGCTTTTATAGCCCTCTTGTGGTGAATATTGGTAGAATATTCGTTTAATCGATGGTATTCCCTGCCTCCAACACTCATTTATTCTTATTTTTAAATTTAGGCCTCTGCTTTACAAACAGAAGACATACTTGAGAAATTAAGTGTCCCTTTGACAGGCGAAGAGCTTGATGTCATTGAAAAGCTATATTACCAAGCAATGAAGATTGAAATAGACTTCTTCTCTGCTCAGCCACTATTTCAGCCAACTGTAGTACCCTTGACCAAACAACATAACCCTGAAAGAGGCCGCCTCATGATATTCTCTGATTTTGATTTGACATGCACTGCAATTGATTCTTCTGCCATCTTGGCTGAAATTGCAATTGTGACAGCACCAAAATCTGATCAGAATCAATCCATGGATCAAACTGTTCAGATGTCATCAGTTGATCTCAAGAATACATGGAAGGAACTATCCGATGAGTATACAGAGGAGTATGAGCAATGTATAGAAAACATTATGATGCTTGCTGAGAGATGTATGATAATATTCTATGTTTTCTTTAAGATAATTTGACTTGGAAAAATCTATATTCTGTTCTCAGACATTTGTAGTTCTGACTTTGACTTCATGTGATTTGGCAGTGGAGAATTTTGATTTCCAAAAACTATCTATAGCACTGGAGCAACTCTCAAAGTTTGAGAAAAAGGCAAATGATAGGGTTATTGAGTCAGGGGTACTCAAGGGTTTAAACCTTGAAGATATAAAACGAGCTGGGGAGCATCTTATTCTTCAAGATGGTTGCATTAATTTCTTTCAGAGCATTGTAAAGAATGAAAAGTTGAATGCAAATGTGCATATACTCTCCTACTGCTGGTGTGATGTGCTAATTAAGTCTGCTTTCTTGTCAGGTATATTCCTTATTAAGCTGTAATTTCTTCTCTGATGTTAATATTGTATGTCGATTCCTTTTGCCTTCCCATTAGAACATCAACTGATTACTCTGTTCATTTTGCATTTTCTTATGTTCCCTGTCAATTTCAAATAAAAATTTCTTTGATGCTTTCCCTTCTTTATTAGTGCACATGAGATCCCTCCTGATCCTTGTTGTGTATTGTTAAACTTTCCCTTTTCCTTGCCAGTAACACATTTGACGTGATGTTTTACGTAATATTTGCATTCATGAGTTTCACAAACGTGGTCATCTATTTTAATGTTTAGTAAAATTATGGATTTGATATTCTATCATGTATATGTCTTCTTCTTTGGTGTGTGTGTATATATATATATATATATTCAACTTATAAGGAAGTATTGAGGGATTTAGAAATAATTACTTCGGGCAGGCAACAGTTTACCGTTGGTAGAGTTAGCTTTTGCTATACATGACTGTGTGTCAGGATGGCTAATGAGAGTGATTAATGCTCGTGAAATTTGTTCCTGTCTCACTCAAATCACTTCCGGTTGGTTGATTGGAATAAGTTGTGTTTTTGTTATCTAAGGCCTAGCAAAGAAAGCCTTGATATGCTTGTGTATGCTAATGTAATTGTCGGCATCTTTATTGGCATATAAGATTCCATGCTAGATTGTTCTTTCAATCTTCAGAATACTTTTTATTGAGATTATGCCTTAAGTTTGTAACATATTATATCATATTTTCTTGCTAATTGTCTCTCTCTCTCTCTACCCCCACAAAAAAATGAAGCAGCTGGCTTAAATGAGCTGAATGTGCATGCTAATGAGCTCACTTTTGAGGAATCTGTCTCCACTGGTGAAATTGTTAAGAAGATGGAATCTCCCCTTGAAAAGGTCCAAGCTTTCCGCGATATATTGAACAACTTCAATGATGACAGGAAGAATTTGACCGTATACATTGGGGACTCAGTAGGTGATTTGTTATGTCTACTTGAAGCTGATATTGGAATTGTGATTGGTTCGAGTTCTAGCCTTAGGAAAGTTGGGACACATTTCGGTATTTCATTTGTCCCGTTGTTTCTTGGCTTGGTTAAGAAGCAGAAGGAATGCATTGATGAAAGCTCTTCCGTTTGGAAGGGTTTGTCAGGCGTTCTTTACACAGTCTCCAGTTGGGCTGAAGTGCATGCCTTTATTTTGGGTTGCGAGTCTTGTTGAAACGTAGACATAGATAGTGCAATACAGATACACAAACAGGTGGCAAATTTTATCAGGGCCACGAATACCATGCTGTCCCCCTTGTTTCTCGTACAGAATGTTGCGATTGAGAGATATGGTGAAATTCTGTTTGCTGAATGTGCTTTTCATGTGGGTATTTTTATATCCTGAAATTTTCGAATGTTACGTTCACATTTTCCTTTGCTCATTATTGTTGACATGTTATCTCAATTTCCTACCCTTCTTTTGTCAGGTATGAGAAGTTTGAGGCAGCAGTAATTCAAATCATAGATTGTTTAGGCTTCAATACAGCCGTACAGCCGTCGTAGCGTTGTACTGGTAATTACTAGGTTCCTGATTTTTATAAATTGTAAGAATAGTGCTGGGATCACGTTGATCTTCAGTTGAATGCTTGATCAGTGTACATGCAGATGCAGAAAATTGATGCTCATCGACTCAATTTTTTTGAGGCACTTGATAGATTGCAAATATAATCTGTTCTTAAATAGTTTTTGAGATGCGATTATTGTGAACGAGCCTAAGGGTCCGAGTCCGACGATAAATTCCGATAAATTCTGAGAATTTATATTGTTGAGCGATTGTATGAGACTCCGTCGTGTAATTATTAGGCTAAAGTATACTTTTAGTCTTTTAAGTTTTATATAAGGTATATTTTTGGTCCTTTAACTTTATAAAGTATACTTTTGGTCCTAAAATTTTAACACCATTAATGTTGCTAATGGAAAACATTGATGAAGCGAACTCAAATGATGATTAATAACATTTAATTACATAAATTTTATATATTCTTCAATTTACCTATATTTTAAATTTAAATTTAATAATATCTAAATATACAGTTATCACTTAAATTTACACCGTTATCATTTAAATTTACATTTTCTGTTAATAAAATTAACGGTGTTAGAATTATAGGATTAAAAGTATACTTCTAAAAGTTAAGGGACCAAATATATACCTCATGTAAACTTAAAAGATTAAAAATATACTTTAGCTTAATTATTATAAGTCACCTAAGCTAAGCTTATTTAAACTTTTAATAAATTACATTAAATTTTAAGTCTCATTCTAAGAAAATGTGATAAAATTATAATTAAAAATTAATTACCAAGGGAATAGAACGGCGGGAGTCGCGAGCCATGAGAATGGATTTCGGAAATGAATTTTTTGGGGGACGACGGGGTCAGTTCCGCTCGAAAAAGGACAAACCAGGGGGCTTACATTTTGGGAGCGTCTAGCATCACGGCCATTAGTTGACCGTCAACTTGGATGGAACGTTGACAAGACGATTTGGACGCTGACGTGGAATAAAAAATTCAAAAAATTAGGGAAAAATGCAAAAAATAAGGAAATTTTTTTCAAAAAATTAAAATAATTAGGAAAAATATAAGATAATTAGGAAAAAAATTAAAATAATTAGCAAAAATTAAAATAATTACAAAAATTAGAAAAAAATTTAGGAACCTACCATTCATTTCTTTAATAATTTAGACATGTTCCTGTAAATATTTATAGGGAAAATTTCAAATAAATACCATTTGAATTTGGAAAACCCCCAGAAGTCTGTTGAATTTGTAAAAAGACTGAGAGGTACAAAAGACCTATGAGGGATATGCAAATTCGGGTCAAATTACTATTTTACCCTTTAATGTTAAATAAAATAAAATAAAATGCCCCAACCCCACTACCGCCACCGGCCACCACCACCACCGGCCACCACTGCCACCGGCCACCACCACCACCAACAACAACATCAAGATTACTGTCCTTTGTGGCTTCATCACTATTATCATCCTTCGCGGTACCATTGGTGTTAATTTTGGAGGCTCCGACGTTGATGCCGTCAACCAAAACCTCATTGAAGAAACCAATCGGATTCTCGCGGAAACAACCTCCCCCCTTCCAAGTTGCATCAGATCTGAGATCTCAAATCCATTTGGAAGGGGAAGGGTTGTTTCGTATTTTGTTCTGTTTTTTTTTTTTGAATTGGTGGTATTTTGGTATTTCCATGAAAATACTGTGGGACCCACCCCAAAATGTGATGGTGTTGGTTAGATTTAATGGTGATGATATTTTTTGCCCCAATTTTGAAAGCTCATGTGTAGTTTTGCACCTAAAAAAAATCATTTGGTGTTAGACTCTCTTCAAGGTAAAATACATATGTATTTTTACACATTTACCCTAAATATAATACAAATTTTTTTATATTTATTACTCTTTTCATAATTTGCCCTCATTGATGATCCTTCAAAAACAATAAAAAAGATAAGGAATTGGGGAAGGTGCCTATGGTGTTTTAAAAAATATATACCATGTTAACCAATTTAACTAACTTCATTAATATAATCAAATTAGGTAAGTATATCTTATATTAAGAACGGAAGAGTATAGTTTTGGATATATTTCAATTTATTATTTATTTGAATAAAATATGGGAAAAACATTTCTCATGTTGCAGGAGAAATTTTTTCTCATGCCACACACACATAAAATGGTGGGACCCGCATATATATAATGCTCATTATATATATATGCGGGTCCCACCATTTTAAGTGTGTGTAGGAATTTTCTTTCTCTCATGCAACATGAGAAAAGTAAACCCCATAAAATATTTATATTAAGATATTTAGTCAACATATTTTTTCATATTAAAGATTCAGATGAACCCGATCCTTATAGAGAGGTGCATTGGTTGCGTTAAGGATATAAATTTATGATTTAGGGGAGCAACCGAAATAAAATGTCAGATTAATAAAGACATGGCCTAAAGTGGTAAGGCTGAGGAGACTAAAACTTGTTTGGGATCACTTTTGGGGTATTAAAAGTGTTTATTTACGTAAATCAAGATAAAACTCTTCTCATATTACTTACTTTGAAGATTGTAAATCACGATTGAAATGCTAATTTTGAAGGCTCCCATTGCTGTCCTAAACAAAAAATTTATGTTTAAAAAGCATATCTATATAAATATTTACGTAAGTTGAGATAAAAATTATTTTATATAATTATTTCCGATATTGTAAATCACATTTGAAATGTGACTTTTGTCGCTAATTCAAACAAGCGCTAAATGTGTAAAATGACGTGTATCAGCGAATTAATTGGAACAGTCACCATAGTTGGAGTTAGAATTACCATTTATCTATTTGTTTTTATTAATTAATGTTATCACAATTGACTTATCAATAACTTGATTAACTTGATCTTATAATCTAGTGACGTAATAATTCTCATACGTGCTGGAGATTGTAGGTTTTCCCCTTATGCTTGCATTTTTTTTTTTTTTTTAAAAGGAAAGTTGAGTGATCTCATTTAAAAAAAGTAACAGGCCCAGCTACAATCAAATTTAGGCTTATCTTCCAAAGGGCTTCTGCCTAACCAATGGTTTTCGAGTTCTGTGAAGTTTCCCTTTATGTAAATCATATATTCAAATATACATTGAAGGTGGGCACACCATACTCCCCTTTAAAAAAACAAAAATCTTTTAAAAAGAGGAGGGTCAACTAACGAATCGTATTATTTAATATTCGTAACTAATAAATCATTTTTATTTTTTATTTTTATAAAGGGTGAAGGAGCGATTTTACCAAATAATTATTAGTCCAGGAGCGATTTTGCCAAATAACTTTTAAAGAGACCAAAAAGGTCAAAAAACAATTAAATTTGTAAAAAAAATACAACACCATTACTTCTCACTTAACACTGTTTACATGTGGCATTCAAAGTCCAGCTGGTCCCTTATATTTTTTTGGTCAATGCCAGGTGGCTTTTTCCCAATCTTCCTCTCACAAACTTTCGCTTCTCCCACAACAACACTTGACCTAAATCTCACTTCCATATGGTCTTTCTGCAGAACCAGACCATACCCAGAAGCTTGCTTCAATTCTTTAAAGCTCGGCCTCAGCATTTCCATCAACAGAAGCCCAAATATCCTCACCTACCTCCTTCAGTCTCTGCAAACTGCCACCTCCAAAGCCACCCACCTCTGCGATCTCTTCCACAATGCAAGCGGCGGCGGCGGCTCTTCAAATCTCGTCGAGAAGCAGAGAGGTTCGATTCAAGACTGTAGAGAGCTTCATCTCTTAGCGATGTGCCAACGTAGTCTCCCATCGATGAGAGGGACTTGGATCTAGGAAATGACCAGGAGGATGCAGCAGAGGTGGCCTGGATCTTGAGGGACAAGGGCGAGAACCGTCTGCAAAGGCCACCTTGGTGTTGTACGAGGCGTTTAAGAGGACTGATGATTTGTTCCTTGATGAAGAAGAAATTGAGCAAGGGGAGATCGATTAGCCCGAGTTGTGTTAATATAAGTGGCATTCTTTGAATCACGATCTTTTGACCAACAGTGAAAATAAAATCCTGATCCTGATCTTCGAACTTTCTCTCTCCTTTGAATCACGATCTTTTAAAATAAAGATCAGAGTCGACATTCTTTGATTTGGCATTCGCATTCCCGTTGTTCTCATCGATCCAACCAACTATTTTGTCTCAGGTCAACGACAACGGCAAGCCCAACAGAACTGGTTCTTCCTCTCTCTCTGTTCAGATCCATTCGTCTCTCTGCTCTATCTATCTATGTTCTTTTATGAGACCGCCCTGCATATTTTCTCTTTAAATGATAGTTGATGATGGATTATTTACATGAGCTGGAAATCAAAGTATCTTAGTCAATGCCTAGGCGATTCTTTTATTTGTTATTCATGTATCTTGCACCTTCTTTGATTTGATTCTTTTGTTCTCTGTTGGTCATAAGGCATTGGGTTAAAGCTCGTTTTGTCCGAATTGAATTAGTGAATCTTCCCTTGCTTGAAGGCATTCGGCTTTGGGCTCGAATGAAGAAGAAGATCGGGTGTTTTAAGCACTGGTTGCGACATCAAATAAGGCATTCTGATAAAAAATTGGGATTCATTAAAAAAAAAAAAACCAAAAAAGCCACCTGGGCATTGACCAAATACATAAGGGATCAGCTGGACTTCATAGTGCCACGTGGCATTCAATCCAGATGGTGTTAAGTGAGAAGTAACGGTGTTGTATTTTTTTTTTTTTTACAAATTCAATTGTTTTTTGACCTTTTTGGTCTCTTTAAAAGTTATTTGGCAAAATCGCTCCTGGACTAATAATTATTTAGCAAAATCGCTCCTTCACCTTTTTATAAATTTTAGTATGTGGTTAATTAGAACCAGCTTCATTATGAAGTTTCTCTTCATTGGCTGCGTCTACAGATGTGCATTTTTAAAAAAATGAAATTGTTTCCCTATGTGCTCCATCAAATCATTTGGCGCCTTGGCGGGTCGGGTCTGATAATTGGAACCTCTGCCACTTGTCGATGAACCATTCTATTGTTCCACTTCCACATCAATTTTTCCATCTTTTTTATCTTCATAGAGCTCGGTAAGGCAGTTTGCCGCAGGCACATACATTCTAACTTCTTAGCTAGAACAAGAGATCGATCTTCTTATTATTAGCAGTTTAGCACTAAACTCTGTTGAGAGTAATGTGAAAATAGAGAATCTTAAAAGAGTTATAAATGGTAGCCGCATTCTTGTTCTGTAACTCAAATATACCTTTTTTTTTTTTATCAGTCTGTCTCGTCTAATGAAAATACATATTGTGAGGAAAATATTTCATATTAAATAATTAGATATTGAATTAAAAGTACGTAAAAGGTGAGTCATATCTTATTATCTGACTCAAGTTATTTTGCTGAAAAGACAACCTTAACCCATACACATCCAAAAATTCAACATGTAGATATTGGAACTATTTGATAAATGAAGATATAACTTAAGTTTTGTGAGACTCAAAAAGAACTAAAACTACCTCAACTTGCGCATATATCTAAAAATTCAACCATATCATTATACAAATACTTTAATGAATCTCTACGTGTAATTATTATTATTTTTAAAAGACCATTTACTTTGAAGTGTTGTCTGTCCTTGGTGTGATGACCAGGCTTTGTGGATTTTTCTTTTTACGTTTGTCTTGTACTACCTGATCTCTTGCGCACGACTGAGAAATCCATGACCCTTTTATAAATACAACGTAACTCACAACTCCCCTCATAATACTCGCCTTCCTTTTCTTCTTCCTCCTTGTTGTTGCAGAGAGAGATAGAGATCATGATGAGGCTCATGAGGATTAGAAGGAGGTACAAGCTTAAGTATGTGGTGGAGTTGGAGCCATGGCCAATAATTGCTCAAGAACGGTGATTTTTGATGAGGAAGTCGAGTCCTCTAGGGCAAGTCTGATGCTTGGCTTTTCATTCTCATTTTGTGCGTTTCCCTCTGTATTGGTCTTTGTTTTTTAATCTGATTCAGTTTCTGCTTTTAATTGGGGCAATAAAACAAACCCCTTCCGGCCTCCATTTCATTCCCAGGTTCGCGCTGTAAGTTTGTGACCTTGTTTGCCACTTTGCCTGTATCTGTGTGATTGATTGCTAAATGCTAATCCTCTCCTCTCTCTACATATATATATAGGAACTCGCCAGTTGTTGTATACGTGTGTTGATATATTAATTATAAATCCCTTCCAATAATTTTTGTTCTTTGTTTTACGGCGCATTGGGGAAAATCAAGAAAGACCGACGAAACCTGATGGTTTTCTGAAAAATGAACAGAGTTCGTGGGTTAATAATTTAATACATTAGAACACCAGGCCACGTGATTAAGTGCAGTAAATATAGATGGGTGGCGATTATTTATTTCACATTTATAGCATAGAACAAAAGCACATGATCCTCTCTCGCTTTCGTACGGACATGCAATACCACTTACAGACAGACATCAATGTTGTGGGTCGAAGAGTATGTAGCATAGTCCAACAACTGTGGAGGATGATTCGTGGACTCATACTCAACTGGATGCTATGCATAAAGTGAAGACGATAATATATCATCAATTGTACGTAGTGAGACGAGGCCGTGAAGGCATATCTTATTTCTCAGATCTTCACATGTTTTTTAAAAAATGGTTTCTTGCTTGCTTCGTAAAGTTAACCGCATGCATTCGTACAGATCACCAAATTAAAACTACATGGGCAAGAACGGTTTTGACGATAACACATAATACATCTCTTACGACGGTGATTAATGCTGTCTGTCTCTAGTGTGTAAGTGTACAAATTATTGTCCGTATTAAAATGAAACTGATGCTAATGAACCGGCTAAGAGGTGGAATATAATCATGTTTGACTGTGACAAGTGGAGACAGAGAGAAGACGGGAAGGCTGGTAATTATGGGGAGAGGTGTTTATCCATTAATCTCTCTTCATTTATTGGTTAAGATTTATTTTATTTAATTAATATTATGGTAAAGGCGTCTTTTTTAATAGTGGTGACGAGGCATGCTTAAAAAATAAGGATGATTGTAATTATAAGTGTGGATGGAGCAGCCAAGATTCCAATATATATATATACGTGGCCTCATAATAATACATTATTTTGAGCTGGTTGATTAGATAAGAAGGAAGGAGGCTTTTGTGATGTGTGGAAAGTGACGCCTGCCTTCCACCAAAAAGAGGACATACATAAGCAATCCCATCATTTTAAACTTTTCTATTGGTTTCTGACTCATCCCTCCCCCAAAAGCCACAACTCGACAACCCCTCACCACTATTCTTTTTTCCTTTTTCGTTTGCCCCTGATCATCTTTGTTGCATTATTGTGTGTGTTAACTTTTTTTTTTTTTTTTTTGCTAAAAAAAAGTTTTGGAGGGTTTGGTATCAATCTCCCACCAAGGCCACGGCACGGCTCCGGGCTCTATGAGCACTTACTGAGGACTTACGAGATCGCCTACCAAAGGAGTCACAATGATGGCAGAGGGGATCGAACCCATGACCTAAGGGTCTAGTCCTAGATCCTTTACCATCTATGTCAACTTACATTGGTTATTGGTTATTGTGCGTGTTAACTGTTAAGGCGGTTTAAAACAGAACCAACTGCATAATCCAAATAAAAGTGAACCACTATCTGTTTGCTCGGCCCACCACCAGTCCTTTAATTGGATTGTTAATATTCTTCTGGGCCGCTGGACCCCTTCTCTTCGCCGAAGCAATTTCCTTTTTTTTTTCTTTAAAAAAAAAATAAAACCCAACAAGTGTCTTCCATCTGTCATTACTGTGTATGTTCCAGCTTTAACGTAAATTGCTTTTTTGCACAAAAAGAAGAAGATAAATTGCTTTAAGAGTTTCACCAAGATTAAAAGCTAATTTTCGTATTTTCCACGGGGTTCAATCTGGGAGGGGTGGAAGCATGTGTACTTTTTATTCCAGTATACCCAACACACTGGACTCCAAACTTAAATTGTGGGTGAGCCCAACCCTTTTCCTAAAAGTTATATATCAAAAAAAAAAAAAAATTGTCATATGTTCCATCCAGTTTTAACAGATAAATTGATTTCAGTGTTTGACTCAATAAAATAAAATTTTACTACAGTATAGGTGCGCAGGACAGAGTTTTCAATTCAAAATTTGAAGAGGTCTAAAAAATTTAGATAAAACTAGTTGAATTTTTAAAAAATTGTTTTGATCTGATTATCACAAGAGAAATCTGCAACACTTATTAATGAAAATTACATAAATGACAGGCAGTAATTAAGGAAAATTTCAAATCTAAATTACATGTATGGTCCATAAAAATATTAGATTAGAATAATCAATTATGTGATACATGTGCCATATAGACTGTTAAATTTTTTTTTTTTTTTAAAAAAACATGTGCCACATAGAGAGAAACTCGAGAGATTCGGAGGGGAGGACAAATTTTATGACTTAAATTTAAAAAAAAATTAGAGAAGTGAGATTGATAGTTTGTAATTAGTATTTTTAAATCTTTTATTTTGCTTCCTATATTTATTACTACCTCCAGTCCTAATTATAAAGCATAGTTGACTTTGTTTGGAGAGATTAAGGAAGCTAAATAAGTTACTTAATCATTTTATATGTTATACATCTTTAGATTATATATTAGTATGTGAGCTAAACTAATTACTTTGAAGAAAAAAATAAAAATAAAAATACTCTAAGTTAATTTAATTAGCTTCCTTAATTTTTCTAAAAAAGTCAACTATGTCTTATATAATTAGGATCGGAGGGAGTATAATTTTAGAACTCTACTTCTCCAATTTTTTTAAATCAAACTCTTAAAAATTTTGAAACCACTTCCCCTTCCTCTTGTCAAACAGACCCTAAAGTTCCAATGACCAAGACCGGCTTAAAAATAAATAAGCAAACAAAAAGTCTTCAAAACAAAGCGATTAAATCTACTTGGGGTTGGAAAATAAGTAGCGTTTTTCCCAAGCTAGGAACCCGGAAGGGATTTCTTCAGAAGCGTCTGCCTCAGTATCCTTTAGAAGTAAGATCTGAGCCGTCCAAAAGTGAATCTAACGGCTAGAAAATGAGTTTTAAAATTTTGATAAAAACCGTGCGCGGCAATTTTTATTGCACGCGGTTTTTAACATTAATAATTTTGGACCCTTAAATTAACTTTTGGACGGCTCAGATATAACGATACTGACAGATATGAGGACTAATTCGGAGAGAATCCTAGGAACCCACCGCCTTTCCAGTTTTGCCATCCAATCAATTTAGTATCCCTTACCGGCCGTTTAAGGGTCCCGCCTTCGGATCAATTTGGCGCGCAGATGTAGCTCGTCCTCTTCCGTCTTCACTGTCGTGCGTTGTCGTCGATGGAGGAAATCTCCATTATTCGTCGTGGAGGTCTCCGTTACTCTACTTCCTCCATGTTCTTCGTCCATCTGTCTCAAAGACCCTCAATCTCCGGCGTCTTTTAATTTCTCGCTGTCCCTTCTAATGCAGTTTGGATTATTTGATCCTCCCAAAGAGGAAGAGTGAGTTTTAGAATGCTTCTTATCAAATTACCGACTTAATATTCCTATGTTCCTGCTTCCTCTTCTGTGTTTGAATATATTTGTTGCTTGTAGGCTTGCTAGCTAGAACTTGCGAAAATTCACTAGCAGCACGGAATCACAATGCCAAACAATTGCAATAGAATATGGTTTTGGTTCATTGCTACAGAGACTGATTAATTACGCAAGATAGGCCTTGAATATCTCTCATTCTTTTTCCCTTCGCCGTGCTTGAATTACAATGCCTTGAATTGATTCAATGTTCTAGGTGCTCTCATCTCGTGCAATTCACATAGTAAGTTGCCTATAGTTTTTGTTTAGCCTGAGTGTAGGCGAATCGGTGCTACATATTTCCTTTAGTTGTGGGGATTAAGGCCTCGTCTTCACTAGTTAATGTTATTCTCATTGAGTGATTTAATTCCCTTTGAAAGTTGAATGTGAAATTCTATAAACTCCGTTCATAATGTTAGGCAAAAAGGACCTTGAGTGGCTTGAAGGGAGATTTCACCTGATTCATGAAATGGTGTATGCTAAGTTTTTGATGAAGTCCGTGGCGTGGTGAGTGTGATGGTTCTTATGACGGTAGGACATGATCATTTTTTAGTATTCCTTCTTAAGGGAATTGTCACAGCTTTTTGGGTGGTCTATAGCAATTATTGATTGCTTATGCACTACCGATGTACGTGTGTTCCTTTATGGTCAACTCACTCTGTCATACTCATGCAGAACATCACTACTTTAGAAGATGCTACAGTTCATGGTTGGGCTCTTTCCCCTTCAATTCTCCTGGTACTCACATCTCGTAGAATTCACTTAGTAATTTGCCTATAGTTTTGGTGTAGCCAGAGTATAGGAGTATCGATGCTAGCAACTGATAAATCTCTCCAACCTTATTTCCTTTAGTTGCGGAGATTAAGGCCTCGTCCTCTCTAGTTAATGTTATGCTTATCGAGCGATGTGATTCCCTTTTAGAGTTGAATGTGAAATTCTATTAAGTCCATTTAAAATGTTAGGCAAAAAGGACCTTGAGTGGCTTGAAGGGAGATTTCACGTTATTCCTGAAACATTGTCAGCTAAGTTTTTGATGAAGTGTGTGGAATGGTGAGGGTAATGATTCTTATGAGGTGAGGAAACGAACGTTTGGGTTGAGGATGAACTAATTATTCCTGCTCAAGGGAATTGTCACAGTTTATCGGGTGCCCATAGCAATTATTGATTTATTATGCACTACTGATATTCATGTTTTCCTTTCCAAAACTTTCAAAAGACTTCATCCTCTCATCTTCATGTAGTGCATCTCTATCTTGGAGGATACTATAGTTCAAGATTAGTGTATTCACCTTCTATGGTCTAGATCCTCTCATCTCAAAAAATTTATGTCAGGTGCCTATAGTTTTGGGATAGCTTTCGACATTGTCCATGATTCTTTTCGTTCTTTTTGACATTGAGTGATTCATGCTTTATGAGAGTGTAACTGAATCTGTTCTAACAACTTATAAAACTCCCTAACCCTATTTTTTGGAACCCATGGGAATATTTCTTGTTCTGTTTTAACTTCGTCTTGTTGTGAAAAGGAGGGAAAGAAAGTAAATTTCAGCATTTAATTATGATCAAATAGGGTGATTAAGTAGAAGTTTATATGTGAAAATATTTTTTAGTTGTGAATAAATTTAAAAGCTTAAGAAGTCAATAATGAGTCAAGTTTTGGTTACCTAAAAATATATTCTAGTAATTTAGGATAATTTTGGAGGTGAAAATGCTATTTAAAATCGATGGACTAAATTACATTACATTAATGAACCCCACAAACCATTATCTCGCTTTTAATTCATCAAACCGAACCTCATCTCTTTCCTTCTAATTTTTCTTTTTCTTATCAACACAAACTAATTTTTCTTTGGGTTAAAGTGTAAATTGGCTAACGAAGTGTTACGCAAAGAGCATCTGACACAAAAATATTTTAAAGGTACCAAAAATACAAATGAACAATTGAAAATAGGAAAAAAAAATCAATAATAGTGTAAATTGACCAACAAAGTGTTACTTCCATCATCGGTGACTCTCGCCTTCATCACCATCATTGTCGGCGAGATCCCTTCTTCCTTTTCTCCACCATCATGCTTCATCACCGTCGTTGTTGGTGATCCCATCTTCCTTTTCTCCACCGTCGTGCTTCAGATCAAGAGTGAGAATCAGAGTCACGATTCATCATCATCAATCGTTTTTGGAGAGGGAGAGCGGAAGTAGAATAGAGGCGTGCAACATTTTTTTGGAAGCTACGCTAGACGTTGTAAAGATCCTAAATGTGAGTGACTTCATTATTTATTGTCTTCTTCCTTGGAATGCATAAGCTTATTCGTTATTTAATTTTATTTCCCTTTCACTTTGATTTTCTACCCAATGGGACCGAGGAAAGGCTATGCTGGTGGCGCCGGCGACAACGTCATCAGCTCGTTCGTCCTCCTCCTTCATGACCACAGTGGATGAGCTTAAATTCGAGATAGATCCGTCAACCAACGGCAGATTGACCAACGACGTTAAGTTGAAATTAACAGCATTGTGTTATTTTCTTTATTTTAAATTATTTATTGGTATTTTTTTCATTTTTAATTGTTCATTTTTAGTTTTGGTTCATCTAAAACATTATTATACCAGATGCTCTTTGTGTAACACTTCGTTGTTTAATCTGCACCTTAACCCTTTTTCTTTTTGAGGTAGCAAGAGAAAAGTAGGAGAGAGAATGCTTAAGCACTAGTCATTGGTCCAATCACTATTTCCACTGTGTGAATAATTGTGGAAGAAAATCCCTTGGTACTCACCATCAAACATCCCCATTCCCCTTTCTCCTTCCTTTTTGCCTATTTAAGTTAGGATTGAGCATGATTTTTGGGGGTTCTTGATGCTAGCGGATTTTGGGCTTGAGACAGGGTAAAGATTTAAGCAAGTGAAGGAGGTTGTTGGTAGCTTTTTTATCAAGGTAATATGTTCCTCTTTGGACCTTTTATTTTGGTACTATAGTTAAACTGATAATCACCAAAGAATGACTCTTTTTCGGCTTTTACACTTGTCTAGTTTTCCTCTCTCTTTTGAGGACTATCTTGGTGCGAGAAAGTAAGGAGTTTAATGGGAGAAACTGAAGAGAGGAAGGTGGTAAGTGGGAAAAAATAATTGGATTAACAAGTTCATTAATGAGAGTAACAAATTCTTTAATGGCAATAGTAAGTGTATTTGTCAGGTTGTACACATGTGACTTTGCTAAAACTGAAATCTGAGGACTATTAACAAATTTCATAATGAGAATAACAAGTTCTTTAATGGGATTACAAGTGTATTCGTCAGTGGAAACACATTTCACTCTGACGAACACCTTTGTTATTGTTATTCCCATTACTGAACTTGTTAATACTATTAACGAACTTATTATTCTTATTACAATATTTGTTAATTGTCCTTAGCTTTTGGTTTTATCAGAATGACATTTGTACAACCTGATGAATATATTTGTTATTCCCATTAAAGAATTTGTCATCCTCATTAATGAACTTGTGAATTCTATTATGACTTCTGTTCACATGTCAGGTTACTGTTCATCATCTCTTCTTCCTTCCCCTTCCAAAAATGAAGTCCTGACTCAACAATCACCACATCCCAAGTTCTACTAGTAAGTGCGTTATAATCCTTGTCCCTTTCATCAAAATATTGTCAATTACTTTATTGCTATTCAATTTCAAACCCAGCAAGAAATTTAGATTAAGTCATACATGACATAAAAACCCAATTTCAATGACATAGGTTCAGAACAATAAGAAAGATTGGATCAAATAATGGGTTAATAGAGCAATTAAATGATTAAATGTCATTCTCTCCAATCGAAGAAGCTCTCTGGTTTGAACTGTGATCTTGCGGTGCTCTAAGCTTTGATCTCCAAACTCACAGTCGCGGCTTCAAGCTTTGGTCTCCAAACTCACAATCTTAGCTCTAAGCTTGGGTCTCCAAACTCATAGCTGCGACGTTTTTGGTGGTTACAGCGGAACTTGCCAATGACGGTGAAGGTGGAAGCTGTTGCGGACAAGGAAAGAAAGGCGTAGGTGAGACTGAAAATGAAGAGAGGGAGAGGAGAGAGAAAGAGTACGGCTAGGAAGAAGAAGAAGAGATGAGAGGAAAGAGATTATGGATATTCTAGTAAAAAACTTAAATTTCAAAATCACCGATTCCTTCCCATCACCTCTGTATCCTTTTAATTTTTTAATAAACGTTTTAGGGCTTTGGAATTTCATTTAGTATTTAAATGACATTTTCCTTATTTTTAGTAGTTTAGTTTGTGGAGTATTAATAACATATTTTGCTTAATATTTTGATTTTAAAATAAAAAATAAAAAATAAAATGTAATTTCATTTTATTTGAATTTATTGAGTGTTCGTTTTTGTTTTCTACTCTTTCCAGAAGCATAAAGTGTATAATTCTATTGTCAAACACTCTTCGTTATATCACGGGTAAAAGAGAAGGAAATGAAGAATCAAGTTCTTAATTGATTTTTGACGTCAAAAAATTGTCTGAATCATCATCTTTTTTTTTTTTTGTTGGAATAGTTTTTTTTATATATAAAAATTTTAGGAAAGGGATAGGGCTCACTCACGATTCAAGAGCAAGGTAAAATCTCATGTTCTCCTAGGTGATAGGGCAAGGCGTCGTCTATTACCTTCAGGCATTTATCTAGGCACTTAAGAGCTATGATGCTTTTCCTAGCACTTTGATCTACTTTAGGATTGAATCTCTTTCTTTTGGTGAGAGTATCGACCCATTTACTAGTTAAACCCAAGGATGAGAGGTTTTGTTGGAATGGTTTGAATCATTCACTTTGAATGTCTAAACTTACTTATGATTGATTTTAGTTTTTTGAAGATGTTTGTTATGATTTTATTTTATCTCGGTTTTTTGTTTTTTGTTGGGGGGGGGGGGTAACCTCTATTTTTCCATAAAATAACGTCCTTTATGTTTCTATAAAATAATAATAACCAATCAACAGTTTGATCAAATCAATCGTTATTTATCAAAATAATTAAAATAAATTAGAGTATGTAAAATAAATCATAACGTGACAATATACAATAATTTAACATAAAATAAAAAGGTGGAAGCACTACTTTAGCAAAAGTAGCTTAAGTTTTCGAAGCTTTCCCTGATTGACTCGCACAAAAACTATCACCTGAAAAATAGTAATCATCAGTCCATCTCATCATGCATAAGAGTAATTGCTCAAAAGACGTCAAGTGAGATATTATAAAATCATAGCATTATCATAATGTGCCATGGCAATATATATATATCTAATTTTTCATATTTAATATATAAGTACACAACAATTAGTACACTAGACTTTATTCTCGATCCTCCCTTATTTCCTCCCTGCCTTATTTCCTTTGACTGAACCCATGAGTTAGTGTTCACCCATGTGACTGGTAGTTCAATTCAACAAGTTCACCGATCAAGTGATATGGACAGGCCAAAATCTACACAACACAAGATCAGACCATGGGTTCCCACTCTAATATACTAGTGGGGTGTCAAGGCCCTATTAAACACAAATGAATCTAAAAACTAATCATTGTACACCTAGAAGCTCACCACCTTATTTCCTCTTTTCCTAGAAGATTACAAGATGAGACTTGAGCTCTCCACATTTTAAGAACGTATTAGAATGTTCCTTTTGAGGGTCGTTCTTAACAAACTCCCAACAAATGCTTGGCGTAGTTCTTGGTCTGCTGCTTCGGCTTCTTGTGATTTCTGTCATAGTGGAACGGAGGATCTTTTACATGTGCTAAGGGACTGTCCTTATCCTAGGAAACTGTGGTCGGTATTCGTTAAGCCGAGGTATGTTTTACCTTTTTTTGCTGCAAATCTAAGAGACTGGCTGGCTATGAATTTAGTGGGTAAACTTGGTAATGAGATGGGTCCTTTTGGGAGCCAAATTTTTGGGGTTGCTTTGTGGAAATTGTGGTGTTGGGGGAATTCAACGATCTTTGAATCTGATTTTATAAAACCAGATAGACCTGACATTGCTATTCTTCAAGTCTAGAGATCTTACACTGATGTTCAGGACATTTCTATGGGGTCTGTCTTTCCTCCGCTGAATGCACAGCCTCCTCGGTCCTGGGTTCCACCGTCCTTTGGGTGGGTAAAGCTTCATGTCGATGGAGCTATGGTTTTGCGTTCTGCTGCTGTTGGGTGTGGGGGTGTTTTACGGGATAATCTGGGAGTGTGGATTGCATGTTTCTCTAAAACTATTGGGCTGTGCAGTGCTGAAACAGCGGAGGAGTGGGGTCTGTTTGAGGGGTTGTCTCTGGCTTGGGACCTGGGTTTCAAAAAAGTTGTGGTGGAATCTGATGCTTCCTACCTCGTGAGTAGGTTATCTGGTTCGGATGCTCCTGCTGATAGCTTGCTGGTTCAGCAGATTAGACTTCTGATTGCTAGTGATTGGGAGATATCCATCACCTATATCCCAAGGCAGTTGAATGGTGTTGCTGATAGCCTGGCAAAATGGGGTATTAATAGATTGCTATTGTTTAGTGATTGTGCTTTGGTTTTAAGGGCCTTAGTTGACCAGGAGTGTTTGGGATTTATCCCCCTCTGTAATTGTTATCTTGTTGTAATTGGCTTTTAGCCAGCCTTTTTATCCAAAAAAAAATACAGTTCCTTATTTCCTCTTTAGTTAATCTCCTGTCAAATCCACATTCACCATCCCCTCTCCTGTAATTCATGAGTTACTAATAGAATAGTTCTAATCTCATAATTCCACACAAATTAATATAAACTTAATAACAATAGCAAAATGAGCCATGTACTATTCATCCTCTCACAAATCACTATTCAGTATAACAGTGCCGGCTAAAAATTGCAAGCCGGTCTAATTTTTGGGGCTACGTGCCTGAGTAATTGTACGTAGCAGGCAGATTGAATCACTCCAAATCACATTTGAAATTTAAAAAGCTCATTTGCAGAGGCTGTCATTTCCTTCATCTCCGCTTTCCTTCTTCCTCTGAGCGAGAAGCCATAGATGAGAACATCTGAGCGAAATCGAAGATCGGGGTGGAAAAGAAGTTGAGAGTGAGAAGCCAAGTTGACGATGATGTGAACATGATGAGAAGATAGAGGGGAGGTGTTGCAAGTCGGGCCATGTGTGATTTGTTTTTAAATCTCTGCAATGTGAGTGCTATGGGATTTATGTGAAAGAAGTTTTCTGAAGTTTTACGGTTAACCTAATCTATCTCTTCAACGAACGGGGTAGCACCGGCCGGTAACTTCATTCTGATCTTCCCTAATCTATTTTCATGTTCTATTATTACTCTCTTGTATTTTTTTTAACTGATCTCTTTAAGCATTTCAGGCATAATCCATTGCGGAAGAAGTTTCCAGTTGCATCCATATGTGATTTGTTTTAAAATCTCTGCATTGTGAGTGTTCAAGAACAGAAGGTTCAATTCTACTCTCTCAATTCCTCTAGGGTTTTATTTTGTGCTACATTTCCTATGGCAGGGGCTAGAGCAAATTTTAGTTTTTACGAGAGCTTGTAGTTGAGCTATCTTGTCTTTTCTTTTTGGATTCAAATTTTGATTACTCGGGAAATGTTTGGCTGATGTGCGTTTGGTTTATTTTTTTTTGGACATTTGCATTTTAAAACTATCTTTAAATATTGTTGTTGAATTTGATCCACAAATTCAGGGAAATATCGATCTTTTAGCAGATGCTTAAAATGCAATTGATTGTAAAGGAGGAATTGATGGGGCGTGCTAGTGATCCCCATGGCGATCCAGTCTTCAACAACCATGATCTTAACATGGATGTGCTTTACCGAACTGGTGAGAAACAACAGGTGCAACTTTGTTGTATTTAAATTGGCACTTTATTATTTTTTCCCCCTCTGAATTTTGTTCTTTAAAAGTGTATTGAGCTTGGTGGGAAATAAGATTTGTACAAAAAAAACTATAAGTTCGGGCTGAAGATTCAATGAAATGTCATAGTTGGACTTATGTCACTGTTCTTGAGGTATCCCATATCCCTGTAGATTAGATGATTCAACAACTTCAAACATTAGCTATATTCCTTAAATTGTTGTATTTGTGCTTTCTGCTCACGCCATTATTGCTTGAATATGCGCAGGGCATCCTTACATGTACTCCCCGCTTAGTTTCAATAAACATGAAAGGTATTCAAGATGAAAGATTCACGCCCCTGTATTATGGAGAGTGGGTTTACAAATTGTTGCTTCAATGTAAAAAATTGCTGATTGCATTTTAGCGTCCCCTGTACCTTGGGAGAGTATCTTTTGGACTTTAATTTGTGGTGTTATCCAGTATTTCTATGGTGCTGCTATCACCGATACCTTTTCTTACTGAACTACTTCTTTCTCATTTTTACTGGACAGATTCACGCCGCATGTTTTTTACTTCAACCAAGGAGGTAATGTTTTCACATAAGAACTGTTATATATAACAAAAAGAATGTTCTCTTGGCATTTAATTAACACATGCCCCTGAATTAACATTTCTGCAGGGGACAAACCCATATAGTTGGGGCTCTACCTCATCCCGGTCTGAGAGTATTGAATCTGAGTTATTTGCAAAATCACACTTAGTGGCCCAGCAGAATTTCTCTTGCCACCAGTCTTTTATCTCTAAACCCATCCATCCTTTGTCCCTTCCTGACATTACTTCTACAAGGGAAGCCTTTGACCCTGCCGTCATGAAGGAGGAAATGCAATACATTCATGCTGGTGAAGCCATCTTCCCCAAAGATGTTGACCCAAGATTTTCCCTCTGAATTAGTCACCATTTATATGATGATTGGGGTTATGGTTCTCCTTTTCCCTGCGGCTTCCGTTCACATAAGTGAGTTGCATAAAGCCTTCAGAAACCTATTTTGAAATCTACAATTTTTAATTGAGTATATAGAGTGATGATATTGAATAATTTTTGCTCCATATGGACTGAGACTGAATCAGCAAGAGAACATTTTCAAGATGCGTGAGATGAAAGTTATCTGAGCAAGATGTGCCTAATGTTGGCTCATGAAAGGTATATGACTGAGATTATATTTAATTTTAGCATGGTTTTTCTCAATGTATATCAGTAATCTTTTAGTGGGACAGGGAGAACACTGTTCAAATGGTGCAATACGATGAGTGTGCCATTAATTTCTGTATGTTGGTGAGAACTCGAAGTCTGGAGCTGTTGTGCCAAGTTCTCCTTCTAAGACATGTAAAGCCGAACAAGTCAATTAAGCAGGAGAAGATGTGAAAGCTTAGGTGGACTTCTTTAAATGTGGTGTGTTTAATTATGCAGTTAGGTTTTGACTATTCAAAGCATTGTGTATTGCCTTTGTAGTATGTTTAGGGCCCTTTTTCTTCAATGTCAATGTCACGAGGGACTTTGTGTTTTTCTGCCGTGAACAAAAATACTACTGTGTGTTTTTTTTTTAAATGGTAATGAATTAGTATTATTTGTTTTCTTAAGGTTGTTGTGTTTTTTGATGATGATGATATTTAGGGTTGTGTCGCTGTGGGAAAATCTGTCGTTTGAGATGGTTAAATTATCTGAAGCCTCATAATAAAAGAGGAGACTTCAGAGAAGATGAAGAGGACTTCATCATCAGGCTTCATGCTCTTCTTGGCAACTGGTGATAATTCTAAGTACAGTTATTTTGAGTGACATCATATCTATTTTGTGTGTATGTGTGTATGTAGATTTCCTTAAAATTTTGTTCAAATTATACAAGTTTACCAGATCTATGAGCATGGATGGATCACGGTTTGAGTAGGTGTTCTGCATATTTATTTCCAGTTATTTTTATGGTTGCAGCAGTTTGACAAACTGTGGTATTCCTTTAGTTTTTTGGGAGAAATACTGCCATGTTTATCACAGGAGAGTGATTATTGATTGAAGCACAATAGCATCTGGCGTTGCTTCCTGTTCTGGATCCAAGCTTTGTTTAATTTCGTTTTTTATTGTGATTCAATTAATTTCAATAGGGATACTTTTTGATTTTCTTCTCTAGCTCCCACTTTGTTGACTTCATCAGCTTTGCAATTAGCTTAAGTTTGTCAAGTTTTAAACTGAATGGCGCTAACCTTTTCGCTTTTTTGTTTTTGTTTTTCTTTGTTGTAACCTTCTTTTTATGTCTAGACCATATTTGACCTGTTCACTTACTTATTCTGCTCAAGTGGTTATGAGTTAATGAATTTGAACCGTAATTTTTCCCTATAAAAGGACAGCTTGTATGGGTCTACTGTCACTTGGGCTTACAGAAAATAGCCTGGGAGCGTTAAACATGAAAAAACTGTACTTGAATTGCTTATTTTTACCTTATTGTCCAAACGAAGTCTTGCATGTTTCATATATAAATTTGAAATTTTGTCATATTGCTACTGTTGCTTACTTTTTTTTTTTTTTTTGGGACGCATTGTAGGTAGACCTCCGGGACAGAGCTGCTCTTGAGAAAATTTTTTCATCCACACAGTAACGACTTTGCATTATGACATAAGATTCTGTTCAAAATGATTATTTTGGTTCTGCTTGAAGCATAATGTTTGTTTATACTTTCACTCCATCACCACTAACTGTTTATTATCTCTACCTTTCTCTTTAGGTTTGATGTTGTTATACATTTTGCTGGGATGAAATCTGTTATTGTTCAGAAACCATTACTCTACTTTGACAACAACTTGATTGGTACAATTACTCTGTTGGAAGTAATGGCTGCCCATAATTGCAAGAAGGTAATTTTGCTTCAATTTTTTTGGTTGACTTCATTCTAGGGATTTTCAATTGCTTTTCTTTATGGAATTTTTTCTTTATAGTTAAATATACAATATTACAACTTCCCCAAGTCTGACTGATAGGATGGACTCATACATCTGTGAACAAAAACTGTTTACCTTGCTGCAACTGCTTCTCTTGTGATTACATTGTTTCTAGGCATGCTACCTTCAATTGATTGTGTTGTTAATTGAAAGTGCTACTTAATTGAAAGCTGATATTCTTGAGGTATGGATATTGAGTTTAGTTATATTTGATGGTCTCTTTGAGGTTGCTTATATAGTGTTTCTTATATCTAAGAAGATTTATGTTTTGCATTTCCTAAAGAGGTGGAACAGTTGGTTGAGAGGAAGATGTTTTTGAAGATAAAGTTGAATAGATATAATGATAATCACCCAAACTCAATTGTTTCGGTTCCTCTCAACCAACTGAATGTGGCATACTAAATGATGATTTTAATGAAGTTGCTTCAGAGGTTCAAGTTTAGTAATTGTATTTTATGTAGATCCCAATACTCATTGGTTAGTTGCTTATGCACCCTGCCTCCCCTTTCTCATGTAATGACAATCCTTCACACTAATAAGCTTTCTGGAGATGTCTGAGCGTTGGAAACCTGTTTGTCAAAAAAGCTCTATATTAGCTATTTTGTTCTTCAGGTAATTGAATGTGATTACTCTATGCATATTCTTTTTCTTTCCTTCTTCATATTTTTTTAAGCTTGGTTCTATTTGATGAAAATAGATGTGTCTAAGAGCTCTATCAACTCTACATACTAATTGTTGTGGATATTTCATTGCTTTCTCTATTATTCAGGCTATTTACATATCGTCACATATTCTCCATTCAGGCCCTCCGTTACATGATGCAGATTGGAAGGGGTAGTTGTAATGGTTATGTAGCAATCACTTATTAGTTGATCATTTGAAGAGGAGGACCAAGAAAGCATAGAAGCTACATATGCAGGGGATAAGGTCTTTTTTATTTTTTTAGCTAGAGTAATGGTTTTGCATGAAGGATTATGTATATTTCAAGTTTCACTTATGAAGCATTCATATGTTATGTATTCTGGATGTTGGGTGCACAACTTCTAAGTGACCCAATAAATAATATTGATATTGCTCTTAGGTATTCGATTTTGTTTGTTCCCATATTCAATCAAAATCAAAGAGGTTAAGCACAATCGATTTATGGTTATAAAAGAATGATCAATTGTCATTTCAGTTTGCATTTATGTTGGAGTAAGGTTTACTGATGTTAAATTCGGATTGAATAAGTTTTCATGTAAGTCTTTAAGTTGATCATAGTAACCTTTCACAGTGCAAGATATTGGGTAAACCTCATTGATAACTCATTCTACATTTCTCACATGGTTTTTTCTGTTTTGTCAAACTTTACTCAGGAAGAAGTTGACGTTATGATGGCCAGTTCTCTTAGTTGATATTACCAAGGTTTTTCAAATCCTGAAAATCAGGGGTTAGGTAATTCTTTTTGGTGACAGTAACTGGAGTAATATTATTTATAGGCTTTTAGTTGTATCCTTTTATATATTTAGTTCTCTATCACTTGCTTTCAAATCTCTCCAATTTTTTTCAGCTGTTTCTTTTCATATATTCAATTACTTACTATGATTAGTAATTGCATGAGTGTATGAAATGAATAATTTTTTTTTTGATATAAATGAAATGAATAATTTGATAACATACAAAAAAGTTAACTTAGGGAGTCAATGGTAATATGCATTGTTGTAATGAACTATTATTTAGTACATTTATCAAATACAAAATTAAAATTTTTTGAGCTGGTAGTTGTATAGTAGATTCATGTCTAGCATGTGGTAGTTAATGTAGCTTACTTTATCATTAAAATAATAATAATAATAAAAAAAAAAAAAGAGATTCGTATAAGTTCGAATAAAAATAATGTTATGATTAAAAAATAAAAATCAAGTTTGAAGCGTGTTTTTTATTTGATGATGGATATGAATGATAGTTGATGTTTGACAGATGGGGTGGAATTAGTATGGAAGAAATTGTACAACTAAAAATGTTGCGAAGTTGTGTAGGTTGATAAATTGAAGGGTATAATTTATTTTTAAGAGTAAAATAAAAATCATATGTTTGAAGTGTGTTTTTTATTTGATGATGGATATAAAAGATAGTTGATAGTTGATGTTTGACAAACTAGATAGAATTTGTATGGAAAAAATTGTACAATTCAAAATGTTGCATGGTGTTGAAATTATGTAGGTTGATGAATTGAAGGGTATAATTTAATTTTAAGTGTTATAGACTAAGCGCGGGGAGTTATTTCTTGTTCATATAATAAAACTAGTAATTTCTTCATGAAAATAAATCTCATAGGACAATTACATTATCAATGTAGTTTCATAGTCTTGTATGATTAAAAAACTCACAAATATCATATAAACATATACAACAAGAGGAAAATGATTACATCTCACCAAAGCAATTATTATCACGCCGTTTCTAATCCAAAACAGCCAAAATCAATCAAAATGAACCCAATAGATTGCCCTAAGCTTGAAATACGATGAAACAGCACCGCACTCGACCCTGTAGTGGCACTGTACTATCGCTCTTAGGTTTAATTGATTGAAGGTATTTTTAATACCCCACCACGTGACTTTATGTGCTTCCTTTTGTTTTGTTATATATATATATATATATAATTTAACAATTCATTTATGTTATAATATTGACAAAAACTCTTAATTTTTACTTCTAGATCTCCTATAAACCTCAGAATACTTGATAAATCACATCCTAAAAATACTTAATTACTATTAATAAAAATTGGAATGTTACAAGGGGCTTAAGCCCTAAAAACACTTACTACTAATAAAAATTGGAATGTTACAAGGGGAGACTTGGGCCATAAATAAAAGAAAAGTAGTTTATGGTAGAAAAATGTTGGGTTCCTTTTTTTTAACTGAAATTTATGGTCATATTATAAATTTTTATAGATGAATTTTTTTATCCTAAATATAAATTCACTTAAAAGTTAATAATCATGATAATACTTTGATTTAGGTCCATAAGAAATTTAATTGGTGAAAATTACATAATAATTTTTTCATATAAAAATCATGACAATACTCTGATTTTATATTATTCTCACTAATTAAATTTTCAGTAGACTTTTCCTCAATTCCTAAAAAATTTAAGTAGTTTAGTATTGTAAAATTTTTCCAAAAAATTAAATTTAGGAGTTGTTTTTGTCCTAATTATAAGCCAAAGTTCTAATTTTTTTCAATTTTTTTTAAAAAATACCTCTTTTGATATTTTCTCAATAATAGTTAAATACGATAATAATTTAATAATAAACCTATATACTTGCAATCCATTACTGCCACATACACCTCAATTCTCTCTTTTTTTTAAAAAAATAATAATTTTGAGCAATTTTTATTTTCATATTTAATAATGGCATCACTATTAAATTACATTTCCTACCTCCAAAAATAGACCAGAAGTTGTTGAAGGAAATCAAGGACGTTGGACTGTGTGAGAGTTCAGAAAAGTTAGTATGTGAGGTAGAAAAGATCCGACAAATAATAGAGAATCAGAATAACTGGATATCATTTTCAATTTTAAATAAGGGTATTTTAGAAAAACAAATATAATTAACTAATTTAACTACTATCTTTAATTTCTTTAAAATCATGTAAATATGTCCTATAATTAGGACGAGAGGAAGTAATACATTACCTATTTTTATTTTTGTAAAATTTATGTATTATATTTTTCAATTTTTTACCTTTAAACTTGATTTTTCATTAATTATCCAAACAATGGTGCGTATTTTTCACAATACACACATATATAATATAATTTATATTTTAAATTTTCTCTTATAATTATCTCAAAAGCCACATATGCTATAGTTATTCTAAACAAGTTTCAGTTTCACAAAAACTATTTATACTATCATCGATTCAAACATAAATCATACTCCTCCGGTTCTAATTGTAGGACTAAGTTTGTAGTGCAATTTCACTATAAACTTAATTCTATTATTAGAACCAGAGGTAGTATTACACAATATTTGAGTTTTACTTAATCTTTCTTTTACCAAGTCAAATTACAAATAAATTACTTTTTCCGTTGTTATCCCAGAATTTCTTGAATAATGATAGCGTTGCATTCGTAAGCTTCAATGACTTTTTTGTTAAGCGAAATTGTGGTATCAGATAGATGCCCAAGTGTTCATGTTTGAAAGGAATATAAAGATGTACAAGATCGATGATTCTTAGTAAGATTAAGCCTCCAACTCTATTGGGAAGATCGCCTAAAGAGGATCCCTTAGACTTGTGGCAAACTAGGCGAGCCAAAGACATTATATTTAGGGATAAGGGTCTTAAATGCTATGGAAGTTTTCGCTCAGGAGCACTGGTAAGACGGAAGTTTTTTTTGGACCAAAAATGCCACGGAAGTTCACAGGAAGTATCAATTTTGCCCCGGAAGTATCATTTTTGCCATGGAAGTTTTTACTTAGAAGCAATTTTGCCCTAGAAGTTTTCACTAAGGAGCAATTTTGCCTCGGAAGTTTACAAAACGTAGCAATTTTCCTAGCAATTTTGCCCTTTTGTCCCCAAATATTAAATTTGACTACTAAATCAGTCAAAGACTACACACGTCATGCCTTGAAAAGGTTGAACTTGAAGTCAGAGAATGAGATCCTTCAGATGTTAATCTCAAGGCGACCAGAATTTGTGAAGTTGTACTAGTCAAAGGGACTGAAAGGTCTGTCACAAAACGCAAATGAAACGCAAAACGAGAAATGAATTATTCCAAAAATTGGTTCAGTAAAACAAATCAATAGTGATAATATTTATGTTTGTATAAACTGATCATTTGCTTAGATCATAAGTGATGCTTCCTTTGGGTTTTGTGACAGTCGACCTTTCAGTCCCTTTGACCAGTTCGGCTTCACAAATTCTGGCCGCCTTGAGCTTAAAATCTCAAGGATCTCCTTCTCTGGCTCCAAGTTTGACCTTTTCAAGGCATAACATGTGTGGTCTTTGACTGATTTAATAGTCAAATTTAATATTGGGGACAGAAGGGCAAAATTGCTCCTTAGTGAAAACTTCCGGGGCAAAATTGCTCCTGAGTGAAAACTTCCGAGGCAAAATTGCTCCTCAGCGAAAACTTCCGTGGCATTTTTGGTCTAAAAAAAACTTCTGTCTTACCAGTGCTCCTGAACGAAAACTTTCATGGCATTTAAGACCATTATCCCTTATATTTAACATTATCACTACTCTTCTAAGTGGTACCACCATTGGATCATTCATCCCAAGGAGCTCAGAAATGGATTTGTTCACTTGCGCATGCCTGTCTGTGAGTAAAATATGCACACATCGTATCATGCCCCTTACTTATGAGACCTTTGCCCTTAGTTTGGATATGAAGAAGATTAGGGGGGGAATATTAGTGGAGAAAGCTCCTAAAAAGAGTAAATTTTAGAGGTTTTTCTTTCTAATATTCTCTCCCCTATTTTCTTTTTTACTGTCCTTCAATCTAAACATAGGCTTGAGGAAGAGAGGCATCATTCACAAAGTTCAAAGAGGTGGGGCTCTCTCCTTATAGCCATGCCTCTTCAATGTCTCCTTCTACTTCATGCTTGCAAATTTGCAACCTCTGGTCCTGGCCACTGAATTTCTGTCAATATAAATGACGACCAAGTTTACGGCAAGTCTGGTGATTGGCTCACATATTCTGCCATCTGGCTTAAATTCTGAGAGAGGGGACATACAGTATATATACAAAAATACACACATGTATGTATGTCTTTCAATATAAGGTTCCAGATTCTGAATAAAATTGGGCATATTTGTGAAGTTTATTTGTATATACCTCTTTATTTGTAACTTCAAGCTTAAGTTGTTAATCCTTTTAAGTTCTTTATTTATTTTTTTTGCCATAACTCTCATCGTCATAGATGGAAAATTTTAACAATATGCAAAAATCACAAGATTATAATAAACAGCTCCAAGAAGGGCAAAAATAGTTCAATTCCTAATAGTGAATTAGGAAATTTTACCTTTTTAATCTCTTTCTTCCTCATTTATGCATTGATGATGGATCTGATTGAATTTTTGTGACAAACAATTAATTGAGATAAAAAAATAGAAGCTAATCATCGGAGAATTTTCATACGCAGAGGACTTTTAAGCGAATCATGTAAATGTAAACTCTTGAAAAATTGTAAGTTTTTTGTGATCATGTAAATATTAACACTTAACAGCCCTTTTATTTAAAATTAAACATATTAGTTAGTTAGTTACTTTTTTTGGGTATAAATTAATTAGTAAATTTAATCGCACTCTAATTGGCTCATACTTGTGGACTTGGTTAGCTCATCTAGGATGTGTCAAGTCGAATTAAAAAATTCCAACACTCCCAGTCGTAAGTTTCTCCGGCAGAAATCTTGTAAATGTTTATGGAAGTTTTGAGCTTTTCTCTCCTTTCCAATGCTAATGCTAATTCCACATTTATTCCATGAACCCGAATTCTACATTGCAGACGCAGTTAATTTATTGAACTTTCCTATGGATATTCCATTAAGCCAAGCCTACAAGCTTACCAATATCAGGTCCTTAGCTTGTAGAAATGATTTTTAACAGTAGTAACTTTAAACGTAACGGAAAACTATTATTTTTCCCGCATGATTAAAAAAATGATCACCGTCCTGCACCGTAGCCAAACTGTGGTTGGCGACTAGAACATAACATATATAGAATATTCACAAGAGAGGAAATGATTAATAGCGGTGGTGGGTCTCACAACTTTGGCACAAAACCATGTGGGGCACCTAAGCTTCGGACCTTTCTCTGCTTCGCAAATGGTCAGAAAATAATAGAAATCAGCTTTCCTTTGGAACGATCACTCCCATCTCTCAATAATGAGTAGTTGGGCACCAAGTTCTTCCCTCAAGAAGTTTCCCGTTTCACATGGCATCCAGCCTTTTCCGTTTCATTGGTTATGGGTCAAATTATTAACCTTTGATTGAAAAATAAAAGTACAATATCTTCTTTCATATTATGCACTCATAATTTTTTTAAAGAAAAGAAAGAAAACAGTGCTACAATAATTGCATAAGAGCCAGATGTGCCCATGTGGTGGCGAGATAATGGGATATTACAATTGCTTTATGACAGGGAATGGGCTTTGGTCGCACAGACAATGATTGTTACTTAACACATTCCCTTAAAGGTTATATTCTTCTCACATTCAATCTATCTACCTCTTTAGTAAATAAGGCCAATAGATCGCTTAAAACATGGTCGCATTTGGTTCACCACCAACTTTGAGATGGAGCATTTATGAGTTGAACAGAGTAATGTGCTTAACATTGAATGCTTCTAGGATATCTTAATGAAGGAAAAGGGCAACGTGGGAGTAATATGATGTTATTTGACTTATTTCGCCATCGATACAACAGAAATATGCGACGACTCCGTGTAAGTTTGATAATAAAGCCTGAAAAAAAGAAGAGGGTAAGGAAAAAGATTAAATTTTAAAAATAAGTATAAATGGCTCACTTGTGTTGTTGACCTTATTATAAGAACAATTAGCTCTGGAACACATTCTGTGCATGTTATGATGTCGAGGATGTTTCCAATGAGTCCAAAGATTGACAGTCATCAATTGCACATGATTAGCAGGTCAGGATCCCAAGTACCCACGTAGATCCAATAAACTAGTTTATCATTGCCTTAACTAAAAACTAATTTGTCTCTCAGAACTTCTAATTATATTTCTCTCCCCCCTCCATCTTCTTCCTCTGTTCCCTGCTCTGCAAAATGCTATACCCTTAAGTGGAACCAGCTCACAGGAAAACGAAGACCCTCCAAAAATGCAGTCCTTCTTGTTATTCCAATGTTTCATTGCCCTCTCTCTTGTTTGTGCCGAGGGAGCTCAATCTGCATTTAGTGATGAATTGTCAACACTCCTCTCCATCAAATCCAGTCTCGTTGATCCAATGAAGCACCTGAATGATTGGCAGACCCATGATGGTTCATGGCCGTCACCCCACTGTAACTGGACTGGGGTTTGGTGCAACTCTAGAGGCTTCGTAGAGAGGCTCGACCTCTCCAACATGAACCTTAGTGGTCGTGTTTCAGACCACATTCAAGCACTTTCAAGTCTGTCCTTTTTCAACATAAGTTGCAACAATTTCGCTTCTTCATTGCCAAGATCACTGTCCAATCTCACTTCCTTGAAGAGCTTTGATGTGAGCCAGAACTACTTTACTGGCAGCTTTCCTATGGGTCTTGGCAGTGCCACTGGATTGAGATCAATTAACGCGTCAAGTAATAACTTTTCGGGTTTTCTTCCCGAGGATCTTGGGAATGCAACGTTGCTTGAAAGCATTGATTTTCGTGGGGGCTACCTTGAAGGCTCAATTCCCATTAGTTTCAAGAAATTACAGAACCTCAAATTTCTTGGGTTCTCAGGGAATAACTTCACGGGGAACATTCCGGGAGAGCTTGGAGAACTTACTTCTCTAGAGACACTAATTCTTGGGTACAATGCGTTTGAAGGAGGTCTCCCTTCAGAGTTTGGCAACCTCACCAATCTTCAGTACCTAGACTTGGCTGTGGGTAGTCTCAGTGGACAGATTCCACCACAATTGGGTAAGCTGAAAAAGCTTAATACACTATTCTTGTACAGGAACAAGTTTGAAGGAAAGATTCCCCCTGAGATTGGCAACATTACGTCATTGGAGTATCTGGACCTGTCTGATAACTTGATTTCAGGGAATATCCCTGAGGAAATTGTAGAGCTGAAGAACTTGCAGCTATTAAATGTAATGAGAAACAAACTAACAGGTTTCGTACCAGAAAAGCTTGGGGAGCTGAAGAAACTAAAAGTGCTTGAGCTATGGAAAAATTCTTTACAAGGTCCTTTGCCGGAGAACCTTGGACAGAACTCTCCACTGGAGTGGTTGGACGTGTCTTCTAACTCGTTATCAGGTGAAATTCCTCCAGGTTTGTGTGCTTCCGGAAATCTCACTAAACTGATACTTTTCAGTAATTCCTTTTCTGGCTCCATTCCAAGTGGGATTTCAAATTGTTCTTCTTTGGCACGTGTTCGCATTCATAACAATCTTCTATCTGGGACCATTCCAATTGGTTTCGGAAAACTCCCAAATCTTCAAAGGCTGGAATTGGCTAGGAATAACATCACCAGCCAAATTCCAATAGATATCACTTCATCCACTTCGCTTTCTTTCATTGATGTATCTTGGAACCACCTTGAATCATCTCTACCCTCTGGAATTCTCTCTATTCCAACCCTTCAAACCTTCATTGCGTCCAACAACAACTTGGGAGGCAACATACCTGCTGAGTTCCAGGACTGCTTGTCTCTCTCTGTGCTGGATCTTTCAAACAACCTTATATCAGGAGAAATCCCAGAAAGCATTGCTTCTTGCCAAAAACTAGTTCATTTGAACCTCGGGAGCAACCAGTTAACTGGCGAAATCCCGAAATCAACTGCAAACATGCCCACCTTAGCCACTCTTGATCTGTCCCACAATATGCTTTCCGGCCGGATACCTGAAAACCTTGGCAGCTCCCCTGCTCTTGAAACCATCAACCTATCCTACAACAAGCTCGAGGGTCCAGTGCCCTCCAATGGGATTTTGATGACCATAAATCCTAATGATCTCGCCAACAATGCCAATCTCTGCGGAGGCATTCTTCCTCCATGTTCTCAGAGCTCAACTCCGGTAAGTCAGCGAAGGAGCTCACACACAAAGCATATCATGGTTGGTTTTATCTCAGGAATATCAGTAATTGTGTCACTGGGAATTGCATATTTGGGTGGGAGATGGTTGTACAATAAATGGTACTTATACAACAGTTTCGTCCACGATTGGTTCAAAGACAACAGCGAAGAATGGCCTTGGAGATTAGTGGCATTCCAAAGGGTCAGTTTCACAAGCAGTGAGATTCTCGCTTGCATTAAGGAACCAAATATTATAGGCATGGGAGGCACTGGGATTGTGTATAAAGCCGAAATTCATAGACCTCATGCAACAGTAGCAGTGAAGAAACTATGGAGGCCAGGGGCAGACATAGAAGATGGGAATGACGTGTTGAAAGAAGTGAGTCTGTTAGGGAGATTGAGGCATAGGAATATTGTGAGATTGTTGGGGTATGTTCACAACGAAAGGGAAGTGATGATGGTGTACGAGTTCATGCCCAATGGGAATCTTGGGACAGCACTTCATGGAGAGCAAGGAGAAAGGTTACTGGTAGATTGGATTTCAAGGTATAACGTAGCTGTTGGAGTTGCCCAAGGCCTCCATTATCTCCACCATGATTGTCACCCCCCAGTTATTCACAGAGACATCAAGTCTAACAATATACTGCTTGACGCAAATTTGGAGGCAAGGATAGCTGATTTCGGATTAGCAAAAATGCTGATCCATAAGAATGAGACCGTTTCAATGGTGGCTGGATCTTATGGGTACATCGCACCAGGTTAGTACTAGATTATCATCAAAAGGAGTACAAACGTGCTTTGATCTAGGTAGATTAATAAATTCTTGATTTGGACATGAACAACTTTGTGTGTCCGATAATCCAGTGAAGAAAATTATAGAAGACCAAATTAAAATTGTGCGTGCCGCGGACGAACTAGAGTTTTTGTCATTTGTTTCAATGAAGGGGCATGCATGATTAACATTATGCTCTTTTTTTTTTTTTTTGGCTGTTCTGTTGGTTTAGAGTATGGATATACTCTGAAAGTGGACGAGAAAATCGACATATACAGTTACGGCGTAGTGCTTCTGGAGCTCGTAACAGGGAAAAAACCTTTGGACCTGTCATTCGAAGAATGTGGAGACATAGTCGAATGGGTAAGAAAGAAAAGAAGCAATGGAGGGTTGGAAGAAGCACTAGATCCCACCATAGCGGGAAGGTGCAGGCACGTCCAAGAAGAGATGCTTCTTGTGCTCCGAATTGCACTTCTCTGTACGGCAAAGCTTCCAAAGGAAAGACCATCCATGAGAGACATAGTGACGATGCTGGGAGAGGCAAAACCCAGAAGAAAAAGCACCACTCAAAATGGAACACAGGACGTCTTCACCGCCTCTCCCATCATAAGCCTTCTCTAGCAACTAGTTCCTATTTGTAAAGCTTCTCTCTCTGCTTGATTTCCCCCTTTTAGTATCTCATCTCATGGCACATAATTAAATAAAATAATATTTCCCCTCTCTTCTTCCTTGTGAAGCTAAATGAACATATAATTTCCTACAACCTCAAATCAATCCCTAGATGCAAACAGATAGGATCAAGATTGCTGATTTTCACACTTACGCGGTCAGTAAAAATGCAAATATAAAGACCTATCTTTCACTATTCCCCCAATTTTTCTTGTCTAACAAATTGTCTTGATGGTTTCGCAACTTGGATTTGTCTCTCAAACAGATCCTCGTAGAATCGTAGTTATGCTCTTTGCCTTCCATAGTATGATACCTGCCTTGTTTGGCAAGACATATTTTCTTTTAATATTTCATTTGCAATAACATGGACTATAAAATTTCTTTTTCTATTTTCTCTGGGCCAGAACCCAAGGACTAGAGGTTTTCCCTTGTGTTAGTTTATTCAAAGACAGTGGAGTAAAAAGAATATCGATGCAATAAATGATTTATAATGTTAAGAAACAATTTGACTATTCAGATTTTCCTAGTGATGGCTGAGAAGGAAAAATGCTACCTCTTCTCTTCCAATTAAGAACACCTTACATGTGGCAAAACATGCATGTTGTATCGTTTGCCAAATCTGCTCGTCCAATTATACATAAACTGGAGAATTACCTCAAACTGTGACCCATAAACAATATTCCACTGATCTAGGCTACTATAAGAGCACTGCTTCCAGATGCACTTCCTCCTTCAAGCAAGCTTCCAGTTGTTGGCTGGAAAAGGAAGGAAAAACTTGCTGTGAATTAAAATTCTTTAGGTGACTATATCATCTAAAAAAACAACTAATTATTTTTCCTATGGGATAGATAGTAGCTTAAAAAGACTGTACATATTTTTCAAACATTCAATCCTTCTAAAATGTTAGGAACATGTTGAATGAATAAAAAAATTGCATGAACCCCAAGCAAAAACCACATTTTACGTTGATGATGTAACAATAATATACATGTTTGGCCCACTTAAGGGCACTAATTTAATCAATTCATATGCAGGCTTGTCAGAGCTGCATTGACTCATGTTGTCATAATAATATACAACTTTGAATTGAAATTTTATATTTAACAATTTTTACCTTACATTTTTATTTCTATAACAAAAATTTTAGGTTGAAGAAATCAACTCAACTCGAGCAAAAAAATTTCTACTCTGATTTCTCCAACTATTTGGACCTGGTTTCTTAGATGTGGAGATTAACCCTATGTTTGGATGAAGAGAAAATTAAGGGGGGAATGAAAACTAGAAGAGAGAACTCCCAAAAATAGTAACTTTTTTTTTACCATTTAAGGAAATTTTCTTTCCTAGTATTCCCTCTCCCTATATTCCCCTCACTTTTTTCTCAATCCAAACATAGGGTAAGGAAAAAGGACACTGTTGTAAATTCGTCATCTTCACAGGTGTGAACCCATGAATGGGCATAATACTTTACATAAAACTAGTCATGACTTATGCACATTAGGAAATAACTGACAGATCCAAAACTGTCATACATGACAATGGATTCAGAATTCCATTCCCTTTGCCCACCGACATTTAGCAGTACTTAACATGTACCTGTTCATCATAATGTTCACAGAGGGAAAACGGCTCTTTCTCCTTGGTTCCACCATTAACGTCAACAATTCTTCTCAAATCCTGCTTGAAAGTTAGCAAATATGTGTTTAAACAGCAAAAGATATTTCATGATACCCAAAATAAACTACAGATTTCAGAAGGAAATGAGAATAAAATCAAGAGAACATAGAAAATCAGATAAATGTCGAATGAACCCATTATGTCACTGACATTTCAATAGAGATCTGGGACTTTGATCAGGATATACTGATGTTGTTTTAGCTTTGCAGCTGCAGTGTGTGCGTGTGTCCTTCATGATTTAACAGCCACTAGATAAAGCGAAATTTTGATCCAGCTGGAAGTTAATGGAAGATGCAAAAATACTATATATATATATATATATATAGTATTAATGGATCGTACTTTAATGGAATGCAGGAGTTGGTTACCACCAATGGTACTTACTCCTTCCGGTCCTAATTATAAGAGCTAGTTGACTTTTTTGGAGAGATTAAGGAAGCTAATTAAATTATTTTAGAGTCTTTTTATTTTTATTTTTTTCTTCAAACTAATTAGTTTAACAAATAAACTAATATATAATTTAAGGATATAAATATATGAAATGATTAAGTATCTTATTTAACTTCTTTAATCTCTCCAAAAAAAGTCAACTAGCTCTTATAATTAGGACCGGAGGTAGTATTTCTTTAACCCATAGGGCTTTTAAGGATTAGATTCAGCAAGCTCCAAAATCCCGTTGGTGAAAAAAGTGATGTAAACCCAGTTTATGAATGCTTGGTTTTGTAGAAAGTTAAATCCAATTTTCTTTGAACTTAAAATATTAGATCGAAGCAAACAAAGACAGAAAACTCGTACTCCAACTGACAGGGCTAAAAATTAATTAAATTTATCATAAGCTAAATAAAACACATGCAATAATCTTAACCAAAATGGAACATTCAAACTAATCCAAAAGAACATAGAAGATTTATCCAAAAGATAACCCCCCCCAAAAAAAAAAAACAATAAGCTTAAAAGAAAAATAAATAAAAATACAAATTTCTGCGTTAAAATATACACATGATAATATAATCTCCAACAGGTTTATCTTACTTCCCATACTTTCTAATGGAGGCATAATGACATTTACGATAGCTGGAAAAATGGAACTTGTAAAATGATAAAATCAATTCTACCTGTGGGAGCCAGTAATTTTCTGATATGTCCCTAATATCAATTCCATAAAATAGGGACCAGTATTTTAGATTTTTTTTTCCCATAATTCGTCGCTTTATAAAGGAGATTTTCTGATAAAATACCTAAATAAACTGTTTTTTACCAAACCTAGATAAACTGTGAAACTAACATAAAAACATATAGAAATCTCCAAAATGTAACCCAAACTGACAGTTCAGATGCACCGAGAAGCCCTTACCTTTTCAGTCAAAATTTCAAATTCAAGTAATTCCTCCACAATTTTTTCAAGTGCTGGACGATTTTTCTGCAGTATTTCTTTCGCCTTTTGATATGCCAAGTCAAACATCTGAGAAGATCACAAAACGATGTAAGATAACCTTTTTAGACAATCAGTTGGTCTTGTACTAATATACAGGTACCTTATCGACTTTGTTTGCCATCACATACTCATGGTCATCCCCCATGCTCAATGATGTAACCTATTCACAGTTTGAAAAAGATTAATCTACTCACACTACTGTACACAAATGGTTCATTGGACTTAAAATTGGGAGCCAAATAAAAAATGATGGAGCTATTCAAAGTTTTTTGGGGAGGATAAGCTATCCACAGTTATAAATGTGTGTTTTGCATTAGTAATTTGAGAGTTATGGATTTATAATAATGATTAGGACAATTTAGAAATCAGTAAAGAATGATTAGCAAAGGTGTTTGAGTGTCTATTTGGTATGAAGGATTCGGAGGGGAGGGAAAATTTTTATAAGTTAGATTTAAGAAAACTGGAGAAGTAGGGTTACAAAATTTTAATATAGAAAATATGTAAGATACAAGAGTAAAAAAACTTAATTAAAAACTTTATACCCCACTTCTCTCATTTTTTTAAAAAAATCCAACTCAATTTTTTTTTTCTTCCACCCACTTTCCCTCTCCTCCCCTCATACCAAATAAGCCATGAGAAGATTCCGTCGCCTCCTGCTCTTATTATTAGAGGATAGTTAGAATATTGGGTAATCATACAAGTATCAATGTATCATAATGGTTTCTTATTTAAGTTTCCCAAAAATAGGTCTTGATCTGAATAAAATCACTGCCCCATGATTATTACAAAATAAAAATTGATATTGATTTTTGTTGGGGGATCTTTATTTCCCTTCATGTCCTACATCATATGTAATTTTTATATCTCAATTATTACACATAAAACGTTGTTCAGCCACTTTATCTAATTTCTCTATGAGCATAACTGGCAGAGTAGTTGATCAGTTGCCCACGCAGCAAGTGTTTTAGTAACAGCCTAGCAGATGTTCCAATCTAATAATTAAATGTCACACTACATCTGTTCGACAAGGACATCTCAATTGGATGTAGGGAAGGTGCATACCGCATTAGAATGGTAATAAATTGCAGGACTGTCATCTGGTCCCCATCCATACTGAATGACCATTCGAGTAGCTAACTGCCAAGAGAAAGAAAGGGGTCAGATGTTTTATGCTCATAACAAAATCCTTGATAAAAGCAATTGTATTACCCAAAGAACAAAAAAATCTCAAAACCAGCAAAAATCACATTTTTGTCAAGTAAAATAGGACTCCGACCTCTTGTGCCTGCTGTATCTCAGAAGAAGACAGGAAGTTTTCTTCCCCAAAAGGAAGAAGCATTTGGGAAGCAACATATGATCCAAAACAAAAAACAAGTTTCTTTTCAAGATATGATCTTGATTCAGAATTCCCTTGAACTGAACCTTCATTTCTTGCTTTTGTGATTTTTGTACATCCAATTCCCTGCATAAAGAAGCGGCAAGAATCTGTCATTATTCATCAGGAGTTAAATCTGTATAGCCTTCAATCAATTACCACTAGATCTGCCTCCCAAATCACAGAAATTGTGACATGCCAATCATTTGCTAAATTCACAATTCACACTGCCACTCAAGATTGAACATAGATATATTTTGTGCCCATCTTGCAAGAAATTGAATGGGAAAATAACGTTGAAAATAGGAAACTCAAACAAGAAATTGATGGAAACTAGAACCAAAGGCACACTAAAAGGCTTCTCTGAAATGGAATTAACAAAATAAAGGAAAAGATTTTATCACAATCACGGGTTGAATGGATGAGGACTGGTTTACAGCAGCACCATACAGCCCAAACACAGAAATAGAGAGGCAGAATAAAAGATAGTATAGAACAATGAAAACACCTTTAGCATTTGAGAGGCTAAGGACTCTCCATCACAAGCAAGTCAAATTCATTCATGTCCTTCTCTCACAGACCTCAAACCCCCATTTAATGTGGCTACGTTCTCTCTCTTTCTCATTAACCCACTTAAACATCCCATTGAGAAACATGTACTCCTTAAATGTAACATTTAGGTATATACTATCTTAGTTTCTGTTAGGAAATATATTATATTAGGAAAGATCTTAGGGAATCAATTAGGGATTATAGTGATTAGGGAATCAATCTCCATAATGATTCATTAACCCTCATTAATGATCAGATTCCCTCTCTTGTGTATATATATAGCTATCTTATGTACATGAATGTGAGTGATAAATCAGTAATCTGAATTATATTTTATTGAACCGATAGTACACCTATAAATATACATAGAGAAATAATAAACTAATGAAAATAATGAAGGCTTTGCTGAGTGTGTTAGGTAGACAGCTGGTTGGATGATCTGGTGCTTTACATAATTAAGATTCCTTTAGATAGTGGGGATGACAGCTCATAGCTCACTGAAGATAATAATTTCTCTACACTCCCCCTCAAGTTGGACTGTAGATGTCAATCAAGTTCAACTTGCTAATCAAATATTCAAATCCATCCTTTGATAGTCCCTTGGTAAGTATGTCTGCGGTTTGTTCCTTAGACGGTATATATCTTAGATCAACAATACCCTTGTCAACCTTTTCTCTTATGAAATGTCTGTCTATTTCAACATGCTTGGTTCGATCATGTTGGACTGGATTGTGAGCAATGTTGATTGCAGCCATGTTATCACAATAGACTTTAATCGGCAGATTTATGCACCTTTTTAAGTCTTCAAGGGTTCGCTTTATCCATATGACTTCACAGATTCCCAATGCCACAGCTCTATATTCAGCTTCAGCACTACTTCTTGCAACTACACTTTGCTTTTTACTTCTCCAAGTGACTAAGTTACCCCACACATAGGTACAATATCCAGAAGTGGATTTCCTGTCATCTTGATCACCTGCCCAATCAGCATCAGTAAATAGCTCTACATTCCGTTTGTCAGTCTTCTTGAAAAATAAGCCTCGTCCCGGAGATCCTTTTAAATATCGAAGGATCCTATAGACTTCATTTAAATGCTTTTGCTTGGGATCATGAGAATGCTGACTGACCATACTCACTGCAAATGCAATGTCTGGTCTAGTATGAGACAAGTATATCAGTTTGCCTACCATTCGTTGATAGTTTCCTATGTCAACAGATTTACCGAGATCTGCTCCTTCATCTATTTTGTCAACTCGGATGGGTGTGTCACTAGGTCTGCAGCCTATCATCCCTGATTCCTTTAAAAGATCAAGTACATATTTTCGTTGAGAGATATAGATTCCTCCTTTAGATCGAGCAACCTCCATCCCAAGAAAATATTTCATCTCCCCAAGATCTTTGATCTGAAATTCTCGTGCCAGGGCCTTCTTGACTTGATTGATCTCTACCTCATCATCTCCTGTAAGGATTATATCATCAACATAAACCGTCAGAACAGTCATCTTACCGTTATAGTGTTTAACAAATAATGTATGATCGCTCTGCCCTTGAGTGAATCCATGTTTCTTCATAACTCGAGTGAATCTGTCAAACCAAGCACGTGGAGATTGCTTCAAGCCATACAATGACCTCTTGAGTTTGCATACTTGATTAGCCTTTTTTCCTGGAAACCCTGGCGGTAGCTTCATATATACTTCTTCCTTGAGTTCCCCATTGAGAAATGCATTTTTGACATCAAGTTGATGCAAACCCCAATCTAGATTTACTGCAATAGACAGGAGAATTCTAATTGTGTTTAGCTTAGCTACTGGTGCAAAAGTTTCTGTGTAGTCTTCCCCATAGATTTGTGTGAAACCTTTTGCAACCAATCTAGCCTTGTATTTCTCAAGTGTTCCATCTGCTTTATACTTAGGTGTGAATACCCACTTACATCCAACAGGCTTCTTTCCTTGAGGTAGATTCACTACATTCCATGTCTTATTTCGCTTGAGAGCTTCCATTTCTTCCATAACAGCTTGCCTCCATTCAGGTGTAGTCATGGCTTCATCAATTGTATCTGGTACTCTGATGCTACCAAGATGAGAGATAAATCCTTTATATTTGGATGAAAGAGCCTTGTAGGAAACATGCTTTTCAATAGGATATCGAGTACAAGATCTGGGTTTTTTCCTTATTGCAATAGGAAGATCAAGATCAGAATTTTCTGTTACCTCTGTTTCTTTCGAATCTTCTTCCGGTTCTGACTCTTGGTGAGTGCTAATAACTTGTGGCTCGTTACCTTCCTTGTGTCGTCGTGTATAGATATTACCCCACTTGTTTGTGTCTCCCCCTGGAGCTGTCACAGTCTTTGGCACGTTATCAGGATTATCAGAAGTATCAGGAGTAAGGGAGAGGCTCGGTGTATATACTTCAATAGTATGGTCAACTTCTGGTGTCTCTTTTGTCTGAAAATCATTCACATTCTCCCCCTGATTTTTAGACTGGGAAAAATAGGGAAGATTTTCATGGAAGGTAACATCACAAGTTACAAAGAGACGTTTGGAGATTGGGTCAAAACATTTGTAACCCTTTTGTGAGTGGGAATAGCCAAGGAATATACAACGGATAGCTCTTGGATCAAGTTTGTTACTATGATGAAGATGAACATATGATGTGCAACCAAACACCTTAAGTGGTAGAGTATTTTCCAGGTAGGGAAGGTTGAAGTATGTATGTAAGAGCTGGAGTGGAGTCTTGTAGGACAATGGTTTACTTGGCATTCGATTAATAAGGAAAGTGGCAGTGAGAACAGCATCATCCCAATGATATTTTGGGACATTGCTACTGAACATAATGGCTCGTGCAGTCTCAAGAATATGACGATTTTTCCGTTCAGCAATGCCATTTTGTTGAGGTGTATTAGGACAAGTGCTTTTGTGGACAATGCCATTGGCTGTGAGAAAGCTTGATAGGGCTTGATTAAAGTACTCAGTTCCATTATCAGTGTGGAGAACTTTTATATTGGTTTGGAACTGAGTTTGGATCATAGAGTAAAAGTTGAGGAAGGTTTGGTATACCTTTGTTTTATCTTTTAGTAGATAAACCCAACTGACACGGGTATGATCATCAATAAAAGTAATGAACCACTTTGAGTGTGATCTGTTTGGGGTTTGAGAAGGTCCCCATAAATCACTGTGAATTGTGGAAAAAGGTTGAGATGGTTTATATGGATTTGTTGGAAATGAAGTACGGTGATGTTTGGCCTTTTCACATGAATCACAATGAAAAACAGATGCATTTTTATTGGAAATAAGTGAGGGAAACAGTTGTGACATGTAATTGAAATTGGGATGCCCTAAACGCTTGTGCCATAACTCAAGGTTGTCAGTTCTAGGAAAAAACACTTTATTGCAAGATTGAATCTTGGGACTTTCAGTTTCACCCAGGTAATAAAGACCATCAAGTTCTTTAGCACTCCCAATCGTCGTCCCCGTCAGTAGATCCTGAAACGAACAACAAGTAGCGAAGAAATTAACTTGACATCTTTCTTCCTTAGCCAATTGGCTAACTGATAGTAAATTGCATTTTAACTTAGGAACATGCAATACAGAGTGAAGAGAAAGTTTAGGAGAAACTTTAACAGTGCCAATTCCAGTGACAACTGATTCTGAGTCATCAGCAATCCGCACAGTCATGCCTTTGGTAATAGGTGTATAAGATGAGAAAAGAGTCTTATCGTCAGTCATGTGATCTGAGGCACCTGAATCAACAATCCAACAATTGCCTGTACACAAACCTTTTATTACAGCTAGAGCTTTAAAGAAGTTACCTCTTCTTACAACCGAGGCAGTAGGTTGTTTTGTAGCCTGAAGTGTGACTAGCATATCCATGATCTTATTCAGTGGATCATCCTGAGAGGTTCCACCAGTTTTGGAAACTTCAGCCATATAGCCTTTTCCCTTCCCTTTCCTTGGCTTCCAGTTTGCAGGTTTACCATGAAGATCCCAGCAAGTATCCTTTGTGTGTCCCGATCTCTTACAATGATCACAGAATAGCGGACCTCTGGAGCCTCTCGGATTTGAGGAATGAGCAGCAAGAGCTGAGACCTCGGGAGTGACAGCAGCGGAATGATTCTGAAGCATTGATTTGCGTCTATCCTCTTCATTACGTAGGATAGAGTAAGCTTCTCGTACAGAAGGTAGAGGTTCTTGACTAAGAATCCGAGACCGCACATCATCATAAGCCATATTGAGACCAGCGAGCAACTCATATACTCGCTCTTCTTCCTTCTCTTTGCGATCTTCTCGAGCATCAGCCCCACAGTGATGTTTTTTATTCTTTATAGCATCAAATTCTTGCCAAAGTGCTGATTTATCGAGATAATACTCGTCAAGCGACATATGGTTCTGTTTTAGTTCCCACAACTTCTTTTTGATATCAAATATACGAGATCTATTCCCAACAGAACTATATGTCTCTCGAAGTGCTTCCCAGATTTCAAGTGCTGAAGGAAGATACATAAAGCTCTTCTTAATTGTTGAAGACATCGCATTGATCAACCAAGAAGATACCAATGCGTTTTCTGACTTCCATTTCCGAAACTCTTTGGTATCCGATGTTGAGGGCTTTTTTGCTTCACCGGTAATATACTCAAGTTTATCCCGTCCGTCTAGAGCAAGAATCATAGACTGAGACCATTCCCTGTAATTGTCACTAGTAAGTTTCTCAGAAACAAGAAGAGCAGTCAAAATATCATTGGAACCAGATCGTGGCACGGACGAAGATGCGTCAGAGATAGTAGACATTTTTTTTTTTTTTTTTTTTTTTTTTGGAAATGCCAAATCTCGAACTCGGGCCCTGCGGTTTAAAAGTAAGCCCCTAAACCACAAAAGCACGCAGGAGCTAGCTTTAGCCCGACTTGCTCCCTGCTCCTGCTTCTTGTACTGACAGCGGCAGCAATAGCGGAACACGGAGATGGTGGCTTCGGCAGGAACAGCTTTAACGGCGATGGCGGTTGACGCGACGGACAGAGGCGACGATCAGCAGAGAACAGAATCAATGATGATGACGGACAGCCAGCAGGGACGGCGATGACGGCGGACTATGCCACTAACAGATGCGTCGCTTGGGTGCACGATGGTTTACCTTCTTCTCCAGCAACACAGCGCCGGAATTTATAGTTTGAACAGAGACGATTTTTTCCGAGTGGACACAGACAGGTTGTACAGTTTCAACGACTTTGGATGAGTTCGACTCAGTCTAAGGTCGTCAGGACTGATTGCCGGAGATTCCAGCGGAAAGGCAACGGACGGAGATTGCAACAGCAATTTCGATCACAACAGAAGAAATCTATCACAACAGAAGAAACCGAACAACAGGTTCTTCTCTCAACGACAAGACAATTTGTGATCACTGGATGACTTTAAAGGACCAGTCGGTCAAGACTGGAACAATTTTGATGAGTTCTGATAATGTTGCAGTGGGCAACGTCTCAGAATTTGGTACCTCCTTCTCTCTGAATTGTCACTGTTTCAGTCACCTATAAAGTCCAGAACGTCGGACTCTCACAGATACAGCAAACAAAGACTCTGAGAGAAGAAATTCTCACACACGCTCTGATACCATGTGAGTGATAAATCAGTAATCTGAATTATATTTTATTGAACCGATAGTACACCTATAAATATACATAGAGAAATAATAAACTAATGAAAATAATGAAGGCTTTGCTGAGTGTGTTAGGTAGACAGCTGGTTGGATGATCTGGTGCTTTACATAATTAAGATTCCTTTAGATAGTGGGGATGACAGCTCATAGCTCACTGAAGATAATAATTTCTCTACAATGAAGATTCAAGGAATTAAGATTATTTCTTCTACACCTCTTTCTGATTCATTTCCTACATGGTATCAGAGCTAAGGAGTCTTTGAAATTTTTTTTTCTGGTCCACCGTTCGCTGTTTCTGTCAGATCTGCTACGTCTGTTTCTGCTATATTAAGGGCTTCGGTGGTGGCTCTATTTTGTCCACACACGCCGCACCATTGAGTTCTCCGTCGTCAGATCGGCCCGTCCCCGGAGATTCGCCTCATTCTGAGCAGCGCGTGACCCTCACGCGCCGCTGTCAGGTTCGCTGGAGTTTCACGCGCCGGCGCGTGGGAGCGCGTGAACAGTTGTTCCCAAGTGCTGCCTTCGCCATTTGACTCGACTCGCTGAACTCGGTCCTTTCCCGGTGGTTTCGTGGTGTGGGCCTCTCTGTTTGGCACTGTGAAAGGTGTTTTTTGTGCGTTTCTTGGGTTCTGTGCGTTTTTCTGCGGCTGTTTTGGTCTCTTTGCCATCTTGTGGTCGTGGAGTGGCTGCTGGGATCTGGATTTTTTTTTCTGTTTGGCAGTTGTTGTAACTGCGTTGTTATCCTTTTCTCATGGTCATTTGCCTCCGGTGAGGTGTTTGGTATTTCTTTGTTGGTTGGTGGTCCTTGTGACTTTTTTGGTTCTGTTTGTTCTTTACCTCTAGTAAGGTGTTTTGTTTGGTGCTTGCCTCCGGTAAGGTTGCTGCTCTCTTCGGCTTTAAGGTGTTGTTTGGGTTTTGTAATCTTTGAGAGTTTGTTGTGGAACTCAACTTATTGTTGGTGAAGCTCGATGGCTGAATCTACGTCTAGCTCTTTTGTGGCTCTTGCAACAGGTAATATTGCTTCTAGTTTTGCTACTTCTTCCTCGAAATGGATCATCGATTCCGGTGCTACTGATCATATGACAGGTAACCACCATTTGTTTTCCTCATATGCGCCTTATGCCAATCCCTCTAGTATAACGATTGCAAACGGTTCTTATTCTCGTGTTATTGGCTCTGGCACTGTTGAACCTACTTCGTCCGTTTCCTTATCCCATGTCCTTAATAGACCTGACCTTACATTTAATCTTTTGTCCCCTAGCAAACTCACTCGACAATCAAATTGTTTCATTACTTTATTTCCTGACCATTGTTTGATTCAGGATCTTACGACGAAGCAAGTTATTGGTAGGGGTTATGAATCTGGTGGCCATTACTTCCTTGAAGATCAGGTACCGCGTTCAGTTGCTTGCTCTACTGGTTCATCCCCTTTTGAGGTTCATTGTCGTTTAGGTCATGTGCCCTTGTCTTCTTTGAAGAGGATGTATCCTCAATTTCATCATTTGTCGTCTTTAGAATGTGAGTCATGTCAGTTTGCTAAACATCATCGTGTTCACCTGGCACCTCGAGTTAATAAACGAGTTGCGTCTCCCTTTGATTTAGTCCATTCTGATGTTTGGGGTCCGTGTCCTGTCGAGTCCAAGACTGGTTTTAGGTACTTTGTCACTTTTGTTGATGATTTCTCTCGTACTACCTGGTTGTATTTAATGAAAAATCGTTCTGAGTTGTTCTCTCACTTTTGCAATTTCTGTGCTGAAATCAAAACTCAATTTGGTGTGTCTGTCAAAACCTTACGAAGTGACAATGCTAAAGAATACTTTTCTGCCCAATTTCAAAACTATATGCTTCAGCATGGCATGCTCCACCAGTCCTCTTGTCCAGATACACCGGCTCAAAATGGTATTGCAGAACGTAAGAACCGACACTTATTAGAAGTCACTCGGGCTCTCATGTTTCAAATGAATGTTCCTAAACCTTTTTGGGCTGACGCCGTGTCTACTGCGTGCTTCCTTATTAATCGTATGTCCCCTCTTGTCCTTAATGGTGCCACTCCGTACACCACCTTGTTTCCTTCCAAACCTCTGTTTCCTGTTAAACCCAAAATTTTTGGTTGTGTCTGTTTTGTTCGTGATGTTCGACCAACTGTTACCAAACTTGATCCCAAGTCTCTTAGGTGTGTCTTCCTTGGGTATTCTAGGGTTCAGAAGGGTTATCGGTGCTATTCTCCCACTCTTCGGCGTTATCTTGTGTCTACTGATGTTACATTTCATGAGTCGACTTCGTTTTTTCCTGTCTCTACTCCAACCCCATCTCCTGTCTCTACCGATGACACTTCCGACAGTCTTGATGATCTCTTGGTCTATAAGGTTCAGTCCCCACCAGTGCAAGCATCTGACTCGGCATCTACTAAACCACCTATCTATCATGTTTATCAAAAACGCCCTAGGGCAAGCACTGTTATTGACCAGGTTCCTGACCCACCAGTGACTGCTTCGACGTCTGATCCGGCATCAGTTCCTTTCGCTCCTACTTCTGAACCAGACATAGTGTCTGATCCTCCTGATGACTTGCCTATTGCCTTACGCAAAGGTAAGCGTACTTGTACCTATCCTATTTCTTCCTTTGTTTCCTATAATAATTTGTCTCCTCCATCATGTTCCTTCATAACATCTTTAGACTCTCTCACCATTCCCACTACTCTCCAACAAGCCTTAACCCACCCTGGTTGGCGTGCTGCAATGGAAGATGAAATGGTGGCCCTTGATAAGGCTGGTACCTGGAAACTCGTTGATTTGCCTCTTAGTAAGAAAGCTATTGGCTGTAAATGGGTGTTCACGATCAAAACAAAGGCTGATGGAACCTTAGAACGTTTGAAAGCTCGGCTGGTTGCCAAGGGTTATGCTCAGACCTATGGTGTTGACTATTCAGAAACTTTCTCCCCTGTGGCAAAACTATCTTCTGTTCGCCTCTTCATTTCTATGGCAGCCAATTATGGTTGGGATCTTCATCAATTGGATGTTAAGAATGCATTCTTGAATGGTGATCTTCTTGAGGAAGTATACATGGAGCAACCACCTGGTTTTGTTGCTCAGGGGGAACGTGGGAAGGTATGTTATCTTCAGAAGTCTTTATATGGCTTGAAGCAGAGCCTTCGTGCTTGGTTTGACAGGTTCAGCTCTGTGGTTAAGAAGTTTGGTCTGATCCACAGTAAGTGTGACCATTCTGTGTTTTATCAGCATACAGAAGCTGGCATGATTTTGTTAGTGGTATATGTTGATGACATCGTTATTACGGGTAGCAATGGTTTGGGAATTTCATCACTGAAGGCCTTCCTCAATTTTCACTTCCAAACAAAGGATTTGGGGTCTTTAAAGTACTTTCTTGGGATAGAGGTTATGAGAAGTAAGAAAGGCATCCTTTTGACACAAAGGAAATATGTTCTTGATTTGTTAAAAGAAACTGGGAAACTCGGAGCAGCACCGAGTAGCGTTCCCATGATTCCTAATCCCTTGTTGGACATTGACGACCGCATACCGTTTGATAAGCTACCTGAGGATGTACAGAAGAAAGTGGATCCAGAGAAGATCAAACCGTTTGCCTATCCTGAGAGATATCGTAGATTAATTGGGAAATTGAACTATCTCACGGTAACTCGCCCTGATGTGACCTTTCCAGTTAGTATGCTTAGTCAATTCATGACTGCCCCAACCGTTGCTCAATAGGAAGCTTTGGAACATGTCGTACATTATTTGAAGGGCTCACCTGGTCTTGGTATACTCTATACGAATCATGGCCACAACAAGATTGAATGTTTTTGTGATGCAGATCATGCAGGGTCAAAGGCTACCAGAAGATCCACCACAGGATATTGTGTATTTGTAGGTGGAAATTTAGTATCATGGAGGAGTAAGAAGCAAAATGTGGCTTCTAAGTCAAGTGCAGAAGCTGAGTACAGAGCCATGTCTCAATCTACACAAGAAATTGTGTGGATTCATCAGTTAATGAAAGAAGTTGGTCTTGCCACGTCATTGCCCGCAAAGTTGTGGTGTGATAATAAAGCTGCTCTACACATAGCTTCCAACTCCGTGTTTCATGAACGTACGAAACACATTGAGATTGATTGTCACTTTGTACGCGATAAGATCAAGGAGAACTTTGTTTCCACCGGACATGTACGATCTAGTGACCAATTGGGTGACCTCCTAACGAAGGCTCTAAGTGGGATTCGGGTTGAATATCTTTGTAACAAGTTGGGCTTGATTAATATCTATGCTCCAACTTGAGGGGGAGTATTAGGAAATATATTATATTAGGAAAGATCTTAGGGAATCAATTAGGGATTATAGTGATTAGGGAATCAATCTCCATAATGATTCATTAACCCTCATTAATGATCAGATTCCCTCTCTTGTGTATATATATAGCTATCTTATGTACATGAAGATTCAAGGAATTAAGATTATTTCTTCTACACCTCTTTCTGATTCATTTCCTACAGTTTCTATCAAATATAAAAAATTAAATACAATAAGATACAGGAGTCATTGAAAGCTATTATTACATTTCTTTCCGTAAGGAGCAGACTGATGCTAAAAAATTATTTAAAAGTGTTAATTCAAACTCGCATACAACCCTTCAACAAATTCAAAAACAGCCCAAAAATTAGTATGACCAACCTGCCATGACAGAGGTTCGAGCCATAAATTCTCCACAACATCAAAATTTGGTATGAGAAGAGCAATAAGACCACGACCAGCAGCCCAAACTGCATGAGGAAACTTGGTCTCTCTTGTCCACTAAACATCAAAGACCTCCTTATTAACACATTTCTCAAAGTAACTGATAAAAGTTAGATCCAGACATCCATAAAGGAGAAAACTAGGACTGCTACTGATATTCGAACTTAAATAGAAGAAACTCAGAAAAGTTGCATGACAAAATAGCTTAGTAGAGAATAAGTTGACCACATTATAAACTTTAGAACAGAGATAGTTTCTCACATTCAATGGAGGGGTCAGAAGCTCTATCCCATTACTTATCTGACCATACGGCTCCATCAAGTCAACAACATGCTGCAGATCTTCCTTTGTCAATGTTAGTCCCAGATGATTCACTAACATTTTGCTAAGCTTCCTGGCAACTTTGGTCTTGCGCACCCATTTGGGGATCATAGAACTGAAAGTCTAAGAAAATGTGATAAATTTATTCCTTTTCCTTCAGGACAAAGCATATGAAACTAAAATAGGCAAAACATAATTTTAAAAGCATTATGTAAATTACAGATTCAACAGAACAGGATAGAACAAAGATGGAATTTTCTGATAATGAAAATTCAATAACTTGTAAATGAAGGGAAAAAGGCAAACCAGAAGAATAAAGAAAACACTTGGACTATGCAAACATGACAGAATAAAGAACTTCTCAGGTGATGCATATTATCCATTGCCTCAAAATGTCTATACCAACTTTAACATTTAAATGGAGACGCCACAAGGAATATCACTCATTCTTTCCTGTTCTTCTTGGCTTCTAGTTGTGGGGGAATGATTCAGTAAGCACAGATAATAGGCCAATATGGCAGTGGTGAACTGTTGCAATAAGAGGTTTTGCAGCCATGAGCAAAAATGGCAACATTAAAACCCAACACGCATAATCATATAATTAAGACATGTCAAAGAAAAGTAAAATAACACATATCAGAAACTAAGATGTATTGGAAGTTCCTCTTGAAAATGTTTCTAAAAGTATAATGATGGAAACCTTAAGAACCCAACATTATGTATCTATGAAGAAACTGCAAATTCATTACCCAAACATAGAAAGAGAAAAGCACTAACGGATTCTAGTATTAAAAATAGTAAAAATAAATGCAGAAAAGATAGAAATGAACTACCTAACATTTTAGAGGCTAAAGACTCTCCGACCAAGACGAATCTTTTCTTGCTTGTTATCTAACTCCTTGATACATGTAACATTCCCTAACCCCCCCCCCCCCCAAAAAAAAAAAAAAAAGAACCTGGCAACTCGTGCAGGAGTTGTCATTTCCCATCTCAACCCAACTAGACAGCTGATAAAGGATTATCACAACTTGAATCTCTTTTCCCTTCCTTATATATTCATGCAATATACCCACACACCTATGCAGAGGAAAGATAAACAAATATTAGCAAAAAAACCATACAAGTAAATAAAGTAAAATTCTTACCGCAAAAAAACTACAGTAGCTCATTAGTTCTTCAGTATCAAGAACTTTGCTCTGGAAGGCACTTCCTTCCAAAGCCACAGGAACTAGTTGAAGTTCAATAGGACGTAAAAGAGCTGTCTTCTCAGCAACCTGGGGAAAAAAAAAATCTCTTAGTACATAAAGGGAAAATGGAATAAACATTTTGAAACCAGATCTAAGGAATAAAAAACAGTCAAGACCAAGGAATAAGATCCTGGTAAAGAGAATTTAAGGACAACAAGAGGAGTTTTTATCAAACAAGGATATATCCATTCTTTGTCGGCTTAGGCGACCAACCTAGAGGGAGCCTTGTACTCTAGGCTGCCCTACGACAATTTCGAATAGTCCAATTCAACACAATATTCCTCAACAAAATCTTATTTTATATATAAAAAAAGTGTGGGAAAAAAGAGTCTCTAAACATCAATTTGAGTACATGCACCTAATACCTATATTATTAAGAAAGCAAGATTAAAGGGAAAAAAAATCTTTTGTTGTGGATGTTTGTGTGTGTGTGTGTGTGTGTGTGTGTGTTTTTGGGGGTTGGGGGGGCTAGATATGATGCATAACCCTATTACAAGAATTTACGACAATAAACCTTTTTCCAATCTACATAATCAATGAGTTGGTCATCCATGGTCTCTTTTGCAGCCAAGTACAAGATTTTTTCTCTCTCTGCTTGAGTTGGTCTTTGAAGATGAAATATTCTATCCATGCGACCTGGCCTCTGCAGGGCCTCATCAATTTGCTTGAGACTTCTTGTAGTAGCCATCAGAACAACCCCATCTTGTCTCTCAAATCTACAAAACATAACATTTGAAATTGGAATATTAATTCACCACATAGTTATTACGGAGTAGCTTTTTTTTTTTTTCAGGTGAGTTGACAAGCTTACAACTTTAAACCCTACTCTCCCACACATTCGAGTAATTTCTATTTGCTGGCTCGGGGAGCTGAGTTCCTCATTTGGACAAGCAGATCAATTGGAGTCTTTTCTAGGTAACAACTGCTTTTCTGGTGTTTAAATTTTGACTGGATCCCCAACGATTCCTTATCCTTTGTATCTGTTATCAGTGGGCTGTCACTAATGGATATGCAGAGAGATAGGGAAGCATTGCTATTGTCTTGCTTATTCCTCGTTCTTAGCTTCTATCAGTAAAGATTGTCACCATCCTTCGTCCATTGTAAAGCCTTTCCTCCCTACTCCCTCCCTCCCAACACCCCCCCCCCCCCACCCCCAAAAAAGGGAAAACCCACCCACTAAAGAAATGAGGACCTGAGCGAATGCCACCTCAAAGTTGGAATTAAAATTAAATTAGATTAACGTTGTAATCTTATCAAGGGGGGGAAGATTAAAAGTCGTTCCACATGTAATAGGCTTTTAGTATCTTATCTTCCTCAATGCTTATAATTCATTTACTCTTAAAAAATGAGACGCATACAACATTCAGGGTGGTTTTTTGCCCATTTCTTCTGTTTTCTTAAAATTCAATACAACTAAAATTATGTCTACCACATCTTTTCTCAGTCAAACAATGAAAGAACCCATAACTAATAGTTACCCATCAAGTTCCACAAGCAACTGATTAATGAAAGCCTCATGATCTTGATTTTTGGTATGGATAAACTTGCCACGCACACCAGCAAAAAGGTCAAAATCCTCCACAAATATGATTACAGGAGCCTACAAACAGCTGCAAATAATCAGGAAAAGGGAAGAGACTGATAATCTAGAATTGATGTATGTTGTGTTCCAACTAAAGATTAGAAAACACAAGTACCCAAAAAAAAAATTTGATTGAATAACTATAAATAATGGAAAATAAAATAACATTACTAAATACTTTATATCAAAATAATTCAACAACATGAGTTATGTTAACTTCTTAATATCCAACTAACTTCCTGTGAACTATATATTTATTTCAAACACAAATAAAAAGAAAGAAATCTCTATTCATGAGTGCAGGTATGATAGAAAGGGGGAGAATGTTAAGGTGGTCTAAAGAGGATAACCAAATCCCTTGCTGTCTGAAACAATTCGCGAACATTGGATGCACTTTGTCCAACCCACAGCCCAGCTTCCAATTGTCGGGCCTTAATTTCAACAACAGGCACCCTAGCTTCCGCAGCTATAGCCAGTGCCAGAGATGTTTTGCCTGTGCCCCTCTCACCTACAACAAGAACCCCCTGCAATGTCAAAAACAGTTCCCACGAGTTGATGTTAGAATGTGACATAGAAATTCGAAATCTTGTGGTGCATGCAGCTGTTTAACGACCAATGTCTACTACCAACAGTTTCCAAATGCTGTTCAACTACAAGTTTATGATATCTTGCCTCATTTCTAAACATTTTTGTTACCAAACGACACTCAAGATTATAAAATTCTTGCAAGGTAACTTATATTCATAATCAGGACCATCAATATGACACATAGAAGTATTCATGACTATATGTCATAGATTCTTACACCATGTCCACGTGGAGCATACAGAGAAGGATCCAAAAAGGTGCCCTGAAACCTTTTCCTTCCAAATTTGGACCAAAGGAGAGTGGATGGAGGAATCAAAATTAGAAGAATTATTAACTTGAGATTCCAGTTTTTCTTAGCATTGAGCAGAACCAAAAATTAATAGAGTTTCCTCGTGTGTTTTGAACCATTTCAGGGTTTCTTTCGCTGAAAACAGGACCATTCATGTTTTGCATCAAATTATCAGGAAAGAGTCTAGTAGTCAATGAATAGAAAAAATGCCAATGTCACAATTATTGCTACAATAAATAAAACCTAAAAAGAAAACGAAGTCCTACTATGTTGATAGATATTCATGATAGTAATGTACCCGAGGGGCCCTTGCACCCATTTCTTGGAAGGCTCTAGGATTTTGCAAAAAAGCCACGACTTCATTGATTTCCTCTCTCATAGACTCAATACTAGCAAAGTTCTTCAATGGTATTGGTGGCTTCTTCACCCTCTGCATACCAGAATGGATGTTACAGTTTTTTTCCACCCAAAAAAAAAAAATCTATGATATTAGAGCTGGGAAATAGAGTAATTGCCAAGCCCTAACCTTCATTTCTTCAAAAGCAGTCTTTATCGGATCAAAGCCAGCCTTTTTATTCTGCTTGATTCTTCTACGTTTTTGAATCACGTAAGATTTCTGCAATGATGCAATATTACCAAATCAAGGTTAAATCAGGGCACCATAAAATTTATTCACAGGCCATCTAGGAAATCATAAGGGGGAAAAGAATGTCAACATTCCATCCAAAATATAAGGTAGCAAATAAATGAAAGCACCATTACACCCATAATTTTATCCCCCAAATAAATCTACAACCTAAAGAAGAATAAAAAAGGTTGATAAATAAGCTCAAAATTTAGCAATCAACAGAGATAATGTACCAGCTGAGTAGATGATGCAATCAAATTGTTCATTAGATTGAACATGCTGCCACAAATATGAGGTTGAAAAATAAAAAAATCATTGACCAAATTAATGTTGCAGCATCTTTTATAATCACTTTTTTCTTTCTATTCATTATTTTCCTGCATGATCACTTTTAACTAAATTCATGCTCACAAATTAAGTTATTACATAACAAAGTCAGGCTGCAACCAACCCTTGCAACAATGACGTCTACCAGACTCTGGCATTCCAAAAAACAAGACCTTCAAAACAATACAGGAAAAGATCAAGAATAGTATGATAAACCACTATGAGAAGTGGAAATGACATTCTAGTAAATATAAATCGGTACTTCCGTAATCCTTAAGCCAATTAGTTTAACTACGCCAGGCTTTTAAGATTAGTTTAATGAAGCTAAATTTCTTAATATTTCTATCTTCATTTGTAAATACTCAGGTTAACTTCAGGTGACACAAGTTCAAAACAATATGGTGACAAAATACAACATCAAACTGGGTATATGTGGAAGACGCCCGAGCATAGTATCTTTTTTGAAAAGCAACAAAACAATCAATAGCAATTTAAACATCTGGTGTGACGCATGCAAAAGAACAAAGAAATACCACTCGTCGCAACTTCCGCACATTTGGATCTCTTCGTAAAGGGCCATAACCAAGAAGACTTGGAACTTTTCTCAACATAAATTGAAACAAATGAAACAAGAAGAACCAAAATATAGCAGTTCTGATGAAAAACCAAATAAACCATCGAGCATCATCTGTTTTCCTGGATTTGAAATTCAATTCTGCCTCTGATTGCCATTTCAAGTACCATGTTGCGTCGACTGTCTGATCTATTTCCTCTGGCCAAGCCATCCCCAATCGCATACGTACCTAAAACAGAAGGAGAAGGGAACATAAAAGAAATCACTACAAAAATCTAAGCACCAAAAAATTGGCATAAGGCAAGTCATGAGATCAAGTATACCGGGTAAGGGACTAAAAACTCCACAGTGGGAAAAACTATCATCATCAGTATGTCATCAGTTAGATTCTTAATTATCTTGAAGGCCCATTTTCTTGCATGCAACACTTTTCCAGAATTCCATAAGCTACTCAAAAAGAGTTGAGAAAGCCGTAATGTCAAGAGAAACTGCTGACGTATGTCCAACTCTGAGAAAGGAATCCACATCAAATGAACAGTTGTCGGAATGCCACTAGCAAGCATTTTCATGTACAACCCATCAAAACCCCCAAATTTATCAAAGATCATTTCATATTCCTGAAATATAGAAGCAATGATAAGAAACTTATTGATAATCATAAAACAAGAAATGAAACAAAAAGATCTTTCTACAAGAAACACATATAAAGCTATAACCTTTATGTCAACAAAAATTTCTTTCTCCTCCCCCCTCAGAGCAACATACATGGCACCCCAATCATGTCTTATCCGGACATGCTCTATTAGCTTTTTAGAGATAGCATAAGGAACTGCCATTGGGTCCATTTCCCATCTATTTTTCTCTTCATTGTACCAAGTCTTTGACACTACCCTGTCTCTATCCACAAGAATCCGCTCCTGCAATAAAAAATTTGTACATGGTGAAAGAACAGCCAAAGCCGACAGAAGAGTCCAACAGAAGTGTTCAATCAAACCACGCATAAATAAATTGAGGTGCAAAAAGCAGTTCTTAATCATAATGAATAAAGAAGCTGCAATAGATATTAGGCCTGCTGTTATTCCATCTACTAAGTATAACAACTTATAAAAAGACACATCAAGGTGCCTTACAGTCATAAAATTGAAAAAAACCTGGTGTAGCCCCCTTGGTCCCTTTTTTGGGGGAAAAAGAAAAAATCATCTATAGCTGAGAACAGGGGATAAAACAAGGAAGTACGAAACTAAAGCAACTTTAATGTCATATGCTAATGTAAAATACCCAAAGCTCTGATAACCTCACAAGGCATCCTATAAAATCTAAATTATTGAAAGGGATGAACCAGTAAGTTTGTAATTAACAAACACATATAGCTCAATGATAAATCACTAAAGCACCCCTACAGAGAGAAAGAGAGAGAGATGCAGAACCTGTCTTTCGGCCACATATTGTCTGGCAAACTCGGCGTCTTCTATTAAATTACGTTTTATTTCTGCTTTAGCTTCTTCACGCCACTCCTTCCAACCATGATACAAATGAAGACCAATAGCGTTAGGAACTATAACCTCCTTATTACCAAACATCCACTTCACTTCAACTTCAGGAAAACCCTTAACCACCTCCTCTTCCGGTGAGTGAATAATGCAGCGATGTTCCCTACCAAACTTCTTCATCTTATTTCTTATCCGAGCCTCCAAATTCCTTTGCAACTCCCTTGACTCTTTTAGGCCTTTTCTTAACCGTTGAGCCAAATCAATGGAGTCTTGATCAAAGAATGATTCAAGATCTTCAACTTCCGAAATACTGGGAAGAATTAATTGCTCCAAGTATCTTTTATGCACAGTTTCCAAGTCTTTCTGAAGATCAACTTTTGGGAGCTTCGTAATTGATCTTTTAGGAGAACTGCAACACAAAATGAATATTTACATAAGGACATGCAACTTCACATGCATCATAACAGAACTAAATAATATTATAATTAATTACAAAAATATCTGGTATGTGGACTTAATTGACTTAATTATCAATTGTCAGTTCAAACAATCATGAAATTTATGCTCAGGCACCCAAAATAGATATTTCAAGATGTGAGTTCCCATCACAAACAAACTTCAAAGAAACAACTCTTCTTTATCTAGTCCTATGACCAATTTAATCCAAATGATGTAATGCAGAGTGGCCATATGATTATATGACCATACTACGGACAATTGCCACCAATTCCACTTCAAAATACATCGCCATTTGCAGCAAAATTCAAACGAAGTCTGTCCAAGTTGAGAGATTCTGACATACTTTCTTAACTATTAAGCCTTTGACTTGGGCCATTCAACAATGTTGCCCATTTGCAACCCTACATAGTTGATTATATCCATGTTACAGATGTAGCAAAACTCGAGCTTAAGAGTGAAATTGAAAAGTTGTATTTAAGAATTCATTCAGGTTATCAAGGTATCTGAGAAAAAGTCATCATAATACACCTTATCATAACCTTCTTTCCAGTTTCTTGCTTAAATTTCTTCACCAACTGCTCACATTCCCTCTCTATAAAGGAAATTTCCCTCACACCAAAACTCAATGCTACCGTTTCCCTCCTCAAAATTAAGTCATCAATCTCACTAACTCTCTCCCATATCTCATTGTAATCCCTCTCCAGCTCTCTCATTCTCTTGTCTAACCTCTCCATCCTTTCCTTCTCTGGGTCCTTAATCTCCTTCTGCTTTATTTCATCATAATCTCCTTTAGCTTTCGCTATCTCATCAATAATCTGCCCAGCTCTTCTCTCCAAGCGTCCCTTGTCGCTCCTTAATTCTCTTACCTCTGCATAAAGCTTGCTCATAATCTTGTTTTCCAATTCTCCCTTCTTCAGACTTACGGCCTTCATCGCCAGTTGCACTTCGTTCATATTACCATTACCTTTCCTAACGTCTTCTATGCTCCTTAGTAAAAGTGACACCGTCTCTAGCAAACTCTTTGTGCAGTCAGTGTATTCATGACCCTTCAAATTCTCATTTTTGTCCTTACCCTTATCCTTCTTTTCCACAATATCCTCATTCACCACAGGCGCGGCAATTGCAGGAACTCGAACTGCCCCGAAGGAAGAAAAGCCAACGGCAAAACAAAACAAAGTATGAAGAAATTGTCTAAGTAAGGATTTGGAAAAGATTCCCTGAGGATTTTCATGCTTTACATTTGCAATAGCTAAAACGCTTCCATTGTCTTCTAACTTAACCGGCCGATAGCCAGGAGAATCTTCCAAGACAGGTTCTTGTCCCCCTTCTGAGTGAGAGGATTTTGGGGAAAAATTAATAGATTGAGTGCCCGACGCGAGTGACGTGATGTTTCGTGGTCTTTTCCAGTGCTTTGATTTGAGACCTCGGTTTCGAGTTCGACGGACGGCGGCAAATGGTACCTCCAAGTGAAGTCCATATGGTGATTGAACAAGGAATTTAGGAGTACATGGGCCATGAATCGGAGGAAAGGCGACAGTGGCCTCCATGGGAGCCAGAACTCAGATAAGGAGAGTATCCCAATAAGTGATAACCATGGTAAGCATTTGAAGGAAGCACCAAATTCTTTTCTGTCCCGCTATCAGCCTGCAGGAGGGTTTTTTTTTTTTTTTTTTGCTCTAAAGCCTGCAGGAGGTTATTGGCGAATTGGAAAAGAGTGACCTCAGAGCCGAGGTTTATGGGAAGCACGTAAGGTGCTTCTCTCTTCTTACATGCTTCTCCCTCTAATTAGAGGGACAAACAATTTTTTTTTAATTTTTTATATATTCTATATATTTAAATTAAATTATATGCTGCTTTCTAAAAATTTTTTTGGCACCTAGTATCTCAAATTAATTAGTTTTCAGTATACTGATGTTGCAGGACATATTTCTAAATGCAGAACTGGAAACTAATTAATTTGAGATACTAGGCGCCAAAAAAATTTTCAGAAAGCAGCATATAATTTAATCTAAATATATAGAATAAATAAAAAATTAAAAAAAATTGCTTGCTCCTCTAATTAGAGGGAGAAGCATGTAAGAAGCACATAAGGAAGAAGCACATAATGTGGACCCAGGTTTATGTTGGTCACGAGAGAAAAAAAAACGCACTGGTTTTATTTATTTCGGAAACCCGAGACAATCAACAATTGATTAGTTGCATTTAAGCGTTTAACCAGTTGATTGATGATCATCCATCAAACTCTGAATTTTGAACACTGGAGACCATCATCGATTAATTTACGTTATGCCAGTTGATGAGTGATCTCTGATCATCAATCCTCAATAAATATATCAACAATAAGTATTCTAAATCATCCCTGTCTGTTTGTAAGAAATACTTTTTACCAAGTGTTAAAAAAAAATAATTAGCGCGATAAACCAGTTGATTGATGATTATCAATCCTGAAAACTTGAAAGAATCGGCTATTGAATTTGGACACTAATCAGCCCTCAGTACTCTGGATCAATGTAGTTATGATGTCAATCCGGTTCTAATTATATGAACACTTTGTAGTGTATTTATTTTTATAGTATAAATTACACTACAAAAATATTCTTATAATTAGGGCCGGAGGGAGTATAAATTATTTGACCATTTGTTTGTAAGAAATACTATCCTTTCACACACAATGTAATAATGTTGAGAAATATGGTAATACTCATTTGATTAAGACATCCTACTATTTATCTATGATTAAATGGGTCATTTAATTATAATATACGGGATATAATCTCTGCTGTATAATATTTTACTGTAGCATTAAAAAATAAGCTAAGCAAATTGATTTTAGAAATGATAAAAGGGATATCATTTCTGCTTCTGTGGCAGATGAATATATCTGCAGCGAACCAAAACAGCGTCGTTTTTTGCGTGAACAGTTCTTCCAACCTCCCAACTCTGTCCAACTCTCGTCGCTGGAGAAGAAAACCGGAACAATGAACGGTGCCCTCCAACTTCTTCTCTGCACTCTTTTCAAGATGGTCGTCGAACTCTCTTACACCTCTGCAACAATGGTTTCCGACAGTCTCTTTTTCGCCTCTGTTCTCACTGATGATGATTGATCCCATCGGCTCCCTTGGTAGGAAAGAAGACGATGAACAGTATTGGTGTGCTACCTCCGTTCGGTCTCGTCAGTGTCTCCAAGAAGAAGTTGAAGCTGCTGCTTGTGTCCAATCTGTCCTCCTCTTCGCTCCGGTTCCAGTTTTCTTTCTGAAGATGATTCATGGCAGACAAATATGTTCACTTTTTCTCCCACTAAGCACGTCGCCCAGCCTTCTTTCTGAAGATGATTCATGGCAGATAAATATGTTCACTTTTTTTCCCACTAAGCACGTCGCCCGTGTCGTCCGTTTCCTCCCCATCTCCTTGTGTGTTTCTTTTTATTTAGTGGGAGCCGATTGTGACAGATAAATGGTGGCACGTCAACACTATTCATCGTCTTCCTTCCTACCAAGGGAGCCGACAGGATCAATCATCATTCATCATCAGCGAGAACAAAGGCGAAAGAGAGACTGTCGGAAACTATTGTTGCAGAGGCGTAAGAGAGTTCGACGACCATCTTGAAAGGAGTGCAGAGAAGTTGGAGGCACCGTTCACTGTTCCGGTTTTCTTCTCCAGCGACGGGAGTTGGACAGAGTTGGTGTAACATCCTGAATTTTGGACCTAAAGACTAGAAAATTAGCCTATTTTCGGAGGACTATTAGACCCTATTTTTGAAAATGAATTTAGAATCAGTATTTTATTGGACATGAATAGTGTTTACTATTCACAAATACGTACATGAATAGTATTCACTATTCACAAATACGTATTCACTTTTTATAAATACGGTATTTAATCGATATTTTGAGAAATATGAAAATATTTACTATTCACAAATACGTATTTACTATTTAAAAATACGGTATTTACTATTCCTAAATACGCATATTGATGTATAAAACTTTATGGTATAATAATGCATTATTTTGAGTGAACATATTCATCATGGCGGTTGTATTATGATGGGTGGAGTAAGGAGGGATTTGAATGATAAGAATGATTTATGCCACCACTCGGTGCACAGTGGATGGTACTTGTTTCAGGGCCCCATCTTCCATGTTTTCCTCTGGCCGGGATTTCATTGGAGTTGTGGGACATGTGACACCTCCTTAGTTATTTTAAAGGAGGGGAGCCATAGTCCAGATTTAAGCTCTATACCTTTGGCCGGGTGTATCTTAAGATTTGGTGAGCTTGGAACAATTCAGTCAAATGAATAAGTTTCTATTGGACTATGTGTTAGCCTATGGCTCCAGTCAGCGGTATACGGATGGAGGTGGTATAAGGGAGGCTGCATACTGCATAATGCATTTCTGAACAGATCAAGGATTTGATAGACTGATGAATGATTTGTAAAGACATATGATGAGAACTTCTGAAAAAAAATATATTTATATATATATAAAGTCATATTTTATATTGATAACTACTTTTACAAATAATCTTTGTAAGAGAAAGTATGGTATATATTTATATTTATGAAATAAGTTTATGCCTTTTTATCATACATTATTTACTTGTATGCGGTGGAAATATTTAGTAGTTACTGAGATGTGTAATCTCACCCCATATTATCATTTTTCAGGTGAATAACTTAGTAGAGATCAAGGGAATGCACCCATGGAGTGAGCTTTGTAGGCTCTTCTGTACTCCTTTAGTTTATGTTGTGTTATTTTATTTGCCATGAACCTAAAAGACTTCCGCATTTTAAAATAACTCTTATTTACTGGATTTATTTTGGCCCTGTATAAATGGATTTCTACCTTTGGCCATATTGTAAATATGTGTTTGAGTGTTGAATATCCTATATTTGGAGGTGTTACTAATATTTTGGCCAAGATTTTGGTATTGAAAATGAGGCGTTACATTTTTGGTATCAGAGCAAAGGTTCTGGCCAATCTGTAAATTTCCTATCAGTTTTCTAAATAAAAATTTTGAGGTCATGGCAAATTAAATATCATAACATGTGCATTTTCCTTTATAGCTTTGGATTCTTTTTACCAATTTTCTTGTGACATTCATGATAGGAGAAGAATGGGTTAATCAAAATATTCAAGTGATTGATAATGAGGATTTATGATTTGAGGATGTGATTGAGATTAAATTTCAGAGCCGCGTAGCGGAAGATGGTAAGTAGAAAATTTATTGAATATTGGATTCTGTAGGCCCAAAATTACTTTCTAGAGGATGAATATTTTTATTGGTGTCTAGGAAAGTGATTGAAAGACTAAGCCCCTATTTGATGTTTATTCAATTAGTTGCCGTTGTAAAAAGTATGAAGAGATTTTCGCTAGATTTTCACTTACCTAGCTAATTTATATGAGTAACAGATGACAATACCATAACAGAATACGGGCATAGTCTTGATTATACAGAATAACTGGCTTAAGTTTGAATTTAATAAGATAAAGTTGAGTTTGGCAGGAAAACTCGAAAATCCTTATGAATCCTAGAATAAGAGATTACAAACATTAGCAAGAAGGCTAGACTATATTATTTCAAGCATCAAGAGCAACAGTTGGTACAATCCCACCACAAGCGTTGACCATCTCAAGTTTAAGTCTATTAATTTCTTCCTGAGCGGCTGCACTTGAGAGAGGACCATCAGAAGACATTGTTTGTCTCAATCTAGCTATTTGCCTCATAGTGCTTCGAATTTTTACATAAGGCCAATGCCTTATTCCTTCCCTATGGCATATTTTCATTAAGACATTTTTGCATAGACGAACTTGTTTAGCCGCTTCTTGTTGAGGTAAATGGAATAAGTCTCTAAGATCATTTATTGACATTGATGCACCTCTAATATTTTGTTCAGCTCTTGATCGGTATGGATTACTAGGTATGGGGACTGAAGGATTATTATTTACAACCATGAGCTCTTTTCCTTTATTGGATATATTTTCTGTATTGGTTGGAAATGAACTATTAGGGAGTTCATTTTGATTTTTAGTCCATTCCAAACCAACACAGAGGGCCTCATAGTAGGCTGATAGGGGATCCGACACCAGGACATACCCTAAAGATTTTTGATTCAAACAATAATTTTCTAGAAAATGTTTGACATCATCTAAATTCTTCTTACCAAAGTCAAATACTTGAGGACTGGAAGAACCTCCTTGTACGTCCTGGTGAAAGACAGCGTGGCATATCATACCAATCCTCCCATGAACTTCAAGTTTATGGTATTGAAGTCCATTGGTATGAATAATCTCTCGTAGAACATGGCAGCAACCACATGAAAATGGATTAGTAGTCTCAGTCAAGGTAGAAGCAGGATTCCTTGGTTGAGAAGGTACCGTAGACTCCATAAGTTCTGCCACATTACGACACCTTTGGACAGGTCGCCTTGATGGACCTGCTTCAGATTCCTTTCTGTTAGTAGTGGTAAAAATAGAATCTTGTATCCTTGGAGGAGGAGTAGGAATGTTAATCGTTGAGGCAGATGAATGAACGTTCATACTTACGGGATTTTGGGGAAGTAAAGAAGAATAAGGGTATGATGCATTGTTTGACAAATCAGACAACATGTTAGTCTGATAGTCATGAAGTAAGGCTTCAAGAAAGAAAGGGTTGAATGAATCGGAGACTGGAATAGAGTTACTTGAACCGGCCATGTTTAAGGATAATGTGGAAGGTTATAGTGAAGGTTACGATCGGAGAGGAAATGAATATGTGGAGGTTTTGTGAAGTTTGAGAGAACGTGAAACATTTACTCTTTCTTTACTCTATTTATAGCTGGGCTAGCAACGTCTATATTTTGTTAAGCAGCATTGGATTCTCATCTGTCGTTAGCTCAGAATCATGTAGACTTTGTTGTTATGCGGAAAATTTTATGGCACCGCACCCTAGTGCACCCTAGCCACCGTTAGGGGTCGCAGTTTCCTAGACCTTTGCAGACAGAAATCGCTATGGCATTTATTGCTAGCCGTGTTTTCAAGAAATTAAGTTTGGACGTTTATATGCGCATTTATCTAAGAAATCTGTCTTGGATGTGCAGCTGACTCAAGATGTCGGAATTGACATTTGAAAATAGGATTTTAAGAGTAAGCGTGCTAAGGTGATAGTAATCTTGGGAAGGGTGACTTTCTAATAATATTAGATGAACCGGAGAGAATCCGAAGATTTGAAATGATGATGAGAATAGTATCTATGATGATACTTGGTACCAGAATTAAGAGAATTGGAGTGATAGACAAACCCAGAAAATAGAATTTTTCCTGGATCACTAGTTGGCATGCTAGTACAAAGGAAGAGGTTGAATTATAGAAAATGAAATGGAGCATTTGTGAAATGTTCCCAGTTTAATGGAGCATTGAATAGTAGGATGTATGCTAGATAAGCATGTATAAGGAAGAAGTATATTAGAGGTCTAGATAACCTTTTGAGTTTATATGTTTAAATTTCGAGGACGAAATTTATTGAACAGGGGGAGAATTGTAACATCCTGAATTTTGGACCTAAAGACTAGAAAATTAGCCTATTTTCGGAGGACTATTAGACCCTATTTTTGAAAATGAATTTAGAATCAGTATTTTATTGGACATGAATAGTGTTTACTATTCACAAATACGTACATGAATAGTATTCACTATTCACAAATACGTATTCACTTTTTATAAATACGGTATTTAATCGATATTTTGAGAAATATGAAAATATTTACTATTCACAAATACGTATTTACTATTTAAAAATACGGTATTTACTATTCCTAAATACGCATATTGATGTATAAAACTTTATGGTATAATAATGCATTATTTTGAGTGAACATATTCATCATGGCGGTTGTATTATGATGGGTGGAGTAAGGAGGGATTTGAATGATAAGAATGATTTATGCCACCACTCGGTGCACAGTGGATGGTACTTGTTTCAGGGCCCCATCTTCCATGTTTTCCTCTGGCCGGGATTTCATTGGAGTTGTGGGACATGTGACACCTCCTTAGTTATTTTAAAGGAGGGGAGCCATAGTCCAGATTTAAGCTCTATACCTTTGGCCGGGTGTATCTTAAGATTTGGTGAGCTTGGAACAATTCAGTCAAATGAATAAGTTTCTATTGGACTATGTGTTAGCCTATGGCTCCAGTCAGCGGTATACGGATGGAGGTGGTATAAGGGAGGCTGCATACTGCATAATGCATTTCTGAACAGATCAAGGATTTGATAGACTGATGAATGATTTGTAAAGACATATGATGAGAACTTCTGAAAAAAAATATATTTATATATATATAAAGTCATATTTTATATTGATAACTACTTTTACAAATAATCTTTGTAAGAGAAAGTATGGTATATATTTATATTTATGAAATAAGTTTATGCCTTTTTATCATACATTATTTACTTGTATGCGGTGGAAATATTTAGTAGTTACTGAGATGTGTAATCTCACCCCATATTATCATTTTTCAGGTGAATAACTTAGTAGAGATCAAGGGAATGCACCCATGGAGTGAGCTTTGTAGGCTCTTCTGTACTCCTTTAGTTTATGTTGTGTTATTTTATTTGCCATGAACCTAAAAGACTTCCGCATTTTAAAATAACTCTTATTTACTGGATTTATTTTGGCCCTGTATAAATGGATTTCTACCTTTGGCCATATTGTAAATATGTGTTTGAGTGTTGAATATCCTATATTTGGAGGTGTTACTAATATTTTGGCCAAGATTTTGGTATTGAAAATGAGGCGTTACAGTTGGGAGGTTGGAAGAACTGTTCACGCAAAAAGCGATACCGTTTTGGCTCACTGCAAATATATTCATCTGCCACAGAAGCAGAAATGATATCCCCAATGATAAATACAAAAAATAAAATAGAAACAAATATTATCATTGTCCATATTATAAAGCATTAACTAATAATTCTCACAAATTAATAAAAACAGTTAAAGTCAATAAAATTGTCCTTCAATTTAAGTAACTTCCAATATTATACCTACTACTTGCACTAAACTCTAATGTTATATTAATAGTACTTTCACCCACTACGTTATTAATTATGGGCATACATGGAAAAATAATTAATGGTCTTTCAAAACAAGTAAGTGTCTTATAAAAAACAAATAAAATTATTAATTGATGTCTTATAATAAAGATTAGATATAATATCCTCAATTTTCTTTAAAAAATTTTATGTATAAAGTATGTGTAAGTGGAGAAATGAAATAGTGAAATTTTGACAAAAGTCAAAATTTCACCCGAATTACCCGATTTTGTCAAGACCGAAAATTTTGGAACATATGTTGGCACAACATAAGACAAACGGAATTAACATTTATTTGTTCCATTTTAGTTTATTAAATTTGACCAAGGGGATGAGAAAAAGGTCGCATGAATATTTATTAAAGATTATGAGGAAGAATTAAAGAATAATTTGTAAAGGGATGATTTTGGCTTAGAAATTCTAGAGACAATATTCTGTGACCTAGAGAGAAGCTAATTAAGAAAGTAAATGCCTTATAAGGAATTAAAGATTAGTTCTTAAAATTTATTCAATATTTACAACTAAATAAGGATTGAACCAAGTTACAGATAAAAGTTTTGTAATGGGACAAATAGGAATATTATGGTGTGTGACATCCTTCCTGTATTGAGTCGAAACATCCATATATACATGCTCCTAAAATTCCACATCCTATTTTTCCAAACAATTTCGGACAGCACCTTGCTTTTCTCCACCATGCCAATTAATTAATTGGACACATATCTTCTTTCATATGTCAAAGATCCTCACCCTTGCTTTTTCTCAATTTTGGTTAAAGATACAGCACATTTTCTTATGCTTTTGTACTTGTTTCCAAAGCCACCGCTATTCTCTTTAATATCCATTAATCCTCATTCTCTTTTATTCCTTAATAAAAGTCGGATTGCATTTATTAAAGCCCAAGTGCATGCCCGTTCAGTTTCGAACAACACAACAATTGGGATTGAGATTAATGGTATATTAGTAATAAGTGAGAAGTTAACGTCCTAGTATTATCTCCATTTTGTAGCTGACTTAACCCTCTCTTTAGTTAATAATTCGCTGCCTCATTCATCCATTTCAGCTGATCATATTCAGAGCACCAAAACCGAAAGTGAGAAGGAGTGAAAACGTGAGCGAAAAAGGAAGAAGGAAGAAGGAAGAAGGAAGAAGGAAGAGAAAGCTTATGTAGCTAAAATCTCCCACCAAACCACTTCTAAACCAAAAACTCCCTTCATAAATATTGTTCTACACCTCGAGAGCTTCAATTTTATGGTTTTAGTTTTCTCATAAGAGGAGTTTTAAGTTATCAGGTTAGTTGAGTTGCTGCCGAAATTCTAAACCGACCATAAAATCTTGATAAGGTAAGCGTAAACTTCGTTTTAAATCGATTGATCTTAAGTTTATATGATTTTTTAATACTTCGAAAAATCCTATATTTTGAGACAACTAAGGTTCTTGGGGTCTCGTGGTGATTTACTCATGAATATGTGATTATATAATGATTTGGGAGCATATGAACTTAGTTTGGTAAATAAATTGTGAATTGGTAAATTGTCATATTTGATATTCAATTTCGGTCTGAACAGGGCACGGTCAAGGAGTGGTATTTTGGTCATTTTTATGGTTCCATTGTGTTCAAAATGAAAAATTGTGTAGGATAGAGATTCGGTAGAAATTTTGGAAGCTCCCGGATCAAATTGCACCGAAACCCGAAAACTGTTTTAGAGATTCTAGTTTGGACAGTCATTTTGCAACGAATGTTTGGGCTAGTGAATGATGTCCAATTGCCATGGAAATTTACAGGATTAAAGTAGGCATGATAAGGATTAATTTGATAGGTAACAAATATTTTTCTGAATTATGTACAATTAATTATGAATATTTGAAGTTGACCCTGAATTTGGACTTTATCTGCGACCAACGAGGGCATTTTTGGAATTTGGGAAAAACCTGCATGTGGCGAGTCGTGACAAGTATTTTTAGTCAAAAGTATACATATTAAGGGTCATTTAAGCTTTGGAACCAACCAAAAAGAATTTTTCTAGATTTAATTATCAATTTTTGAAGATTAGTCACTGTTTGCTGGAAATTCCTGAAAAATGATAAAAATAAAGGGCATATAAGCTCGTATTAAAATTCTTTAATAAGAAAAGGAATTTAGTAAATATGGACACATGGATTGAGCTTATATTAAATCATCATAAGGGAATATTTACTACGGAGGAATTAATTATATTTATATTTTGTTATTTTAGGACTGTTTGTGATATTGTGCGCTGGGAAAACTCATTATTATTTGTGGTCAACTGTCGATCAGGTAGTAATCTTAATCCTTATATACTTTGTGCAACTTGTGTATGTATGTTTTACCATGTATATTGCATACATTTGGTTATCATTTATTTCCAAGCGCTCTAGAACCGGAACATGCTGTGTGAAGTAAGAGTCTTGCTGTGTGTTTTGCCCGGTGGTCTATGTTATGTGTTATTAGGACTGTTAGTTCCAGATTTGGCTGTGTGCATGATACTGAATGCTATGTGTAACGCCTCAATTTCAACACCCGAAAATTTGACCAAAATATTTGTAATACCTCCAACAGGGTTTATCAATATTCAAATCATCAGATTACATTACCATTTCAAATAAAGTTCATAATACATAATCGAAATAAATTTCAGAAAAATATTTCAGAGTTCAATACAAAGCGGAAGTCTTAAGTTCATGGCAAATAAAATAACATAACATAAATTATAGGAGTTCAAAAGAGCCTCTAAAACTCACTCCATAAGTGTCTTCCCTTGCTCTCTACTAGAATATTCACCTGAAAAATGTTAATATGGGATGAGATTCTACGTCTTAGTAACTACTGAAAGTTTATACCTTACACAAGTAAATTACATATGACAAAAGCAGGGATTGATATCAAATACATTTGTATGTATACCATAATTTCTCATACAAAATTATGTTGCAAAAGTAATCATTATTATGTCAATGTGAACTATACAAATATACAATATGCAGTATGCACCCTCCCTTATATCACTGTCCACCCTTGTACCGCTGACTGAAGCTATAGGCTAACACATAGTCCAATAGAAACTCATTCATTTGACTGGATGGTTTCAAGCTCACCAAAATTTAAGATACACCCGGCCAAAAGTATAGAGCTTAAATCTGAATTATGGCTCCCCTCCTTAAAAATAACAACTAAGGAGGTGTCACATGTCCCACAACTCCAATGTAATCCCGCTCAGAGGAAAACATAGAAGATGGACCCTGAAAAGTACCATCCACTATGCACCGAGTGGTGGTATAAACAAATTTTATCATTCAAATTTCTCCTTACTCCAACCCATCACACATACAGCCACCATGATAATTTTATCAATAAAATAAAGTAAATTAAAACAAGCTTTCGTTTATATGAAATATCATCATAAGGTAAACCAAACATCTTATAAAAACCTCATCAGACTAATCTGTCATTTTTGAATTTCGAGGGATTAAATTGTCATTTTTTAAATTTGGGACTAAACTGTCATTTCTGAAATTCAGGGGCAAAACCGTAATTTTGTTGGGTACAGAACTATAATTTTCTCGGACACAAAACTGTAATTTTCTGGGTACAAAACTGTAATATTCAGTTTTTATTGAAATAATATTATAATACATATACACATAATTCAATCTATAAAAATAATATAATTTACAATCATACACAATTCACAAGTATATGGAAGAATATTCTGAGTTACCTGTTATTCACTAATTCTCAAATAACTTTCAAAAAGCTACTACAAGGCTCTCAAATAATTATCACTTTACTCTCCCTCTCCCTCTTCTCTCTCACGCTCTTCTCTGCAAATGAAAGAAAGTGTGTGTTTGTGTAATAAGGTGGGGGTATTTATACAACAAATCCCCAACCGAAATAATAGAGGGCGGCACCCCCTTTTCAAAAATTGGGGGCTCTGCACCCCCAATTTTCAATTGGTGGCACCGCCCACCACATTTTAAATGTGGTGATAGGCACCGCCATCTTTAACTTTTTTTTTTCTTTCTTCCATCTTTCGTCTTCCTTTTTTTTTATTAATATATATATTATATTAAAATTTAATATATAATTATATATAATATAATATAATAAAATAAAAATCTTTATTTCTGATATTAGAAAATTCACCCCCTTACAAAGTAATTACATGACCAATTTTAATTACCCTAAATTAATTTTATAGTTCTAAAATAAAATTTAGGATGTTACACTATGTGATTTGTGTTTTTATTTTTGGTTTTCTTATATGCATTATTATAGTCACTGGATCTCCTCTCTTTTCTCCTCCTTCTCTCCTCCTCTCTGCATTTCATCTTCTTCATCGCATGCTCCCTCGCCGGCGGCTTGTGCCTTACACACAAGCTGTCGGCAACCACCGCCTTTGTGCCACAGACGAGTCCGAGTGGTTGTTGCAAGTCCATATCTTTGATCTGTAGTCCAAGTGCTTTGGAGTCCAGATCCTTGATCTATGGTCCTCTCCCTTAGAGTTCTGTCAGACGTGGCCTTCTCTCGTCTTTGTGGCGAGCCCTTTCCTCTCCTCTTCAGATATGATCTGTGGAAGTGAGAGTTATCTGCTTTTTTAATACTTTTCTGTGTTACTGGGTTGTCTAGTGGTGCTTTTGTCTTATGAAATAAGCAGATCTGTAAGATCTGCGTGCAAATCCTCTTGGGTGAACGGCTGTATGAACACTATAAGATCCGATTCTCCCTTGGTAGTTCGGATCTGCGTTCTAAGGGGTAGATTTAAAGAGGCGTTGCTTGTTGTGTGGCCAAGGTCACCAGATCTGATTCAACAGAGGAGCAGAAGATTTCTTCTGGACATCATGGGTTTTCTTACGTCTGAGGTTAGGTTTTTTGTGTTCTTAACCCCAATATGGGGTACCTGTACAGCTGCTTTCGTTGCAGCTAATGCTTATAAGGAGGTGTGCCCGTTTGGGTGGGTTTTACAACCATCACCTTCTTCGTTGTCACTTCTAACCCCAGATATTGAGGAGACTGCTTTGTCTATGATTCTATTTCTACTTCTAAATATTTTATGTATGGTGATTTGGCTGTTTTTGTTGTTGTTTTTGTCTTGGATGTATTTTGTTATACTGGATCTGGCTTTACTCGTATCTAGATATTGTACCTGTTTTTAATATTAATATAAATAGCTTTTCCAATTAAAAAAATGCATTATTATACATTTTATATGAGATTAATGATTACTCTAGGATTTAATTAGGAATCTCAGCCCCTTTTAAGCCCTTTGACAATTCATTTAGATCTGAGCAGGGAGACAGAGGTAAGGCTTCGGAGCTAGACTAGTGTGGTGGATGATGTTGGTGATTTCTTTTGGTTCCCCGAATGACTATATTTCATATAATTATTTTTTGGAACTGTAATGTTAGATAACTGTATATTTAATCCCTCAAGGGAAATGTATCTTCCCTCATTTTATCTTACCAGTATTTAATTGTCCAAACCAGCGCATGCTCTGATGCTAATACTTTGATAAATGACGTAAAATAACCTAGGAAAAATAATTTAAATTTTGAAATAAAGTAAGGAATCACACTACACGCCACCTGAAAGGATGAGGTCTGTAGATGTCTCACACTAGCGGGAGTATTTAAGATCAAAATTCACTGAAACTTTATCCTCATGATCAAATGAGTAATAAATAAAAATTATAATAATACACAAAAAACGGCATTTTTTCCCAGATACTTTACATAGTAAAAACAAATTCCTAGAATGCTGTAGGATCAAAACTATTTATCAAAATCATACAACCAAACTCGTTCATCAAGAGAACGAGTATGATTTATTGAAGCAATCGTTCTCCATCAGAATTACCTTTACTCACAATCAAGAGAACGAGTATGATTTATTGAAGCAATCGTTCTCCATCAGAATTACCTTTACTCACATGCTCCACCGTTTTCTTTTCTTTTATTTTTTTGGCTAGAAAATATATTTCATTAAAACTAACACAATAAGAGATATAAGCTCAAAATAAAAAGTTTGAAAAAAGAAAGCCCAAACACAAACAATTCAAATAACTCTAAAAATGACCTAAATAAGGATAGGTGTAAATTTTAATATATTATATCATAATAAAAATTTTAGATTTCTTTAATTCATGTAATATGTTTCCCATAAATTTAATTATGAAGATAAAAACATTCTTAACATAAAATTACTCACTTATTTTCATTTGGTTGAGGATATAAAATAAAGGGAAAATCAAAAGGAAAGAGGCAGATGAAAAATGAAAAATATTAATTTAATCCTCCATGAGAGTCATGCCCCAAATATAATCATTGTTGCTTACCCCCTATATATAACGGCCGAAAGAGGTGTCCCTGGTGAGAGGGAAGGCAGACGTGGGGCATCAGAAAGTGAAATCTGGCAGGGAGATGGCAAAGAAGGGAGTTGCGGATGGTGGTTTTTTCGGAGAAGGGAATGGGCGTTGATCTCACGTGCGATTCATTTGTCTGTTGTAATTTGTAGATGAACTTGATCGAAGTGGCGTTGTATGGGGAGGTGACAGTAGATGTGTGGGATGGATTTCAGCCTCATTCAAACACTGTGAATTTGGTTGTGGTTGTTCAATATATGTTGGTGAAGAGGGAAGGAGGTCCTTTTTTAGTTTCTTGGGTAACTACGGTCATGCAACAAGAGTCTTCTAACACCCTAAGATGAGGGAAGTTAGATACTTGCGGGCTTTGTCGCTACGTAATAGGTCGATGGGGTGGATTGTTGTGTAATAGTTCCTTCGTTTGTACAAGCTTGTGCGGAACCCATGAAATACATGTTCATGCTTGTGTTTCATACTTGCACCATAACTATTATATAACCATTACATGCTTGTCAGATGGATAGAGCTAAATCAACTTTATCTCAATCTACCTGTACTTGTGGAACTATATGCATACTCTCAGTGTGTCATGGTTGTTGCATTTTAAAATTTATCCCCTCACACATGACGTGCCTTGGGCAGTGGCCTTTTCTTTTAGCTCAACACCAAAAACTAGGGACCATGGGTGCATCAAACTAAACGAAAAAAACCAACACACAAAGCAATGTCAGCGAAGAAGAAGGAAACCATCAATTGTTTGTCGGGATTTAATGGAAAGCTGCATGGTCATAGAAAAAAAGCTCGTCGTCGCTTAAATAGTCTACTTAGCACCTCTGTTCTTCAACTCCCTCCCTTTTCCCCAACTCTGCCACTACTAACTCACCTCCAAAAGGCCTTACCTTTATATAACATCACCATCACGTCAGGGGCATTTGGGTCCTTCGTCAGGCCACAATTTTTCGTGGGAACCCATTTTCACTTATCTGATTAAAAATTGGGGGTTGGGGAGGGGGAATCATTTCCAACAGAATACTTGAACCAAACGCCCACTGCCAATTTGAAAATCCCCATTTTCTCATTCTGTCGCCCGATTTGCGCTGCTCCAAACAGGCATTAAGATAAGTGAAAGTCATTCCAATGAAAAACGACTTATTCAATAAACCAAACTCGTTCTCTTGATATTACGTCTATGTATGTAATTTTTTTTGCTCAAAACAATTGAACGATGAGGTGAAAATCTCATGCATGACTCTGCAAAGTAGTAGTAAGCATAACGTATCCGTCAACTCTTTAATTATCACTCAAAAAAATCAAAGTCGGGCTTACATAAAGTATGAGAAAAATAGGGAAGGGAGCACTATAAAGGAAAATCTTCAAAAATGACAAAAACATTATTATTTTTCAGAGTTTTCTCTCATAATATTCATTTCTCCTAAATTTTTTCTCATTTCAGGTACATCGTAAAACTGAAAACTCTACCCTCCATCTCTATCTACTTGAGAGATGGAAAGGCACAGGCCTTTGGTGTCCCCTTCGATATTCATGTTTCAATATTCTGATGCCCCAAGTGTACGAATGTAGAGAAGCCACACCAATCTATTCCGAAGTTGGTGTCCATAACTATTTCATGCATTCATGACGAAAGGAGAAGCATACTAGCGTGTTTCATTATACTTTTGGGATTTTGTTACGGTGCTAAGAGCATTTTTCTTTCCTTCTTTTTTTTTTGGCCGACACTATAAACATCTTTTATGCTATGGAGCATAACTTGCGTGTGCCTTATAATTTCTCCAATAACAAATTCGAACTTACAACCTTATTTTGTGTCATTTGTGCCATACCGACTTGACAAACATAAAATGTTCCCTGTTTTTCCCGAAATAAGATATGCCATAGTAAATGGAACATTAAAAAAAAAATCACATTATGTCTAAGTCATATTTTAGGCGAAGGTTTGACCAAAAAAAAAAATTATTTTAGGCAAAGGAGAAAAACGCTGTAATTTTATTTTTTTTAAAAAAAAACTTTCGTGATATTTATATCACTTCAGAATTTTGAAAAATTGGTTGGCCAAAATTTTTATTTTTGAAAAGCTTATAAACTAAAAACCGTATTAAGGCCAGATCTCCAATAAAAAGAAATATTAAGGGAGAATCCTAGCTAAATAACATATGGAATTTTAAAAACCCCAGATGTCTGTTAACACTTGTATACAACATAAAGGTGAAAATGATTAAATTGATATTCTAAAATGTTGATGAATTTACTATTATGTCCTTAATTTTTAAGTAAAAAAGAAAAAGAAAAATGATGGTGGTGGTGAGAGGAAGATGACAGTGAAGTTGGTGACACAAGGGAGAGAGGAAGCCGAAGTTGATGGTGGTAGTGCTTGATGGATATATTGGTGGGGGCAGGAAAAGAGTGTCGAAAATGAAGAAGAAGGTGATGCCCTCGATTTTGCCTCTTCTAGTTCTGACCTAAGTCGTGATCTCCTCTACTTTGAAACTCGATGGAGGTGGTGATGTAGAGGAATGACAGTGGTTCTGACCAAGATCTCAGTGTCCAAGCTCTATGGTCTTGAAATTGGTGTTGTTGGTGGAAGCTAGGAGGTGGGGTGGTGGTGATAAATGGAACTCTCTCTCTCTCTCTCCCCCCCCCCTTTATCTCCCTTCGGTTGGAATCGTGGTGTTGTTGGTTGTTACAGTGGAGTGGCGGTTGAAGCTAGCTAGCGACAGTGAAGATGAAAGTTATCTCTGGCAAGGAAGAGAGGTGAAAGTGGAGGAAGGTTGAAATTGGTGTTGTTAGAGGAAGGCACGAGGTTGAGGAAGAAGGAGGTGAATAGTAAAACGACTTCACAAAATTTGCAATATAATTGACATGTTTAGTAATGGTTTTGACAAGAATTGTAAAGGTTTTGACAAAAGAGGTTGTTGATGAAAACATGCAAGTTAGGACTCACTAACATTTGTGGAATTTCACCAAAATTTATAATGAGATTGCCAAGTTTATAAATAGTTTTGACAAAAGAGTTTGTTGATGAAAACATGTAAGTCAGGATTCACCAACATTTATGATATTTTACCAAAATTTGTAATGAGATTGATAAATTTAGTAATGGTTTTCACAGGAATTATAATGATTCCAACAAAAGTGTTTACTAATAAAAACATGTGAGTCAGCAAACTCTTTTATCAAAACCATTACTAAACTTGTTAATCCCATTACAAATTTTGTGAAGGTTGTTTTATTGTTCACATTCTTCTTCCTTAGCCTAATGGCTTCCTTCAACAACACCAATTTCAAGATTAGAGAGCTTGAACCCTGAGAACTCGATCGGAACCACTATCATTCCTCTTACCCACCACCTCCATTAAGTTTCGAAGGAGAGGAGGTCGCAACTTTGGTTTGAACTAGAGGAGAAATTGAGGACATCACCTTCTTCTTCATTTCCGACAATCTTTTCTCACCTCTACCAATTCCACCGTCAAGCACCACCACCACCAACTTCGACTTCTTCTCTCCCTTATGTCACCAACTTAATTGTCAACTTTCTCTTACCACGACCGCCATTTTTCTCTTTTCTATTTATTTGAAAACTGAGGACATAATGATAAATTCATCAATTCTTTAAAATTCAATTTAATCTCTATTACTTTTATGTTATTTACAAATGTTAACAAATAGGGATTTAAAATTTTGTATAGTATTTCCGAGGTTTTTTCAAGTATTGATAGAGGGACGGATATCCCTAATTTGAAAAAACTCAGGTGTTCGAGTCTTAGTCTAATGTAATCCATAGGTCAATTTTAAAATAAAAAAACCTAATTTCGCCGCGTACGGACGGGTGATTGCTGTCCGGGAAGAGGAGGGAAAACCACGACACGGGCCAATCAAGCAGAACAATCGTTTGGCTCCCAACCAAATTTATTCACAGGTCGCAGCGATTTTACTTGGTTCGGACACTCTACACCAGCCTATAAATGCCCATAAGCCAACACTATTAACCCATCCGTGCTGGGTTCTGCTTGAGCGGTTAAGGTATTACGCTTCAATATTTGCATTGGTTTTACAATTTCATTGCTCTATTTTGATCAAGACATGGCTGGTTTGCAAGTTCTCACTGGGCCTAGGTCCTTGTCATAGTACATGTGACGTCTGTTTCGCCACTCTCTGGGCTCGCTTATGCTCGTCTCAGATGTTGCTTGTGGTACGCACAGGCAATGTGATCGTCTTCTGTGCGTATTCTTAATTCCGGACAAAATTTGGTCATTGAACGAATGACATAAAATGCTGGGGATTTCAGATTTCATAATGAAGGTTTCAAATTTCACGTGCTAGCAAGTTCGTGTTTTTCTGGCTCCTGTCCTGCAGGAATGGCATAAAATACTGTTTTTGGTAATTTTGAAAATCAAGAGATTTAGAGTGATGTAGTTAAATATGTTCTATATGAAATGCCGGTGAAACAGACGGCAAGGAGGACTTCATTGCCCCTAGTCGAATAGCAAAGCTGTTGCTGTCCCCCCTTATCTTGTTTTCAGTTCTTGGGCTAACAGTGTCTTTAATCTTCGTAAAATTTCATTTGAGAGACCAATCGTGCTTGTATATTCTTTTATGCTTTTATGTTTGTGTAATCAGTCGTCTGAAATAAGTAGACTTTTTGTGGATATTACTTTAGCTTTGTTGTTCCTGTTGACGTCAGTAGAATCTTGCCTTCATAATAACAAGGACAGTTAGTAAGATTATGAATTCCAAACTCATCAGCTACATAGATCTGACTTAGTGATTTGCGAAAGAGAAACTATTATCTTAAGGCCCTTTGGTTTCTTCTGAAAATGTTGCAAAGGATGTATACATAGTTGATCCTGTTTAGCGTACAATCTAGTAAGATTGTGGGTTCTTTTTAATATTCATGCAAGTTACAGATGGAGGGAAAGACCGAGGAAGTGGAAGATATTGGAAGCGCTTCAAGTGGTTCATTTATTGATAATTCAGATGATGGGTCTTCAACTTTTGAATTAGATGACAAAGCACATCCCGAGGTGAATCACATTGATGTTTTCCTTTTCAATGTAATGTTGATAAAAGATATTCTCTCTTTTTATATCCGTAGCTGAAAATTTGCTTCCCTGATGTTAATGCTCTGAAGCTATATGGATTTATTATTGTATAAGGTTCATGTTATTTATACAGGAACCTTTTACTGAGGAAGAAATAGAAGGTCTGATTGCTGAATTGTTAGAAGTCGAGGGCAAGGTATGATTATTTATTATTTTACGATTAGACTTAAGTACTTAACTACCTATTTGTACTTATACATACTTTTTTTTTTTTTGGATAAAGTACTTATACATACTTGCTCACTCTCGCATGAGCATGCTATATCATGCTATAGTGGCAGATAGTTAATTTGTTATATTGTTTAATGATCCAATGCATATAATCTTCTTTCAGGGGTTCCTCCTAATTCCTGATTTGTATCTTCTCTTTATATTATATTCAACTTCTACTTTCTCTTCATAGTTTCTTCTTTCACTGATAAATTCCTCCTTTTTCTTTGGATGAAACATTAATTTAGTAAGCAGAGGAAGACTTCTTCATGCATAACTGCAGACTTAGATATTCACTTCTAGACTTTAAATAAGCTGTTTATTAAAAGGTGTTGAGAATATCAAGTTTAGAAATATTAATTAATTATTATCATTGGGGATATCATTTACTATTTATTAGGATTATGTATAAACATTATATTTTAGGAATATACCTTTATTATATTATAATTTGATGAAATTAGATTATGATAGATTCTAGATTTAGGGTTAGTCTATTAGTTTGCCTATATAAAGGCCTTATTGTACTCTCTTTTATTCATAAGGATCAATGATATTCAGAGTATTTCTCATGTGCTTCAATGTGATCCTTCAATCTCAACATGGTATCAGAGCCCTGGGGTTCCTCTTCTTTTTTCTCATGTTTTCTAATCTCAGTTTCCGTCGAGAAGAGAGAGAGAGAGGGTTTTTGGTTGAAGTGTCCATAACGGCTTTTTTTGCAAACACGCTCCTGATATTTGGACTGCCCATCCTCCAATCGGCCAAACCTTAGTGGTCTGATTGAATTTAGGCGGCGCGTGGATTACATGCGCTACACAGATTTTAATGCCTTCCCAGCGCGTTCCAACACTTTTCTGACATCGACTTCCTTCTCTGGTGTTGTCTTTCTGAGTCTGGCATGCACTTGTCCTTACCTTGACTCGTGGTTGTCATTCACCCCCAGTGAGAGGTTTGATTTGCTTTACTTTTGGTGGCTGGGATCATGAGTTCTGGTCTGTTTTATGGGTTTAGAAGTCCTTTGTCCTTCTGGGACAAAGTTTACTCTCTGGTTTGAGATCTTTGGTGCGTTTTGTCTGTTGTCTCCTGCCTTGTGTATTTGTTTTGGATGCTGGGATTGCGGTTTATGGTTTGGTATTTTTTGATGTAGCTTCTTCTGAGTTGTTTATTCCAATACAAGGTATTGGGTGTTTGGTTGCTGTTCTCTTTGGTTTCAAGGTGCTGTTTGGTTGCTGCCCTTATTTTCAGGTCGTGTTTCTTTCTCCGACGTCTAGATTTCATTCCCGGTATGTAGGCCAATTTCTGTTTTGAAGGTTGAGTTGTGAGATTAGGTTAAGTTATTTCTACTATTTCAACACCGTCGTGTTTCGTGCACGTTCACTTGTTTCTAGTGGCTGGGTTCTTCGTTTGTTACGTTTTCCAACACGTTCGTGAAGTGCTCTTTGGGTTCTTGTGTCTTGGGTGTCGTGCTTGTGGTTGGCTTATGTGGTTCTTCTTGATTTAGTTTGGATTTCAGGGTCTGGGTTTATCTTTCCAGATCGTGAGTTTGGTTCTTCTCAATTGTTAGTTGGCTATTTTGGGCAATTATTTGATATTTGTTGGTCCTTGTGTGACCTGTTTGTTCTTTGCCTCCAGTGAGGTGTTTCGTTTGGTGTTTGTCTCTTGTGAGACATTTGGAGTATTGTTTGGTCCCTGGTGAGACTGTTTGTTCTAGTTTGGTGCTCTTTGTTGTTCTAGCTCCTAGTGATGCTGGTGGATTATTAGTTGTTGTTCGAGTTCTAGGCTTTAAATCTTTACTTTTTTGATGATCAGTTGCTCTAGGGGGAGTGTTAAGAATATCAAGTTTAGAAATATTAATTAATTATTATTATTGGGGATATCATTTGGTATTTATTAGGATTATATATGAATATTATATTTTAGGAATATATCTTTATGATATTATGATTTGATGAGATTAGATTATGACAGATTCTAGCTTTAGGGTTGGTCTATTAGTTTTCCTATATGAAGGCCTCATTGTACTCTTTTTTATTCATAAGGATCAATAATATTCATAGTATTTCTCCTGTACTTTAGTGTAATCCTTCAATCTCAACAAAAGGAAAGTAGATAATAAAGTAGTGTAGCATAAGATATCCTTTGAGAAGAAATGAGAAAACACAGGAGACACACAAGAGGGAAAAGACACATTAACTCAGCAAAACTATCAATCTCTCTATTTATCATTATTCATTAGATGAAAAAGAAAACAAATCTCCAGCTGAAGTCCATAATTTTTCCAAAGAAAGTCATTATACAGCATAAAATAAGTAAATAAGTGGACGTAAAGATTCATCCTTAAAATCTGGCATTTCTATCTAACCTTTAATGTAATTAATTGCATGCTTTGCACAGTACCATATGCCATGCTTTCTTAGGCTCTTTGCTCATGCAATGTGGTGTGCCATCTGTAAATGTTAGGTGAGGGACCATTGGGGCAGTTGAGCAAATAGAAAGGGGGATAGTTAGTTAATTTATAACTTGTATAAGAACGGTAACTAACAGATTGTTTTCCTTATAACTGAATGCAGAAAGTGAATTTCAGTCTCTCTCTCTTGTCTATGATTTCTCTTAGTCTCCTATTCCTCTTCTCCTTCTTTTCATCTTTCTTCCTACAATACACCTATCACAATGCTGATGAGGCGACATGATAGAAATCTTTGCAAATTTTCTAGACAGGATGTGTGCATCATAACTTTCTTGCAGCTTGGCTTTTTAAGAAGAAATAGCTATCAGGAAAAACTTAATTCAAACAGCAGTAATGCTTTTGTGTTAGGAAAACGTGCAACATTTATTTTTTATTTTTTGCACATCTTCCCAAGGTACAAGTCGAGTTTCTCTAATATTTATTTTAGGCCGCAGAGGCTCAAGAAGCTCTTGAGGAGGAGTCTCTTAACAAAGTAGAGATTGAGGTTAGGCGAGAGTTGGAGCAAACTCTTCAGGGCGATGATGTTAGTTTCTTCCCTTATCTATCATTTTATGGTTCTCATTGTTTTTACTTCTGATTTGTGTGTTTTCACTTGTCTGTAGTTGGAATCTGCTGTTGCTGATGAGATGACTACTTTAAAGGAAGAGTGGGAAGCTGTTCTGGACGACCTTGAGACTGAAAGTTCTTACTTGCTGGTTTGCTTCTAACTTATTTATAAGAGAAGAAAATTGTTAGGGAAATACAAGGAAAATAACTTTATGGGAGGGCTATATGTCGTTCATTTCAATATTCAAACGATATATAAGAAAAGAAGATAAAATAAAAGTGATATGTATTTGTAATAAATATTAAAAGGGTGGCCCAGTGCATAGCTCCCTCTAGGTGGGGTATGGGAATGGATAGATGTATGCAGCCTTACCCCTACAATTGGAGAGGTTGTTCCAAGATTTGATCCCATAACCTCCAAGTCATATGACAACAACCTTACCGCTACGTCAAGGCTCACCCTTTGTCATTATAAATATTAAAAAGAGGGTTATTTAGTTAGTTAGAATGTAGCCGTTAGAAGGTTATAGAGTTAGTTGTTAGTTTTCCTATTCTAAACCTATAAATAGATGTAAACTTAATTGTATTTCATCAGATTTGTTAGACTAATGTGATGGCTTAGTGCTTTTCACCTTTCCCTCACTTTTCCTTCCTCCTCTGCTTCTCTTCTCTCTCTCTCTTCTATCTTTTTCTCTCTGATCTCTCGCCTATTCTCCCTCTCTTATACAGAATTACTATTCTGTAACAGTGGATTCTTCTTCTTTCCCTCTTTCTCTGTTATACAGAATTACAATTCTGTAACAGAAAGATTAAGAAATTCAGCATTAGCAATGCTCTCCAATCTCTGCAGATCTGATAGACGGATTTCTTCAAAACATCCATGTAGAGTGCTCTAAAGAGGGGTCATAAGCACTGTTGTATCTCACTACCTGTCTAATGTAATGGAGGTTCCCTTCAGTTACAATACATGTTTTGGTTCATTAGTACAAGTCCCCTTCTCTTTTATGTTCTGCAACTTGATGTTGCTGCAAGGTGCTGGAATTGTGTGGTTGATAGTTTTGGAAGTTTTCTTGGAGCATTCATAGTTCTTTTCAAAAGTGTGCTCATCTTTTGCTCTTCTGTGCATTCATATCATTCTGAGTAGGAACAACTTGATATGGCTGGTGTTGAGCTGCCAAGGCTTTATAAGTGGATAGAAAAGGAGGCTCCTAATGGTTGTTTGACTGAAGCTTGGAAAAAGAGGAATCATTGGGTTGGTACTCGGGCAACTGAAGAATTTGTGGAGTCAGTTGCTGATGCTGAGAAGTATCTACAAGTCTGCAGACCTGTTAGAAGGTGTGATTTCTGTATGGAATTTTTTATCTTTGGGCCTGGCAGTATTTAGCTATAAGCTTTTATGTATGTTTGGTGTTGGTCCAGACGACATGGTAAACTGTTGGAAGAGGGTGCCAGTGGATTTCTTCAAAAAAGACTTGATGAATCCAGTGAACCAGTAAAGGAAAAAACTGAGGCAGATTGGGATATGTTTAACAAAATATTTCACGACGGTAGTGATGCTGATGCTTCATTTGGCAGTAAGAATTGGGCTTCTGTTTATTTGGCCAGCACACCGCAGCAAGCTGCACAGATAGGACTTGAATTTCCTGGTGTCAATGAGGTGACAAATATGTGTTTTAGATGTCTTTTGCTTTCCTATGTTAATTGTGTATGACTATTTGACTTTTATTGAATAGGGTTAGTGTTACAAAAATAATGTAGAAATTCAGGATTTAATTTTCCTTTTAACTTACCTTTTCATAAATGGAAGCTATATTACATTGACAGACAATATAAAGGAAATAGTTATAGTTTTATACTCTGATGGGTACTCAGTGGGATGGGAAACCTTCCCCCAAAAGCTTTCTGTTGAGGTGGGAGAACCCTCCGCCTAATTGGCCCATAGAGTGCGTCTCATACTCCTTAATGGGAGACCAACTACCTTCAAAAGATTCTTGAGCTTAGTTAGGTCCAATCCAAGTCTAGCCTGTGATCTTTGATGTGTTTCAAAGCATCATTTCCACTGTTATCCTTAGCAATTTCTTTTGCTTGTCACCGTAAATCATGTGCATGCTCTATTTTTCCTTAGTTTCCAGTTTAATGTTTTTCTACTGTGAAATACATTTTATCAGGTGGAGGAGATTGACGACATTGATGGCACTTCTGCTGATCCATTTATTGCGGCTGCAATTGCAAATGAAAAAGAGATAGAACTCTCTGATGGACAGAAAAGGAAATTCAAAAAGGTCTGTCATTGTTTGTGCTATCAATTATCATACTACTTTATATCTCCTATAGATATATTTTATGGAAGTGTTGTTATAGCTTCTGTAATAGCTTGATTTACTACGTTACTTATGTCTAAAAATTCTTTTATACCCAATAATTATGGAGAATGAAGAGTGGAAAAGTGGGTTGTTGGAAGATATTACTTGTCCAGTGGATTTTGATCCTACATGCTGTTGTCTATTTGTTAAAAAGCTGTAGTAGGTTAGTGGACACCAATCGTTATGTTTTGTTGATGGTGCCAGTAGTAGAAAAGTTAAAATTTATTGTGTTGGTTAAGGAAGTTCTGCAGCCTATGATTTGTATATAACTTCTTTTCTAAACTCTGCCATGATTTCACCTTGGAAGCTAATCATTTTAAATGGAACACGCTACTTATTCAAATGCCTGGAAAGTTTATTGGTGGCTTTTCTTTTTAATTACTACTTCCAGGAATGAACTAATTAATGCAGTTGAATGCCATTTTTGTTGTCTAATTTCTACCATGCAAGGTAACAAATATATGGATTTACCTTTTTAATGGGAACTTGTAGTTTTACTCCTTTTAAATTTTTCATAGCATAGTCTCATTTTATTTTAAATGAAAAAAAAAAAATCATTTGATCGGCTTGAGGTATTGACCCTGTCTCCATTTACCATGGTCATGCCCATGCTCCTACACCTGCTGATATGATATTTCGGTTCTCCGTTTTTACTAGTATGTCATTTTTTTTAACCTTTCATCAGGCATCTAATTGTACAATTCTCATGAATTTCGTAGGTCAAAGAAGAAGATGATGTAATTGTTGGTCGGAAGCTTCAAATGCATTTAAAACGAAGGAGGTATCGAAAGAATAAAAAGCAGGTGAATTTTATGATTCTGATTTTCCACTTTTTGTCCAGTTGACCCATAAATTGGATGATATCATTTTCAGATATATTGAGGACATACTATTATTTATTTAATCTTTAATACGAAAAAGGACATTGTAATTGGTGGCCATTAATATCTCATATCATTTTGTGTAAATAGTGTTTGTTTAGGTTATTAAGATTGGTTAATAATTAATTACAAGAAACCACGTGACCTGTGATTAAATTAATCTTATTTTTGCACTTTGTCATCATATCCTGTCACTGATTCTGAATTTATTTCAGAGGGAAACTATAGAGAGTCTTAAACAGAAGTTTTCATCTGTTGATTGTTCTAATCCTGATATGGAGGAAGAAACTTGTGATGATGGCGAAAAGGCGACTAACAATGAAGTTGGATGTTTGAATATGAAGAATGATAACATTGAAGATCTGGGTAGCAATTATGACCTTGACCATGTGGAGCCTATGAATATTGGCCCTTTGCCAGAGCTCTCCAAATCTTCATTGCCTGATGTTGAACAGAGAGGTGCCAAGCGACTAAATGATGGTGAAGATTGTAGCGATACAAAAAAGAGTCGGACTGTCATTAACAGTGGTGATGAAGCTGATGTGGTTGAAAATAATATAGTTAGGAATACAAATGCATTAGATGATCAGTCTGAGATGCAAGGGACCTGTACCCGCATTGTTGATGGTCTTCCTTTACAGCACCTAGATAAGAAATTTTGCTGCACTATTTGTGATAAAGTAGCACTTGAAATTCACGAACATCCTCTTTTGAAAGTGATTATTTGCAGGGATTGCAATTCTTTAATTGAAGAAAAGAAACATATGAAGGTATGAATGTGAAGAAATGTAGCTATTAGTTTTACAAGTTTGATTACAAGTTATTTATTTATCAGCCTCCCTAATATGTTTAGTTGTTCTATTTTTGGATAAAACAGAAATTTTCTCCAAAAGAGGGAAAAGTATGAAGTGTTAAGGATGAAAAATCTTGAAAATAGAAAATCAATGAATACAAAAAATGAATCATCTAACAAAGTTCTAGTAAGCGTAAAACTAGTGTAGAAGAGCTGTCTAGTCATCTTGGATGTTAGAAATGTAGACTCCCTTCTGATGCTTGTGAGCCAGGCATTGAAGGCTAGCCATATAAACAGCTCTACCTCAAAATATTTAAATATGAAGGTGTTCCCTTGAAAATATCAGCTTATAACTGGTTTAGATCCCTTCTATTGAGGGGTTCCTCACTTGATTCAGTTGGCAAATCTGGGCTGTCCGTATTTGATATGGACAGTGAAGCCGTGAAGGAATAAGTAGGGTGAATGTTCTGGCTCAATATATTCATTGCACACATGCTGGGGGAAAGATCCCAAAGGGGCCATCGGACTTGCGACATGTTGTTTGTGTTTATCCTATCCAGTATTGGTGTCCAAATGTTGGATTTCACCATAGAAGGAGCTTTGAATCTCCAAATGACTTCTGAAGAACAAACTTTCCCTTCTAGGAGAATGAGTAAGGAAATGAAAATGAAATTCATGAAAGAAGGTACTAGAAGGGTCAAGAGTCTGAACTCTCATATCTTGACCAGAGGAGAAAGAATCGGAATCAATAAAGACTAGAGAATTTGAAGCTCACTGCTTTGTAGTTTCTATTATTCAAGTTCTTGAAGGAGAATGAAAGTTTCAAGAACAATTAGAATTAGAAAGTCAGTAAAGATGATGAAGAAATTTTGCATTGGAGAGACAAAGTAGAAAGTCATTAAAGATAAGCTTCAGAAAAAGGAACCTGAAAGAAGTGTTCTAATATAAATGTATTGTTCTGGTAAATGATTTGAGGCTGCCTTTGCAAGCTCTTGTGTGAATATAGATTTATTTTGGAATCTTGATTATAGAAAGACTTTAAATTTGGCTTTATGCTGGCCTGCCATGTATAATTTGACGTATTATATTTGGAAATTCTGCAAATATCTCATTTATTGTCTGTTGCCTTTTAATGATGAATTTATTGAGCCAATTTGTTGTCTCAGGATCTCCATCCTGATTGCTCTGAGTGTTATTGTGCATGGTGTGGAGGAAACAATGAATTAGTTAGCTGCAAGTCATGCAAAATGTTATTCTGCAACAACTGCATAAAGAAGAATCTTGGTACAGAATTCCTTGCTGAAGTTCGGGCCACTGGTTGGCTTTGTTATTGCTGTCGCCCAAATCTCTTGCAAAGACTCTTGTCACAACAAGAGAAAGCTTTGGAATCTGTCAAAACATCAGTTTCCAGCTCTAGTAGTGATTCAGATAATTCACAGGCAGAGATTAATGTTACAATCAGGTGCATTGATCCTATAAAGTTTAATTATTTAATTTGTGGACATCATGTAAGCTTTATCCTATTTCATCTAAATTCCTATAATATCAGTGTAATTTCTTGAATTTTTCCAATCTTACTTGCAATCAAGAGCACAACTTGTACTAATGTCTCTCTTCCAGAGGATTCTGATTTTGAATGTGAATTCATCATTGTTGCCCTTACCATTTTAGTTTTATTTTAGATAGAATTGTTTAATGCATCCTTGGCCAAGTTTGGTGTTCTATTATTTACTTTTCTATTTGACAGGCTTATAAGGTGTTGTAGAATCCCAAAACTTAAGGAGCAAATTCAGATCGATTAGGATAATTAATCTTGATTATTTCCTTATCTGTATAGTGTCATATCGGGACCTAATTAATGCCCGATTCTATCATATGTGTGCATATATGTATTTTGCCAGTGTGAATAACATATCGATCAATTAAGTCCAATTATTCTCTTCAGGTGTTAATGTTGATTTTCTTGCCATCTGGGTTTTTAAGTAACACAAGTTGAGATCTTAGCAATTAATGCTTTTCCCTCTGTTATTGAGGATTTCAATTTTTTGTTAGAAGGTTATGTTCTTTCTTTCTGAAGTTTATTTATTATAGGAATGTCTCAATTTGAAAAATTCATCGAGTTGTCTTTGTCTTTGATTTTTCCCCTGCTGTGGCTAATCTTGTTTATTCTTGCATTAGCGTCATAAAAAAGTCCCTAATGAATTGTGAAATTTTCATTATGAAATGTCGTCTTCTTTTTATTTGGATCAGTTCTAAGCGAAAGCGCAAAAAGAAGATTAGGAGGATCCTTGATGATGCAGAATTAGGAGAGGAAACGAAAAGAAAAATTGCAATAGAAAAGGTTGGATGTTGTTTGCTTGGTGTGTTGTGCCAACTTCTGTTTTCCAGATTGCTTATCATTCTTTTCTATCTTTATAGGAGCGTCAGGAACGTTTGGAGTCATTGCGAGTGCAGTTTTCTGCCTCATCTAACATCATGGGCTCTTCTGGATATAATGGAAATTTATCTGAAGGTGGAAGTTCTGAAGTCCTTGGTGACGCATTAACAGGCTATGTTGTGAATGTGGTGAGGGAAAAAGGTGAAGAAGCTGTCAGAATTCCTCCAAGTATATCAGCTAAACTGAAAGCGCATCAGGTTTATATTATGTTTTTGCACTTTCAGATTTTGGTTAATATGTGTATTTGCTGCATATTTTTCCATTGTGTTTTCTAGTCTAGACTTTTGCTTATGCTTGTTCTCACCAAGATCCTTTGGAACTTCTTGGTAATAGATACCAAACCTTACTAGGAAACATCTAGACGGGTATGGATGTATTGTAGAGTCTGAGAAATGAGCCACATTGATTATAACTTGTAAACAGTGTGGCATATCTTATAGATTTTATATCTTATATTGATAGGGGTCACCATAATTCCTTTTTGTTTAGGTTTTGCATCATTATTGTATATCACTGGAAACAATGTCTTCTGCTTCAGATTGGCCCTTTCTTGTCTACTCTATTGAGTTCATAGTTGAGAATTCTAGGATTTGGTGGTTTTCTATTGGACTCATCTTTCAGCTTGACATTGCTTTGCCAAGCAACGGTGGTCTAACAATATGATTAATTATTGATGGGCATCAAAGTGGGGGAGAGAATTTTGTCCCAAAAACTAGCTATTGAGGTGGAAGAATCATCTACCTCAGTACTCCATTGGGTAGTCCATACCAATTGATGTGGGAATTTGGGATATTGTATTATTGGCTGCCATTGGAATTTTAATGTTCTTATGACTGCATTTTATAACAATTCCCTCAAAAGGATGGAAAACCTTCTCCTATAGCTAACTATTGACGTGTTTAAGAGAGGAGAGGGAGGAGGAGCTAACTATTCAGATGGAAGAATCACCCTACTTGAGTATTTAATCGTGCTTTCCATGCTACTTGATGTGTGACTTAGGGCCTATTTGGTACACAGAATGTATTTTAATGGAAAGAAAGGGAGGAGGAGGGAAATTTTCCGGTCATGTACACATTTGGGGCCTGTTTGGTATATAGAATCTATTTTGATGGAAAGGAGTGGAAATTTTTTTAGACCAATGACATGTTTGGTATGCAAAAGAAATGAAAGGAAAATCATAAATTGAAAATAAAAATAAATGAAATTGAAAAAATTGAAATACCCAATTTTTCCACACTCAAAGCACAAATTTTTTCCCTTGATCGATTGAACACGCCCATATGCCATCCCAAAAACCAAATCAATTAAAATAACCAGAGAATCCAGGGTAAAAAAGAAATCGTCCAAATCAAATAATAACAAGTTCCTCCATTTAATTGATATACCAAACCCAATAAATCCTTAAAAAACTAAAATAAATTCAACAAGGTAGCGTTGTCCGCCGCTGAGTTCACCGGAGAAGGTAGCCACATCTGGAAAGAGGGTAGAAGCAGATTGGAGAGTAGAAGGGGGATGACAATAAAGTCGACAGAAAAAAAAAAAATCAGATTTGAGGAGATTGACGTGGCATTGCTTAAAGGAGCAGATCTGAGTAGCTCAATGGCACAATCCTCCAACGGCAATCACAACCTAGTCTCGATGATGAACATGTATCTAATCAGAGAGTTTGATAAAAGCAAGGGAGAAAGAAGACGAAGATGCTTTGGGGTTATTTTGGTCTTTTTTCGCCATTTTCCCGTTGGAAAATACACTTCCCATGCTTAGAGGAAGTAGCCGCTTTTCCATTATCTACGTGAAAATGGCTTCCCATGGGAAAAATAGTTCAGCATACCAAACGAGGAAAGCTGGTGGGAAAATGGCTATTTTCCTTTTATTTAGGCTGATTTTCAGCCCACCAAATGGCACCTTGGTATGCAAAGGAAATGAAGGGAAATTGATGAATTAAAAAAAGAAAGAATAAAATATAGAAAAATAAAATGCCTAAAATACCCTTATTTTTTTCCATGTAATAAAAGCTCCCTTGTCTCCTTTGTCTTCATGTCACCAACCACCATCTATGTCTAGATGATCATCACTAATACAACAAAAAGACATAAATCCTCAAAAATCAACATTTCAAAAGTCCCTTGTCTTCCTTGCTCATCCATGACTAGCAGTGGAGCAAGGCTTAGTGCTTGTTTGTGATCACGTTTGTGATCTCAAAATTGCTTATTCATGTAAATCGAGATAAAACTCATATCATATAATTACCTCGTATATTGTAAATCACAATTGAAAAGATGTTTTTGAAGGCTCTGATCATTATTTCAAACAAGCACTTGGTTAAAACTTGCTCTCTAGGAAAATGGTGCAGCCAAACTTATTTTGTGAAGGAAAGAAAGCCCTCCACCTTTTCCATCCTCCAATTTTCAGCCTACCAAACAGCCCTTTGGGCATACCCTTTTACCGTGGTCCTTGTCAATTATAATCTTGGAAGCTGACCTGCCTTAATGTGCTATTATAGCTAGAAGCGATTACAAACAGTTCCAAGTTTCTTTATGACAGGTATTAGGAGTAGGAATGATCCTTATGCTCGCTTGAGATCCTGTGTTTTTTTTTTTTTTGCAGTGCCTGCCCCTTGAGCATCTTCTGTGCTTTTACCTGGATTTGTTTTGGCTTGTATTTCCTACCATTTACTACCATTCATTTTTCAATTGCAGATTGTAGGAATAAGATTTATGTGGGAGAATATAATACAGTCAATCAGAAAAGTGAAGTCCGGGGATAAGGGTCTTGGTTGTATTCTTGCTCATACGATGGGCCTTGGTAAAACCTTTCAGGTATTTTATTCATTCTGGAGCTTGTGCATACAATAAAAGAATAAATTCTGGCTGTGTCAAAATTGCACATGACCATCTAAGGTGCCAGCTTCATTAATGGCAGATATATGTTTTATTTTGAGAGCCTTTACTGCACTTTCTTAGGAGTATACACCTATACATTCTTTCTGTATTTTATTATCTGAAGAGTCTTGTTATTTTGCAATGATACATTCGTGGTAATTTACTCTTTCTGGAATTGAATTTACATCAAGTGCTAAAGAGGTTAGCCAATATTAGAGCCATCCAAATCTTTAAGAGCCATGACAGGAGCTCCTCAACAGGTGGTGAGAAAAATGGCGACTTTTGAGGCCCAAGGGGCCACTCTGGGAACCAAAGATGCTGCACTAGGGTTAGAAATATTATATTATGTTATAAAAACACCTTCGAATGAAAGAAATAACCTTGTGAGCACTGAACGGGGACTGAACACAATGAAAATAGGGCTGGACAGCTACAAAAATGTCACATAACGCCTTGTAAAGCAGTGAACAGAGACTGGACACATCGAAACTAGGGCTGGACAGCTACAAAAATGTCATGAAACAAAATGAACCGGTGCCAATCATGGATTTCGAGGGATTGGACTTTTTTTTTTTTTGGGGGGGGGGGATTTCAAGGTTTCTGAGTAAGTTTGGACAAAGAGCAGCCAGAATGTGGGTCCAAGGTGCTGTCACGTGTTGGTTCATCGAGGCATGAACGGTTTTTGTTGGGTGGCACGTGGCTTGTGAGATGATTGCCGGGACTCCAGTTAATGGCAGATGACTTGTTGGCTGCATTTGATGTTGATGGCACAGCACATGTCTTGATATTAAGTTTGTACAATAAGCAATAAGGTGGAGGGTGTGAGAAAAGAAGGGAAAACAGGAACTTATTATCAGAATGATGCACAGTCACCAGTAGCTCTCATACCATGGAAGGAAATATCACAAATGAGAACGGAACCTTAGTCAGTGAATTCTGACTTACATGTGCATCCTATTTATGGTAGATGTAAAGGAAATAATGGCTAATGATTACAAAATCAAACCACCCTAATCCTAGCAAACTAATCAGCCATAACCATCCTAATTATTTACAATCAGTGATAAATCAAATCATAATTTACACTATGCACTTCCATTTTTGCTGGTTAATGGTTTTGGTTTGATTGACTGGCCATTTTAGGTGATAGCTTTCTTGTACACAGCAATGAGAAGCACTGATCTGGGGTTAAGAACTGCACTTATTGTCACACCTGTCAATGTGCTGCACAATTGGCGGCAGGAGTTTATCAAATGGGGGCCATCAGAAGTAAAACCTCTTAGGGTCTTCATGCTGGAAGATGTATCAAGGTTTACCTTTTATTTTGATATTTCTTTTAGATTTAATAAGGTCCAAAACTGTCCCAGCAGAACCGATTCATAGACTTTTGACATGATATATTACCTTCCTGTATATGAAACACTGTAACTGATTTAGTAGCTTGGCAGCATTTAAAACATATTAATAAGGACTATTCTACTGAATACTGAACTTGCATCTACCACTCAATGTTGTGTCTCTTTTTATCATGTAACATTTATTGGCACGGTTGCTATTGATAACATTTTTTTGCGCACAGTTACCGCTCATGGTTGAAATCATTTCATTCCCAACTTAATTTTTCTTTTGCCAGGGATAGGAGGGCAGAAATACTTGCAAAATGGAGGAAAAAAGGTGGCATATTTCTGATTGGCTATACTGCTTTTCGAAATCTGTCTTTTGGAAAACATGTGAAAGGTAGACACAAAGCCCGAGAAATTTGTCGTGCTTTACAGGTAACACAATGTGCTAGTTACTTTGTTGCACATGATTTTCATTTGCATTCATTTGACAATGTTTGCTCGTTACTGAAGGATGGACCAGACATACTTGTTTGTGATGAAGCCCATATAATAAAGAATATAAAGGCTGACATAACCCAAGCCTTGAAACAAGTAAAATGCCATAGAAGAATTGCACTGACTGGATCACCTCTTCAGAACAATCTCATGGAGTATTATTGTGTAAGTTTTCAGGGATGTTACAACTTGGATAGCTATTAAGTCATCATACTTATTTTCTGACCCATCAGCATTATATCTGAATTAGATGGTTGATTTTGTAAGAGAAGGTTTTCTTGGAAGTAGTCATGAATTTAGGAATCGGTAAGTCTTTCTTCACTCATCAATCTGGTTGTCATAGTGTTTTAGCATATCAATGTCTCTGAAAATTCTCTCCTTATGTGCAGCTTCCAGAATCCTATAGAGAATGGTCAACATACCAATTCTACGTTGGATGATGTGAAGATTATGAACCAAAGGTCTCACATCCTCTATGAACATTTAAAGGGCTTTGTTCAACGAATGGACATGAATGTGGCGAAGAAGGATTTGCCTCCAAAAACTGTCTTTGTTATAAGTGTCAAGCTTTCTACCCTACAGAGAAAACTGTACAAGAGATTCCTTGATGTGCATGGATTCACAAATGACCGGGCTTCCAATGAAAAAATGAGAAAGAGATGTTTTTTTGTAGGGTACCATGCATTAGCTCAGGTAAATGTATATATCTTTGTACAACTTGGCATATGATTTAATTGGCAAAGCATTTTCATTGCTCATTTATTAATAAGCTGATATTGTAGAAGCAGTGGCTTTTGACGTTATATAAATTTTTAGATATGTAAAGTTAAAGACGGGAAAAAAATTGCTTTCTTTGAAATGCCTTTGAAAGGCACTTCTGTTTTACATTACTATTTTGCCAATTATATAACTCTGTTGGAATATCTGCTGCTATAATAATAATAAGTAAATTAATATAATACTGAATTAAATAACCATATTGATGTTATTTTGAAAGCTCCAAATAGCCCATTAGTTTGTCTTGTTAAAAAATCTTGTGTCTAGGCTGTATCATGATATGTCAATGGCAACAAGTGATGTAGGACAAAGGCAAAGGCGGGAGGGAGAAGGTGAAAGAGGAAGAACGAGAGATTTGTGAGATGTGCAACAGAAGAAGTATAAAAAACGATTCAATAAGAAATAATTCCCAATGAGAAAATGGCTATTTATAGAGCTTTAAATAAACTAATTAAATTAAAATAATAATAAAAATGGCTATTTATAGAGCTTTAAATACAATAATTAAATTAAAATAATAATAACTTAATCCTTCTTTTGATAGCATAATAATAACTTAATCCCAATCCTAAGTAGAATAAGATAAAACCTAATTTAAATAGATTGAAAGAAAACCTACTTTAAATTGAAACAATTACTGAAACATCAAGTAATTCTAACTATATTTCCCTTCAGCAAGTCTCTTGCATTTGCTATGTTATGATTGCTTCCTGTTTTCTCCCAGTATTTGGTGACCAAAAAGTTTATTGTATGTAGTAGATATGGAACCATCCTGGGATCTTGCAATTGACAAAAGAAGAGAAGGACTATGTAAGACAAGAAGATGCAGTTGAGAATTTTCTTGTGGATGACAGCTCTAGTGATGAAAATTCTGATTATAACGTGCCTGTTGGAGGTAACCTTTATGTATATGTGGATATTGTAACCCTGCTCCCTCCCAATTTACTTCATTATTTTTGTCATATATTTCATCTGGAGATAAAATTGGTATTTTGTTGATTTAAGACCTATCAATAGATGCAGTGGCTGGTTTTCAGAGATCCGCATGTGTTCATGATCAATCATTGTTAATTCGCCATCAGTACACTGCACTGACTTAGATTAGAAATAATTTTTTTTAGAGAATTTGGGATGGTTTTTATTTATGCAAAACGAAGCCTGATTATCCTTTGGTTGTTGGATGATAGTGCAGCATGTGTGTATACACCAATGACTATTAATTAGTAAACAGATTGTGTGTAGGTGGAACCTTAATTTTCTTCTTTTCTCAATTATGTATCTTTCTTGACATGATGTATTTTTTATGGAATTATTTATCATCTACTATTCATATGCTTATGTATACATGTTTTTCCATGTTTGTCAACTCATGCCTTACAGAGAAGGTTAGATGTGCAAATGAGTTGCTGCAAAGGAAAGACGAGAGTGGCTTTTTTCTAAAGGTATGAGATGATAAATCCTGTTCCAGTCCCAATCTGTCAAGATATAAATGAGATGCATATATAGCTGCTTGGTTACCATCTTCTATTGTATTCTGTCTCCATCATTGGCTTAAAAGCATCCTTTCATTATGTTTTTTACTACCTTGTTTCAATGTTGGTGCTTCATATGACTTTTCAGGGTTGGTGGAATGATCTTCTGCATGAAAAAAATTATAAAGAACTTGATTACAGTGGCAAAATGGTTTTGCTCCTAGACATACTAACCATGAGTTCTGATGTTGGTGACAAGGTGTTGGTTTTTAGCCAGAGCATACCAACACTAGACCTCATAGAACTTTATCTATCAAGATTACCTCGACGAGGCAAACATGGCAAACTTTGGAAGAAGGGAAAAGACTGGTACAGGTGTGTTCAGTCTTTTAGTCTGTCTAACTTGCTACTCTTGTCAGTCGTTTGATGTGGCTTTGTTTTACCAATCAATGAGTAAACATTCTTAATTTCTTTTTCCTTGTACAATGTGATTGGGAATATCTGCTTTCTTCCACAATATACTGCTGGGATTTTCATTTTGCTTGCACCCTTAAAAAGTCTATGGGTTGATCTGTCTTTTTCTGTGTTAGTTGCAGCTTACGTTTTTGAATTTCATTTTCCTTTTTTTAGCTTCTGGACTATCCCAAATATAGTCTTTGAAAGAGCACCGTGGCTTCTAGGCTTAAAGCTTCTGTTGAAATTACTAACGAATACAAATATTCTCACAGTATATATTTGTGTAGATGTTTTCTGATAAAATGTGCAAGTTCATGCATTAAGATCTGAGCAAAGCAGTATACCATTAAGATACCTGAGATCTCTTGCTGGTTGTACCTTGATTTTTCTTTCTGGTTCTTGAGATCTGAGCAAAGCAGTATACCATTCTATACTATCTAAAATAAACTGTTCTTGCTAATACGGATTATTTCTTCTTGTTTTATCTTCCCCAGTTGGCAGTATAACATCTGTCTGTCTAATTGAGACTTTCAGATATTCAACTCTTTCATATTAGTTTTAACCATATGTTAATTATTTCCTGCAAAAGTTTATCTCAATTGACTACTAAAGGAGCTTTATGATGAATACTTCCAAATTAGACAACTACTATAGGAGCTTTATCTCAATTGACTACTATTTCCAGTCCTAAATGTAGGTTGCACTACAAACTCGGTCTTACATTTAGGACCGGAGGAGTACTATTTTGAGTTTTTTTTTTTTTTTTTTAAATCCTGTTGTTTAAACTCTAGGCTGGATGGAAGGACAGAGAGCTCTGAAAGGCAGAAGCTGGTTGAGAGGTTTAATGAGCCTTCCAATAATAGAGTGAAGTGCTCTCTTATTTCGACCAGAGCTGGTTCTTTGGGCATTAATCTCCATGCTGCTAATCGTGTTGTTATAGTTGATGGTTCTTGGAATCCAACATATGATCTTCAGGCCATCTATCGAGCTTGGAGGTAAGCTTCAGGCTTTTGTCTAACATACCATGTATGCCAAAGTAGGGAATCCATTTTTGATTCTGTTTCCTTACTCAATTTCTGCATACCAAAAAATGGGGCCTGCGCTTAAGTTTCACATTATGATGTACATTCCTAGGAGAAAATTTAGCCATAAGCTAAAAAGTGTCAAACTTGCGTGTCATCCACTCATCCATAACTGATGCAGTGCTAGTTAGCAAGTACTATAATATTATCTGAAGGTATTACCTCTTTGAATTATTGACTTGCCTCTGTTGGCAATCAAGCTACAGGTTCTCATAGAGAAGGGATCAAGTGTCTTTTAGAGAGAGTCACAGGCCCTATAGCTTCTCAAATCAGTCATAACTGCTATTGATCTCATTCGGATTCAAATAAATTCCCCACTTGGCTCAGAATAGTTTGTCTGGTTTCAGAATGGAAAAGAATCTTTAAAGGAAAATTCCTATATGCTGTTCTTTATATCTTTAGTACCATGTACCTTGATCAAAATATAAAATGTGTACTGGCTATTAGGTGATAGGTGTGTGTTTTTCTTCAGTCAAACTATGCACTAAGGTTCACACAATTTCATTGTTCACAATTGTTTAGTTTTCTATTAGTTGATCAAGGACATGCCTGGCAATCCTTTCCATGTTGCAGGTATGGCCAGAGAAAGCCTGTGTTTGCTTACCGGTTGCTGGCTCATGGAACTATGGAAGATAAAATATATAAGCGCCAGGTAATGGAAGTGATTTGGCTTCTATGCTTGTTTGTGACATTCTAATGACAGTGAAATGGTTCACATAGGTGACAAAGGAGGGGCTTGCTGCTAGAGTGGTTGACAGACAGCAAGTGTACAGGACTATATCTAAAGAAGAGATGTTACATCTCTTTGAGTTTGGTGATGATGAAAACCCTGAGACATTGGCTGAACTGAGCCAAGGGAATGGGCATTCAGTGGAGCAGACAGTACCACATTCAAATGGAACCAGCCATTCTGATAAGTTAATGGAAAGCTTACTTAGCAAGCATCATCCAAAGTAGGTTTTCTGAACTTGCAGCTATTATATTTCATTGTTTTTTTGTTATGATTAAGTATATATGGCTTAATCTGAAGCAAATAAATTATAATTTTGAACGAGATTTTTATTGGACTTTGATTTTGTGAACTCTCAAAATTTTGCCATGCAAAGATATATCCTTTGCTGCTAGGTACATCTTTTACAAGCAACAGCGAATTAAATATGTTGGATTTTCATTTTTATGTGATATATAACTCTTAAGGAGTCTATATGTAGCTGAGCTTATACCACCAAAAGTCCAAAACGTTGTCTTCTAATCTGGCTTATACCGGCGACAATGTTATAGAATTTGTTGAGCGCTAGGGTGCTAATTCAACTAATAACTCTTCTACTGAGTAGATTTGGGGCCACGTGAGCGGATCTGTTAATTTTTAACAAAGCCAACTTCAGGACTTAAACACGGGAACTGTTATGATGGTATTTAACTTGTTAGAACTGATTTGATGGCAGTGATAAATTTGAGGGATCAATATGGTAATTTTCTAATATAATGCTTGGACAGTTAAAGTGTTAGAACTCAAGGAAATTAAGAGAGGGAAAGGGAAATCTAGAGTCAGGATCTGTAACTCTAGCCATTACATAATAATCTTTCGTATAATATTCTGTCCTCTCATTCATAAAACATTACATATATAATACCTGCTAATAAAAAGATAATAGAATAATAAAATAGATAATATAGTAATAACTTACCTAAACTAATACAAACTGACATTAACTACTTAACTCCTAAACACGTGTCTTCCTTCTGGAGTGGGCACGTGAACCCTTAATAATACCCTTCCCTTGAAAATAAGCCTTGTCCTCAAGGCGGAAAAAAGGAAATTGAGCTGCATAACCAAGCCGAAGTTACTTGCTGAGGAAGACCTTGTAGTTTGTAACGCTTCCCATGAGCCCAGAAGATCATAAACATCTTTTGCCAATTTGCTGCCACTGTATTTAGAGATGCCAACCATTTAATGCGAAGAACCATATCAACATTTCCCGAGGTAAATCGAAAGAAGTTGTCTTTAATGACTAGCTCTTGTATTTTAACCTCCAACTGTGTACATATTGAGTTACAAGCAACCATGCTTCCGTCACCAACTTGGACACCGAAAGGAGGAAGGGGAGTCGGTTTCAAGTTTAGGGCATCAACTATTTTGGTAGGGAGGAAATTATGAGTAGAACCGCTATCGACGAGAATCAGATTGATTTTGATCGCACAGTTCCTTTGACCTTCATTGTAGCAGTTGACTGGTTGCTCAGAATAGCATGGATTGAGATTTCAGCCATTGTGGCGTTATTTCCATGTTCGTGTTCAAAGGATTCCGGCACTTCCTCTGTCTTGTCGGAGAATTCCATTAGTCGCAGAGTCAAATGCTTGCAACGATGACCTGGTGCAACACGTTCGCCGCATCTGTAACAAAGACCTTTCTCACACCGAAACTGATGTTGTGAGTCGTTGAGACTTGAGAGTTGGAATTTGCGTGGTTGGCGAATAAGCCTGCAATGGTTGATATGATTTGCTTAGGGACGAGGATGACGCGTTTGTTGGATGAGTCTGGGAAGTTGCCAAATATACGATGTTGTAGAGGAACTCGTCGGATTTGAACAAGCAGTTGAGTCCTAGGCTTGATGTGGCAAAAAATTTTATTTTCTTCCCAATAATAATTAATTTCCAACCCTCGTGCAATTTGGTTGCGAGAATTAAGGCATGAATTCTGAGATTGGGTTTTTCCTTCAAATTCCAAAGCCAAACTCACAGCCTTATATACCACTTGTGGTTTTTGAATTTTTGACATCGGCTTGGAATTCTTCTTTCAACTCGTTGATGAAGACGCCCAAGAGATAGTGCTCAGACCATCCTTGGACTCGAGATTGTCGACATACAAATTCTTGCTTATATTCACCCGTAGTACCGATCTGCTTAATTCCACAAAGGTGAACGTCTGGGTTCTGAAATTCCGCAGGACTAAATTGTTCTTGGAAAACCTGTACCAATTCATCCCAATACCTTATAGTTCTTCCTAAGGAAACCAGGTAAAAGTATCTAATGCGTCACCCTCCAAATTCATCGCGGCTACATCAACTTTCAAATCTTTGGGTGTCTGGTAATATCAAAAATATTTTTCTGCTTTTAAAACCCAGCCTCTAGGATCGCCTCCTTCATATTTTGGAAATTCAACCTTTGAATAAGGTCGTTTAGAAGGATTTCCATGTTGGCTTCATCTTGTTCACCGTAAGTCTCTCTGTGATTATAACTTGTTTCTCCCTGAACCATTATTGGCGTCTTTTGCTTCTTCAGAGCATTAATCTCTGAATTCATCATGTTCAATTGTGCGGGAATGGCAGCCAATTGTTGCTGACTGGAATTTAGTTGTGTTTGTGATGGTTGTTGCACTAAAATTACAACGGGTTCATTTTGAGGATTGGAATTTGGTGGGATTTCTGGGTTCTGATTTGGGTGTAAAGGAGAATTATTCTCATAAGAGGAATTTCGAGTGTTAACCATGGTAGCTACAGGTCCCAAGATTGACTACTCTGATACCAAATTATTAGAACTTAAGGAAATTAAGAGGGGGAAAGGGAAATCTAGAGCCAAGATCTATAACTCTAGCCAATGCACAATAATCTTTCATATAATATTTTGCCCTCTCATTCATAAAGCAGTACATATATATAGAGAGTTCTGTAATACTAACTGCCTATAATAACTGCTAATAAAAAGATAATATGATAATAAAACAGATAATATAGTAACAACTTCTCTAAACTAATACAAACAAACATAACTACTTCTTAACTCCTAAACACGTGTCTTCCTTCTGGAGTAGACACGTGGACTCCTAACATAGAGTGAACAAGTTTGTTTCAGTAATGGCTGATATGTGTAGATACTGACTTATCTGATCTGAGCATGACGCCATCTGATGTGATCTTTTGGCAGGTGGATTGCCAATTATCATGAGCACGAATCGTTATTGCAAGAGAATGAAGAAGAAAAGCTTTCAAAAGAGGAGCAGGATATGGCTTGGGAAGTATACCGGAAAACGTTAGAGTGGGAGGAAGTGCAGAGAGTGCCACTGGGGGAGTCACTGCCTGTTCAAAAACCACAAGAGCCAAATGCAGCACCCCCTGCACCAAAGACCCGCAGCCTCTCACCAACAAGGTTGAGGAACAGTTTTGTAACACGCAAATGCACCAAACTTTCACACTTGCTTACGCTTAGAAGTCAAGGCACTAAATTTGGTTGCAGTACAGTCTGTGGGGAATGCGCCCAAGAGATCAGATGGGAGGACTTGAAAAACACAGATGGAAGAGCAGCAAGGTGAAGGACAATATAATTTTACCTGTTCATATTTGGTTAACTAACTAATGTATCTCTTTGTTGTTGTAAATGGTTAATGTCCCGAGGTCGATATATGTTATTTGTAATTTGACAATTGTAAATGGATTGGGCTTCATGTTCAAAATCTTTTTGAAGAGACTGTATGTTTACACTCATGTTTCTGGGACTATTTTCCAATTTCTGGGTTTTTCCTTCAAATTCCAAAGCCAAACTCACAGCCTTATATACCACTTGTGGTTTTTGAATTTTTGACATCGGCTTGGAATTCTTCTTTCAACTCGTTGATGAAGACGCCCAAGAGATAGTGCTCAGACCATCCTTGGACTCGAGATTGTCGACATACAAATTCTTGCTTATATTCACCCGTAGTACCGATCTGCTTAATTCCACAAAGGTGAACGTCTGGGTTCTGAAATTCCGCAGGACTAAATTGTTCTTGGAAAACCTGTACCAATTCATCCCAATACCTTATAGTTCTTCCTAAGGAAACCAGGTAAAAGTATCTAATGCGTCACCCTCCAAATTCATCGCGGCTACATCAACTTTCAAATCTTTGGGTGTCTGGTAATATCAAAAATATTTTTCTGCTTTTAAAACCCAGCCTCTAGGATCGCCTCCTTCATATTTTGGAAATTCAACCTTTGAATAAGGTCGTTTAGAAGGATTTCCATGTTGGCTTCATCTTGTTCACCGTAAGTCTCTCTGTGATTATAACTTGTTTCTCCCTGAACCATTATTGGCGTCTTTTGCTTCTTCAGAGCATTAATCTCTGAATTCATCATGTTCAATTGTGCGGGAATGGCAGCCAATTGTTGCTGACTGGAATTTAGTTGTGTTTGTGATGGTTGTTGCACTAAAATTACAACGGGTTCATTTTGAGGATTGGAATTTGGTGGGATTTCTGGGTTCTGATTTGGGTGTAAAGGAGAATTATTCTCATAAGAGGAATTTCGAGTGTTAACCATGGTAGCTACAGGTCCCAAGATTGACTACTCTGATACCAAATTATTAGAACTTAAGGAAATTAAGAGGGGGAAAGGGAAATCTAGAGCCAAGATCTATAACTCTAGCCAATGCACAATAATCTTTCATATAATATTTTGCCCTCTCATTCATAAAGCAGTACATATATATAGAGAGTTCTGTAATACTAACTGCCTATAATAACTGCTAATAAAAAGATAATATGATAATAAAACAGATAATATAGTAACAACTTCTCTAAACTAATACAAACAAACATAACTACTTCTTAACTCCTAAACACGTGTCTTCCTTCTGGAGTAGACACGTGGACTCCTAACATAGAGTGAACAAGTTTGTTTCAGTAATGGCTGATATGTGTAGATACTGACTTATCTGATCTGAGCATGACGCCATCTGATGTGATCTTTTGGCAGGTGGATTGCCAATTATCATGAGCACGAATCGTTATTGCAAGAGAATGAAGAAGAAAAGCTTTCAAAAGAGGAGCAGGATATGGCTTGGGAAGTATACCGGAAAACGTTAGAGTGGGAGGAAGTGCAGAGAGTGCCACTGGGGGAGTCACTGCCTGTTCAAAAACCACAAGAGCCAAATGCAGCACCCCCTGCACCAAAGACCCGCAGCCTCTCACCAACAAGGTTGAGGAACAGTTTTGTAACACGCAAATGCACCAAACTTTCACACTTGCTTACGCTTAGAAGTCAAGGCACTAAATTTGGTTGCAGTACAATCTGTGGGGAATGCGCCCAAGAGATCAGATGGGAGGACTTGAAAAACACAGATGGAAGAGCAGCAAGGTGAAGGACAATATAATTTTACCTGTTCATATTTGGTTAACTAACTAATGTATCTCTTTGTTGTTGTAAATGGTTAATGTCCCGAGGTCGATATATGTTATTTGTAATTTGACAATTGTAAATGGATTGGGCTTCATGTTCAAAATCTTTTTGAAGAGACTGTATGTTTACACTCATGTTTCTGGGACTATTTTCCAATTTCTGGGTTTTTCCTTCAAATTCCAAAGCCAAACTCACAGCCTTATATACCACTTGTGGTTTTTGAATTTTTGACATCGGCTTGGAATTCTTCTTTCAACTCGTTGATGAAGACGCCCAAGAGATAGTGCTCAGACCATCCTTGGACTCGAGATTGTCGACATACAAATTCTTGCTTATATTCACCCGTAGTACCGATCTGCTTAATTCCACAAAGGTGAACGTCTGGGTTCTGAAATTCCGCAGGACTAAATTGTTCTTGGAAAACCTGTACCAATTCATCCCAATACCTTATAGTTCTTCCTAAGGAAACCAGGTAAAAGTATCTAATGCGTCACCCTCCAAATTCATCGCGGCTACATCAACTTTCAAATCTTTGGGTGTCTGGTAATATCAAAAATATTTTTCTGCTTTTAAAACCCAGCCTCTAGGATCGCCTCCTTCATATTTTGGAAATTCAACCTTTGAATAAGGTCGTTTAGAAGGATTTCCATGTTGGCTTCATCTTGTTCACCGTAAGTCTCTCTGTGATTATAACTTGTTTCTCCCTGAACCATTATTGGCGTCTTTTGCTTCTTCAGAGCATTAATCTCTGAATTCATCATGTTCAATTGTGCGGGAATGGCAGCCAATTGTTGCTGACTGGAATTTAGTTGTGTTTGTGATGGTTGTTGCACTAAAATTACAACGGGTTCATTTTGAGGATTGGAATTTGGTGGGATTTCTGGGTTCTGATTTGGGTGTAAAGGAGAATTATTCTCATAAGAGGAATTTCGAGTGTTAACCATGGTAGCTACAGGTCCCAAGATTGACTACTCTGATACCAAATTATTAGAACTTAAGGAAATTAAGAGGGGGAAAGGGAAATCTAGAGCCAAGATCTATAACTCTAGCCAATGCACAATAATCTTTCATATAATATTTTGCCCTCTCATTCATAAAGCAGTACATATATATAGAGAGTTCTGTAATACTAACTGCCTATAATAACTGCTAATAAAAAGATAATATGATAATAAAACAGATAATATAGTAACAACTTCTCTAAACTAATACAAACAAACATAACTACTTCTTAACTCCTAAACACGTGTCTTCCTTCTGGAGTAGACACGTGGACTCCTAACATAGAGTGAACAAGTTTGTTTCAGTAATGGCTGATATGTGTAGATACTGACTTATCTGATCTGAGCATGACGCCATCTGATGTGATCTTTTGGCAGGTGGATTGCCAATTATCATGAGCACGAATCGTTATTGCAAGAGAATGAAGAAGAAAAGCTTTCAAAAGAGGAGCAGGATATGGCTTGGGAAGTATACCGGAAAACGTTAGAGTGGGAGGAAGTGCAGAGAGTGCCACTGGGGGAGTCACTGCCTGTTCAAAAACCACAAGAGCCAAATGCAGCACCCCCTGCACCAAAGACCCGCAGCCTCTCACCAACAAGGTTGAGGAACAGTTTTGTAACACGCAAATGCACCAAACTTTCACACTTGCTTACGCTTAGAAGTCAAGGCACTAAATTTGGTTGCAGTACAGTCTGTGGGGAATGCGCCCAAGAGATCAGATGGGAGGACTTGAAAAACACAGATGGAAGAGCAGCAAGGTGAAGGACAATATAATTTTACCTGTTCATATTTGGTTAACTAACTAATGTATCTCTTTGTTGTTGTAAATGGTTAATGTCCCGAGGTCGATATATGTTATTTGTAATTTGACAATTGTAAATGGATTGGGCTTCATGTTCAAAATCTTTTTGAAGAGACTGTATGTTTACACTCATGTTTCTGGGACTATTTTCCAATTTCTGGGTTTTTCCTTCAAATTCCAAAGCCAAACTCACAGCCTTATATACCACTTGTGGTTTTTGAATTTTTGACATCGGCTTGGAATTCTTCTTTCAACTCGTTGATGAAGACGCCCAAGAGATAGTGCTCAGACCATCCTTGGACTCGAGATTGTCGACATACAAATTCTTGCTTATATTCACCCGTAGTACCGATCTGCTTAATTCCACAAAGGTGAACGTCTGGGTTCTGAAATTCCGCAGGACTAAATTGTTCTTGGAAAACCTGTACCAATTCATCCCAATACCTTATAGTTCTTCCTAAGGAAACCAGGTAAAAGTATCTAATGCGTCACCCTCCAAATTCATCGCGGCTACATCAACTTTCAAATCTTTGGGTGTCTGGTAATATCAAAAATATTTTTCTGCTTTTAAAACCCAGCCTCTAGGATCGCCTCCTTCATATTTTGGAAATTCAACCTTTGAATAAGGTCGTTTAGAAGGATTTCCATGTTGGCTTCATCTTGTTCACCGTAAGTCTCTCTGTGATTATAACTTGTTTCTCCCTGAACCATTATTGGCGTCTTTTGCTTCTTCAGAGCATTAATCTCTGAATTCATCATGTTCAATTGTGCGGGAATGGCAGCCAATTGTTGCTGACTGGAATTTAGTTGTGTTTGTGATGGTTGTTGCACTAAAATTACAACGGGTTCATTTTGAGGATTGGAATTTGGTGGGATTTCTGGGTTCTGATTTGGGTGTAAAGGAGAATTATTCTCATAAGAGGAATTTCGAGTGTTAACCATGGTAGCTACAGGTCCCAAGATTGACTACTCTGATACCAAATTATTAGAACTTAAGGAAATTAAGAGGGGGAAAGGGAAATCTAGAGCCAAGATCTATAACTCTAGCCAATGCACAATAATCTTTCATATAATATTTTGCCCTCTCATTCATAAAGCAGTACATATATATAGAGAGTTCTGTAATACTAACTGCCTATAATAACTGCTAATAAAAAGATAATATGATAATAAAACAGATAATATAGTAACAACTTCTCTAAACTAATACAAACAAACATAACTACTTCTTAACTCCTAAACACGTGTCTTCCTTCTGGAGTAGACACGTGGACTCCTAACATAGAGTGAACAAGTTTGTTTCAGTAATGGCTGATATGTGTAGATACTGACTTATCTGATCTGAGCATGACGCCATCTGATGTGATCTTTTGGCAGGTGGATTGCCAATTATCATGAGCACGAATCGTTATTGCAAGAGAATGAAGAAGAAAAGCTTTCAAAAGAGGAGCAGGATATGGCTTGGGAAGTATACCGGAAAACGTTAGAGTGGGAGGAAGTGCAGAGAGTGCCACTGGGGGAGTCACTGCCTGTTCAAAAACCACAAGAGCCAAATGCAGCACCCCCTGCACCAAAGACCCGCAGCCTCTCACCAACAAGGTTGAGGAACAGTTTTGTAACACGCAAATGCACCAAACTTTCACACTTGCTTACGCTTAGAAGTCAAGGCACTAAATTTGGTTGCAGTACAGTCTGTGGGGAATGCGCCCAAGAGATCAGATGGGAGGACTTGAAAAACACAGATGGAAGAGCAGCAAGGTGAAGGACAATATAATTTTACCTGTTCATATTTGGTTAACTAACTAATGTATCTCTTTGTTGTTGTAAATGGTTAATGTCCCGAGGTCGATATATGTCATTTGTAATTTGACAATTGTAAATGGATTGGGCTTCATGTTCAAAATCTTTTTGAAGAGACTGTATGTTTACACTCATGTTTCTGGGACTATTTTCCTATTGCTGGCGTGGCTTGAAGGTCAACCCATCTGTGGCGGTGTTACGCCAGATGTAAATGAAACATAATATCACAGTTTGATTACAGTTTATCTATTTTTCATTTTGGGTCCGTAATGGAAATTTCATTTACCTTGCATAATCTTGAGATTGTCGGATTTTGAGTATCATCGGTAACCAGTTTTCAGCTGAATGAAGGGGATGTCTTGTTAGTATGTAGGTGTCCTAGAGACAATCAGTTGAACACCTTGTACTGTTTGATATTTCATGATTAATATGTTTGAGCATAATTTATCTTTATCATATTTATGTCTCGCCTATATTTTATAGTTAATATGAGATTAAAGATAAAGGCCCAAGGAATAGAATATGTGTTTATTTGGTGATCTATGATAGGGATCATGATCATGAGGAATCGAGTACACTACATGTCTATTGCCTGAAACTTGTTCCTAGTCTTGAATCGCCAAGAAAGGGCGTTGGTGATTTCAATAAGACTAGTACGACATCATCTACTTGTATAGTGATGCAAGGTAGGGACCTCATGGAATGCAGGCATGTTGATGCCTTAGCTGATGTCGTGGGTGGATCTGTTAGAGAACAGATAGCACTGGACTGACCCGCCGAGAGACTCCACAAGGATTCATTGTAGAGAGTATCATTGGATTTGTAATGTCTCTTATCATTTGGTAGTGCGGATCATCTTAGACTTGAGGATGTCATCGACCACTATGTCCTAGGGTTATACTTTGACTGTACAACTCTATCCGCCTGAAAAATGGGGAGAACAGTGTACTCTTGGGTATTACCTGAATACATGAGTATAGATGGTCATGCCGAAAGGACTTACAATCCTCTACAAGGGATTAGTTGTTCACAAGACCGGTAAGAGCTTGGATGACTTCTAGTTGATTCGAGAATCTATGCATAGTAAGTGATCATGAAGAGTCATGATCTGTCTTAGAGTCAATAGAAGAATATTCCTGGTTCTGTGAAATAGCTACATTTAGTCAATCAAGAGAGATGATACTCTATCCTTGCTCTCGACTAAATATGAACAACATTGTAAGAGATGATATATGCACAGTATCCAAATTAGAAAAGGTAGATCACTTGATCAACTTGATTAGTTCTGGGACTGCAGAGCATTGCTAGTGTCTTATGTAGTCATTAGATAAATTGACCTATTAAAGGAGTTTAATTGGTTCAAGTTTATCTATGTCAGTAACTAATTGGGCCTAATGGGTCACACACTAAAGACTATTCTTGATTGCTTAATTTAGTTAGTTTGGACCAATAAATGTTATTGGGCTTTGTCAAGACTATTGATGTAATTGGGTTAGTACTTCAAGCCCAATTATTGAGAGGTTAAGAGATTGAGGTAATTTATGAATTAACCAAGGCTGTATCCAATCAGGATTGGATAAAGAGAGTAATTAATTAGTAATTATTTATTCATGTGAATAGTGTCAAATGAATAGTAAAGTACTATTCATCTTTTACTATTCATGAATAATCAATTATTATAATTAATTATAAGAAGCACTTCTTGAAATAATTAATTGTTCAAGAATCACTTCTTGGAATAATTGATTCTTCAAGAAGCACTTTGGTTTTGAAGTAGAAATGAATGTGTGGCTCACATTAAAAGAAGAACATGTGGCTCACACTGAAAGAAGAACATGTGGCCATGGTTCACTCTTTGTTTCTATAAATAGCATTCATTTCCTTCATTTCAATTCACACCATTTCATAAGCTTCTCTCTTAAGCTTCTCTCTCTCTCTCTTCCTCTTAAGGAAGTTCTTTCTCTTTCTCTCTCTTTCTTCCTCTTAAGGAAGTTCTCTTAGTCTTGAGTAAGAAATCCAAACTCTTGAGTTCTTCACCTTGTTACTGCCTAGCAAGCATTCAAGGAGTCGGGGATTCAAGGAGAAGGTGTTCTCATTTGCAATCAGGAGATAGTCGTGTGGATCAACGTTAGAGGACATCATACTCTTTGACGTCTTCAAGTGATCACAGGTATTCCTGAAACCCTGTATGTGTTTTAACGAGTAGATCCTAAATATGTACTGTAAGAGTTACGGTACATGGTACATGACTCATGAGGTTAGTATTTCCACATGGTACGGTAAATATTATTTACCAAAGAGTTTCTTCTGAGTATGCTCTGTGGCTGCAGCTTAGTCTGATCTGTCACATCAGAAAAGAATTATTCTTGAGCAGTAAATATTATTTACCAGTACAGTAAATACTATTTACCGAACAGTAAAAATTATTTACCGGCATAGTAAAAAATTATTTATCGTCGTAAAATATTTTTACAGGCGTGGTGAAAATTATTTACTGTTCACGCTAAATATTATTTACTGGTGCAGTAAAAATTATTTACTGACACGGTAAAAATTATTTACCATCACAGTAAATATTATTTACTGGCACAGTAAAAATAATTTACCGGCACGGTAAAAATATTTTTACTGGTACTATTCACATGAATAGTAAATATCCAATGTGGGTTCCGCAAATACTGAAAAATTTTGTTTTTCAACCTTGTAAACATGTTGCTTGAACGTCAAGCTAGATCAATCTTAACCCTCAAGTGGTATCAGAGCAAGGCTCGTTACTGCAGACACGTGGGGTTATTCTTATTGAATTTTCAAAAGGAGTTTTGAAGTCTACAATTTTATGAACAAGATTTTGAATCTTGATTATGAAATGTGGTTAATCATCAAAGTGTTGATGCTTTTCGTGTAGATGATTCAATGGTTATTTAGGATTTGCAAATTGTTTAAGTTTATTTGTTTCTAACATTTCACAGGAACAAGGATTATGAGTTTAAATTTCAAAGTTTTGAATTTTGAAATTACAACTAGTATGCATGATAAGACAAAGCTGTTTAAAATTAACTATATGATAGTTAGTAAGTTTATATGCCTAATTATGCATGCAAGATAAAATTAATTATTTGATAATTAGTTTTATTATATGATGAGACTAAAATCCCTCGTTAAAATTATCTAGCACGTTTGATTGTCTCCCATCATCGATGGCATTTAAATCTCTTCTAAATGGTAGTGTTCTCTAGCTCAGCTAAGACCTATTGTTTCGTCGGGTAAGAATGTCATTTGAAGTGTATTACACTTAAATCCCTTTGACATGGTAGTATTCTCTAGCTCAGCTAAGACCTATCATATCATCGGGTAATAGTGCAAGGACACTTAGGATGATGGTTTGTGTTAGACAAGATGTATAGTCTGCAGGCTCAGCCGAGTCTATGCATCTAAGGCAATGATGCCAGGTTGTTACATAGTGATGTGACACTAAGTGACAAGGTGTTGTCAACCTGATGATCTAAGAGAAGACATGGAGATGTTGTTATTTAACCCACTAGACAAGTTGGTTTTGCAGGCTCAGCCGGAGACTAATGAATCTAGTCGTTCTCTTAGCCCACTACGGATATTCTTTATGAAGGATAACCCTAAATCAATAACTGAGGATCATTGATTTTAGAAAAATAGTGGGAGGGCCATATACATTTAAAGTCTCTGTATTTGGTTGTTTAAATTTCATGAAATACTCATATTAGTCCATTTATTAATTTTCAGCATCTTTGCTAATGGCTGGAACTTTTAATCTACGCTCTATTCTGGATACTAATAAGTTAACTGGACCAAACTTTTTGGACTGGTATCGGAATGTAAAAATAGTTTTACGCTCTGAAAGGAAAGCTTATGTCATTGATTCTCCGATTCCTGTTGCACCTACTCAAGGGCAAGAAGGGTATGATCAGTTTGACTGGGAAACCCATAAACAGCACTTAGCAGACAATGAGCAGGCAGTTTGTATATTGTTGGCTTCAATGTCTGCAGAGCTCCAACGTCAGCATGAGCATATGGATGCTCCCTCTATAATCTTGCACTTGCAAGAGCTTTATGATAAGCAAGGGAGGACTGAGCGTTTTGAGACCTCAAAAGAACTGTTTGGCTGCAAGTTGGCTGAGGGCATGGCGGTTGGACCACATGTTCTCAAGATGATTGGACTAATAGAGAAGCTTGCTTCTCTTGGTTTTATCATGGACCATGAATTAAGTATTGACTTGATCTTGCAGTCCTTGCCCCTTTCGTTTAATGGTTTTGTGGTCAATTATTATATGAATAAAGTAGAATCAACACTCCCTGAGTTGTTGCAACTACTGACCACTGCTGAGAATGCCATTAAAAAGAATAGGACCCAAGCTCTTCTGATTGAAAGGCCTTCTAAGGGCAAGGGCAAGTCTGTGCAGACAGACAAGTTTAAACCCAAAGGTAAGCCCAAGAAAAAGAAGGGTAAGGGTAAAGGAAAGGGGAAATCAAATGATAAAGCTTCTGCTGTATGCTTCCATTGTCAAAAAGAAGGACATTGGAAGAGGAACTGCCCATTATACCTTGCGAGCCTCAAGGGAAAGAAGCATGGTGATGTTTCTCTCTCAGGTATATTCACTATAGAAATTAATTTTTCAAGTGTTGATTCAGCTTCTTGGGTATTAGATACCGGTTGTGGTTCTCATATCTGCAATTTGTTGCAGGTACTAAAGAATCCTAGAAAGTTGAGCAAGAACGAGGTGAATCTCCGTGTCGGGAATGGAGCAAGAGTTGCTGCATTAGCTGTTGGAGATGTAGACCTTGTATTGCCTACGGGCCTTGTATTGCACTTGAATAATTGTTTTTATGTTCCTTCTATTTCCCGAAACATAATTTCTATTTCCAGTTTAGAACAATCTGGTTTTCACTTTATAATAAAAGATGGCAAGTTTCCTATCATTAAGAATGATCTTGTTTATGCTTGCGCATCAAGAGTGAATGGATTATATGTTTTGGATTTAGAATCGAATAGTGAAATTCTTAATGTTCAAGTTAATAAGAAACCTAAATTAAATAATCGATCCTATCTTTGGCACTGTAGGTTGGGACACATTAATGAGACAAGATTGTCTAGACTCCATCGTGATGGATATCTAGATTCTATGGATTTAGAATCCTATGGGCCTTGTGAATCTTGTTTGACTGGAAAAATGACAAAGACCAAGCTTGAGAAGCTTGTAAGTCATAGAGCCAATGAGTTGTTGGAACTCATTCATTCTGATGTTTGTGGGCCCATGACTACACAGGCTAGAGGAGGATATTCCTACTTTATTACCTTTACTGATGATAAGTCCAGATTCGGTTATGTGTATCTTATGAAGCACAAATCCGAGGCCTTTGAAAAGTTCAAAGAGTTTAGGAATGAAGTAGAGAAACAACTTGGCAAGATGATTAAGACACTTCGATCAGATCGAGGTGGCGAATATCTGAGTCAGGAGTTTCAGGATTATTTAAGAGAGAATGGGATTCTTTCACAGTTGACGGCTCCATACACACCACATCAAAATGGTGTGTCTGAAAGGAGAAACCGTACCTTACTTGATATGGTACGATCAATGATGAGTAGTACAAAGCTCCCAAAATCGTTTTGGGGATTCGCTTTAGATACGGCAATATACCTTCTTAATAGGGTTCCATCAAAATCTGTTCAGACTACTCCGTATGAGATATGGAAGGGAAGGAAGCCCAACTTGAGTTATCTCAAGGTGTGGGGTTGTCCAGCTTATGTCAAGACCCTAACATCAGATAAGTTAGGGGCTAAAAGCACTTTGTGCTATTTTGTTGGATATCCCAAGGGAACTAAGGGATACTACTTTTACTGTCCTGAGGATTACAAAGTGTTTGTATCCAAGAATGCTATATTTCTTGAGGAGGATTTGCTTTCTCAAGAAGATAGTGGGAGTAAAGTAGAACTTGAAGAAGTTCAAGACCAACAAGAACAGATAACAGAACCCGAGTCTGTTTATCAGGCGATGCCTCAACAAGAGGCTGTAGACACCCAACCCCGTAGGACATCTAGGATAAGTCATCAACCTGAGAGGTATGGTTTTGTGATTGAGAATCTACAAACCGTTGAAGATGACGAACCTACTTCCTACACTGAGGCTGTCAAGGATGTTGACTCCTCAAAATGGCATAAAGCCATGGAATCTGAAATAGATTCGATGCATGAAAACAAGGTATGGACCTTGGTTCCACCACCTGAAGGAACAGTTCCTATTAGGTGTAAGTGGGTCTTCAAAAGGAAGACTGATGCTGATGGCAACATTCAAACCTATAAAGCTAGGTTGGTTGCGAAAGGCTATCGTCAAAGGCAAGGTATTGACTATGATGAAACTTTTTCGCCTGTTGCCATGATCAAATCTATTAGGATCATGCTAGCTATAGCTGCATATTATGATTACGAAATTTGGCAGATGGATGTCAAAACCGCCTTCTTAAATGGTTTTTTGAAGGAGGAAGTGTATATGACACAACCTGAAGGTTTTGAATCTAAAGGCCAAGAGCATATGGTATGCAAACTTCAAAAATCAATATATGGGCTTAAGCAAGCTTCTAGGAGTTGGAATCTTCGTTTTGATGAAGTTGTTAAGAGTTATGGCTTTATTAAGAACGAAGATGAACCATGTGTTTACAAGAAGGTTAGTGGGAGTAATGTTGTTTTCCTTGTACTTTATGTGGATGACATACTGCTTATAGGAAATGACGTTCCTATGTTACAGTCTACTAAAATTTGGTTGTCAGAAAACTTCACCATGAAGGATTTGGGAGAAGCAGCTTATATACTTGGTATTAAGATCTATAGAGATAGATCGAAAAGGTTGCTTGGGTTATCCCAATCCACGTACATAGATAAGATGCTAAAGAGGTTTAGCATGGATGGGTCGAAAAGGGGTTTTCTTCCTGTCAATCATGGAATTCATCTTTCCAAGGCCATGTGTCCTAAGACACAGGATAAAAGGAAAAGCATGGAAAGGATTCCATATGCATCTGCAATTGGATCTATCATGTATGCTATGCTATGTACGAGACCAGATGTCTCTTATGCTTTCAGCATTACAAGCCGATTCCAGGCTGATCCTGGAGAGGGTCACTGGACAGCTGTAAAGACGATCCTAAAGTACTTGAGAAGGACTAAGGATCATTTTCTGGTTTATGGTGGTTGTGATGAGCTGAAAGTGAAAGGGTTCACTGATGCCAGTTTCCAGAATGACAGAGATGATTCAAAATCCCAGTCAGGTTTTATCTTTACCTTAAATGGTGGAGCAATTTGTTGGAAAAGTTCCAAGCAAGAAACCACGGCAGATTCTCCTACCGAGGCTGAATACATAGCAGCTTCAGAAGCAGCTAAGGAGGCAGTATGGATCAAAAAGTTCATTGGTGAACTTGGAGTGGTTCCTAGCATTGTTGATCCAATACCTTTGTATTGTGATAACACCGGAGCTATTGCTCAAGGCAAAGAACCCAGGTCTCATCAGAGATCCAAACATGTGCTCCGCAAGTATCACCTCATCCGAGAAATTGTTCAAAGAGAAGATATAAAATTGGACTATGTTCCCACAGATGATAATTTGGCTGATTCCTTAACAAAGGGACTTTCTCAGAGAAAGCATGATAGTCATTATGAGTCATTGGGTTTGATTCGTCGACCTGATTGGCTCTAGGCCAAGTGGGAGATTGTTAGTATGTAGGTGTCCTAGAGACAATCAGTTGAACACCTTGTACTGTTTGATATTTCATGATTAATATGTTTGAGCATAATTTATCTTTATCATATTTATGTCTCGCCTATATTTTATAGTTAATATGAGATTAAAGATAAAGGCCCAAGGAATAGAATATGTGTTTATTTGGTGATCTATGATAGGGATCATGATCATGAGGAATCGAGTACACTACATGTCTATTGCCTGAAACTTGTTCCTAGTCTTGAATCGCCAAGAAAGGGCGTTGGTGATTTCAATAAGACTAGTACGACATCATCTACTTGTATAGTGATGCAAGGTAGGGACCTCATGGAATGCAGGCATGTTGATGCCTTAGCTGATGTCGTGGGTGGATCTGTTAGAGAACAGATAGCACTGGACTGACCCGCCGAGAGACTCCACAAGGATTCATTGTAGAGAGTATCATTGGATTTGTAATGTCTCTTATCATTTGGTAGTGCGGATCATCTTAGACTTGAGGATGTCATCGACCACTATGTCCTAGGGTTATACTTTGACTGTACAACTCTATCCGCCTGAAAAATGGGGAGAACAGTGTACTCTTGGGTATTACCTGAATACATGAGTATAGATGGTCATGCCGAAAGGACTTACAATCCTCTACAAGGGATTAGTTGTTCACAAGACCGGTAAGAGCTTGGATGACTTCTAGTTGATTCGAGAATCTATGCATAGTAAGTGATCATGAAGAGTCATGATCTGTCTTAGAGTCAATAGAAGAATATTCCTGGTTCTGTGAAATAGCTACATTTAGTCAATCAAGAGAGATGATACTCTATCCTTGCTCTCGACTAAATATGAACAACATTGTAAGAGATGATATATGCACAGTATCCAAATTAGAAAAGGTAGATCACTTGATCAACTTGATTAGTTCTGGGACTGCAGAGCATTGCTAGTGTCTTATGTAGTCATTAGATAAATTGACCTATTAAAGGAGTTTAATTGGTTCAAGTTTATCTATGTCAGTAACTAATTGGGCCTAATGGGTCACACACTAAAGACTATTCTTGATTGCTTAATTTAGTTAGTTTGGACCAATAAATGTTATTGGGCTTTGTCAAGACTATTGATGTAATTGGGTTAGTACTTCAAGCCCAATTATTGAGAGGTTAAGAGATTGAGGTAATTTATGAATTAACCAAGGCTGTATCCAATCAGGATTGGATAAAGAGAGTAATTAATTAGTAATTATTTATTCATGTGAATAGTGTCAAATGAATAGTAAAGTACTATTCATCTTTTACTATTCATGAATAATCAATTATTATAATTAATTATAAGAAGCACTTCTTGAAATAATTAATTGTTCAAGAATCACTTCTTGGAATAATTGATTCTTCAAGAAGCACTTTGGTTTTGAAGTAGAAATGAATGTGTGGCTCACATTAAAAGAAGAACATGTGGCTCACACTGAAAGAAGAACATGTGGCCATGGTTCACTCTTTGTTTCTATAAATAGCATTCATTTCCTTCATTTCAATTCACACCATTTCATAAGCTTCTCTCTTAAGCTTCTCTCTCTCTCTCTTCCTCTTAAGGAAGTTCTTTCTCTTTCTCTCTCTTTCTTCCTCTTAAGGAAGTTCTCTTAGTCTTGAGTAAGAAATCCAAACTCTTGAGTTCTTCACCTTGTTACTGCCTAGCAAGCATTCAAGGAGTCGGGGATTCAAGGAGAAGGTGTTCTCATTTGCAATCAGGAGATAGTCGTGTGGATCAACGTTAGAGGACATCATACTCTTTGACGTCTTCAAGTGATCACAGGTATTCCTGAAACCCTGTATGTGTTTTAACGAGTAGATCCTAAATATGTACTGTAAGAGTTACGGTACATGGTACATGACTCATGAGGTTAGTATTTCCACATGGTACGGTAAATATTATTTACCAAAGAGTTTCTTCTGAGTATGCTCTGTGGCTGCAGCTTAGTCTGATCTGTCACATCAGAAAAGAATTATTCTTGAGCAGTAAATATTATTTACCAGTACAGTAAATACTATTTACCGAACAGTAAAAATTATTTACCGGCATAGTAAAAAATTATTTATCGTCGTAAAATATTTTTACAGGCGTGGTGAAAATTATTTACTGTTCACGCTAAATATTATTTACTGGTGCAGTAAAAATTATTTACTGGCACGGTAAAAATTATTTACCATCACAGTAAGTATTATTTACTGGCACAGTAAAAATAATTTACCGGCACGGTAAAAATATTTTTACTGGTACTATTCACATGAATAGTAAATATCCAATGTGGGTTCCGCAAATACTGAAAAATTTTGTTTTTCAACCTTGTAAACATGTTGCTTGAACGTCAAGCTAGATCAATCTTAACCCTCATGTCTGACGGAGAACAGTCAGTGAAACAAAAATCAATTTGCTAAGGTGTATTTGGGATGGCGTTTTCATGGACAAACGTGTTTATTGGTGATTTTGGCTATTCTAAGATGTTTGGGATAGCTTTTTTATAATTGGGCTATGGAAAAAAGAATGAAGAGAGAAAAACAGCTTATGAAAGAAAGATGTTGGGTCTCATTTTTTCTTATTGAAATACTATTCTATCCCTTATTATAAAGGGTTTTATATTTCCCCTGTTACAGGAGAAGAATTTTTCTCCTCCAAGCTGAAACGGTGTTGTTGTTCACATGCTAATCCTGTTTTGCTCATGTAACTCTAGTGCAGCTTCTGTCTCAGCGCCTTCAGAACTTGCCACGTAGCGTCCACTTCTTCCACCTCATCGTTGAAAAGTAGCTCCCTCCTCCTCCTTCCTTCCCCTAGTTCCTCTGTACGTGGCTTAGATTCTTCGCCACCACCTCCTCTAGGATCCTTCCCAACTTCCCCACGTCCTTCTTCGCCACTCTTACCGATATCTCCTCCCACCCCACCGCTCGCGAGAACGGCAGTCGGATGCTGTCTGAGATTATCTCTGGCACGCATCCCAATGCCACCGATTCTACCAGCCTTAGACTCCACAGCACCCATCCTAGCGGGCACAGACAGAACACTGACCCAGCGATTTCTGACTAATAACCCTAGCTCATACCTCTGCCTCTGCAAGTAAAACCTCTGATCACTGTTGAATTTCCGCCATATCTCTGTCTGCACTTGCCTTCACAAAACAAGAAGAAAGCATGACGTGAGATACTAGGAGCTGCAAGCAATCATTGATTAATCATTGGTCACAGATTCATCATCAGAATCTTCCCACCATTCAGGAGTGTCACATTCACATTCTGGAGCACACATTCCTGATCCTGGAGCATCCCATAAGAAATGACCATTGATATGTGAGACATAACAGGGCTTGGCGTCCTGGTTAACCCAAGCAATTGGAGGGTCTTTTCTAGAGGGTGTATAAGCAGGTGTTAGTGACAAAAGCCTTCCACGAGGATGTGGGTTTGTTGGTCCAGAAGTACTAGGTCTTGTGAAAGTGGTCTTTGATACACCTTTTCCAAGGTCTTCAACTTTCTCCAACTCACATTGCTCAAGAATTGTTAAAATTTCCTGATGATAATCTCTCCCATAAACAAGTTCAACAATTTCTTGGAATTGTTAACTTCTTAAGAGATTTCATTCCTCAATTGTCCCATCATACCAGCCACCTGTACAAAATGTTGAAAAAGAATCCACCACCATGGTCACAGGTTCAGACAAATGCTGTAATTACCCTCAAAAGGATTGCTCAAAATCCTCCACCACTAAAAATCCCAGATCAAGGACAGAGGATCTTACAGACTGATGCTAGTGAAGACTACTGGGATGCAATACTTCTTGAGGAAGTTAACGGAATTCGAGACTACTGTGGACATGCAAGTGGACAATTTAAGGACTCTGAAAAGCATTACCATGCTACCTACAAAGAGATCCTTGCTGTCAAGCGGGTAATTGAAAAGTTCAGTTTTCATCTCAGCCCCTATCACTTTATAGTAGAAATGGACAACACGTCTTTTCCAAAGATGCTTGACCCAAAGAAGAAGCTACTGCCAGATGCCCAGCTACTCCGATGGAAAGACTGGTTCTCACGCTATAAATTCTCAGTTAAACATCTCAAAGGACCACAGAACATCCTTGCTGATTTCCTTTCTAGGCCCCAGAAGACTCCTCTTCCTCATCCACAAATTCTCTACATTCTCACACTCTCAGAAACCCATCTTTCTACCACCATGCCTTTCTATCGCAAAGCAACTATTTTTCCCCCTGATGTGTAACACCACAATTTTAATACCCAAAAACTCGGTCAAAATATTAAAAATACCTTCAAAAGAGTTCAACAATATCCAAATCATTTTACAATGTTACCATTTCGAATAAAACCCGTAATACATAATCAGAATAAATTCCAGAAAATATTTCAGAGTTTAATACAAAACGGAAGTCTTAGGTTCATGGCAAATAAAATAACATATCATAATTTATTGGAGATTAAAAGAGCTTCCAGAGCTCACTCCATAGGTGCCTTCCCTTGCTCTCTACTAGAATAATCACCTGAAATATGTTAAAATGGGATGAGATTCCACGTCTCAGTAACTACTGAATATTTCTACCTTACACGAGCAAATTACATATGACAAACATAAAAGGTAATATAATGTGAATTTAATATACTCAGATATTTATAGATATACCGTTGTTCACATCAAATGTCTTTACAAAATATTCTTCATTTTCAAATATTGAATTATTCAAAAATGCACTATGCAGTATGCAGCCTCCTTTATATCCCCTTCCAACCGTATACCGCTGACTGGAACCATAGGCTAACATATAGTCCAATAGAAACTCATTCATTTGACTGGATGGTTTCAAGCTCACCAAAACTTAAGATACACCCGGCCAAAGGTATAGAGCTTAAATCTGGACTATGGCTCCCCTCCTTTAAAATAACAACTAAGGAGGTGTCACATGTCCCACATCTCCAATGAAATCCCGGCCAGAGGAAAACATGGAAGATGGGGCCCTGAAAAGTACCATCCACTGTGCACCGAGTGGTGGCATAAACAATTCTTATCATTCAAATCCCTCCTTACTCCACCCATTACAATACAACCGCCATGATGAATGTGTTTTTAAAAAAATGCATTATTATACCATTATATACATCGATATGCGTATTTATGAATAGTAAATACTATGCGTATCTGTGAATAGTAAAACACGGTATATATACATGAATAGTAAAAATGAAGAGTATATACGGTATGTATACGTGAATAGTAAATACGGTATACGTGAATAGTAAAATGAATAGTAAATACGGTATACGTGAATAGTAAAATGAATAGTAAATACGGTATACGTGAATAGTAAAATGAATAGTAAATATGGTATACGTGAATAGTAAATGAATAGTAAAAATGAATAGTAAATACGGTATACGTGAATAGTAACGTACGTATAAGTAGTACCTCTGCAGATTTGCAAATCAAAGTTCCCACACCAGATCTTAAAACCATAAATATTTTCTAAATATTCTTGCCAAAATAGTAAACAAACAAATTTATAATCATACATAATTCACAAGTATAAGGAAGAATATTCAGAGTTACCTGTTACTTGCTAATACCCGAATCACCAACCAGCTATTATAAGACTCAAGCAAATATCTCTCTACTATCTCTCTACCTCTCTCTATGGCTCTTAGAAGTTGTGAAGAATGAAATGAAATGGAAGGTCTATTTATAGTTGGAAAATGGGTCTTTAAGTGTAATTTTCGTCTCTGGGTCGTTTTACGTAATTTTCCTAAAAACTAAAAAGAAAACTTCCCTCGTGAACTTCTGCCACCCCGTGAACAAATTTTAAAAATTTTTAAAAATATTTTAAATAGTAAAATATTGTGCAAATAGTACTTTTAATAATATAATATTATAAATTAAATAGTAAATTACTATTACGTGGGTCCCGCGTGAATTTTTTTCAAAACTCACGAGAAAGGTTGTCGCTCACGGGAAAGTTTGCAGAGAATTATTTTGGCCGTGGGTCCCGTGATGAATAGTGATACTATGCAAATAGTAAATCACTATGCAAATAGTAAATACTATTCACGGGTCCCACAAAATACTGATTTCAAATTTATCACTTTCTGAAAATAGAGTCTACTAGTCTTCCCAAAATAGGTTTATGTTCAAGATATTAGATTCAAAATTCAGGATGTTACATGATGCAGATCTCCACTCCTTCACAGACTTCCAGAAATATGCCCAGGAGCATCTTTACTCTTGGCTTCATCTTCTCTTCAATAAAACTGACCTCATCCCTAAAGTCCAACATTTCAGCTCTATCTGTCCCTATACCACTGTCCCGTTCATTCAAGGTCCTATACCTGATGAACTTCTCTGGTATGTTTGGTCAATGACCATTCTCCATACCAGTTCCATTGCCCTTGCTCCACTTCCTGTCTATCATCACATCTGTAATAATCACAATGCAGACTCAGCCCTTGTCAAACTCTTCACTCTCTTTGCCCCTCTTCATATTTGGAGAGGTTCTCTGTTTAATGTTATAGAAAAACATAATCTCTGGTCTGTTAAAAAAGCAAAACAAAAAAGATTTTCGTGTGTGTTTTTTCTTAGCAGGTCTTATCATGCACAGAAACCAGATGGTGTTGAACTAGAGACCAATGTCCAACTTTGGCCTCAATCTCTTGATTGGGTCCAGCCAGACCCAGAGCAATGGAAAGAACTTGGCCTCATCCTTGCCAATTATAATAAATGTGTTTCAAAAGACTACACCCTTCTTGGCCCAATACCCAGTGAAGAAAAAGCATATGCATATGATGAATTGTACAAGCCAGAACCACACTATGTGTCATCCTACCAAGCCACTTCCTCACAAGCAGCAGAGCTTCCCCTTGACTCTCAGGGAAATATTCTCCAGGATTCTCAAGACCCGTATGAGGATGATTGTGAAGACCATTTCACACAGTTGTCTCTTTCAATACCAAGCTCATCTCATTTTCCAGCCCACTGTACTCAGCTACAGGCTCAAGGCCCAGATGATGGTCCAGCAGGCCCAGATCCTTATTACAGCAACTTTGATCCGCTTAGCTACATCGTGGACAACTATTATGACAGCGACAGTGATAACAATAATCTCTCTCCAAGTCACGAGCCCATCTGCAAGGGGTCCCCTTGAACAGAACCAGCACTGTCGGCAACCAGTTTCCAACCCGTTCCCGGTTTTAGCCCATGTGTTTAAAATGTACTACGTGTCTACTGCTACTTTTTCAGGCGTCATGTGTTTTATGTAATAATGTCTGTACTATCCTGTCCTGTTGTCTACCACTTTTATTCTCATCCACTACTTTTACTAGTGCGTTTTATTATTTGCCTTGTCCTGTATTGGCACTGCACCTCTACATAAGCAGGCCTTGTTTCCAGTTGTAACCAGATCGTAGAATCAATAATATTTCCAGTGTGTTCTTATATGGCCTACTTCTAAACCTTCCTCCTTGTTTTTGAAAACCCTAGTTCTTAGTATGTTAGTATTATCTGCTTCATAGATTCCAAGTATGCTCTGCACTTGCCTCTTCATAAGGATCCTGTGCATCAAAACAGAATCAAGACCGCAATCCAATATGAGAGAGTACTGAAAATCAGGATATTGAACTTACCAGTATTGCATGCCTTGATTGGGAAGATGCTTGAATCCTAAAGTGTCCTTGAGCGTAGGGCAAGAGGTAAAGCCCCAGGAGGCTCGGACTGTCCACTGGATTTAAGTATCTTTCCATCAATGTATGTATTTCCTGGTAACCGTTCAGTATAATAATTTTCAGTTTATCAGGCTCTCTGGGTTTCCAGTCAGTTAGATAGGATAGATCAAGGTCCTAATGACTTTGTTGGTGTCATTTGGAAGACTAGTGGCATGAGTTGGACATCCACAAACATCCATATATTTATAACAATTATTAGTTTTTATCTCTCTTTTTTTTTTTTTCCTCTCAGAATTATTTGTTTTTATCTCTCAATAATTCAATTTTGAATTCGTCGCCTAGTGGTGGTAACTTGTAACGTACTGCCCGGTTACAATTTTCTGTGAAATTTGTGAAATATCAGAGAAACTATGTTATATCGTCATTCCACTCACGCTTCTTTTTTTTTTTTTTTTCATAGTTCTGTACAATGCGAGACTAGATGATTGGATAACAACGAAACGATTATGTGGATTGTTGTCTTTAGTACTCCCTTCTTTACTTGAAGCTGTCTCGGTCTCACTAAAAGAGATACAGTAGTTCAAATATTGTGCTTGGAACTGCGCATTACAAAGCAAATTCGTATTGTCCCGGTGAAATCAAACACTTGCCATAAGTGAACAGAAAGAACCAGTGAAGTCTTATCCTTCATTTAAACTAATTAATATGCAAAACCATTTCAGACCAAACAAGCAACATGTAAAATCAATGTGGAATCCTTGAATAAAAACCGGAATCATAACGATATATAAATTATTTACATTCTCAAAATTCCTTCACCATATCTTGATAGTTTTGTATTACACTCCCCCATCAACTACACGGACGCTCTTGTTTCTGTTTATGTTGCATTGGACATTCATAGGAACCTCTCAACAGGCTTCATAAGCTTTGATGCCCACAAGAATGGAATGTGTAACTTACAACAGCAATCTGAGGCATACCTAGCTTAACATTGACCCGTGATGAGATGATAGTCAAGTGAAGCATATTTCATCTCCTAACCAATTGGCCTTTTCCTTTGGACCAGTTGGCCCCTCCTCACAAAAAATCTCCGTTGGAAACAGTTCAAAAATGTTCTTCAGTGAAAATCTGACAAACAACGGAAGCAGATTGATCAGCTTTTTTATTTCAGAGTGTGAACCATAAAGAATGATAGGACCCCACTCTCTCATGTACTGCAACCAACATGGCTCTTCAATGGCCCCATCACCCAGATGCTCAGCTGCAACAATCTTACATTTGATGCTTGAATCCACAAAATGATTGCTTCTACCTGCATCATTCCGAACTCCAATTCCAAGTTTGGATGATCCCTGGAGGTAAGTCCCTGGATGAGGGAAACTAGCATGCCCATTTTTTGATGAATAAACTATTGGTTTATTCCCCTCTATAAACTCCAAATTAAACGCGTTTACCCATTCACCCCCACTATGCTGAGAGAAGAAAACAGACCATAGCTCTCCTGTGAAATTGCTTACACGAAGTGTGAAGTGTTCCCAGTCCCCCACATGTTCTCCTATCCTCTCCATTGCAATGTTCAGAAATCCTACTTTGATGGTGGCGGGCCCATTGAATGGACAGAAAAGCCACATTGCAATATCAGTGAATGTTCCTCCCAAAGCTGGTTTTACATGACCATAGAGTTCTACACTCTCTATGTTTCCCTTCTTTAGATCATTTCTGTCTTTGCCATCATCACTTGGCAAGTCTATCCAAAAAGCACCATCATTTGTCCCTCCTCTTGGTAAATTAGAGCCCTTGCAATCTATAGCTTCTCCCACATTGCCGCCTTCCTTATATAAAAGGGCTCCATTTTTGAAAAACCACTGAACTGACGATGGCAGATATATTTCATCAGGATGGAAGAATACAGTGGGCCCATAATGCTCAATAAGCGCATGAATCTGGTTGAGATTTGGCATTGCATTTAAGGAGGAATCAAGATTCTTCAAGCATGAGATACCCATCTCTTGTCCGGGATCAAAGTGGGTACTGCAGAAGAATGTCCCAACAGATACCCCTCTTCCCAATAAACCTCTTTTCCTGGGTCTGGTGTTACAAACCTGAAAATGGATCCTCAAAAACCAGGAATCTATGGTTAATAATACATCACTAACCTCACATGTTTCTGTGAGATCTGCTCTCACACATCTAACTTGTTCAACACTGGGTTCTTCCGGTTGGGTAGTGATCGTAATACCCATGGCCTTGTAACCCATTGGAGGGTTTGGCAACCAAAAGTAACCACATCCATCATGTGGTGAATCAGAGCTCCATATTAAAGAGTAGTTCAGGGGCTTTTTCAGAGGTGGAGATTCTAACAAAGAGCCACGGGTATGATCAGCTTGAAGTTTAGAAGAAGTAGCTTCACGAGCCACAAGAATATATCCTCTCAATGGCTGATCATTCGACTGGCAATAGTGACCAAGGCAGTAAAAGCCATCGGGAACCTCCACGGGTCTATAAAAAGTAACACCCTCAGGTCTCGAATGCAAGTCACCGTAGCTCCAAACTCTCTCAAACTTGTTTATGCTCAAAACTTCTATTTCTCCGAGGCATATTCTTCCACTAGCAAAACTGCCACCTGAGCCAGATCGTTCAGAAAAAGTTAAAATGAATGCTATAATATCTGATGAAACTACAAACATTTGGTAAGGTTCCACTGATCAAGAAACGAGTCGAGTTATTATTTCCCGAATTAGGCCACAATATTTTTTTTTTTTTTTTGGACAATACCACTCTCCGTCCTATTCATTAGCAAATCACACATATAGCAAGCAAGAAAGAAAGTTGGAAATTTTTAACTTTATCCTCATTTATAATTTATGAATAGCTACCTTTTAACTCTGCTAAAATTGTCACAATTTCATTTATTTGATTAAAATAAATTTATAAATAAAACCATCAATTTCTGGATGAAAGAAACTTATAATAAATAGGACCAGATCACCGTCATTTATTCTACTAGCTTATCGTCAATATGAACTGCTGTTTGCACCATAACAAGAAAAAAGGGGAAGTAAACATGTTTCCAGCATTCAACGATTAATAAACCGCGTGCAAAATGTAGTTGATAAGTGTAATCGATGCGGTGGATGTGCAAAGGAAAAATTGTATTATTCACCAAAAATTGTATTTGAAAAAGTGGAAGAGATGACGAGGAAGGGAATGGAAATAAGAAAAGTAAGAATCAGAGACCTGGGGGCCATTGAGGAAGAGGTGAAGGGAGAGAGAAGGGCTGAGGGTAAGAGGGATAGAAGTGAGGATCAGAATCGCTGCAACAACAGTTGCCCCCAAACATGTCTACATAGAATCCACTGAACCAGAAGCTGGGCAAAGTCCGCAACTTTATCTTCCACCAATGGTTTTCGTCTCTGAAAGTAACAGGGGAAGAGCTCTGAATCTATAGCGTCCCTTTCTGCTTTCGAGCTCTCTCCTTCATCAGAAACTACGAATTCATAGTGTTTCTGTAGAGACGGTCAGACAGACCATTCTCTCACTCTCACCTTCTCCTCCCTGCCTCTTCCCCTGCTTACTGCTTAACCCGTCGTCCAGATCTCTCAAGTCCCCAACCTTTATATATTTTCTATTTATTTATAAGAGAGAAAGTTTATTATGAGCCATGTGCGAAAAATCTAATGCGGAAACAAAATAAATAAATAATACTTCATCCGATCCTAATTATAGGACACATTTAATCGATTTTGAAGAGATTAAAAAAAGAAGTTTAATTAATTAATTTTACTCATTTTCCTAAAATACCCTTATATAAATTTAAAATAACATAAATTTATAATCGACTACATAGTAAGCCAAGACACAATGGTTGCCGAAGCTCAGTTTGAGTTAGACCAGATAAATGAGGTTGAGCGCACCATTTCATAGTATTGCTGTTCATCCTGATGTGGCTCTGATTCCAATGGTACCCAAAAGATACCTTGATATGGTTTTGAAGGATCAACAACCTTGTTCCTAGCTTTTTTTCCTTTTCTTTTGATGTATTAAGGACTAGACCTTCATGGTCTAATTCCTTTTCCTATTTCAAGCTTCGGCTTGCCTCTATTATTCAAAAAAAAAAAAGTAACATAAGTAAAAGTGAATTAACAACCCTTATTACATACCTTTTCAACTTAGAATTTTCTTTTCCACATGTTTTTTAGTTGAAATAATGGTCTTGCTATATAAACATATATGTATACATATAGACGTCTATATATATAGACATACACATGCATACACACACAAATACATACATATATCTACACACATATATATGAATAAACACACAGATACATACATATATGTATATATATTTGTGTTTTTATATCTACATACATATACACACACAGATATACATATATGTATACACACATATACATACACAGATACACACACTACTCACATATATGTGTGTGTCTATATATATGTGTCTGTATATATATGTGTGTGTGTGTGTTTTTTTTTTTTGTATATAGACACACACACATATATATGTAATCACAAAAAACTAAACACACTTGAGAGAATAAAATAGGGGTATTTTAGGGGAAAAAATTGATAAAACTTAGAATGTTGTCTTATAATTAAGACCAAAATCAACTCCTAAATATTGTCTTATAATTAGGAGTGGAGAAAGTACTACTATACATATAGAGATAGAGAGAGATTTGGTGCGTGGAAAACGGAGTAGTTTGGAGTTGTGAGGTTTTGTCTGCTTGCCATCGTTTCCTTTTCAGCATCAACTTGTTCATAAGAATCCATTCGCTGGAGCCGCCAAATTTGAATCCATCTTGCTTGTTGGGGTTAGTAAAACCAAGACATAAGTAACTCTTGGCACTGGGTGTGAATGTGATAGTAGAAAGAAAAAGTTACCCTGGCAAAGTACAAAATTTGAGATACCAAAATTTATGGGACTAACAAGGAATATTCCGCTGCATATACCATTTGTTTGATGCGTAAACCATGAAATTGAATAAAAAAATGAAAACGTGAAAGTGGAGGCCACATGTCTTTTTTCTTTTTTTTTTCCTCGATGGAGGAGGCCGCCACGTCACGTCCCCTTCCAAATTTGGATAAGGATCCGTAGTGGAGCTTCCAAGTTCCACCCGTCACCAATCACCATTGTGATGGATTCAACCATATTCTTGATTTTATTTTATTTTTTTAAAAAATATATTTTAGTAAATAGAAAATCTAAAATAAAGATAATTTCTTAACTAATATTTTAAAAAAATAATTTTTTTTCAAATTTAAAAATCACCAAATAAAATAATAACGTCTGGATTATCCAGATCGAACGGTCTGATCTGAACAGTCTAAGAGAACTAAGCTCCCATAAATAGGGAAACTAGGTCCCCACTGTGACGTCCTTCCTTTGCCCCCATCACCAATTTTTTATCAACCCACCTCCTACCCGGACCCAGTTTCAGTGCTCGTCCTAGCTCGTCACCCGGACCCAGTTTCAGTGCTCGTCCTAGCTCGTCCGTACAAACGAGCTCTGGACTGTCTAGATTTGATCTGGATGGTCCAGATCTGATTTTTTTTAGTTTTATATTTTTCATCGAAAATAATTTTAATGGATAGAGAATCTAAAATAAAGATAATCTCTCAATTAACACTTCTTAAAAAAATGATTTTTTCATATAGGAAAAAAAAAAAGATCTGGGCTGTCCAGATCTAGATCTGGACGACTTGGAGCTCGTCCGTACGGACGAGCTCCCCCTGCTCGTCCAAGGATGAGCAGGGAATCCAAATCCCCTCCTACCCCATTGTTTTTTATTACTGACATCCACTCTTGATGTAATTATATTTAACTCTAACAAGCGAACCTTTAAGGTGCGAGGTTATTTGTAGTGAATGTGAATCAGATATGGCATAAGGACAATCTTGAAGGTGGAGATGGCTGATGGGTGGACATAAATTTTTTTTTTTTTTTTTGCTACATGATGAGTGATATAAAGAAACTAAAAGACTAAATAAAAGAAACTACACTGGGGAATTTAATCCCAATCTGATCTCTTGTTCAACCAACGCCTGAAGAGAATCAGGGCACCGATTTAGAAGCTCAGAAGAAGCGATTCCTCTTTTTTCTAGTGCGTCCGCCACTGGGTGGACATAATTTGAACGTCTGAAAATGGGCACTCCTGCACAGCAGGGAGGTGCTGGCGTGCTGCCCAACAAGTATAGGCTTCTAATTGGGTTGACAAGTGAATTGGAAGTGGGCTTTGATGTGGAGAAATGGGGGGGGGGGGGGCTAGCTAGGTCTTGTATTTAACCAGGCCCAATAGGGTACATGGCTCAGCTGATTCACGTGTTGGCGCATAGCATTATTCATTGATGTCATACGACACTAGCTCCTTTTTTTTATATTATTATCTAGTTTCGGTTTGGGGTTGTCCCTCCCCCAATACCAACTATGTGTTGGTGTCATACAACACTCCATTTAACACCCATTGCATCTTCTTATTCATACATCTCTCTCTGCGTATTGAAGTCACGCATACATGCACAGAATAAAGAACCAATACGTGCAGACAGTAAGAGGCTGGTTTAGCCAAGTTTCTCCTACAAGCGATTTGGCTCTATTCATCAATGCAATTCTCACTATAAGAAAATGCAAAATTTGCGACGGAATTTGCGAGAGAAAAAATTCCGTCGCAAATTTGAGTAAATTTGCGAGGGAAAATCTTGTCCCTCGCAAAATTGACAGAAATTGGGGGAAAATTCCCACCAATTCCTCCCCCATTTTGCGAGGGAACAATTTTTTCCTCGCAAAATAGAAGCTTTTTGCGAGGGAAAAAATCTTCCCTCGCAAAAAAATGCCCATTTTGCGAGGGAACAATTTTTTCCTCGCAAAATAGAAGCTTTTTGCGAGGGAAAAAATCTTCCCTCGCAAAAAAATGCCCATTTTGCGAGGGAAAGGTTGTTCCCTCGCAAAATGGACGGAAATTGGGGGGAAAATCCCCGCCAATTTCCCCCCATTTTGCGAGGGAACAATTTTTCCCTCGCAAAGTGAAAGATTTTTGCGAGGGAAAAAATCTTCCCTAGCCAAAAATGCCCATTTTGCGAGGGAAAGGTTGTTCCCTCGCAAAATGGACGAAAGTAGGTGAAAATTTTCCCTTATTTTTGCGAGGGAACTGAATTTCCCTCGCAAAAATGTCATATTTTGCGAGGGAGGAATATTTCCCTCGCAAAAGGTCTCCAATTTTGCAAGGGAACTAGGTTTCCCTCGCAAAATAAGAACTTTTGAGAGGGAATATTTGTTCCCTCGCAAAATAATATATATATTTAAAAAAAAAACCCTAAATCCCCAGGTGTTTTCATCCGACCCATGGTTTCCTTCTTCTTCCTCTCCCGAACCATTAGAGGTTTCTTCTCCTCCGACGCTCTTCCTCCACAATCGCCCCTTTCCCCTCACCTCCGTCACTCCTTTACGCCGTCGCACAGCAAACCACAGCTGCCCTCGTCATTCCTTCCATCCATCACGTGGTTTTGCGAAAAATCTCCTTGGTGGGTCAGTTCTTGGTGCTCCTGATTCTGATTAAAACACAACACTGGCATGCACAGCAAAAATTGCAGTTGTGTCCCTGTTCTACCGAACTTCCAGTGTAAGATATCGGCCCCATTTTTTCTCTTTTCAATGGTATTGTTTCGTCTTCTGTCTTCTGATTGTATGGTTGCTTCAGCTCTAATAAGACACAAAAAGGGGACGCATCTCTCTCTCTGTGAGGCTCTTTTTCTTTGGGTGGTGGGTGAGGCAATGCATTTAGTTGCTTGTTTCTTCATCAACTTGAAAAATGGGTCCTGAGATTATATGTCGGGAATGACGCGGAGAGTGATCTTTGGGACTTGTAAGGCATATTGCTTCATGTGGGGTTGAGAGATTCATCCCTATCAGGCATAAAGTCATGATCTTGCTTCATTATTTTACTAGATTGCTGAGATATATTCTGGTAGATTCCTCAGATTTCATCTCAGTTTTTGTTTTATAATAATAACATTGCAAGTAGTCCATGTTTCATTGTTTATTACTACTGATATTAAAAATAACCCCATGTTCCTGATCTTGCTCACCCAACCCATGCCACCAGTTCTACTCCGTGTGTTGTGACTTGTTGTTAAACTAAACGATATAAAATTGAATGTGTTTTTGAAACTAATTGTTGTTAAATAGAAGATAAATTATGTATGTTTTTTAAAATAAAAACCAATACTTTGTCCCCCTAATTAAACTATCGTCTGACGTTGGGTCTTAACCTGATAATTTTTTGTACCATCGAGTTGTTACTGTAGGTTATGAAAGTGGCCAGATCAGAGCTCCTACCAGCTAATCCAGATATTTTAAAAGGCGTCAATATGTATATATCTGACACAGAAATTCATAATTCCTGTTGAATGTTAGTTGCATGTTGTTCCATTCATGAATCTTTTAAAGTGCATCTATATACTTTCAAGGTAAAAAAATGTAGTCAAGTGTTGAAAGGAAGCGAATTTTAGACATGGCCTTGGCAAAATAATGTTGTATCTGTAAAGTATGTGCTAAATAAACTGTGTTGATCGAGCTGAAATTCGATTGTTATGTCTTTTGATTTCTGTTGTCTTTCTTAAATAATTGTTCTTTTCATTTTGCTCGGATTATGGAGGGATCTGGTCTGGTGGGAAAAGGCGAAGGAGGGAGGAAGGGTGAAAAAGTTGCCTGTTGACCTCCTTGATCTATATTACTTCTCTTAGCTTTATAACTTTACGGTTTTGCTTGTACAGTCTACTTAAGTTGCTTTTTATTCATGCTGGATTCAGCCTAATAATTGAGTGAAAGTGTACAAGTTTTGTTTCATTAATTATATAATTAACTTGAAACAAGATAATGCAAATGTGATTTTTGACTGGTACATTTACTTTTGTACTCAGAAAAGTTTCCTTAACTGTTCAAGCAATATCAATTAAAATTTGAGTAAAACTGATATGTCTTGGATATGTAATGGTCTGTACTTAAAAAGTTACATGTCATGTCTTTAAATCTGATTTGTGTCTTTCAATTATTTGACTTGTTTTTAGAGAGTGTAATTTGATTTGGTGCCACATTAGGAATTTGCTTGAAGATGACATTTGCTATACGAGTCAGAAATTACTGCGTGAATTGTGATGTTATTGGTTTGGGATGGGGAACTATGTATAAGTTAATGCTTGCCAAGAAAAAAGAACTTGTAATTTTGCTATCATGAATGAAAATGTGTTGACACTTGTGAAAAACTTATTTTCTCAGGAATGGGAACCAAAGTGCATAACCTGCCAGGATATTACTCAATGAGGGATCTGAATGAGGAATCAAGTAGTTGTGGTTGGCCCCTATTTTATGGGGACAAAGCACTGTCTAATGGGCAGTATTATAATAATTATCTGTCAAGTGCTTCTGCAGATGCATGTTTAACATATGATAGGGATGTTGTGAAGCAGACTATGATTGAGCATGAGACCGTATTCATGAAGTTTTGAAACTATACTGGTTGTTTTGCAACATTGGCATATTGTTTGATGTCATTTACCTGGGCTGCTATCTACCTTCCCCCAATTGTTTCATGTTCCATTTCTTTTTGTTTTTTGTTGTTCAAGTTGTTTGAGGACCATATTTTTTTTCCCTCCTTCTCTGTATGATAACATGATCATTTCTTTTATAGAAGTTACGATTACTAAAAGAAAGAATTGATATACCTGGAATGATTTGATGTTAAAATTTAAGTTCTGGTTTTATTTCTACTTTTTTACTGTTTGTATTCCTTTCTAGTTTCAATTGAAGATTCATAACTGTTGAAGGATCTATTGCATCAGTTCGAGCAAGGAGAGATGATTATTGAGATAAGAGTACTTCTCCAAGTCCATATTGAAGAACAAGGATACATGGTTGCCTCCTGGTGATGATAACGATACCGGTGGTGTTCCTAACCAGCTACAGTTGAGACTTTTTTTTTTTTTGGTTCATTTTGGTCGAAACATTATAATTTGTAATATTTTATTTTTGCTATGTAAACTCCTATGATTGTTACAATTTATTTTTATGATATACAGGTTTTTTTATTTTCTAATTTTTATATTTTTTGTGTATTTTTTTCCTGATTTTTATATATTTTTTTAAAAAAAATAAATTAAAATTTGCGAGGGAAAATGATTCCCTCGCAAAATCGTGGATTTTGCGAGGGAAACTTTTCCCTCACAAAACTGTGGATTTTGCAAGGGAATCATTTCCCTCACAAAAATCGTGGATTTTGCGAGGGAATCATTTTCCCTCGCAAATATCCAGGATTTGCTAGGGAAAACTTTTCCCTCGCAAATTCCAAAATTTGCGAGGAAAAAATCATTTTTGCGACGGAAATTTTATTTGCGAGGGCGATTTTTGCGACGGAACATTTTCCGCCGCAAATTCCGTCGCAAAATTAATTTTGCGACGGAAAATGGTTTTTTTGCGAGGGAATTTTTCCGCCACAAAAAACAGTTTTTTTTTTTTTTTGTAGTGTCTCCATGTTGCTGTTACAACTGAAACTGACACAAACCCACTCTGTACAGACACTATATATATTGCACAATAATGGGAGCTTTAGGCATACTCGTGTTGTCAAGAGAAAATATATATGTATTAATATATATGTTAGAACTGTGAGCAGTGATTTTACTTTTAACAAGTCTTTTGTGACAGTTATGTGAGTCCCTATATATAAAGGGCCAGGTTACTGGTTCGTGTGAGTGGAAGTGTGGGCATAGTGACTCTCCTGTGACTTTCGTATGGTTTATTTTCGTCGGCTCAATAAGAGAATATTGTTTCCTTTACCCATATGATCACTTCCGAGATAGTTGGAGCAATCAGAACGCGGGAGTCCATTACTGCACGTGTCTTGAAGAGAATGAAACAGATAGGCCTGGTTTTCTGTTGACTTGTCGTGTTGGGAAAGAGAGGCGCGTGCCATTAAGCCACGTGTGGGAGCTTAATTAGAAACGGCCACCTAGCTAGGCGGCGCTTCAAATTCAATGTATGCAGTAGTTTCTCTTTCCCATCTGATATATCCAGATTCCGTGGAGCAGGAAAAAGGTTCAAGACGAGAGAGGGAATTATGTATTGAGTCGATTTTAGTCATATACATCCTTATCCACGCAACGCATCTGAAGAATAGCTCTTTTGCGAGAGTGTAGAGCCGCCGTTGGAGCATTGAATGCGATCTCTTGGACATAAGGGCCAGAAACGTCCTCGGCTTCCCCAAGTCTCTTGAGAAAAATACGCTGTATCTTATCGTCGTTCGTCCAAAGTTCAAAAGGTCAAAGCGAGGCGTCCCAACTTTAGCAGTATTATATTTATAGGGGCAAAAATGATGGAAGCAGGAACAATTCAATGAACAGAACAATAAAACCAAGGCTCACAAAGGCGTCCTAATCGTTCATGGGCGTCATGTTGCCCAGTTGCTGGGACCCAATGGAAGAATTAGTAATACCCCGCTGAGGTTGACGTGGGGCTCACCGCAAGAGACGACAAAATCAGATACTCCCTCCTAGTCCTAGGTCCCAGCTCCACGTTTTTTGGTGGCATCAGATTCCCCGCCATTCTCTCTCCAATGTTTTTAATTATAGGGTTAAGGTATAAAAATATGTTTCTGATCTTTTTTATTTATTTATTTTTTCAATATCACTCATAAAATTTTGAAACGAAGTAATAGTATCTTATACCGATAAAATATTTAAATTAACCACTAACTTTTTAGCCGTAAAAAATAGGGTTAAGGAGTAAAAATACCTATAAACTTTTACCTAAGGTGCATCCAACACCATATGTTTTTTGAAGGAGCAAAAATACCTATGAATTTTTAAAATGGGCGCAAAACTACCAAAATCATTAAATTGCCATAACTGTCATTACTTTTATGTTGTGGGCCCTAGTTATTGTGAAGAAAGTTACCAAAATGCCCCAACTCCAAAAACCCTCTTCCTCCAACCCTTGTTCATTGATTTCGAGCAAAAAATAAATAAATAAATAAAAACAACCTTGTTCATTGATCAGTGCAGAAGTCCAAGATAGTAGCCTCGCCGTTTTCGATCAAATTGCATCTTCAGAGTTTTGAAAATCATTGAGGCTTGAAAAAGTGCAGAATCGATGAACACTTTGGAGTCTTCGATTCAACCTAACAATAATTTGCAGTTCTTGAAGAAACCCTAGCAGATCTAGAAGCCTCCTTTCAGGCCAGCAATGGATGACACCAAGCCTGTGCTTCAAGATCCTGTAATCCCTATGTCTCTCTCTCTCTCTATAGATCGCTGAATTTCATGCTTCTCAGATTGTTTAACTTGGATTATTAAATTGTTCTTTGTTTTTTCCCAAATAGATTCTGAGGTCTAACCCTATTGAGACTGAGTGTTAGAATAATTAAATATTATTCAGTTGTAATAGATAGACTTAGCCTAACTGATTCTGTTATATCTATTAGGTTTATTGTGAACCAAATTAGTTGTATACGGTTCTCTACGTACTCCAAGTTATTACAGGCTGGATATTATAAATAGACTTGACTATGGACAGTGACGGTACTGTGAATTCCTATTACTCACTACTTTGTCATTTTCCTCTGCACATTTTATCTTTTCTACATGGCATCAGAGCCAATTATTTCTTCTTCTTCCTCGCCTTCGACCGCCATACCCAAAACCTCACAAACTTCTGGATCCGCTGGGTCTTACACCATTCAACGCAAAGACATTGTTACATTTTTGCATCTCGTATCAGTCAAGCTTGAGGAGCATAACTATCTCCTCTGGAAGCAGCAGATCTCAACGGCCATTAGAGGTCATGATCTACAACAGTTCATTAATGGAACTGTTCTCCCACCGACTCAGTATCTCGCCACAGGCGATGACAGCAATGGATCTATGGTTAATCCAGCTTTTCTTGACTGGCAGCGTCAAGATCACCTCCTGATGTCGTGGATGACATGCTCCATGTTCGAAGGCGTCCTCACTTGTGTCGTCGAGTGTGATTCGTCTCTTCAGATTTGGGAGAAGCTTTGGCTTCACTTTACCTCTCAGACGAAGGCCAAACTTCACCAACTCAAAACTCTTTTGAAGTCAATCAAATTGCAGAATCTGTCTGTAAATGATTATCTCTTGAAACTGAAAGGCACTGTTGATGCACTTGCTGCTATTGGTCATCCGATCTCTGAATCGGATCATGTTGATCAAATTTTGGAAGGATTACCTGAATCCTATGATCCTTTCATCACGTCTGTAACCTCTCGCAAAGAGTCATACTCTGTTGATGAGATTGAAGCTCTACTTTTTCTCAGGAAATTCACCTTGAACGACATCTTCGAGTGCCGGAGGTCACAGCCAACATTGTTCACGCTCGTGGTTCTAGACGTGGTGCTTCTCGTGGCCGCCGTGGAGGTCGTCGTGGTAGCTAGAATCGCTCTAATGGAAATTCTCCTGGTATGACTCGTTCTTCTTCTACTTCTGTTTCATCTAATCGATCTGCTAGTACTTGTCAGATCTGTAAGAAGATTGGTCATGAAGCTCGGTCCTGTTGGTATCGTTACGATGATGATTTTCAGCCTACTCCTGTCTCGGACTCCACTGGTGGTAGTAAATCTCAAAGTGCCAACCTTGTGTCTACTGAATCTGTTATGGATTCGGATTGGTACTTAGATTCGGGTGCTTCTAGTCATGTGACTCATGATGATCGTAATATCTCTGACAAGTCAGGTAGAGTTAAACATAACTCCATTTCTGTTGGAGATGGTTTTGATCTATCAGTTAGTTGTTCTGGCAATTCCACTATTCCTATTTCTTCTACCTCCAATCTTCGTTTAAATGATGTTCTCCATGTTCCATCCATGTCTAAAAATTTGTTGAGTATCTACCGCTTGTGTCTTGATAATAATATTCTGATTGCCTTCTTTTCTAATGTCTATGTGATCAAGGATCTGCAAACCAGTAAAGAACTTTTTCGTGGCTCCACCAAGACTGGTCTCTATCCTCTTCGACAAATTCTTCATCAGCTTAGGTCTCTTCCACAAATCAAGTCCTCTCCAGCTGTTTTTCTCACAACTTCAAGTCTTCCATAGTTGTCTTCGTCAGAGTCTGTATTACAAGTTCATTGTAATAGTTGTTCCTTTGTTAATTCCTCTGTTGTTTCCTCCTTTAGGATTTGGCACAACAGGCTAGGTCATCCATCTTCTCCTGTTGTCTCTCAGATAATGAAATTGTGTAATGTTTCCAATAATAAGAATTCCTCTTTTGATTTTTGCACTTCTTGTTGTCTTGCTAAATCTCACAACAGCCCTTCCCTCATTCCCTTACCCAATATACAAAGCCATTACAACTAATTCATACTGATATTTGGGGGCCTGCACCACATACGTCTCTTGATGGTTATAAGTACTATATTCATTTCACTGATGCTTTCACTCGATATGTGTGGTTTTATCCACTTCGTGCCAAGTCTGAGGCCTACTCCACTTTTCTGCAATTTAAGGTCATGGTTGAGTTACAGTTTGGTGCTTCTATACTTGCTGTTCAGTCTGATTCTGGTTCTGAATTTTTGAAGATTGGCAAATATTTACATGAGCATGGTATTTTGCATCGCCTTAGTTGTCCTTATACTCATGAGCAGAATGGTATAGCTGAGCGCAAACATCGCTCCATTACTGAAGTTGGTCTCACTCTTCTTGCTAATGTTGTTTTACCATTTACACTTTGGCCAGAGGCTTTTCATATTGATGTGTACCTTATTAATTGACTACCTTCTTAGGCCTTAGCTGGTGTTTCTCCTTTTCAACAGTTATTTGGCCGTGCACCTAGTTTTCATCATTTACGTACATTTGGTTGCTTATGTTTTCCTCATACACGTCCATATAATAAACATAAAATGGCATATCGTTCTGTTCAATGTATTTTTATTGGTTATAGTCCTGTTCATAAAGGCTATAGGTGTTGGGATCCTTGTGGGCGCACTTATATATCTCGTGATATCATCTTTAATGAGAGCGAATTTCCATATACTCGACTTGTTCAGGCCTCTCCTGCAGTATCAGCCTCCACAATTGCTACTTTGCCCTCTGGAAATCCTCCCCGTGTTCAGATTGGTACACTTTCTGGGTCTGCTGGTCCTGTTCTTGCCAGCTCTACTTCAGATGGTAATGTATCTCCTCTAATTGTGCCCCCAATGGTTTCAGATGATCATGGTTCAGTTGCTGCCTCTGATCAGATTGGTACACTTTCTGGGTCTGCTGGTCCTGTTATTGCCGGCTCTACTTCAGATGGTAATGCATCTCCATCCACCCCTTTATCTTCCTCTAGTACAGATGCTTCAGTTGCAGCTCCTGTCTCTACCCGAATGGTTACAAGGTCCATGAATGGTATTTTTAAACCCAAAGCTTTGATTATTAATACTTCTAATGATGAACCTGCTTCTGTTTCTCATGCTCTTCGCTGTCCTGAGTGGAAAGCTGCCATGGATACTGAATATGCGGCTTTAATGGCCAATAATACTTGGCATCTTGTGCCTCTTCCTTCTAACAGGTCTGCTATTGGTTGTAAATGGGTTTTCAAGAAGAAAACATTTCCTGATCGTTCTTGGAAGAATAAAGCTCGTCTTGTGGCTAAGGGTTTTCATCAACAAGAAGGTTTTGATTTTAAGGAAACTTTTAGTCCTGTTATTAAACCAGTAACTATTCGGCTTATTCTTTCTTTAGCTGTAGCTCATAACTGGACTATTCGCCAAATTGATGTGAATAATGCTTTCCTTAATGGTTTTCTTCGTGAAGAAATGTACATGGTTCAGCCTCCCGGCTTTGAGTCCCATGATAAATCTTTAGTTTGTAGACTTGACAAAGCTTTGTATGGCCTAAAACAGGCTCCTCGTGCCTGGTTTGAGCGCCTTGGGACTGCCTTACATCAATTTGGATTTTCTAACAGCAAGTGTGATCAGTCTCTCTTTATTCACAAGACATCTTCTGAGGTTACTTATGTCTTAATATATGTTGATGATATTATCCTAACAGGCACCTCTGCTCATGCTATTTCTACTCTTATTTCTGCCTTACATGCTAAGTTTGCTCTCAAGGATCTTGGCCCTTTGCATTATTTTCTAGGCATTGAAGTCAAGAGGCTTAAGGATGGCTCCTTATTCCTTTCTCAGGCCAAGTATCTTCGTGGTATGTTAGCCAAAGCTGGTTTCACTAAAGCTCGTCCAGATTCCACTCCCATGTCTTCTGGCATTGTTCTAGTCAAAACAGGGACTCAGTTGCTTGATAATGTTGCTCTTTATCGCACAATTGTGGGGTCTCTACAGTATGCTACTATTACTCATCCTGAGATCAGCTTTGCTGTTAGCAAGGTCTGCCAATTTATGCAGGAACCATACTTAGAACATTGGAAAGCTGTTAAGCGTATTCTGCATTATCTTGCTGGTTCTATTTCTCAAGGTCTGATTTTAAAACCTTCTGTGAGTCCCTCTCTTGTTGTTTTTTGTGATGCTGATTGGGCTACTGACCGTGATGATCGACGAAGTGTTACTGGTTATTGTGTTTATTTTGGGCCAAATCTTATCTCATGGTCCTTCAAGAAGCAGGTTACGGTGTCTCTTTCCAGCACTGAGGCTGAATATCGTAGCATGGCCTCTACTGTTAGTGAAGTTTTATGGGTTTGGTCCCTTTTACATGAGTTGAACATTTGTCTGGTTCAGGTTCCTAGAGTATTTTGTGATAATCAAAGTGCTGTTTTAATGACTGCTAATCCTATTCTTCATGCTCGGACCAAACATCTTGAGTTAGACTTGCATTTTGTTCGAGAACATGCTATTCGTCGAGATATTCGTGTGTGTCATATTCCTGCTTCGCATCAAATTGCAGATGGCTTCACCAAACCCATTACTCGTCGCTGCTTTGCTATGTTTAAGAAACATTTAGGTGTTGTGGATGTACCTTAGTTTGACAGGGGCTGTTAGAATAATTAATTATTATTCAGTTGTAATAGATAGACTTAGCCTAACTGATTCTGTTATATCTATTAGGTTTATTGTGAACCAAATTAGTTGTATACGGTTCTCTATGTACTCCAAGTTATTACAGGCTGGATATTATAAATAGACTTGACTATGCACAGTGACGGTACTGTGAATTCCCATTACTCACTACTTTGTCATTTTCCTCTGCACATTTTATCTTTTCTACACTGAGGAAGCTGTGTTGCGATTGCCTCCCGTCTCGATGCCAGATCAACTTCTCCGGCGATGGTGGTGGCATTCTCTACCAACGATGATGGAAAATCAAAAATAATGACGTATTGACTTCTTCCTCGTCTTCACTAATCAGTGGATGAGAGTGGATCGATTTTGAGTGGCTTGGCTATGGAGGCAAGATTCAGAGATGAAGAGTTTGAGGGTGTCGACTAGTATTCAAAGAGAATAGTGATAGTGGAGGATGATTATTTCAATGGCAGATGCGCGACGAACCATCATCGTGACTGGGTCTTTAAATATATCATCAAGTTAAATTAAGCTCTTTTTATAAAAATTAAAATTAAAATCATTTTATTTCTTTCAGGATATAATAGATTTTTTAGATTTTTTAAATTTTATTAACATTAAATGAATTTTTTAACTCACATAAATTTTTTCTAAAATAAAAATAAATCATATTTTTTTTTGTTTAACATATATAATAAACTATAAAACACTTGAGTTTTATTTAAATCATATAATTATATTTTTAATTAAAACTTTTGTTTATTTTAGTAAATTATAATTTTGACAAAATTGAAGAATGAGTAATTTTTATCCATAAATATGTATACAAGTAGTTTTAAATAATGACAATTGAGAAAAAAATTATTTAATTTTGTAAAATTTAGAATTTTGTGCTGGGCGCTCTTGGAGTAATAGTTTGTTGTGTTAGACGCACCTTAGATAACGGACGTTAACTTTTTGCTAACGGCATTGTGCTGGGCGCTCCTTTTTAAAAGTTTGTTGTGCTAAGCGGTTCACTTAATAGTTAATTGTGTTGGATGCTCCTGAGCCAATAGTTTATTGTGTTGGACGCATCTTAACCCTAAATTCTAACTCATTATGACTAATTCAGTAATTCTCCTCCCTACTTTCCTTTTCATTTCTTCTTTTATTTTAGTCTTTCCCTTTACGTTGGGTTAAACTTTCAAACCTTTGATATCGACCTTTTATTTTTACGTGGGTGTGTTTTTTGGGTCGGGATTGCCTCATAAGCTTTTTTTCTCAGCTTCCCTCAGAATCCTATATCCTGTCCGTCCAGATAATCTAACAGCTCACGCTGCACCAAGTCATCAAGCCATTAAATTAAAGGGATAAGGGTCTTAAATGCCATGAAAGTTTTCACTCAGGAGCATTGGTAAGACGAAAGTTTTTTTGGGACCAAAAATGACACGGAAGTTCACAGGAAGTATCAATTTTGCCCCGGAAGTATCATTTTTGCCACGGAAGTTTTCGCTGAGGAGCAATTTTGCCCCGGAAGTTTACAAAATGTAGCAATTTTCCCTTTTGTCCCCAAATATTAAATTTGACTACTAAATCAGTCAAATACCACACATGTCATGCTTTGAAAAGGTCGAACTTGGAGTCAGAGAAGGAGATCCTTCAGATGTTGATCTCAAGGCGGCTAGAATTTGTGAAGCCGAATTGGTCAAAGGGACTGAAAGGTCTGTCACAAAACACAAATGAAACGCAAAATGAGAAATGAATTATTCCAAAAATTGATTAAGTAAAACAAATCAATAGTGATAATATTTACGTTTGTATAAACTGGTCATTTGCTTAGATCATAAATGATGCTTCCTTTGGGTTTTGTGACAGTCGACCTTTCAGTCCCTTTGACCAGTTCGGCTTCATAAATTCTAGCCGCCTTGAGCTCAACATCTCAAGGATTTCCTTCTTTGGCTCCAAGTTTGACATTTTCAAGGCATAACATGTGTAGTCTTTGACTGATTTAGAAGTCAAATTTAATATTTGGGGACAGAAGGGCAAAATTGCTCCTTAGTGAAAACTTCCGGGGCAAAATTAATCCTTAGTGAAAACTTCTGAGGCAAAATTGCTCCTCAGCAAAAACTTCCGTGGCATTTTTTGTCCAAAAAAAACTTCTGTCTTACCAGTGCTCCTGAAAGAAAACTTCCATGACATTTATGACCCTTATCCCTAAATTAAAAAAGAAATTGAATCCTGAGGAAGGATCACCGACACAACGCCTTCGACCTTCGGCTTCTCTCCCTTCTTCTTGTTTTTTTCCCCCCGTTTTGCTCGAGATCTCTCTCTTCTCAGCCATTGGCGACCACTACATTACGCTTTTGCAAGCGAAAATTTTTTTACCTCTGGTTATATAAAACTGATATTGTTGTGTACATAATTATGAGAAAGTCTCAGCGGCAAGAGAAAAGGGAAAAAGATTGAACCTTGTAGGGAATGTCCGATGGAGAATCTTAGAAGAAGCCAGGTCGAAATAAGAAAAATCATAATTGAGTTTTGACACCATTATTGCCTCACTCGAAATCAAACAGCATGTCTCTGAGTCATCATGCAATCACCTCTCTTTCTCTTTGCTCTTACCCTCCCCTCCTCTTTCCATGTTAGGATTTTAATTTTCTACAACACATGGCATTCTCCAATCCTCTCTGGTGACATTCCCACAACCTCGGCAAGCAAATTTTTTTTAAATCTCTAGCTGTATAAATCTGTATAAATTTATTATTCAACAATCTAAGATTTTTAGTAGTCCTGCTAAATTCCTAATGACTGCACATTCTTTAAACAGGGAAAGGAGGAGGAGGTCAAGAGCAGTAAGAGAGAGACAGGAAGCCTCGTTCTCAAAATCAATAGACACAATAAGCTCTTTTTGCTTTTACTAACTCATTAACGAAAGTTGTTGCTTTATACGCTTGGAAACCATTCATCACAAACCCTGTTGCTTAACTCTTTTCGGTTTCCTCCTTTTTTAGTTCAAATTCGTTGAATCAAAGTTGTTCTCAAATCCCAATAGTCAATTTTACTTTAGTTGTTGCAATTTGCATTACTTCGAACCATTAAAAAAAGCATAGATCAAGAGGAGGAGGATATTATGCGCTGGAAGATTGAGTAAGAACAATGACAGATCTGGTTTACCAGCCATGAGAGTCAGAACGGAGGAGAGAGGGATGAAGGAGAGATGAGTTTGACGATGACGTGGTGCTTTCCTAGCTTTTAGATTAATTGGACGCACAGGATTTACAGCTTCTGAGAGAAGAGGAGAAAAACGATACTGAGTGAATCTGCTTCCGTGTTTTTTCCTTTAAATTCGTTAGCTATCAGTAAATACATACGGTCTAATCATATATATATATATATATTGGGCAAAAGAAATGTGCCTTAGTCAGCTGACGTATACCTAATTGTTGACAGGGGCCTCACCGCTGGATAGATTGGATTCTCTCATGATACTACTTCACATCTTAATTATAAGATAAAGTTGATTTTTTTGGAGAATTTAAGGAAGTTAATGAAATTACTCTAGAGTATTTGTGTTTGTTTTTTTTTTTCCTAAACTAACTGTTTGACTAATAACCTAATATATAATCATAAGATATACAATATATGATATAATTAAGTCACTCACTAAACTTCCTTAATTTCTTCAAATAAAGTCAACTCTATCTTATACTCCCTCCGGTCCTAATTATAAGAGTTAGTTGACTTTTTTGGAGAGATTAAGGAAGCTAACTAAATTACTTTAAAGTATTTTTATTTTTTTCTTCAAATTTATTAGTTTGACTAATAAACTAATATATAATTTAAGAATATTTAACATATAAGATGATTAAGTAACTTATTTAGCTTCTTTAATCTTTTCAAAGAAAGATAACTAGCTCTTATAATTAGGATCGGAGGTAGTAATTAGGATGGGAGGGAGTACTAATTAATTTACTCTAATTCTACCCGACTAGACAAGGCCAATATTTTAGTATTTGGATGAGAAAGGGGATTGGAGGAAAAAGCAGCATTGAGAACCTCAACTCTATCGCTCAATTATTAGTTTAATATTGGCTCTGTTTGGAATCCAGAGTGTTAGGCGCGTTAGGAGCGTTAGGACCAGTAATTTTGAAAAAAAGTTCACTAACGCTGCCAACGCTCATTTGGTCTGTTTGGGTTGAGCGTTAAGAAAAAGCTCCTAACGCTCAAAAAGCCCGTTAAGCCAAAAGCTCAACCATAGAGCTTTTTCCAAAACGCTCTCAGCTTTTTGACGTGGGTCCCGCCACTTCTACCACTATCAATCCAAACACAAATTAGATAGCTTTTAAGCTACTACTCCTACTGAGCTTTTTTTAAAGTCAGTAGCTTTTAAGCCACCACTCCTACCACCAACCCAAACAGAGCCATTATTGTTGTCGCAGTCGTTAGGGAGGGCCAAGCATTGGACACCGGGACTAACCATGGATCATAATTAAATTAGTGGGGCTTTATTTGTGGGACCCGTGAAGGTATTGCGCATGTGGGATTGGTGTGATGGGGCTTGATTCTACGGCACAGGGTGAACGCATTTTTTGGAAGGCTATATAAGGGTGGGGCCGCTTTGTGATGATTTATCTCACCCGCATGGACCCAAGTGGGAACTTCGTACTTAGGTCCATGCATGACATCACTTACTTATTTGTTTCTTTATTTATTTTGTTTCAATTTAACGTCCCAATTGCTGCGACTTGGGAGTGTTTCACTGTTTGATATGATTGCCCCTCTTGCTCTCTGCAAATTGCATTCCCGACCAATGGCTTTTTTGTTATAAATTCTTCTTTTTTTTTTGATACGATTGTTATAAATTCTTATGAATGTTCAGATTCTTGTCATTCCCTTTATGAGTTGGATCCAGTAGTTTTTTTTTTTTTTTTGATATAGGATCCAGTAGTAATTAATTAATTAATCTTATTCTGAGCTCGTCATTTAAATTCAGGGCATGTGAGGCCCGTACGTCTCTCTGTGTGTAGAGGCTGGCTTTTCCCATGCTGTCCCGGTACAAAATATACCAGCAAGGCCTGCAATTCAGTCACCTACTCAAAATTCAGAGTGATAAAAAGACCTGGTTAAAAAAGGGGACTGTTTTTATAAAGCATCACTTAAAATGAGTAACTCAAAAAAAAAAAAAAAAAAACCGCCCCTGCTACCTTATTTTAACCATGTTTAGTCAAATCAAGTCAACGTGTGGGAAGTTTGACTGTGACCATGCTCGCTGCTGGTAGGTACCTAGGAGTACTAGGATAGGAGCGAGGAAGGCAGTACCAAAACGCATCGTTCGTAATAGACCAAAGTTATCCATTGAGTTTTGGTTTTCGTGTGCCCAAGGTCGCATGACTTTGGCAACGCAAGAAAGGGAGAACAGGGCTAACCGGAAACTTGCCAAAATGGATTATCATCATAATCATAATAACGACAATGATTAATGATTACGCCAATTTGGTTCCTCGCAGCCTTTCACCACCTTTTTAAGCCAACTACTGCAGGCAAATGCAAAAGTCAACACGCGCCATCGGATGTTACTCCCATCCGACGGCCCATAATTAACAGCACCATATTCTATCAGAGAATTTCCCACCAATCGTGCCAGTCAAATACAAAAGCCTTGTACGTCTTTCTTATTAGACGGATAGAGCGAAGCTTGGCTTCTCAAGTTGTTTTTGGGTAAATCCGATTCCATAAAGCCCAAATCGCATTCATTCAAACTCCGGCTTCGCTGCACCATCATTCTCATTCTCTACTGCCTCCACTTCCCTTTTCGCATCTGCTTTTGCTCAGATTCCCAGCTTATCCAACGTAACACCTGCTCCTTCTGTTCCCTCTCAGCTCCAGGTCAGCTTTCTACCCGCCCCCTTCGAGTTTTTGCCCATAAGGCCGCTTCTTTTTTGCTTTAATTGACATATTTTGGGTTTCAGCACACCGTGGAAACTTCTATTCCTTGAACTTCTCTGTTTTTTCTTCTTCTTTTTTTGGTAATTTGCTTGATTCTGTACTGTGGATCTTAATCTGTTTTGCTTTTCTCTGAATCGAGTCACCTAAACGATCGTTGATAGGGCCCGATAAATAAGCATTTTTCTGTTGCGTTGCTTCCTCGCTTGATAAACAGTTTTGTTTTCCTGGTTCTGATGTGTTTAGCGAAGCAGTGGCCCTGCTTCTTTTGTAATAAAACAAAAAAATGAAAATGAAAATGAAAATGATTGAATGGATTGTGGGCGGGCATATCTTTTTGTTTACTGGTGGTCTGGAAGATCTTAAATTCGGTAATTGTAATAGATGGAGAATTCCGTCAGGATGGCCCTCGTGGAAATGAAGGCTTAAGTATCTTGTGTCCAAGACTGAAAACTGCGTGATTTAACTCTAACGGTCCACGCACCCCTTTTCTATATCACCCCTCCTCGTCTCCCTATCGTATTGGCTATGACTCCATTCCTTTTATTTTAATGTATTAAAAAGTTTTGGTAAGTAATAAATTGAGTTGGGTGCCGGGATTCACTCCATTTATCTTGTTAGAAGCTTATGCTCGAAAATCGTTATGGAATTTTTTTGGGCTTTTCCAGCTTCTGCTCCATGCTTCAAGCCAAATGAAACCTTTCTTCCTCAAAACGCCTTTAGTCTTTCGCTAGAAATGGATTCAGCTTTTATCTCCTGTTGACTCCTCCTCAAAGTTGGCTGATATTCTTATTGGACACTGTTCGGAAAAAAAAAGTCTTGTCTTTCCTTCAATAATATTTTTCAAGCTTACCATGCGCTTGAATGTTGTACCGTGGGTGGCACAATATCACTTTGCTATTCCTGGTTGACTCCGGCAAAGAATTTGTTGATAAGTTGTGTAGTGCAGTATGTACAACTATTCATTTTTTTTTTACCGACCTATGAGTACTCCTTTTCACCTCTGTATATTTACAAATTCAGAAGTACTGTATATTCAGACTTCTGCATTAATTGCATATTTGGGCTTAATATAATCAGAAGTATTGCAAATACATTATAGGCTAACCATCATTGTTTGTATCTGTTTCCTGCTGTTGTTTTATTCGGAGACACCACAATCTATGCTCATGACCAGTGACTTTAATAAAACAGGCTCATGATGAAATTACTATATATTTTGTTATAAGTGGTGAGTACTGACATTCTACTTGCTTTTCACATCAGGTCAGACAAAGCTGAGTCACTTGGGAGACTTCAGGGTAATGCCTTCATCTTTTCCTCTTCTTCCCACTCGTATTGAAGACAAATATATGAAACCTCTAGATTCCTTTTCCTCTACTGCACGAGACCTGAATGCAAATTCTGCCTCAGTGCAGGCTGCTTCATCAAATTCCAACCTCAGAAGTGGTGGGCACATGTTTTCATCACCTTCTAAATGCCTGAATGGCATATCTTTATCCTCAGTTTCACAACATGATAAGCACTATCAAGATTATCCCTTCATTTCTAAGACATTGAGAAGAGATGATGTGATGCCCCGGCTAGGAGGTTCCCTTATTCAGAGTGGGGAAGATGCGTCTTTCCCACCTTCACATTCTTCTCGTCCAGAAATACATTCGGCAGCATTCATTTCTCAACCCCCAGAAAGTGATGATATTTCCTGGGGACCAGATCCCTTTCAGGATATTCTTAATCTCTCTGTGAATGATTCTGTCCAGAATGATCAGATGGAAAGTAGTTCTTGTTATACGTCTGATGACAACCCCAAAAAATCTGATTTTGCGGAGTGGGTAGATCAGTTAATATCAGTTGATGAATCTCCTCATCCAAACTGGAACCAGCTTCTTGTTGACGATAATGTACCAGATTCAAAATCAAAGGTTTGTTTCTTAAACTAAATTTTGAGAACAGATGCCTTTCTACGGTCTGATCAGTGTAGTTTCCACACGTGAGCTATTTTGTGATAGATTAACAAAAAATATTGTCAATTTTGATGCTCTTCCCCTCTTGTAGATGCTAAATACCTTAAGTGATATGTTTGTAACTCTTGAACCTTCTAGTCATGGACATAATTACAGTTCCATAAAGCATGCCATGCGGTTCTCTCCATTCGTCCCTTCCTTTTACATCTTTCAGCATGTCGATAAGTATGATGTGTTTAGAAGCTTACAGGTGCTTATTTCTATTTGAAATTTGTTTCGTTATCATACGCATTTCATTTTTGTGTATATAGTCATATTGCATTTTCTTTTCCCTTTCTGTTTCCTTGGTTCCCAATAATTCAAAATATCTTTTTATCCTGTACATTAACATTGGGCCCAGATTTCTTTTATTCTCTTTCTAATATTTAAGATGCTGAAGCATATCCTAATGTCTTGATGCAGGAGACCTACACCGCCAAGCAGCAGCATGCACCATTTGGAGAAGTTAATGTTTCTCCTACTTCAGCGTCAAATGCACAACAAAGTAAGCCTAGAATGCGTTGGACTCCAGAACTTCATGAAGCTTTCGTGGATGCAGTGACTAAGCTTGGTGGCAGCGAGAGTATGTTTCCTTCTATTTGCTCTCAAACTTCTTGACCTTCTCATAGGCATTGATGTTTTACATGGTCCCATTTTAACATGCAGAGGCTACTCCCAAGGGTGTTTTGACCCTAATGAAAGTTGAGGGTCTTACTATCTATCATGTGAAAAGCCATCTACAGGTAGATTTTTTTTTTCTTTTAAAATAAATTCCTCTTCTTTTAGCTGTATTATCATTGGCATAGGTAGCTACACTAAACCAGCCCCTCTTTGTTGTATTTTTTTTTTAAAGGTTTTTTCATGAATTGCTTGTTATTTTAATTTCAGAAGTATAGAACAGCCAGATTCAAACCCGAATCATCAGGAGGTATGTGCATATGTTTATATACTAACTTCACTGTTTAATATAAGTTGTCCTTTCTCACATTATATATACATAAACATTCCCTTTTTTCTCAAGATGCAACTTATGAATGGACTGCTCTTTCCTATCTGCAGGAGCTTCTGAGAAGAAGTCGACATCAACCAAAGAAATGAAATCTTCAGATTTGACAGCGTGAGTATTTCCTTTGTCTAGAATCTTGTCCGATCATTGCGACCCACAATTGTTGACTTATCTCATTTATAGTGAGATTGTTGCTCTTTTTGTATGCATCTAGAGAGTTCATTGCTTGCTGAATGTAAATTTACTTTAATTTATTACATATATTTGAGTATCTCATTGCAATACTTGTGTTTTACATATAATCTTACACTGTTGCACAGAACACGTGTATCTGAAAACTGTTCCTGTGAAGAAGTTCTAGTTTTACTATAGCAATAATACCTATTATTCCCATTTACAATGTCAACAGTTGCTCCATGTGATTCAGTTGCATTAAATTTAACAATTAATGATCAAAACCGTATTTTGAACTTTGGTTGCTGTAGCATGGGGATTACTGAAGCATTGCGGTTGCAGATGGAACTCCAGAAGCGGCTTCATGAACAACTTGAGGTACTTAAAGATCACTTTGTTCTACTTCTGGTCCAAAATTTTTTACATACTAAAATTACAAGCCAAATATTGATCGCACATCCCCATTGATCATAATAAATGGGTTTTGTTAGAAATTAAACTACTTGAATGTGTTAGTACAGGACCTTAGTTCAAAAGGTGTGTCAAACTACTTTTTGCCTGCATGAAGCTACTTGTGTTTAGATTGTGGAAGTGCTGTAAATATTCGTGATGGATACCTTGTAACTATAGGAGAGGATAATTTTTTGACTTGGGTTAGAGGGGGACTAGCTTTAAGTTTTGGAATATTCTTTTTTTGATAACAAGTTTTGGAATATTCTGATGCTATCTATAGTTGTTATGCAGATTCAAAGAAAGTTGCAGATGCAAATAGAAAACCAAGGGAAGTGTCTTCAGATGATGTTTGAGAAACAGAGAGAGATCGAGGACAGCAAACACAAAACATCATCCCCCTCCTCGGACAAGCCCATGGTATTAACTCCCCCCACAAATGAGGATCAAGAAGCAACAACCATGGGCGAGGAATGTTCTGAGGATGCCTGCACAAAGCAAGAGGTGGAAGAAACAAAAGTTACTAATGAAGAGGTGGGCTGTGATCTGGGTGCCCCAGCCTCCAAACGGGTGAAAAGTGTATGACAGCAGAATTATCTAACTTGTGATGGATGGAATTTAGTATTGCTGCTTCTAGGAATAACATGTTGGAATTGCCCTTTTGATTTATTATTCCTTATCCGATTTGGGTTGAACCTTCGAGCTGACTGTTACTCCTGACATTTGCTGTAGATAAGGTTGTATATATATTTTTTAAAAATAATGTTTTCCGACTGTCATAGGAACTTTAAAATGTTGGATGTTGGCTTCATGAATCGATTTGCTGTAGTATTCTGATTTGGTTTCAAAATGGGAATTTGGAAGGTCTCATTGATATCTTGTTGAATTTGTTCTACCTTTGAGGTTGAATTGGACATGCGTTAGAACCCTAGAAGTTCAAACGCGGGGCATTTTCAGTCAAAAAAAAAAAAAGGAAGCAAGATGGGCAAAGTTGTAAGTCAATCTCCACGATGTGAAGCTTGCAAAGCTTAAGAAGACTTGAATCTTGTTATAAAACAATTTTACAAATTTGGCCCTTCAAAAAGTTGATTTACAAAATACATGCACTTAACAGCCCTAATGAGTGTTTATGAAAAATCACATTCTCATATCATGCATTAGCCTGGAAAATATTATAACGGAGAGCTGGAACTATTAAAATAATAATAATAATAATCACACTTCAGTATTTAAAGATTTTAAATCCTTACCGTATTTGTAAATCACACTTCAATGAGATTATAAATACCAATATTTAAGTTTTACCCTGGAGCAAAAGTTTTATTTGTAGAATAAACATCCCACAATCAAAGCGCCAAACACGCATCGAAGAGTTTTTGAGAGAATCATGCATGATCCAGCCCCAAAAGAAAAATAAAGATTAAAGAAAGCAATTCTGGAATCGTTTCCAGGAGATCCACCAATTTCTGTAAGTTGAGCAATAGTCGCCTCAAAATCATGAGAGGATATCAGATTCAGAATTGTCTCGATCTCCCTTTTTCCACTATCAACACTACTAATTAACGAGTGCCTCTCTGCTTTTGGATTCGACCCCAAGATCTTGGCGACTCTGAATTTATGGTCTGCCCTGTATAACTCCAGTAGCTCCCAACAGTACCTATGATCGGCGTTTCATCTGGACTTCGGCTTTTCGGCCTTCTCGAAGGTTTGCTCGATGCGGAAAACTTCCTCAGCTCCTCCACGGTCAACGCTCCAAGGATTGGCCTATCTTCATGACTCAGCGGTGATACCGAACTCCTTTTACTTATAGGTGTGCAAGCTCCCACAGAATTCGTACCATTCTTGGAGTCGGGTGTGGTGACCAACCAGCTCGAGAGGCTGGTGTCAACTCCGATTTCTTCTTGATTTTCATCATCGAATTTATTGTGTCTTTCTTTGTCATTTGACACCTTCAAACCAGACTTTCCGCTCTTGGATTTACCAGTGATATCTTTCTCTGAAGAAGTGATGTCCTTTTCGTATTTCCGTGGCTGCATTGCTGTTGCTTTCTCCACCCTCCCTTGAATTATATTTTCAATTGGATTCAGTACTGAGGAAACACTTTGAATCCTTCCACTGCTACCGAGGAAAGGTTCTGTGCCACGGACTGGCATCGAACTGTTAACTTCATTCTCCGCCTTTTCGGCTCCGGAAACTTGTTTTCTGGAATCAGTGGATAGAGAAAATAATGATTCCGAAGACTCTTCTTGAATCCACGTCCGATTAACTGCCCCGCCGCCTTCGCCTCTCTCCTCATTGTCAGCATCATCATCATCATCATCATTAACGAATTTATCATTTTCATCCAAATCAAAATCTTCGCATTCCTCGTCAGAGCAATCTTGGTATCTATACCGAGAGAAGTGAGATGACTTTCCTGATGCTACGGGGCTGGGGCATTCGCTTGCTTGAGGCGTTTCGTCTTGGTCTTGTTTGCTTTTATTCGAATCCCGTATTATTTGCTGGGCAGATGGCTCTTCATTGGTATTTACTTTCAAGTCAAAGTTCACTTTCCTCTTTGCATTCCATTTTGATGTCCCTTCAAGTTTAATTATGAACATATCTGAGCTATCCTTTACTTTGACAGGCATTCCTTGAGGAAGATTTTCCTCTGCTTTGACGGGCTTTTCTTGAACTCTGTCGTGGCTTGACCCAAAGGAGCCAGATCCCTCGTTTGTGTTTGAGGTAGCATCCCCAGGTGGCATTGGACTGTCAACTTCATACTTGGCCTCTTCAGCTGCAGAAACATGCTTTCTAGAATCAACGGATAGGGAGAACAATGACTCTGAAGATTCTGCGGGAAGCGATTTTCGATTAACCTCGTCCTCCTCTTCATGTTCATCTTCCTTCTCATCCTTCAAGCTGTCAGCAGTGATCTTGGGACCACAATTTATGTGAGGGCTTACTTCACTCTCTGTTTTCTCTGGTTCTGTAGTATTTTCCTCCAACTTTTTTACCTCTTTGGCAGATAACTCTTCATTTGCATTGGCATTCAGGTCATGCGTAATTTTCTTTATGCCCCTCTCAAATGATTGCTTTTCAAGTTTTATTCTGCACAAAATTAGGTAGAAGCTAAATGAGAAGAAAAAGGGAAAAGAGAGAGTTGCGCAGGGCAAAAAGGAATTCTATAGGCTGTGAGCAGGTAAATATCATTAGCTTACATTGATTGTGTGTGAGTAACCGGTTCTTGAAGAATCTGGTGCTCTGCGGGTTGAAGCTTAACATCTTCATCTGCTGCATGAGTCTGTAACCAGAGTTAAAGAAAATAAGCATAGAGAGAGGGGGGGGGGGTGGATGGAACAGAAATCATGTGAAAAATGGAAGAAATGAAAGAGAGAATACATGATGTGGTGAAGGAGTTAAGTGAGGGGAAGGGAGGTGTTTGCGGCGCTTGGAGGCACCAAAACAAGGTAGAAAGCACCCCATCATTAGGCGCTGATAGCTCCTGTAAAGTGCCTTTACATCTAAACAAGAAAGAAAGAACAACAAAACGGTGAAGAAAGGCTTCAGGACCTAGACGTCTTTAAGGACTTTCAAATAATTTGACCGTTGAGATTTTTGTTATGGGCTTTCGAAGTTGGGCCTTTGAGCTCCATTTAATTGACCCACTCACTTGCATTGCACAAGCTCCTTTAAAATTGGATGGAACTGAACTTCCATTTAATTGGATTAGGCTACGTCAACGGCAGTATCCTCTGTCTCCTTTACAAGCATTAGGATATGCACGAGCAATCCTCGTCCATACTGAAGTCTCGTTAACTAATTTCCTAAAATCATGAAAATTAGTAAGATTAATTTAATATAAAAGAATTTTAGAAATTATAAATTTTCAAAATTACCCACAGTCCAACTAGATCCGTTGCTTAAGCTAATAATAAAAGAGAACAAGACATTTTTTAAATTAGTGTTTTATTAAATTTTGAAAGCGTCCTTCAAAAAAAAAAAAAAAAAAAAATTGAAAGCGTCTTGTGTTAAAGACTTAAATGATGGAGTAACATATGAAGCTGCCTATGCATAAATCATCAACTACGCAACTCATATTTTATATTTTGTGTTGTCCACGCCTAGTTTATTATCAAGGGATAGGATATTCTTACTACCATTTTTTGTTACTACTAATCTTACTACCACTTTTCCATCGTTAGATCATAATTTCATCTACCTTTATAATTTCTCTCTCCTATTAAAATTCTGATCTAACGGTGGAAAAGTGGTAGTAAGATTGGTAGTAACAAAAAATAGTAGTAAGAATATCATATCCCTATTATCAAATATGAAATTTAATGTAAATATTTCTTTAGGATAAAGCATGATGGATTAGGAAAAAGATGCAAAAATGAAAATAAGTTTCCATTTGAAATTTTGAACGACCAATGCATGAAAATGCAATTTAAAAGCAACACTAGTTTATTTTGAAAGAGATAGAGATTAACATGTTCAGCGCAGGGCAAAAAAAAAAGAAATTGAGATGTTATATTATTTTTGACAATTTAATTATTAACGATTTATATATAATGTGATTTTTTTTATACATTTCATACTGTATGTAAAATTTCTGCTCATTATTTGTAAAATAATTTGTTAATATCTAAGTAAGTTCTGTTGAGATTGAAGGCAGTTTATTAAAAAAGAAAAAAGAAAACCGAATTTAACTATGATTGCACCAAACTTTGATAAATGAAATTTATTAAGAGACCATGGAGCATGGAGGATTGGGTGGTGCATAGGGTTGAGGCGTTAAGGGACACAAGAAAAATTCATACAGGGCTCGTGTTGTGCCGTTGACCGACTTAGTTGGTGAATCAGGCTTGAAGCATTGGGGATGGAGCTAATTAATTAGCTAAGCCTCGTTGATTAATTAATTAATTAACTAATTGATTTCTAATCTCTAAGCTGAACCTGTTCTTTTGGCCCTTTCATCGACCAAATCCAACGACTTTTTTTACCGCTTCCTCATAATTATTACTCATTGCCTTTTAACAAAGAGTCATCTCACTTTTTTTTTTCAGGAAAGTAAAGAAGACAAATAAACAAAATCAATGTATCATCATATTATATATCAGTTTATAAATTAATTATTTAAAAAAATGATAAATGTAAATATGTGATTTAATTAGTTTTATTAACTATTAAAAAAATTCAATTGACTCTTATATTTAAAACCGAAAATAGTATATTAATGGGTTGTTGGATCTACATGTTCTATTATTATTATTATTAGGCTAAAGTACCCGTTTGCTCCTTTATGTTTGCTTCAAGTATCAATTTAGTCCCTTAAGTTTGTAAAGTGCTCGTTTGGTCCTTAAAAGTTAACACCGTTAAGTAGACTTAACGGAAAATACAAACTCAGCAATTTTAAACGATGACTGTGTACTTAAATGCTGACAAAGCAAAGTTACATGTTACTTTTTAATAAATTAATATTTTAAATCTTGTAAATTAAAATTTTAAACGATGACTATGCACTTAAATGCCTCAAACGAAGAACATATATCCAAAGTTTGCTTGAATAAATTTCAATTTACAGGATTTAAAATATTAATTTATTAAAAAAATAACATGTAAGTTTACTTTGTCAGCATTTAAGTGCACAGCCATCGTTTAAAATTGTTGAGTTAGTATTTTCCATTAAGTTTGCTTAACGGTGTTAACTTTCAAGGACCAAATGAGCACTTTACAAACTTAAGGGACTAAATGGATACCTGAAGCAAACATAAAGGACCAAATGAGTACTTTAATATTACTAGTTGATACTACATTTTATAAACGTTACCCATAAACGTGGGGTATATGTTATTTTAAGCAGATACTGCTAATAGAGGCAATGCAGCATTAATGTCGCTGCATCACGTGGACAGCTATGCGAAGATATTTTGTAAGGGTTATCCAATAAATAATGGTACTACTATTTTTTACATAAACGACACGCTACATTTTCAATTCTCCACAACGTAACGGGGGATGCTACGCATGAAATGAAACCTTTGATTATTTTAGTGAATTTTATTCCCATATATTGGCATTAACATTAAATCAAAACAGATAATTCATTCCGCCAAAGAAAATAAATAAGTCAAGGTAAAATAAAAAACAGTTAAGTAGTAAATCCATCCAAAAAATATAGAACCAGAACCAATGTTATCCTAAAAATTCCAAAACGTAGTAATGTTGTTATATTTCGTTAAATAACAAAAGTTGAACGTTAAAAAATTGACAATGGTTGTTAACTTTTTAATGGATATAGACAACATTGCTACATTTTGAAACTTTGAAGGTATGTAAAACTTTTAAGGTAATATTATTTCTAGGTGAAAATTTTAAAAATAAATTTACTATATAACGCAATAAGAAATATAAGAAAAATCTATAGAATTGGGCCTAGCAAAAGACTAATATCTCATCACGTGGTGAAAAGAAATTTTAATTTTACCAATAGAAAGGTGCCATAATCGAGCAATCGAATTTAACACTCAAGCAAGATTGCAAGCGCTTGTTAAAAAAAACAAAACAAGAAGAAGAAGAAGAAGAAAGATTGCAAGCGCTAGTTTCTAAATTTGACACTCTTAACTCTAAAAGCACGTTATTTAAAACTGACATACGAGTCAGATTTTATTTATAAGTTTTTTTAAAAAAATTAAATCTCACATAATAAGGAGGTGGAGTTAATTCATTGATTATGAAGTAAATTTTTAAATTTGTCCTCATTTATGATTGGGTATTTTTCAACTGTTTATCCTCTCTATTTTTATAAATATAATTGATATGGGTAAACTTGTCACAATCTCATTTATTATATGAAATTAGACTTATAAGTAGGACTAAATATTTTGGTCAAAATAGATTAATAAATAGACCAGAATGGTACAAACATGTTGGTCTGGTCTACACACAATATTTTGTCTTACAGGATAGTCCATAAGCCTTTATAATATTTTGTGAGTTTAGTTCTTTAGCATATTTTTTTTCCTGGTAAAAAAACACGAAGGAGAAGAGTAACACCAGTAATTGTTGAAGGAATGAGTAAAATTGATAACAGTTAGTATTTCATATTTCATTGGTAGTTGCGTTTTGAAAAACTAAAGGTATTAATTAAAACTCTAAAGTACTACTCCCTCCGGTCCTAATTATAAGACATAGTTGACTTTTTTGGAGAAATTAAGGAAGCTAATTAAATTACTTTAGAGTATTTTTATTTTTATTTTTTTCTTCAAAGTAATTAGTTTGACTAATAAACTAATATATAATCTAAAGATACAAAACATGTAAAATGATCAGGTAACTTATTTAGCTTTCTTAATCTCTCCAAACAAAGTCAACTATGTCTTATAATTAAGACCGGAGGGAGTAATAGCCAATGACATGAAGTTGACTTCAATAATTCTGCTAACCCATTAATAATTAATAGAGTGGTTATGGTGGCAATTTTGAGCTTATTTGGAATGGTGACTGTAATTTTTAAATGCAACTTTTTAATCTTGATTTAGGATCTCTCTACATTCTATAATATAAAATATATTTATTTAATTTGATTAAATTAAAAAAGCTAGTTAAACTAATAAATATGACATTCCGTCTCCTTATTGATTATTATGAGGGATAATTAATAGAAACAAAATAGGAAAAAAAATTGATAAATATAAAAGCTATGTCTAATATTTAATACCATTATTAACTTTTTAGAGACATTTTACATTAAAGACTAATGGAGTATTTAAAATAAGTTGTAATATCCCATATTTTTATTAATAGTAATAGCCCATTTTATTTTATATAGCCTTGGTGGACCAAATACTCCTAGTCCTAATTGCCTTAGGAATTTTCAGCTTGTGCACTAAGAAATAGATTTTAGGTAATAATTCCGTTACTTGTCAACCAAATCATATTAAATTCACATCATGGTTGATTGATTTAATTTAATATACCCTATTAATGAGTTGGTAAGAGTAAAAGAATCCAAAACCAAACCCTAATTTTTAGTTATAAATAGAGGTCTAGGCTAACCCTGAATATTCTCATACTCTTCTACTACTTCCTCTATTCTTTCTCTTTCTTTGTGTTAATTATTTTTCTAAGAGACTAACAAAACGGATACCAGGTAATCCTAATCCCCATATCCCCATGAGTATTAGGTTAGTTTTGTATAAATTTTTGATAGGATTGTCCTATATAGCATATATTATATGTAATCCTAATCCTAGAACAATAGAAACTAATATTGAATATGTATACAAATACATTCTCTTCTTCTCGATTGTCATGAGTAGTTCTTTGCAAAGTCCATTAATATTGATTATAGTTGCCTTTGCGTTGCTCTGATTGACTTTAAGTAATTGAATATATATATGTTTATATATATATATATATAATTCCTCTTCTAATTTTGCGTATTTGATTTGTGTTCTTCCCAAAGTGGTGTCTGACAGGTTTCCGGGACATTAGTAGTAACTTTGGGAAGAGGTGTGCACATCAGGAAGATATGTTTTATGGCCAATTTAATAATTTGTGACTGGCAGGTTTCCAGGTCACAGGGTAGACTGGCAGGTTTTCGGGTCTACCAGGTTTCCGGGTCTATATGAAATTAATAAAGATAATGAATGATATTTGATTCGGTGTAAATATTTGTATGTGTATGTATACACGATGAATATTGGAATTGATAGTTGATTCAATCACTGTGTGATTATATATTTGATTTAATTAATATATATATGAGTTGTATAAATTGTGTTTTGATTAGAATTACTAACTTTTGTTGATGTTTGTATTCATAGGCTGCGATGATCCTTCGGGAAAGCAGATTTTCAGTGAAACATGTTTCAAAGTTGGGCTGTTGAAGAACAATGAGTAATTCTAGCTAGTTTTTTTTTCCCTTATTTTATTTTACGCTTTAAATAAGACATTTTTATTTAAGTTTGGATTTACCTTAATATAATAAGGTAGCCTTGCACTTTTCTCGTACGAGTGCAGCGGTAACACTTCCCAAATTTTAGTTATTTTGAATTTCAGTAATTATTTATAAAAATTATTGCAATTTTATATTATTAGAATTGCTAGGAAATTTGGGGGTATTACATAAGTCGTGAGAGAAATTATACTACCTCCAATCCTAATTATAAGAGCTAGTTGACTTTCTTTGGAGAAATTAAGGAAGCTAAATAAGTTACTTAATCATTTCATATATTAAATATTTTTAGATTATATATTATTTTATTAATCAAACTAATAAGTTTGAAGAAAAAATAAAAATAAAAATAAAAATATTTTAAAGTAATTTAATTAGTTTCCTTAATCTCTCTAAAAAAATCAACTAGCTCTTATAATTAGGACCGGAGGGAGTATATATATATATATATATATATATATATATATATATATATAAAACCAACTTCAAAGTTCAAACAACCACTTAGCTTCAGATTTGCAGCACACCAGTGGACGTGAGGACTAGAAAGGGCTTGAATTGATTTCATTTTGCTTGCTTGCTTATTCACGAATTCAGCTCAATCTTTATCAAAAAAAGAAAAGAAAAAGAATTCAGCTCAATCTGGAAGTCTTTACATCAAAATCATCATCTTCATCGCCGTTCCCAATAAACCTTTCCCCTTTATTCCCTCCCCCCCCACACACTCGCTCTTTCATTACTCCACGTGTCCACTTCACGCCCTGGCCCCACTTGCTCTTCGGTTCTTCCGCTTTCCTACATCAAGCAACCTGTGATACTCACCCAACTACTCCTTCCCAATAATCCGCCCTTTTTTTTTAAAGATAAAAAAAATATCCCAGCCAGCCCATACACAATAGGCCAACACATCCTCATCTCTATTTTCCTTAAACAAAGATAAAAGACAGTGTTTTAAACACTCTCTTCCTTTGCTAAAAAGTCAATAAATTTAAATACTTACATGCTCCTTCCTTCTTGTATTTATTATAAGCTATTAATTAAAAAGTGTATTTAATTTTTTATAAGACACTTATTTATTTTTAAAGAGTATTAAATTTTTTTTATGTATGCCTATAATTAACAAGGATGGTGTGTTAGAACAATAATTAATATAATATTAAAATTTAGTAGGGATGGTATTAAAAATTACTTAAATTATAAGATAAATTTTATTCATTTGTAGGGATGCTAAGTAGACTAATAATAATGATAATTACTGCCCTTGCCCCAAGCTTTGTTCTTTCGAGGGAAAATGATCCAAGGCTGGTCTGGTTGAGTGTAATTGTATGATACCAGTATTACTCATAATGAAGAAAGTAATGGAGTGATGAAGTGATCCAGAAGAGTAGTTTGGAATAGCAGCGGGACAAAGTTGATTATACTTGCCTTCATTGTCAGGGTATGACCACCTGGGACATGAATTGTCTGTGCTCATCCACAAGTCACCTTCCCCGCCACTTCACCTTCCCCAGACCTTCCCCTCCTCGCTATTCGTCTCCTTTTGTCTCTTCCCCTCCTTGATTTTCACCTTTCTCATTTTAAAATTACTCAAGGGCTCACATACAAATATGCTTCACCTCCCCAAACATGTCCTTACCATACCAGATATTCTTATCTTCTTCCCCTGATCATCCCTCCTCCTCCTTCTTCTCTCTCTCTCCCCCCTTTCTCTTTCCTGGCCACCTTTATTTTCAGCCTTCCAACAGCAATAAGGCCTGTACTCTTTTCAAAACCTGTGATCGAGGTCGCGGCTTTTCCTGTCTTGGCTTTTTCTCTTCTTGCTCCTTGTTTAATTTGCTTCCTAAAGATAGTGGCGAGTTAGACCTCCGAATTCAGCCTTCCCTGCTTAATTACTGTTTTCATTTCTCCATAAATCAAAGAGAATTTCCTGCTCTACTCTTAATTTTCTCTGATATTGAGGTGCTTGAGTGTAATGTTGAGTGATTCTGTTGAGAACCTTCCTTTCATCTTCTGCAGACGGAATTATTTGCCGCGAAATTTCCGAAGCACTTGAGGTGCGAAAACTGAGCGTCCCGTGATTTATGAGGTCTAGTCTCCTCGGGGATGGAGTGGTTGGAAGAAGCAAATTATCGAAGCTTGAGTTGGTGGAACTGAAAATTGAAAAGCCGGAGGAAAGAGTCCTGTGAGTTTTGTCTCGAGACACTGGTTAGTCACGAGACAAAAGTGCTAAACTGCTGGTGCATTAGTTGACAATGGAGGCATTAAATCAAAAGTCTTTGGAGAAAGTGGTGTCACAGAAGGCTCTGCAAATGGGAAGCTCGTTTCCATGTCAAATTTGCGTGGTGGGATTTCTTTGCGGAGTCTGCCTTACCTCTTTCTTTTTGGCCGCTCTTACTTCCTTTAGCACTTTTCAAATTGGTCCCGTTTCATTCTGGTCCACGTCCTCAGCTAATTCAAGTTCCGGCGTTTTCAGTAAGTCAGTTTCTACTTCGTCATTTCTGTCGATCCTTATGGATATGCTTGGTTTTCATACAAAAAGACACTGCAACTGTTTTTTTAAGTTTTGCTGAAAAGAAGATAGGAAAACAGGGATCTTCCACTTTTGTTGTAGGGATTGAACAGACGATATCATGGATTGTTACTCTTTTCCAAAGTTGAGTGAAAACAAAGATTCATTAAGGAAACTTGATGAGAATAATCCGAGTCTTGTACTCGAAGTGACTTTAAAGCTTTACGTTAAGGGTACTCTATCAAGTAACTACTGCACTTTATTTGACTTTTGACTCCTCCTTATCAGCATTAGTACATTTTTTTTCATCTACAAAATTGTTTCAAGTTACCAAGTGATAATGAGGAGTACAAATTATTTAATCAGGGAAGTAGATCAATATAACGCAGGGCCTCAGCGATTTAATTAATTATAGAGTAGATATGGATGGAACTGCTGGCTGAATATATTCTTTCTTTTTGTTAGATGAGGTTACAACTACAGGCTGTGATTTGGAACTGAAAGAAACAGAGAGATTAACGGATTTGAAGATCAGTGGAGAGAGAAACAGCGATGAGAAAGTGTCTTTGCTTTATTCAGCTTGGAGTGGTCCGTTGACTAAATCTTCAAATGAGGCATTTGAGAAGTTGCAGAAACTTGGAATTAGTTGGTCCAGCTTGCCAAGCGCACCTCATTTGGAAAACTGCAAGGTGAAGGCAAAGCTATATGAGCGCCTTGATAAGCGTACTGGAAATGAAAGCTTCCCTCCATGGACAAGTTGGAAAGGATTCTTACCTGCGTACCCTGCTTCTGCAAACAATGAGCACATTCAATATTTTACTCAGAAGGCTGCATCTGATGGCACCTATCCTCCATGGGTATGTGTCTTTAATTTGTATGACTCAAAACCCAACATGGAAAATAAGTCCTTCATTTGATTTTGCCTTGTTCAGAAGTCAAAAACTCTATCAGTTTAGCTTGACTACTTTGCTACTTATTTTGGCATAAAAGGAATGGTCATTTTGATTTATTAACATAGGGTAAACTTCCACAGGTTGCGGGATCTGATGAAGAAAACTATCCTTTGACCAGAAAAGTGCAAAGGGACTTATGGATGCATCAGCATCCACTAAACTGCAGGGACCCAGATGTCAAGTTCCTTGTAGCTGACTGGGAGAGGTTACCTGGGTTTGGCATTGGCGCTCAGATTGCTGGAATGTGTGGACTTCTTGCTATTGCAATCAGCGAAGGAAGAGTCCTTGTCACCAACTACTATAATAGGGCTGACCATGATGGTTGCAAAGGTATAGCATGGTCATACTTCCCTAATACTTTTTATCTTCGACTGTATTGAGGAATGACAAGCAGTGAATTGGACAATACTATGAACTAGCAATATTTTTCTGTGCACAGGGTCTTCCCGATCTAGTTGGAGTTGCTACTTCTTACCTCAAACATCCCAAGAATGCCGCGACCGTGCTTTTGAACTATTGAAAAGTGGAGAGGCACGGAAAAAGGGAATTGTGACCAAAAAAGAAGACTATACATCAAAGCATATATGGGCTGGGCCAACACCCAGGCAAGCTCTTGCAACTCTAGACTGAGGATCTGCCTGTACAAGTTTTGTTCTTCTAATGACAATTTATGCTGCAGGACATGGGGTGAGCCTTGGAACTATTTGCAACCAACAACTGAAGTAAATGGCAGCCTGCTTGCTTCTCATAGAAAAATGGATAGACGCTGGTGGAGAGCACAGGTCAGAATGGAGTTATTTCTCCGTTTTATTTCTACACCTAGCCCAATGTTATTACTGTACACGATCCCTTTCTCGGTTTGATAAGTGTTATTTCACTTCAGTTTATATATAAGACGGGGCAATCTTCAGAACTTGCTTGCATGATCGAGTGGTTATGGGAATCATGCATTGATGCAGTACATAATATTGGTGTTGCTGTTCATAATGTTTGCAGGCAGTACGCTACCTAATGAGATTCCCTACAGAATACACGTGCAATTTATTGAATGAGGCCCGGCATGCAGCATTTGGGAAATTAGCTGCCAAAATGGTTCTTGATGGTCTGCCGGGAGACTGGCCAAAGGTTTGTCACTTGTTACCGTCAGCTTTTCATTAATTTTTGTACTCGACATTGGTCTCGAACCTGTATTCATCATGTGATGTTAATGGTTTGGGTCATGCAGAATACTAGTAAGAAGCGAAGTTCTGATATAGATGATTATGTGTGGTCAAATCACAAGGCATGGGTGCCAAGGCCTCTTCTAAGCATGCACGTAAGGATGGGAGACAAAGCGTGTGAAATGAAAGTGGTGGAATTTGAAGAGTACATGCAGCTTGGCGATCGGATTAGGAGTAGATTCCCGAACCTTGACAGCGTCTGGCTCTCTACTGAGATGCAGGTTCCAAGCTTGTTGCTGTCTATATTTGTGAGTTTGATAATATTAGATGTGACCTAACATTATGAAGAATGTAACGTGGATTCAGGAAGTGATCGACAAAAGTAGAGAATATGGTCGTTGGAAGTTTTACTATACAAAGATTAGAAGGCAAGAGAAGAGTAACATGTCAATGGCGGAGTACGAAAGGAGCTTGGGCAGGGAGAAGAGCACTAATTACCCGTTGGTGAATTTCTTGATGGCCGCTGACTCGGATTTTTTTGTGGGGGCATTAGGGTCCACTTGGTGCTTCCTTATAGATGGCATGAGGAATACTGGGGGGAAGGTCATGGCTGGCTACTTGAGCGTCAACAAGGACAGGTTTTGGTAGACTGACTTCTTGTAAATAGGTTTTTGGTCAGCCAACGCCTTTTCTTTTCTTATAACATCGATATCATTCTCTCTCTGTATGAACAACAATAATGGTAATGCACCCTTATCTCTGATGACAGTGATCCAAATTATTTCTTAAATTTTTTCGGGTGTTTGACTTTAGTGTTCGTACATAGTATATTCGGGGCCTTTCTTCTGAGGGACCTAAAACTAAAGAGATTGCAGGTTTGCAAGTAAATGTAAATGTAATGCTGTTTTTTGACCCAAAAAAAAAAAAGTAAATGTAATGCTGTTTTGACCCCCAAAAAAAAAAGAAAAAAAGAGAAAGATACGGCATTTTAATGATGAAACGTGAATGAATTTGAAGATTGAGTAAGATGCAACTGAAGCAAAGGAAACATGAGGGATCGTCTAAGATTTGACTTACGAGTTCATTTCATATCCTCCCTCCCCTCCTATGCTTTTTCTCTCATAATAAATTTTATTTGTCTGAAATTTTATATTTTCATTTTTACGCTCATTAAATATGTCACCCATTATCATTACAATAAATTTTCATCATCTCTCATGTATATTCTTTCTCAATAAGGATTTAATTGGAAAGAAAATTATACAAGTTACACATTTATTATTTTTAACTCACATTTTGATCCTAGTAATTGTTCGTTATAAAAAGGATCCAAAATAGTATGTAGTAGATGAAATGACCAAATGTAAATCAGGAATAATATATGATAATTATAATATAATCAGGAAATCAAATCATCCATTAATCAGCTTAATCATTTAATTATTTTTAATCAATTATTAGGATGCATGACCAATCCAATGATAATTCCATTTATGTGAAACGAGTACGTGCTGCTATCAAGCTGGCCCAATCCACTTGTACGGGCCGTTATTCTGTGAGTCAGGCTTTTTTTTCTCCCGGCCTTCCATGAATAATATTTTTAAATTTTCAACTCAACTCATGAAAACCAACGAGGGAATTTGAAATATATCATTTTATTTCAGTTCGTCGCCCTCGATCAAGGCTGCCACGTCGAATATATATATACATCCAAGAAATGCATCGCCTAAAATTAAACATCATGGTCATGGATGATGGAACAAAGAATTTGAAATAAATGTCCATTCTGTAAGTAACCAATGAACAAATTACGACAAGGATCATCGTAAAAAATCCTCCACATAGAATAGTTATCAAGTACAATATTAAGGATCGATTTACTCGGCGGTGACATACTCAGATTTTGCACATCAAAAAAGAGAACAGACTCAACTCACAAAAAGATTAAGATCGATAACCAAGGATATGAGACGTAGGTACAATATTGGCAACTATGAAAATTAGAAAAAACCAGAATATTGAAGTTGCCATAGACTGAGACTACTAGCTCTTCAAATTTACTTCGCATGATGACAATACAACAATTTCCAGAAGACAATGCTTTCATAATCATAATTAATCCAATATCACGAAAGGGGGGAAAATAAAAGGTCAGCTGTGCAAAAAGAAAGACAATTATTTTCTTTCTCGCAACAATTTTCAAAGCAAAATATTACCGGTAGATTTTTTCTTATTATTCTTCCACATCTTCGCCCGACTGATGCACTCCATCCCCACTTTTTGTCCCTGTCCCTGGTTGCTTCCTATTTCTCTTACTTTTGGCTTTCTTAGCCTTCATACGGCGCTTCTTCTCATTGGCATCTACCCATTTGTAGTCTGAAGGTATGTTGAAAGGATCAACATCGTCCTTATATCGGTGACTATCAGAGTCACTGGACTGCCCACCACGACTTCCTCTCATCCATGAAATCCAGGATGTAGACCCCTCTGAATCCTTCCCTTTGCCGTCCTGGAAATGCGCTGGGCTGGAGAGTGGAGTGCAAAATTCCTCTGCTGGCTGAAGTTCCTCAAATTTTGTAAAAGTAACAAGCACTCGTATGGTAGGGACTATAGGAATGGCAACCTGCATCGTGGATGAGGGATTATAACAAATACCAGAAACCTTTGAAGCATACCGATGGATGCAGCATATGCCACATTTAAACCATAAAAAGCAACATCAAGAATAGACAATTACAATAAAGTCTTGTACAAATACCACAGTGAAGGTGCATGCATTCTGACATGTTCAAAACACATTTACAGTTAACGCTTTTTTTTATTCCCAAAAATATGGTTAAGAGTATTGTTTAGATTTTGAAGAGATTTGATGACCATTACATGTATCTTCAAAACATAATTGCCTAAATCATTCAACATGTACCTTATCCATAGTAGAACTAGTCTGACTGATGATATCCAAACTCCTGGGCTCTTTGGTAGAGTGTAGAGGGAAAGGAAGAGCTTTCCTTTTCCATATCAATATTATATATATATATATATATATAATGTCTACTATTTCATGTAATCAATAACTACGCTTTCCTTATTTTTTATTAAGGGGCACCAAGGACATTTCAAAACTACAAATTCACTTTTCAATTTCATTTTTATCTAGCATACTAAACGGCCCCTAACTCTGCTAGACCAAATAAAATTTCCCTTCCATAGAAGTCATTATTTGCTGTAACTTTGATCAACAATCAACAATCAACAAAATACAATAATCATTAAGTCACGGATAGATGCCACAATTATGGTGGCCACATTATATATAGAGATATGCTGGTCACAATTCTCATCAAAGTTACGACAGTACTAACTTGACAACATCAGCAGGAAATTAGCATTTTCACCTAAGGAGATATGCACTATGAAATTAAATGGGGTAGTTCATGTTATTCTTAGATAAATAAGACTTGAAGTTTAGCATTATTAAGAAGACACAAAATGAGTATGATATGGGATCTAATCGCTGTGTTTGAAAAGCCACCATATGATAAATAAATTCAAAAAAAATTATTACCTTGACAGGAAATGTTCCTTGAGGAAGTTTAGTTGTCAAAAGTTCCCTTAGTCTCCTAACAGCCTTAACCTTATTTGCTAAGATGTCAAGTAGTGGCAGGAGCTCATCTGTTTTCAAAGGGAAGTCGGGTGTCAACCACAACACAGGTCTCAATCCCTTTTTATACTCACTCTCGTTCTTAGACTCATTGATTACTGCTTTCTTCTTCTTTTTCTTACTGTTTTTATCCTTTCCCTTCTTGGCATCTCCAGCATCCTCCTTCAGAAACTCAGGTGCTGGCTTTTGTTGATCACCTGGTCTTTGGTTGCTACCTTCTGGGGCCATTTTCGAGAATTTTTTCAAAATTTTTGAATCCTCAGGGTCATCACTGCCACTCTTAGTGTTTTTCTTGTTCCAACCAAACCAGCTCTTCTTCTCTTTAGCCGCACCATTGGCTTCACAGCTCTCATTGGAAACAGCTGAACCATTTTCTTGACCATCAAATGATCCATGGTCCTCATCTTCACAAACATTATCAGAATTCCCCATACGAAGTGCAGAATCCAGTTGCATTCTTTCCTCAGCAGTCAATACATCATCATATCCATCATTGTGTTCACCATTGACCATGCTTTCTTCATCATCTGCAGCAAAAAGCTCTTCATCTGTCATAGCACCAGGAACCCGCCTTGACTTGACACTCACCATCACATGAAGCATGTCATAAACTTTAGCTTTCCAATTTCCAACCATCTCAGTCTTCTCTTGGCGCCTCCAATTCAAATGGGGAACAAGCTCAGCCTGAGTAACATCGATACCTGGTCTATACATATTTGTTCGAGACATAAGGGAAACTTCATGAGCAACTTCAGCTTCTGTCGGTTGTGTACCAGCTCCTTCCAAGGCATTTGTGATTTCCTTCTCCTTATGAGCAAGAACAATCAAAGAACCAGGTGGTAGAGTTACATTACCATCATCTGAAGTATATCCCTCTCCGAGGAACAAAAATGTCTGGTCAGACCGTTGGATGCGGAAGCCATCAAATCCAGCAAGGGTCATATCTGCTCGAAGATTAGCACCACGTTTCCAAATGCGATACGTATCGGAGGGGGCTATGCGCCCAATAAAAGGAATGACAGAGCTCTCAAAATGGAAAGTTATTTCCATGTAAAAGTCACGAATTCGAGTAGCTGAGGCAACAATGCGAGGTAGCCTACGGCACCACTTGGCCCAAGCCAAAGGTTGATAATGCCGTGCCATAATCATGGCAATTGCTTCTTCTCTAGTGCAAACTGCTTCCTGGAGAGCACTCCAACCGTTCTCATTCTGCAGACTCCAATCTGCACCAGCAGCCATCAGAATCTCAGCTGAGATGGGATCCCTGAGACGTACTGCAAGGTGGAGAGGGGTCTCTCTGCCAGGAACATCACGACGGTCAATAACGGTAGAGACCTCATCTGCTCGAAGCTCAGCAGCTAGAGATTCAGCTTCTGTCTTGACCTCACCAGCCTTGGCGAGTCGAGGTAGGGTGCAAACAATTTGCCGTAGGGCTGCATGATCACGCCTGGCAACTGCCAAGTGAGCAGGACTATGAGCATATTTAGATAAATCCTCCATGGATTTGTCCCCTACCTCTCTCTTTTCCCTTTTGACTGTTCCTAAGCTACAATCATGAATGGTTCCATTTGCTTCCATCACAGGTAAATCTTGAGTTAAGAAGAAAAAATGGTTCAGATTTCACTCATAGCATTGCTATTCGGTTCAGGACTACAAGCAAAGTCTACTGGTCCACTGACTAGGGAAACTAGCCAAAAATCGCCAAACAAAAATAGGAAACTCTCTTCCTCTTCCCCTCTTTGGCCCCTCCCCGCCAGAATGAACCTCTAGTAAAATAACTCCCGAGATTCTACAAACCGCCGAGTGATGCGCAAAACTCAACCCTCTCAGAAAAATTCAAGACTCAACTCTATCCGCTCCAAATCTTGTCACCATGTTCAGTATGCCAGTTTTTTGAACTTATACTCCAAAATACAGGTATACAGTCTGACCTTGAGTTCCATCCCAGCGGGTTGATGCTATATCGGAGCTCAAATCTGTAAACAAACAAGGCCTTAAGATAAAGTGGGTGGAAATCACCACATAATAACATTCAGAAACAAAGATTTGGGCGTCAAGAGCTACAATTAAGACGGAGCATCCAGACTGGACAAGGTTGAGAATAATTAAGATAAGTTAAATCATAGTCTCGATAAATACTAATGAAACGGCCACAATTGCGGCGAAGCAAGATTCGGCAGGCAAAGAAATTTGCATGAAGCCAGTTGATCTTCTGCCATGTAGGGAGAATAGAAGAAGATCCAGGAAATTGTACGGCAAGGAGTTGCGTGATTCTCGGAAGTAAGAAAAATAAACAAAAAGAGTAGGCCAGATTGACTTACATTTTGAACAAGAATCCAAGAAAGCGGCGGGAGGGGAGAGGAGGATCCGCAAGAGCAAGACAGTGGGAAGGTGGAGGAGGAGGGACTTAGGGTTGAGCTCCGAGATCGGGAGGAACTGGGGAGAGAGAGGAGAGAAAAGAGGGAAGAGAGAGAATCGGGCGGCTGGAGAGGAGCGGGATCTAACGGTCAGGATGGAGCAGGGACCATAAATGCTGCTGACAACACAACTCAAAAGGACAGGAGGGAAGTGGGATGGGTGCGGGGTGCGGGCTCAGAATCAGATCAGAGGGAGAAGAGGCTCTGTGCGCTTGACGATGATTCTGTTTGAGAGTCGAAGAGTGTGACGGTGTGTGTAATTAAGTTGGAATTCACCGTCCAACATTCTGGCTTTGGTAATTTTGTTGCTCTTCCTATCTAATCCATTATCCAATCACCGTCTCTGAATTTAAGGCATGCAATCCGCTCCTCTCATTTTCTTTCTTCCTTTTTAAATTATTACCTGCTCCAACTACAAGGTTGGCATAATTCATTGTGGCCTTGTTAAATTCTGATGCACAGTGTTTGTAGATCAAATTTATTAGCACCGGTCATTCATATTCACATTTTAATGCCAGTCTTTCTTGCTCCCGCCTTTACTTTTTAATCCCCTGTAATTCTTATTTTGTTTTTATTATAAGACACCGATTAATAAGTGTATTTGGTCTTTTTTATAAAGCATTTGTTTTCAAAGCGTATTAATTATTATTTTTTCCATGTATGCCCATAATTAATAAGGACGGTGGGTGAAAGTAATAATTAATATAATATTAAAGTTTAATGTAATTTATAGGGATAATATTAGAAATTACTTAAATCTTATTACAAGTGTTTTTACTCTAATTGTTTTTATTAATTTGTAAGATTTATTAGTTATTGCTTTATAATAACAACCAAACCAAACCAAACCAAAGGGAGTATATATATTTGTGATAGGTATTTTCACCAATAATTAAAAAAAGGGGGGCACGTTGCTATTTATAAAAAGTACCTCTTCTTTTATCGATACGATTGCTTCTAGGCGCCGTTGAAGTGAACGATTTCATAGACTAATCCGAATTGGTTCAATGGAAGAGGCGCCGGATTGTTTCCCAGAAACAGCAAAAAAAAAAAAAAAGGTGTTTGGCGGGCTTACCAAAGAATCATGGTTTTGGAAAATAAAAAGTGCTTCTAGATTTTTGATTTTCAAGAGTAGTTTGGGTAATTTTTCTTACCAAACCATAGTTTTTACCCCCGAAACCACAATGGAAATTGGTGGGAGGGCTGTAGAGGCAAGTGGCGGGCCCTCCAGTGTTTGTATGGGATTAAAGAGGGCAGGAAGCTGTAAATACATTAACTTGAATTCGGAATGGAATGAAAGTTTAATTTTGGTGAAGTGAAAGCAAGTAGGTGAGCAACCATGATGATGGTTGCTATTATTATAGCTTGTATTCTGCCTTCACAAGAGTCCATGATGAAGGGTTTTGGCAACAGATAGTGGATCCCCCACGCATCGCGCTCTTCCTTCCCCTAACAACGTAACAATACACTTGTGAATAAGCTTTATCGCTTCTTGCTCCTCTACCGTATAATTAATTACCAGCATGTATGTATACTGATTTCTCATTATTATTATATATAATGATGAAAAAGCAAAAGACGGAAGAGTAAAGGGGTGGTGGTGGTGAGTGACGAGGCATGATGCTTAAAATGTATGTGAGTTCGGTTAAAACAGAGCACGATCATAGGTTGGTTTGGTCACAATTTATCGGCTTCACCTTCCTTTGCAACATCTATCACAATTTAACAAACACTTCCATCATTTTTACATGTAAATTGCCTCTCCTTCATACACTTAGCCAATGTCCACGCGTATAGGATCCGGAAGCAGATATCCTTAGAAGTGGGTGTCTCAATATCCTTCAGAAGCGAATCTGAGCCGTCCAAAAATGAATCTAACGGCTAAAGTGAGATTTGTAAAATTTTCACAAAAACCGCGTGTGGTTTTTGTGAAAATGATTCTGGACCCTTAAATCAACTTTTGGACAGCCCACATGGAACGATACTAAGGGATACTAAGAGTTTTGCTACTGAAAGAATCCGGACCGTATAGGATCCACTTCCCTTGTTTCTGTCTATCTGTATTATGTAGTATATACCACTACTATGTATTTTTGTTTGGCAGCAATTTTACATTCTTTCTTGTTCTGTCAAAAACAAGATCGCGCCATTTTCTTTTGTCACTTTTGCCAACCTTTATCAAAGGCAGACGCCCAATATCGAAAGTATGTAACTCACTAAGACCAATTATTAAATATTCTGAAATGAAATAAAGTGTTATTTGCATTCTTAACATGCATGATTATAAAAATATATTAATAACATGAATACAAATTGATGTTTATATTCTCAAAATGCACGGTGGCAAATATTGAAATAAAACAGGCTTTTTTAAGGAAAATACTTAGGTTAAGTTTTTTATATCCATTTTGTCAAATTCTCCAATCATATGCAAGGTTCTGAAACCCAGACCGGTGACTGAACCGGTTGGGGTACTGGGTTAAGGGTTAGTGGGACAGACCAACTGGAGTCAACCCGGGCTAGATCGGTGAGGTATAAAAAATTGGAAAATAATTAATTTCTCATCGTACCAACCTAAATTCACATATTATATATCATTTCAATATTTTAGATCAATAGTAAAATAATCATATACTTCAATACTCATGACATATTTAGATATTCAAATCATATTTCCTTTTTTTTTTAAAAAAATTACTGGAACCGGGTTGATCATTGTAATCCGACTGGTTAACACCGGGTCAACGCGGGTTGATCGGGCCAATCCAGTTTTGCACCAAACCCGACCAGTTTCACGACCGGTGGGCCGGTTCTCGATCTGAACCGGGCGGTCCGGTCCAATTTCACAAACCATAATCGTATGTCATCAGTTCATACCATCTAATTACAAAACTATATATATATATTTTTAAAAAAAAAACACGTAGTAGTCGTGTGTGATTGGAGAACTTGATGTATGTTTTCTTTTTTTTTTTAAAAAAAGGAAGAAACAAATTCTCTTTTTAGCAAATGGAAGAAAACAATTCTAAAAAAATTGTTTCATAATTTGTTGGTTTGAATACAATGAATGAAACTGATGGAGGAAATGATTTCAATGAGTTTGATAAAAAGATGAAGACGTGAGATTATAAGTATTTAATCGATTTTCCTTATTAATCCAATGTTATTAAATAGAGTAATTCCTTTTGTCAACGCTTTTTTAAAAACTTTACCGTGACCAATTTGAATCATAATCCAGGTCACTGTTTAGCTGGAGGCAGTTGTAGTTTTTGTCTTTACCATAAAAAATTGAGGTTGAACAACAAACAGCGTTTTTGTGGGGGGAGCGAAAAGCAAGAAATAGGAAAGGCGGTGATGAATTTTAAATGGATAAAATGAAAGCCTTTGGGCCATGTGTTGAGGCCCATATGATTTATGTGTGTCCCAGTTCCACCCCGTACACCAGACACGCACACTTGATCCTTCTGCTGTTTTCTTGGTCCCCACAAGCCACGTGGGCCACGCACGTCTAAAGCTACAGTTACTCTTATAAACTAAATGAAATTAAAGAACCTAGTTATGTAATTACATGTTCTTCCTAATTACTGCTTTAGCTTTTAATACCCCCACAAGAAGCTCCAGGGAGTTTCATATGCATGGGAGTACACTATTGTAGTATTAAACCAAAGTAGCTTTATGTAAATTAAATAGGCTAAATTATATAAACCCCCAAACTTTAGGTCAGTTACATCTGACCCCTCACATTTCAAAATTTAAATCTATAGGTTAGTAGGGCATTTTTGCCATTGAAGTTTTCACCAATAGACAATTTGACCTTAGTCATTATCCCAATAAATTTTGACTGTTATTGACTAGATATGTTGAACTGACACTTCACATATCATCTATGTCATTTCTGTTAAGGTATAAATTTACTCAAAAAAAATTAAATCTAACTATGAAAAAAGATGAAGTAGATGATACATGGATTTTCGGCATAAACCTATATCTTAATAAAAATGACTTGGATGATATGTAGACTATTAGCTCAATATGTTTGATCAATTAATGGTCAAAGTTCACTGTGATAACTACCAAAGCAAAATTACTCCATTTTGTTTACTCCCCCCCCCCTCTCCCACAAAAAAAAAAAAAGAGGGTGAAATGACCTATTAGTAAAAACTTTTTGGAGCAAAAATGCCCTTTAACCCTAAATCTAACCCCATAACTTTTTTTTTTAAAAAAATTGTAAGCACCCTGCCATTAACTGCTGCTATATTTTTAATGAAAAATTGCCAAATCAGATTGATAGGTGACATATGGCATCCTATTTAAATTACTAATTTTAAAAAACCCACATAACTTTGTTCTAATAATAGATAACTCCCCGTACTTTGAGCGGTTATAAATAACCCCTACAACATTTCAAAATTTAAATTTAACTCTCTTAAAATTTGATTTATAATATTAAACTGCATGTCATTATTTTTATCATTTTAGAAAATTTAGTGAGATTTTTTACTTTTATCGTTTAAATAATTTTTTTAATAATTTTACTATTATTTTCAATTAAAATATATTTTTTTTGGAAAAAACTAGAATAATTGTATTTTTAAAATAAAAATAAAATGTTGAACCTATTACTCAATAAAAAATTTGCAACATTTTATTTTTATATTTTTAAAATATTATGATGTTAGTTTTTGCAGTAAAAAAAGGTATTTTATTTTAATCGAAAATAATAGTAAAAAGCTTAATAAAATAAGTAAGATGATAAAAGTAATGACACATGGTTTAATATTATAAATCAAATTTTAAGGGAGTTAAAATTGAATTTTGAAATGTATTTGTAATTGATCAGGATTTAAGGAGGTTATTTGTGACTAATAAATGTTTAGGGGGCTTTGTAAAATTAGAAATTTACGTAGCATCACCTTTTAGCTTGACATAGCAATTTTAGTTTAAAAAGATAATCATCCGTTATTATATTAGAGGAGTATGATTTTTGGGGTTTCAACTTCTCATGTTGCATGAGAAGAAGAAGATTCCTATGGACATATGAAATAGTGGGACCCCCACACACACACACATATATATATATATAATGCTAATTATATATATATATGTGTGTGTGTGTGTGGGTCCTACTATTTTATGTGTGTGTGACATGTGAAAACACTTCTCCTACAATATGAGAAGTGTTTTTCCCATGACTTTTGTATCATGTTGTTCACTATTTGAAAGTCCACGCATCTTCTTAGCTGCTCTTCTCATCTATAAACACCACTAATATTCTTTATCTAAAACACGTATATTAGATTTTATTTTTTTTTTAAATTTATGTATTTCTTTCCCTTTGGATAAGCACACGTATTCTTTTTACCCAACTCAGTTGATAATTTATATATGTCTGAATTTCGAAAGAACTCTCCCTCAGGATTGTGGGCCAACGACAGTTAAAAGGCTTCAGTTCAAGGGATCGATGACGACCTGCGCCGAACGCATAGGAGGAGGCCTTTAATTTCATTGGGCTGTCTCGTTTTTTCTTTGGGCCCAATAATGTGTTTGGTCAAACTGTAGTTATCGAGGCTTGAGTTTGCAAGTCCTAGAGGACTCAGGTTCGATTACCTGTACCATCCCACATATGAGCAGCGATATCTGCCACCCGAAGCCTTCAATCAAATCGCGGGAGCAGTGTAGATATAGATCAAGATATGAATATGATTTAATGGGCCACACTTGTAATTGTTGGAAACAGCCGACGGAATTTGAGCAAAAAAAAAAGAAACAGCCGACGGAAAATAAGCTTCCTCCGAAATTGCAAATCAAATTGGTAGCTTCTCAGATGTTTCCGGCGCCATCTCGTCAATGCGTGACACCTTTTTGAAATTAGCCAAATTCAATGTCTGTGACTCTGAGGATTCATCATTTAGTGGAATATTCGTAAGGATTCTGACTTTATTAAACAATGCTAGTATATAATTTGGGGGAAGAAAGGCACCACGATGGAAGTGGGAAAAATGTGCGTGTTTTCTTTTTTTTCTTTTTAATTGAATGTGTTGATCATTATATTAAATTTTAAGGATTGATATTATAATATTATTTAATGTTATAAAAATATTTTTATAGAGTAAGAATTAAAATTTGAATGAAGAGATTTAATAAATGGATAATGGAGAGCCAAGAATATTTTGTTGTTGTGTACGTCAACGTGTGGTATGATGGGGGGAGGTATGGTGGAAGATACGGAGAGAGAGGGTTGAAGAGAGGAAGATCTGGGCATGCTACTATTTTGACAACACTCCTCGCTGTAATACCACTTGCTTCCCTTTTCATTAGTCAGTAGTGTTGCCGACACACACACGACCACAATTCACAGATCTGGGCTTCTCTCAGTCCCCCTTTTCAACCACATGTTTTGAATTTGTTCACACCAACCATCAAACCACGCCTTTTTCTCAAACACTCTGCGCCTTTCCGACTTCCTTCTTCATATTCATATAATATATATAAATATAAATCTTTTCCTTGGATCCTCCTGGGAGCTCCTATATATATATAAAATTCCTCCCACCACCACCAGTTTCAATTTCTCCTCTTTTTCCTCATCCCACATTTCTACATCTATTAAAAGAATCAAGCGCTGTCAGTTTTCAATTCGTCCCTGCTCATGATGGTTTTAATTTTATTTAATTATATATACATTCTTCAACAATAACAGTGACGCATCACATGATATGAAAGTGATGAGTTTCTGCGTCTAAGATAGCTCATATTTTAACAAATAATTAGAAAGGGGAAGCAAAAAAATCCACCCCTCTTCAATTAGCTGCCATATGTATTATCAGCAACGCACCAAAAGGGTTGAAAGAATTGGAAAGTGTTTAGAAATAATCCAACAAAATTGGATAAAATTCTCCAAGTGAAGAAGAAGCACAGTTGATATCGTTAACTCGCAATGTCCCCACCTGAGTTTAAAGTAGAATCCCCTGAGTTGATATTGTTAAGTTAAAGGACCTGGCACGCTCGGTCGTTTGTGAGCAACATTTGATCAAAAAATGGTGTCTACGTTGACCTGCGCGGCTGTCATTATATATTATTTATTTTTTTAAAAAAATAGAACAGAAAAACTTCCTCGACTGCGTTTGCATCAGAACCTAAACTGCAGTGCTGATGTTTCTCTCTTCACCAATAGGCCCTGAATGGCAGCATTTACTTGCCAAGATCTCCTTCAAACTCTCACAGCGTGCGCTGACTCCGTCACCTCCGTCGTCTGATTCTGCTGCCATCGCCTCCGTCAGCTTCACTTTATTCTAAACATATCTCTACCCTTTTAGGTCTAACCCAATTTAAAATAGTGAACTTTTAAATATAAAAATATTTTCATAAGAAAATAAATTTAAATATTTATTTTTTATTTTTTAAAAATATAGTCCTTAAAAAAACTCAGGTCAATTTTTTTTGATACAAGGCGATAGAGGAGAGGGGGATCGAATCTAGGACCGGGAGAGGGGAAATGAATCCCAATACCACTGCACTACTAACATGGTAAACTCAGGTCAATTTTGAACGGCGTCAGTATGCTTACTCTCCCTACCCAGCAAAGCGCGCTGTATTGTTTTTTTGCTGGGCCTCTCAGCACAACACAGCTTACAAATTCAGGTCGACACTTACGTGGCCTTATTGTGTGGGGCCCATATGATGTATTTATTATTGAACGCTATCTGGTCATTTTGTTTGTGGAGGCTGTTTTTAAATTACTCTTAATATAGTGCCTTTTAAAAAGTTAAAAATAACAGCTGAGCCTCAAAATATTTCAGGCTAAATAATTTGCAGTTTAACCCGATATAGTTGAACACACCTTGTTATTGTTAGTGTGTCAACCCTCATCCTTCAATTGTTTGTTTTCCCCTTTATGCAAGGTTACACACACACATATATATGTGCATAAATAAAATAAAAAGTGGTATTTGACCAATTTTTTTTTCCAAAAAAAGTGGTAGAAATTAGCAGTGGGGGAGGAAGGGCGGCGGCAGAAGAGGGAGACATGGAGGAGTCCATCTTGGGGCGAGGCGCATACTTCTTTTGACCTCTGCTCCGAAAACATAATTACTTTAGGCTTTAAAGGAGCCTTCACTGTTGGAGCGAAGCAACCGAGAAGTTGTCCAACACTGGTACGATCTATATTCTATACTCACAAAACGCTTCCTCTCTTTCTCAACAACTTCATTATTCATTCATCTCGGGTCGTCATCACTTTCTTCAGGTGGTGGCCCATCATCTCGCTCGTGATCGCAGTGTCTTCAAATTTTGCGTGCTTTAATTTTAGGAAAAAAAAGCCACAGTTGAATTAGAACCCCGCATAAATTAAAGTAGTACTATTGGGATTTGAAAAACATGCAATTTACTTGGACAGTACCTATATGTTCATTACTAGCTCGGAGGGAGAGCTACCTATAGCACAGCCCACTGTCTAGCCTGCGATCGAGTTCTTCATCAAGCAAGTTATTGCAGCGCTGGGTTCTGACCATGACGAGGACTCCTTGTTGTGAGAAAATGGGATTGAAGAAGGGACCGTGGACTCCTGAAGAAGATCAGATTTTGATCTCTTATATTCAAAGACATGGCCATGGAAACTGGCGGGCTCTTCCCAAACAGGCTGGTGAGCGCAAATCAATTCCTTTCTCCAACCATATCTCTATGCTCTAAACCATCATGTATGATTCCATGACTGGAAACCATTTTATTTAACCTGACATCATATCGACCAAGACTATATTCTAGTACTGCGTTGCAAGGGTTTCACTAACCAGTGTATTCAATTCTGGCTTTACTACGTACGTACTCTTAAGTCTGAACTGTATGAAGCAGGTTTATTGAGGTGTGGAAAGAGTTGCAGGCTTCGATGGATAAATTACTTGAGACCCGATATAAAACGAGGCAAATTCAGCAAGGAAGAAGAAGAAACTATCCTCAAGCTGCATCAGATTCTGGGAAATAGGTGGGTAATATAGAGTTTCGTATATATTATGCTAAGAGGCTCTATGTTTTTGAATTGCTCGTGCTAATATACGTAATGGGATGGGTAACCAAATTTTGAGTAAACGATATTTATTTGGGCTTTGCCTTTCTTTGCGCTCAGATGGTCTGCTATAGCGGCAAGATTGCCAGGACGAACAGATAATGAAATAAAGAACTTTTGGCACACCCACTTGAAGAAGAGGCCGGAAACATGCCGAGTGCGTCATGTAAGTGCGTCGTATTCTTGTACACAAGCATCTTCAAGCAAAGGGGTCCTGGTGCCGCCCATGCCACAGTCAGTAGAATCATCAAGTGCTACTAATTTTGGTCTCACTGGCAAAGTTCTTATGAGTACTGCCAATGAGGGTTTACCGCCAAGGAGATATGTGGCCACTGTAGATTCAGGGTTTCATCATGGTGCACATTCTTATGATGCATCTGGGGAAACCCTAGGCGGCCATAGAGCTAACAAGATCAGTGAAGAAATGGAATTCTGGTATGATCTGTTCATGAAAGCCGGACAGCCGCCGCAAGGGCATGGAAATCTTGGACAGATTGCTTGAGTTTTCCTCCTTTTTTTTTTAAAAAAATCTTGTCTTGTGTTTGTGTATAAAATTTAGATTCACTTCAGCATTATGTAATAAATGTTGCCAGAGGCAAAAAATTCCAACTTTAATTTATCATCACGGTGGGACTCTCCGGCCAACAGTCTCCCTCTCCGGAGGTGAGCACATGTATAGTACGTCCATTATCAGGTCACGTGATTCCCGAGTGATATCCACATATATAACGAATCTTCGCGAATATATATATATCGCATGAAAGCAGTAAAACAACATATATTAACACACTTCTCGCAAAATTGTTTGGTAATCTTAATCTTGTACTCATATGAGAAAATATATTTAGTTTTATTGTTTAATAAACGCGATGAGCTGAGTGTGAATGATCGACTTGCTGATTCATGCATGCAAATGATGGTAACCTGAGAGATGAAACCAGTGACTTGTGAGAGAGATCACTAGATACCTGCTGCCGTGGTGTGTTGAGATAATGGAGATAATAGTTGAAGATAGAACATGTGGATCCCATCGAAGCCATTTCAGGGATCCAAACCAGATGGTGATGAAGGCATTGTTGGTAAAGTATCTGATTGAAGACGAGACGGTGAACACGGTGGCGCGTGCATTGGGTTTGGGCGGGAGTAGCATGGGTTCAGGTAGGGTGGCACGTGGCACTTCAATAGTATATTTTTCATGTATGATTGCCATGTTATGTTTGGTGCCACGTGTCACAGATCCTAGATAAAGCATATATGGGTTCTGGGCACAAAACATGGGGACCCAACCCAATACTCTGTCACGCGGGATGGGCTTTATCGTTACTCTTTGATGCTTTTGCTCCCTACGTAAGGTGTAGCTGCGTATAATGCCTCTCTAATGTTGGAATGAACTACTGTATGTTATATTATTTACTGTGGCTCCTTTATTTTTATATTTTCTGTTGATTGAAAAAGTAAATTAATTGCTTTCTCCCGGTAATTTCTTATATTTCATGTCAATTTTTTTATTAAAAAAAATCAAAATTATCATAAAAAGTTAATAAATTGCATCATTCATAAATAGTTAACAGCATAAATACACTCATTTTTTTTAATTATATGACTCATACTAATTAGTTATTTAAAACATAATAACGAGTAATATAGAGGACATTGAAAAACGTATGTGCCGAAGAGATTGAGATGCGTCGTGTTCTGCTAGGGACAACGACGACGTTAATTAAAAAAGGCCAGGAGAGGGCGTCGCGTTGGAATCAAACGTGAGGGGCGCAAGCACTAAGCAGAGGGATCCGGAGTCCGCTTCTGTCCGCCTGCCGTTTTGAAGATAAAACCCCTTTAAACCCTTCGTCTCAAAATTACAGCTTCTTCAATTTATCAGAGCACCGTTCAATGGCATTAGCCATCTATAATTTATCGCAATGCTCTAATTTGCGGCTTTCCCAGAAGAATTTTCGGCCCAAAGTCTCTGTGACATCTTTCTCTTCTGTCAGGTAAACTCCTCCACAAGGTGCCTCCTCCATTCCCAGCTATTTGTCACCATCAATCTGATTGACCTTAGCCGTGTGATTTACTGAACTCGGCACTTTTAGCTGACTAATCTGTTTGAGCTGCTCTATGCATTTTGAATTGTCTTGCAACCAACCCATGATCGTCATTTACACACAGGAACTACTTCGCTCAAGGCATATAGCACGCAAACACCATGTCAACTATTTTGATAAGAGTATAATAAATAATTTCTTTCGAAGGTGTTAAAATCATCACTGCTTGTAGATTATGCTTTTTGCTTACAAAGTTTGTTGTTAATTCGGTACAGTCTTCTGCCTGGAACCATAATGCTGGGTGTCGAGTAATGACTCTTCATAAATACGACTGTAACCTCTAACGTCGCGATCAATTTGGATTCTCAGGTTCTCAAAAATAAATAGATGGGGTGGCCGAAGGGTTATCTGCGCTGCTGCATCTGCAGCTGGGAGTTCTAATTCAGACAGTGACTTGAATCCATATGAGGTAAAATTCAGTCTGCTTGCAGTTTGTTGGTCCACATGGCTAGTTATGTATGCATCTTAATTGTTAGTATGACGTCGTCTGTTAGGTCCTAGGTGTTAGCCCTATTGAGCGATTCGACATGATAAAGGCAGCTTATACCAAAAAAAGAAAGGAGGCTGAGAGGATTGGCGATGAGGAAACTGCTGCCAGAGTAAGTTACTCTTGCCCCACCTTCTGCATTTTTTTTAAAAAATTCAAATTAAGATAGTAATATATTAAAAGCTGCCCTGTAAGGTTATATTTCTAGTAACTGGCTGCAGGACAGCCTATTATTCCAGTTTATTTCATGTTTTGGTGATTAATTTATTGTATTGATATTCGGAAATCAAATTAAAAGTAAGAGTTATCGCGCTGGGTTGCTTAGCCATAGCCTTGTGACATGGTTATCTTCAGTTTAATGCTCTCTCATATGAGATCATGTGTATTGCGATCATATTTCAGCTGGAAAAGGCATATGACAGAGTAATGATGGCGCAATTAACTAATCGAAAGAAGGGTGTGACTTCTGGTTCATTCAAGGTACAGTAGAGCCATCCTTTTTACCTATGCAATAAATTAAGCATGCAAACATGAAGACGCTATGATACTTCTTATTTAACTTTTCTTGGAAACCAGAACTACATGAGTAACGTTTGAAGTATTACAGTTTTGCTGAAAATCTCTTTTCACTTTTACTTTCTTGCTACTCAAGGAAGATAAACTGCCTGTTAATTATGGCAATGGAGAATCTGGGAGGAATTAATTTGTCAATGTTGTCCTCCACCCCCCCCCCCCCCCGGGTTTCTCTGTCTCTGGGCTTTGTATGTGCCTTTGATAGAGGAGGGAGCTTGTACAGTTTAATAAAATGATGTAATACTAATTAAGGCGCATCCTATAATCACTTATATCACATTCTCTTTGTCGGTAATGAAGTTCTTGTTTAGTTTGGTTTTCTTCCTATTATTTTTAAGAATTAGGTTCGAATTATCATCTATTTGCATCTAACAGCTTACATAACCTATATTAAAATGCAGGTTTCTAAGGACATAAAGTATGCTGACAAGCAGCCAATTGTACCTTGGGGTCCAAGGTTCAATATTACTGTTATGTTAATGGCCTGTAGTTTTGTTGCTGTAGCTGTATACTTTAACTTCTCTAGGTTGCAATGCCTCATGGAGGTTCATATGGTGGCTTGGCCCATCATATGGCTGCTGTGCTGACACATGCTTGAGGGTTGATTGCATAGTAATCCCTCTTCCCCTTTTCCCAGAATCGGGTTGAAGCTAAGTCAACCCTAGTTAATTAAACCACCTATTTCTGGTGCAGGAAAAAAAAAAGCCTTCTTTTCTTAAAGATTGTTTTTTTTAAAATGCATCTTTTATATGATGTGATCTGATTAGTCATAATATGCGAATGCTCAGAGAAGAATGTCTGTGCCTTGAGATAGGTTCTCAATTCTATTTGCTTTAAGGTCAATTTCTTCTCACTATCTCCATTTCCAGGGATTCATTTTGCCATTTTATATGAACACATAATGTTTTCTTTTAGGCCATATTCTACTGTGTTTTTTGTGGTTTTCTACATCTACTTGAAATTGCTGTTTCCTTTACTGCTTTATCACCAACAACTTGTAGCCTTTTATGATACGTTGACTTCCAATGATGTTTCAGGTTTTCCAAATCGAGTAAGAATGATACACTTATCAACCTTGCCATATCTGCTGTTTTTGTGAGTCTTCAAATGAAGAATTGTTTTGGCAATTGACACTGTTATGAAACAATTTGGCGTTTTGTACAGTAAAATTTAATTGTTGTTTTTACCCATTGCCCTGCAGACAGCTTGGGTCCTCATCAAGCGTAATGCAGAATATAAACCTTTGCAGTTTTTGGCATTTGCTTTTGTTTATCGGCTTTTTGAGAAGTTAAAATCCTTTGAAGCACCTGCAACCCGAATATATAATGTGAGCTTCATTTTCCATGATAGCATTCGGTATATTTTAATATTATTTGGTTTTGAACCACATTGCTATATCAATCTAAGTTGGCATTGGCTACAGGAAGATGGTGAGGATACCGGAGAAGGGCTGCGTATGGGAAAACGACTACTCCGATCACTGGCTTTGGTTTTTGGCTGTATAGCTGTTTCATCTTTGGTATGGCATTTAAATATAAGTTGTGGGTGACATAGTCCTTAAAGTTGTTCAGAGAGAGAGCCATAATTAGGCAGGAAACAGAGAAGAGTAGTATATTATTTCATTATTGAGACATCTGTACAATAGATATAGAAACCAGTCACGTGTGCTTTCTAACTGGACTGAACTAAAGTGGTTACACTCTAACCAACTAGCTTAACTAATCTGATGACAGCTCAGCTCTTTGGTTGAGCTACTTAACTACACTATCAGTCCTAGAGTTAGGGTCAGAGGTCAATTCTTAATTGTCCTATGATTTAAATGTTGATAGATTTTGGTTTTTGATGGGAAATTCCATATATTTTAAATTATATGTTGAATTGATTTAAATCTCGGTGACCAAATTGAAAAATCAAATATGTCTCTAGTTCGTTCTTTATTGGCCTCCTTCAATGTCATATGCTTCAATTATTTTCTCCATGTACCTTATTTAGTAAAAGTTTACTCTCTATCATGCGTTTGTTGCAGGCATACACTGGTCTTTTGAACTTCATTGAGTTCTCAGGTGGCTTCATACCTGCTTTACTTTACAACAGTCAGGTATAAAACATATGTTATTGGCTTTAACTTTACGAGACAAAACTGTTGCCAACTCAGGTGTAGTGTATTCGTCAGGGTGCCAGCTAGCGTGTGCCCCTAGCTTGTTGTCGTTGAATGGTGCAGTTGTCAACAAGCAATGGGCCTAATCATAATACTTTTTGGAAATCAATATCATACGTGGCTTTCTCTTTTCTAGTTTAAAGAAGTATTGCAAATTTCTAAAGTATTTTTTCGGGCTAGAATGCTTTGATCTGGACAAAATCATCTTTTTATCTTATGAGGCGTTGTATAAGTTGACATGATCTTTGTTTCCCTGTTTTGGATTTGATGCCCGGCTTTTTTCTGGGGTCTTTTTTAATGTGATTAGCTATTTATTCAACATGATTTGTTTTGTTTTTTTTTTTTTTAATGGGATTGCAGGAGTTGATGATCACCACTACATCAGCAGTAATGCTTTACATCATGGCATCCTTTTATAGATAGGGAAACTTGTCCGAACCTGAAGACGCCGTGCAGCGAGTTATTATTGAGAATTGGGGGATATCGTGTTCCTTTTTGTTTGTTGTGTATGCTTTGCTTGATATTTGCTTTATGAAGAGGTGTATTATTCTATGATAGCATTTCACTAAATTTTGTGAGTTGAGGCCAAGGTTCTATATACATGGATAGTATTAGTAATGTTGGTTTTAATTTTGCTATAGGTGTTCGGTGGTGTATTCATTTTGTTGGACGATTCAGGTCTTGTTAGTTGGTGTCGACTCCAGTCCCCACCGTTTTCAAAATCTCTACGATTCTTGTGTATGACGTGGATAAAAGGAAGAATTCCTCTGCTTCGGGGTGTATAGTTTTTTTTTTTTTTTTGGGGGGGGGGTGTTTAAGGTAGTCCTCATTCACCGAACGATATGCTTATTATTGGTATGTAATTTGGGTCGTATAAGTGTTCTTGAGATGATTAGGATTTATTTTTTTGTTTGTTTTGACGTTTAAATGAATGAAGATTTGAAGAAATGAATTATTTTTTTTTTATACAATGAAGAAATGAATTAAAATCTAAAGAGGAAGCTCTTAATTGTAATATGAATGGCCCAAATGTAAGGAAAAGGTTTGAAGAATTGAATTGATGGGCGGGAATAGGGTTAGTAAAAAGGAAAAGGCCCACGGGTGACTTGGCAGGACAATGTTTGATGTATATTCATATTGGCTATTGGGAGGTGGTGGTGAAGGCCTCTACAAGGTGTACTTTTTTTCTTGGGCAACTACGAATAAAGTACTTGAGATATTTATGTGGCATAGCAGATTAGCAGTGAATGTATATATGTGGTTAGTGTGAGAAGTTGAAATACGAATAAGGTACTGGAGATATTAATCGAGCATAGCAATAGCAGTGAATGCATGTATGTGGTTAGTGTGACAAGTATTGTAGGGTTTCGAGCAGAAAAAAGAGAAGTATTGTAGGGTAGGCGGCTCCCAAAAACGTGAGGTGGGAGTGGGGAATGAGACTGCCCCCATCCTTTGTGCTGCAAATCTGGACAGCCATCTCGACAAAAACCCTTACCTTTCTCTCTCACCAACGCAGCTAACCCCATGTACTATTCATTTTCAGTTCTCTGCTGATCAACATACGGATGGCAGTATGTAGGCCAACCAGGTTTTGGCTAAATAAGTGGCTCAACAGACATAAGCCTGAGCATGTAACAAGGATAAAAGGCCTAAATCTGAATGTAGTTTTTTTAGGCTTGGTTTTAACTTCTATAAAACCTAAAGTCTTTTTCAATCCTACTTATACTATAAGCCTTTTAAAAGGTTTCATATTGTAGGCCTTGAAAACTATAAATAGACTTTGGGCTAAGTATAGGTTTTTGGTAGACTTTAAAGCACAATATTTACAAATTGTACCTTGAAATAAACTTTTATCCTATATATAATTAAAATAAACTATTATTATTATTAAAATGATCCCACCAACATTCAAAGCTAATAATATAATCATCCAAAATAAAACATTATTGTTACGAAAGAGAATAGAATAGGAAGGATGCAATCACGAATAGTTAAGAGGATGTTCCCAAAAAAAAAAAAATCTAAAGAAATTATAGGAATAATACTGTAATTAACTAATTATAACTTGGAATTAAAATCTAAGAATTTTAAAAATATTGTGTTATTTATATGATATAAATATAATTATATTTATTTAATGTGTATATAGATAAGGCCTGAAAGTTTACAAGTCATGCCTTGACAAAATAAACCTAACCTATTTAGACATTTAGCTCTTTAAAGAGACCTTAACCTTAGCCTGACCTTTTCTATAAATAGGTCAAGCCGAACTGCTGATATAGTCTGATGATTTAATCAACTTTTTTTTTTTTTTTATTGAAAAAAGTTTTGGAAGGGTTCGGCATCAGTCCCCCTCCAAGGCCAAAGCACGGTCCCGGGCTCTATAAGCACTTATTGAGACTTACGAGATCGCCTACTAAAAGAGTACCAGCGACGGCAGAAGGGATCGAACCCACGACTTAAGGGTCTAATCCTGGATCCCTTACCATCTATGCCAACTCTCATTGAGGATTTAATCAACTTTTTTTTTTTATAAGACGATTTAATCAACTTGTTGTATGAGAGTTGTGGCACAAGCGCACAGTGTTTCATGGTGTGGGCTCAAATGAAACACTAGAAGGATGGGCCCAGAAAAGTCATATTCTGATGATCATCGTAACATCAGGCAATCCATGGAATACACAAAAATGTGTTTGGCGATATGGGTAATAGGGTGAAAATGCAGTAGAAAAGGGTGAGGTTGATGGAAGGAAGGTAAGATTCCTTAGGATAGTGAAACCAGTAGAGAAGAGACGTCATTTTCACGACTTTGGTGTGCAAAGAGGGATCGTCCAATGTGTTTATTAAAAGGAAGGAAGGAAAAATAGGAGGGAGAATGATTGGTCGGAATTCCTTTGAAATGGGGGTTGTACACGCACGCACGCGCCTAGTGAAAGAGGGAGGAATGGCGTTGGTGTGATGGGAGAAGGGAGGCTAATTAATGGCGAATGAGTGGGATTATGGAATTGGCCCAGAGATAGATAGACAGAGAAGAACGTAGTACGTAGGATTAGGATTAGGGTATTTGGGATGTGAAAGCGGACTTCATTTGTTTCCATAATTGGAACAGTAAGTGACGGTTCGGGTTCGGGCTCGGGCTCGGGCTCGGGGGGAATGATATGTATGTATGTATACTATATACTTGTGATTGAGTGTCACTGTGTCTGGCCTTATTTGTGCCTTCTCACATTCCAACCAAACCCCCTAACTGGAACTTAACTCCCCCGCACCCGGATACCTTCCTCCCTTTTAATATTTATTACTATATCATACACTCTCACACTCTCTCTCTCTACCACGCTCGTAACTGTTGACCACCATTCTATTAAGTCAACTCCCTGTTTCCTTTCCTTTTCTTCCCCCATTCTTGTTATTCTCTTTTTCACCTATACATAAACTAATACCAAATGTTTAACATTGCTGCATTTTCACAAGTCAAATTTAAGTTTTTTTTTTTAGGGTTATTCATTCTTAAAATTAATATAAATAGATATACTCGAGTAGTGTAGACTTTGGCGGATGTAAATGATCGACACGTGTAAGAGAGCGTAGACATATACGAGGGGGCGGAGGTGGGGAAGTGAGGGAGATCTTTGGTCTCCATCATGGCTGCTCCCTGCCAAAGTCAGTGCTGTTGCTGTTGCTGTTGCTGTTGAGGACATAAGACACCCCCCACCTACTCTTCCCCCCTCTCCCCGCTTCCTTCCATTAACCCTCGGGTCTCCCTCTTCCCCTCCCTCCCTCCCTCCCTCTCTCTCTCATCGTACCACTTAACTCTCAGTTGCTGCCGCTTTTCTGGAAAATAGATTATCTGATCTCCTCCCCATTTGAGCACCCTTTTCTCCCCAGGACACTACCCTGCCTTGTTGGTTTCTTGCCTGCACTCTGCTCCTCCTTCTTCCCCCTTCCTCCTAAGCACACACTGCACACTACACATAGGTAGCAGCCCCCCTCTCTCTCTCCCCCCCTCCCCCTGCATGCTACGCCCCCTCCTCACTCGCCTCTCATCCCCTCCAGAAAAACAAAAAACCCTAGCTTAGAACAGGCGCTGCTGACGACTGAGGAGATCTAAGGGATCCTGCGAGTAAGATCCAGGACATGGATTTGGTTTCTGAATCATCAAACCCCACCTGTGACAGTGAGGGTCGCGTCACTGCCTCTCCCAGCCGCTACGAGAACCAGAAGAGGAGGGACTGGAACACATTCTGCCAGTACCTCAGGAACCAGAGGCCGCCGGTGCCCTTGCCCGTCTGCGGCGGCACTCAGGTGCTGGACTTCCTCCGCTACCTCGATCAGTTTGGCAAGACCAAAGTCCACACTCCCACCTGCCCTTTTTTCGGCCTTCCAAACCCGCCGGCGCCCTGCCCCTGCCCTCTCCGTCAGGCCTGGGGCAGCCTCGACGCCCTCATCGGCCGCCTTCGTGCCGCCTACGAGGAGAACGGAGGCACCCCCGACTCCAACCCTTTCGCCGCCCGTCCCGTCAGGCTTTATCTGCGCGAGGTTCGTGACTTTCAGGCCAAGTCCAGAGGCGTCAGCTACGACAAGAAGAGGAAGAGACCTAAGCCCAAACCTAACGTCACTTCCGATGCTACCAGTTCTACTACTTTGTCATCCAGATGACTGATTCTTCCAAATAAAAGAAAAACAACTACAACAAAAGCAAGAGGAATCCGCTCCTTTCTCTTCGTACGCATCCTGTAATATATATATATCTCTCTCTTTCCCGACAATGTTTTGTGGTGCGCAATTTTAAGATGTTTACTTTATTATGCCGCGCAAGGATTTGCCACTGAAATGCGCCAGCAGTCCAAGAAATGTTCTTCCGTGACTGATAATTTGTGCCCAATTAAATGTTATGCGCATACATGTAGTGTATCATTTTGAAAGACAACTATATATGCAATCGATTCTCTTCCTCTCTCTCTCTAATTGATGTTGCAATGCCCTTTAGCAAATTATTAAAATTATCATCGGTGAATCTCAAGCTGTTATGTGTCTGCTTCTCTCTTTCAATATATACATATATATTATATTTTCAATTCCTGCGCAAAAACTAGTTATAGCTAGTGAAGCTGGTTTTTAGTTACGAAGTTCTATTCTACATGAGTTTCATGAAGCTAAGATCATTTTTCACTTGCGAAATTTAGTGCACATGCTTGCTCGCATGGGCACTCTATGAGTGTGTTGTTGGTGCAGTAGAGCCATTCGCTTCGAGAAGGAAGAAAAGGTACCATATCTGCAGAATTGTTTTGCTGGTAGTTAAATTTGAATTACCAGCGTATCTCATCAGAACAGGATGTAATATATATCGCCAGGAGAAATAGTACGGGTTAATGAGGTAAATAAGGATTGGGTGGTTAATGGAAAACTCATGAGGCTAATATTGCAAGTATTGGTCCAATCTGGTTAGGTATGGTTCCGATTAAAGATGATCTTGAGGAAATCTGCATTAGACAAAAAGACAAAAACCTTGATTATCTTGTATATATATTATTTATTGATGCCAGCTATAAATAGACATGTCAAAAGTGAATCAACACTGGATTGTGTCTAAGGATATATTTAAATTAATTTTCAAGTGTTGGCAACCAAAGGGAAGCCATTTGCCTGAGCAACAAACATAATTTGAAGTAGGCTGAAACACTATTCTTTATAGTTGCGGTACGAAGGACTATGGGAATATCTTCTTCTGGTTTTGGTCATATTGGGTTAAAGGAGGATCCTTTATTCATTTCTGGTCTGAGGCATTGTGTAATAGCTTGTTTGGTAGACTTTGAGAAACTTGTTATTTTACTAAGCTTTAAAGAGCACAGCTAATCATGATGGTTAGGGCCACTTTATGTGATTCTAATTGTGACGATCACACTCATATCAAAAGCAGCAGAAGAGTGGTGAGTTGTATTATCTTTTTGTAATTATACCTTCAGGGGTTTCTGGAATAGGAATTAGGAATTGTGTTTGGTAATCACGCTCACTAGTCACTAACGTCTTCGACAAGTATTTGTTTCTACGGAGATCAAGTTAAGTTATTCATGAAATCGTTTGAAATAAATGGGATGCGCCACGTTTTTCACCCAGTAACGTACTTCCACCGTCTGTCTTTACAATTTGGGTGTATTTTTAATTTTTCCCTTATATTCGTTTGGTGATATCTTTGACCTTTATTTAAGTGAATGGAAGGTGCAGTGTTATACCTTTTTACATATAACTAAGGCACATCAATTATTTGTGGATCATTACAGAGAAATTAAAAGGAAAACTACGTAAATAACCTTTCTGAGTCAGTCTATTTGTTGATAGTTATCATGTGCTTTAAAATTAATTAAAAGGCAAACCCAATATTTTTTTTTGGGGTTAAAATATGCAGATCTCATAATTTGCAGACGCGGCTCACATCATTTTGATTAGCCAATACAGCTGTCGTAGCTTTTTCTTTAAAATATATATATATATATATATGTATATATATATATAAATGAAGCTCTGAACCTTTAAAAGTAAGTATAAGAATCGTAATTAATACATGCTACATGTTTGTTTTCAATTATATATGTTAAAAGTACTGGGTTGTAAATTTGGTGCATTTTAAATTACAGTAGGTGGTATGATTGAAGTAACATGAAGTGACTTATTATTCCCAAAAATTACACCAAAACAAAGATTATCAGAAAAATTTGGAGTGCCAAATAAATAACCCTACGGATATATACCATATGAAAAGCGTTCAAAGTTTTTTGTTACTTATTTATTTATTTTAATTCGTCCAAAAGAATATAACCCCCTGGGGGTTCCTCTTTATGAAAGCTAAATTATCATGTACATGGAACCTTGGTTTACTTGGCATAAGACGATAAGATCATTAAAACAAACATGCACTATTCATAGTACTGTTGACAATGCTTCAGTTATCAATTAGACCCTGCGTGCGCAATCTTCCTGAAAGCTCGCTTGTTCTAGTAATTAAAATTAATTACTCAGACTTCATAGATCAAAACAAATAGCTTCAAGTATCAAACAGCTTAGCTTCCTACATATTCATCTGATCTATCTGATGACCCTCTCCCATGTTCCATAATATTCCATTTTGCAGAGCTTGGCTTGAGATCGATGGCGTCATGAGATTGAGAATTACTGTGGACGTCCCAAATCTCAGTGCGATGGCTGTTGCTACTTGCTAGAGTGGAACTTGAGAGAGAGAGTGGGCTGTTTTCCTTGTTTGTGCATAATTGTGTAGAGTAAACTATACTGCCTTTAACATCAAAAGTGGGAATAATCAACTGAGTATTTAATTTAATTAATGTTATGGGGAACAAACTTACTTCGAATCTACCGGCAATCATGTTCTTAATTTGGGTAACCAAAGAGCGTCACATTCAAACTTGATGTGATTCTGAGTCAAATTAATTAAAAGCAATCCTAAATTTTGATTGACTGATAGGATGTATGTTGCATTTTCCGGAATTCTAGTAATTTGCGTAACCAAAGTGGTTCTCCTATCCATGCTATCAAAATTTTATGGGAATACAAAATTTGATTAGTTCGAACCATCCTGTTTATCTGACTGTATCTTATTCAAGTACTTTTAAGCTATTCTATCCTATTTTAAATATAAAAAAAAGTGAGGTAAAAAATTAGTTAAATTATTATTCATAAAATAAATGTGTTGATTTTCTAAAGTGCCCCTTCTTTAATCATTTATATTGAGATTGGTTATTGGTCTCTCAATAAAAGTACTCCCTCCGGTCCTTTTTATGTGTCCAAAATTTAAATTGCTTTAGTTTTTTTTATAAGAACTTGACATGAGTTATTTGAATATTTGATTTTTTTTTCATTTTTACTCTTCATTAATCATATGTATTACATTAATTAAAATGTTAGTGATATTTATGTTTAATTTATATTTCGGTATTACCCGCCCCTCATAAATAAGGGCATACTTGTGAAGCAAACTTGATTTCAAACATGCTTATTATTTTTATTAATTTTTACCGTTTTATTAATTCTGTCAATGAACTCTTATAAATAAAACCAAGGGAGTAATTTGGGAAAAAAATAAACATAAAAGATAAAGGGGATTAAAGTTTTATATTTAACATTAAAACAAACTTCTCACGTAATTTACATGATGAGTGATTGAGAATTATTCCCCTCCATTTTTTATAAGCAACAACTAATAAAATAATATAAAATGATTTAGTTGTTAAAATTAGTTAAAAAATAATGAGTCTGTAAGATATATATATATATATATATATATATATTTTTTTTTTCAGATCATACACTTATTTATGAAGATGAGTGAGAGGGAGAATTAGTTGAAAAAAGAAGAAGAAGAAGATGATAAAGACATACAATTAATTGAGGTTAAAAACAGAAAAGCGTATTGAACTTTTAGACAAAGCAAAATTATTACTTATAGACTAGACCAATCTTATGAGAGAAAATGTTTCTTGCAAAGAGGACGGGATGGAATAATATTTAATACTTCCTGCGATCTTATTTATAAGAGTTTAATAACTAAATTACGTGGTTTAAAAAGGGTTAAAATTAGTTAAAAATAATAAATATGTTTAAAATAAATTTTTTACCAAGTATGCTTGTATTAATGAAAGGTAAATAAGAGAGAGAAATAAAAAAAACTATAAATATCACCAACCTTTCATATAAATACAATGAAAAAATAATTTTTTTCCCCTAGTACACCCTTATTAGATTGCATTTTATACCAGGAAAACTCATTTATAAGGACAGAAACCTTCACCCATTATTTTTTTTAAAAATGTGCGACTAAGATTAGTTCAAAAATTGAATACTTTAGTATTTGTTTATTTTTCTCTTTCTGATACATTAGCAATGATTAGGGGATAAATATGAATTTCGTTCTTTGACTATGAAGATATATATATATATGGATGTGAATATAGGTTTTTGATGGTCTAATGCATATATATCACACATTCACACGCAATGACGCAACGTCCAAATCTCATGTCAATTATCATATGTAGCGCACAACTGTCTAGACTCTAGAACTTTAAAATTGCATATATCCTCGATCAAAACTCAACGTTCTGAGGATCGATATGCAAACTAAAAATATTTATGGGCAGTTTGAAGAGTGAAGGAACTACGGCTGGAGAATGAAATTTTAACGGCTACTTTTTGTGAGGCAGTTAATATCATTTAATTCTGAAAGGCTTGTTGTTATACATAGAATGTTGTTTGTATGGATGTGTGCATATATGTAAGAGAAGAGGGCAATGGAAAATAAAGGGAAGGAGAAAGTAGAAAATGAAGCAGTTGATGTACATATGCAGGATCTCTCATTCTCAGGCAAAGATGCACAGCACTTCATGGTTGCTTCGTCTTGTCTGTATGCAGTAAAACACACACACACACAGATATATATATATATATATATAGGAAGAGAAGAGGGAATATGCAGGACAATTAATTCAGTTTGCGACAACATTACCTAAAGTGAGAGAATACATAATTTCTTTGACGAAACATGACAGGCTTAGGAACAACGGACTATCTCAACCAACCTCAGCTATTCACTCTCAACGCGGGAGGTCGCATGGAACACAAGGGTACATACTTGGGTCATTTCCTTGTAATCCCCCCCCCCCCCCCCTCCCAAAAAAAAAAAAAAACACTCTTAGGTTTCCTAGGTAAATCAGCATTTTGAAGGGATTTTACATTAAAGGGTTAAAGTGTCAAATACCCATTAACTTTTATTCAAAGTGCACCCAGCACCACCCAACACGTCGGAGAGGTAGAGTTCCGCAGAGTTTTGAAAATACCATTTGAATTTGTAAAACTCCTAGAAGTCCGTCGAATTTGTAAAAAGACTAAAAGATACCAAGGACTTATGAGGAATATGCAAATTCAGGTGAAATTACCTTTTTACCTTTACTTTGAAATAAATAAAAAATAAAAATAAAAATGCCCTCACCGGAGGCCGGACGCCGCCACCTTTATGGACTGGTAATTCGCGTTTCAAGTTTTGTAAATACCATTGAAAAAATATTAAGAAGAATATATATTTATTAATGTATATATATAATAAAGGAACCAAGTAGCCTAACCAATTGGACTACTTGGTTCCTGTGCGGGGGCCTACACTTGCAATGAGCTTTTTTCCCTATTTACTACTTTTTAAATAAATAATTACCATTTTGCCACTCTTTTCAAAATATTTCCCAATGTGCCACATTTAGTCGACTAAATCGTGGTTTAATCCACTAAAAATCGCGGAATTTTTTTTTTGAATATTCCCGTCATTTAGTCGACTAACCCACCTGGATTAGTTAACTAACCCAAGCGGGTTAGTCGACTAAATGTCGGCAGAGGGGTTTTTTAAAAACCTCCCACGACTTAATGGAACCCTAATCGACTAAATTGCTCCTCAAACCTCTCTCCCTCTGTTTTTCTGACTAAATCGCTGCTGAATCCGTTAGTGGGTTGTGGAGGAAACTTCAATCTAGTGGCATTTGCGTCGTAATCGGCATGTTTTCATCTTCATTTTGTGATTTCCACCATAGTTTTGGCATCTCTCTAAATTTCACTCTAGGGTTTTCTCGCGGCTTTTTCAGAATACGCTCGACTAAAAAAAACTCGGTAGGTTTTCTAAACCCGATCGGCGTATTTAATTCAAAATTAATCGTCATTAATATTTTAAATTCAAATTTTAGATCTAGATTAAAATATATTAATTATATCTATATGATAGATCTAAACTAATAATATTTATTTAATCCATATTAAAAGCCGATCTGAAATTCGAATTTTGAATCTAGATTAAAAAATATATTAATTAAATCTATCTGATAGATTTTATCTAATATATTTATTTAATCCAAATTTAAAAGCCTTCTGATTTAATTTATCTTTATAAATTAAATCCGAAAAACGATATCTATCTATTTAATTAAATCTGATATGATATCTATCTCAGATTTAATATTAAATCTGAGATAGATATCAGATTTTTCCGAGAAACAATATCTATCTATTTAATTAAATCTGATATGATATATATATCAGATTTAATTAAATAGATAGATATCGTTTCTCGGATTTAATTTATAAAGATAAATTAAATTTTAAATTTGGATTAAATAAATAGATTAGATAAAATCTATTAGATAGATTTAATTAATATAATTTTTAATCTAGATTCAAAATTCGAATTTCAGACCGGCTTTTAATACGGATTAAATAAATATTATTAGTTTAGATTTATCATATAGATATAATTAATATATTTTAATCCAGATCTAAAATTTGAATTTCAAAAATTAATGACGATTAATTTTGAATTAAATACGCCGATCGGGTTTAGAAAACCTACTGCTTTTTTTTAGTCGAGCGTATTCTAAAAAAGCCGTGAGAAAACCCTAGAGTGAAATTTAGAGAGACGCAAAAACTACGGTGGAAATCACAAAATGAAGATAAAAACATACCGATTACGACGCAAATGCCACTAGATTGAAGTTTCCTCCGCAACCCACTAACGGATTCAACAGCAATATAGTCAGAAAAACAGAGGGAGAGAGGTTTGGGGAACAATTTAGTCGATTAGGGTTCCATTAAGCCGCCATTGGAGTTTTTAAAAAACTCCTCTGCCGACATTTAGTCGACTAACTTAGACTAAATGTCTGGGACATTCAAAAAAAAAAGTTCCTCGATTTTTAGTCGACTAAATGTGGCACATTGGGAAATATTTTGAAAAGAGTGGCAAAATGGTAATTATTTATTTTAAAAGTGGCAAATAGGGAAAAAAAGCCCTTACAATGTATTATTTTTTTATTTTGGTTCTTGTGGCTGCGTCCGGCCGGCGGCCGCCCTCCGGCAAGGGCATTATTTATTTATTTATTTAAAAGTAAGGGTAAAAAGGTAATTTCATCCGGATTTGCATATCTCTCATAGGTCCTTGATATTTCTCAGTCTTTTTACAAATTCAACGGACTTCTAGAGATTTTACAAATTCAAATGGTATTTATTTAGAATTTTCCCTATCTATTTTCAGGCTAATTTTCTCTAGCACAATTTCCGAGTGAAAAATAGTACGTCCAATATAGTAGGTTTTTGGAAGCTCATTTAATGAACGACCACTGGATTTTTCTACACCCACTGCACATGATCGATCTTGTGACCTCTCCCTCAAAGAGAGATAAAGTGGGCACCATGAATGTATTGCTCCCATTCTAAATATAAGGCAAAGTTAATTTTTTTTTGAGATTAAGAAAGCTAAATAAACTATTTAATCATATTTGTTTATAAGTCAAATTAATTAATTTGGAGAAAAAAATAAAAATATAAGTATTCTAAAATATTTTAATTAACTTCCCTAATTTCTATAAAAAAAAAGGGTCAACTGTGTGTTATATTTAGGACCGGAGGAGGGAATATATGTTAGAGATTTTTTTTAAAAAAAGAAGATATAAAGAGTGTGTAATTAAGAAGGAAAATAATGAGAGGTAAAAAAGTATAATATTTTATATTTAGATAAAACAAGTCAATGAAAAAGTATGAAAACAACCATATGCAATGAGCCGAATCCATGTTTGGCACCGTCAAGTATAGAATGTGAGATGAAGAAGAGAAGGAGGCATTAATGAATTGAGGCGATTAAGTTAGGATTTAGGAATAGCTTTACTGCTCAATGCTCAATTCCTTATGAAGTGCGGGGCCCCCCCTCCCCTTAAGCCACTAATGACTTGACACCTAAATAATATTAATATGACATGCAAGCTTTTCTTCATTCGATATAGAAAGGGCGATGAAATATAAAAAGAAGAGCTAGTGAATTACAACACTTATTATTATTGCCTAATAATAATAGGAAAAATAGAGTGAAGTGATGTGGTTGAATGGAAGTCAAAAAGGGTAAGTGGGGAAAGGGACATAGAAATGGCTCAAGGGTCGAAGACCGTACAACAGTCCCGCAATCTACGGTGAAGTGGAGGGTGACACGTGGTGTCACGTGGACATTTGTACTGAATGTCGGCAACAGTACAGTGTTCACTCATCCATATTCCATATTCCATATTCCACTCCACAGCCACCCCTCGTTCCTGCAAACAAATTGCAAAGGTTAAGGTAAGCGCTTAGCAGTTACGTTAGCACCACCCACCCGGCCCTGTGTTCAGTGTGTTGGTTTCTGCCCTCCTCTTCCATTTCCATCTTTGGCCCTCTCCTTTTTTGCCATTTCTGGCCATCTCTCTCTCTCATTCCCCCCGCCCGGGGCCGGGGCCGGGGCCGGGACCACTCTTCTCTTCATCTCTCCTTTCTTTCATCCTCCTCCCCAAATATATATTTTCTGTCTCACAAAAACAGTCACACCTCTTCAAAATACTCCCATTCGCCACTTTCAACAACACATCGATATTCATAATTAGCTCTTCAAAATTTTTATTTATTCAACATTTATGAGCACTCACTGGATGGAACGACATTCACATGGAATTTTATACATTTTCCTGTGAACGAGAAACGGGCCACTTCCTACACTATTTAATATGTCAAGAACCATGGGAACAAAATATCTCCTTTAAGAACAAAGTCACTGTTATTCTAACGACAAATGCACAGTTAGCGGCTCCCCCACATGAATAAATGTCACTAAACTCTAACCTAACATCAATTTGCCCTGTATGATACACAGTACAGCAGAAACTTATAACTATAAGGCCGGCGCTCCTCTCAAATCTTCCAATATACCACAGTGATTTTCACCCGACCCAACTGCCTTTTTTTTTAAAAAGAAAAAAATCCAAAGGTTAAAAGGTATTCTCCGTATACACTCTCTCTCCTTGGTCTTTCTCGTTGGCCTTTTGAAAATTCTTTTTCTCTCTTTGGCCTTCATCAGGGGTCCGGAAAAATTAAAATTAAAATTGAACAGGTAGCATGGATATCCACGCAGCAACCTCAAAGCAGAAACAAGAATTTACATGCAGCTAGATTTTAAGTGCAGTTATGTGCAGATAATGAATCATCTGGGACGACTGCTGATCTCTTCGTTGAGAAGTTGAACAACAAGGCTGCCGTCAGCTGCAGTATTGCAGTTGTCGTCACAAAGAATGCTGCACAACGAGTTCAATTCTTGTTCGTTAGCTTTTTTGAACAGGCTCCTCAACACTGCATCTATTCCAATAGGCACGACCTCATTCCTATGGACCCCTTGAACGTTTCCCCCCAGGAATGGCCCATCCGCACTTGCACCATTTTCTTTGGGCCGTGAAGTTTGCTGAATTTGACCGAGAGCCCGTGAATAGGGCCGCGAATCCCAATATTCCTTACTGACACGATTTTGATCCAATGCCTCGATAGCCTGGGAAAAGAAGGACGATGAATCAAATCCATCTCAAAGGGAGCAGAATCTCACGAGATGGTGATTAAAACCAAAGATGCTTTCCTTCTTTCAAAAAATAGAAAAAAGCAAAGAAGCAACCGGCTTGAGAGATCAGATGCAAGATAAATGACTTGATTTCTTTGAACCCCATAAACCTAACTGAACAAAAAATTACAGAACAAATGCCAAAATGTTTCGATTTGCCCAACGATTAGAAAGCGCTCCTCGCGAAAGAGATAAATAATATAAAGCCATAAGCAAATGAAAGGTAATATGGTATTCCGTTGGATGTATTTGCGCATGGATTTTTTTTTTTTTTTTTTGGTGTCCAAGGGACCCTCGCCATATTATCTATAAACATGATAGGATCCAGAAAATTGGCTCAAGAGAATTCAAAATCATTGTTATATATAGCTTTGCTTGTAAGTCAGGCGGAAAGCAAGAAATGGAATAAAATTGATCATTTGTCCAACTCTACGTGGAGCAATTTATAAATTATAAATCAGTTTTCCACAGAAAAATTACCTGCACTATAGCTGGCGAAGAAAACCCAAACATTTCAAAGCCATCAATGCTGCCAGGTGGCTGCAAAGGAGGAAGGTCCTTTCTTCCCAGCTTATGTTGCTTAGTGATTTCCAGATTCACTCTCTCTCGTACCAGTTCCCAGCATCTACCGGCAGAAAGATGAATGAACACCTCACTTGGGTGATGTTCCAAGGACACCTGAGGGAGAAAAACAGGAGTGTTATTATATCTTTAACTTCATCCCACTGAACCGCATTTTGGAAATCCTAACAAAACCAGTCCTGCATTCGAATTAAGGCTTTCAAAGTTCAAACTAAGTTTATTCATGAAACTAATTCTAAGAATCAGGATCCCCAGTAGGGCATAGTTTCACAATATTCTTTTCAAAGGGCCAAGCAAATGGTACAATTAGTCTGAAACACATGAAAACCAAGAGTAATAAATTCTATAAAACTGAACTTGGCAGGAAAGAAAACATTAATTGCTCTGGTAACTAGTTAAGGAATAAGAAAGTGAAGGCCAAAATCAATGGCAGAACTAAGCAAGATCTTTGTGAGGGTTTTAAACACCAAACACAACAGGAGGAAAAAAAAATAAAATATATATATATATATATATATAAACCATTCAAGATGAAGAAAAATAAATATTAAATTACTATCACTAAATTTAAAATCAAAATAAAAGTAGGATGGTTAAGTACCATAAACAGAGGCCCATCTCGTCCAGCATCAAGAATTTCTGAAATATAATAACACATACTTGTTGGGTCTAAGACATTTATGTATCTTACACGGCTTCGAAATCCTGCATCAATTATTTGAATTTGCATCAACCAAATGCAGAGTCAAAAACCTAGAGAAGAAGCAATTAATTATAAACCAAGCACTCAGATACCCTTTGGAAATATAGTCCGACTGTTGCACCAGGACTTTCCAGCAAACACGATTCCAAATTCTAGAGGCTCAACATTGCAGTTGATGCGCCGGACGACCTTTGCTATACGAGGACCTTTCTGACGATAGTATCTTCCCAAATTGTTTGGACTACAGGACAGGATTCCGTTAACAGCTCTCACATTATCTGGACTAAATACTCCAATCTTCTCATGGTTGTCCTCATTCTTAGGCTGGACAGTCCCAGAATGCTGTGGATTCAGAGGACAACTCTCTGAAGAATCCAGATAATGATCTCTACTCTCTCTTGTTGAGGAAGCCTGAATTTGCCTGACCGACTCAGCACTACCAAAACCAATATTGCAGGATAAATCAACTGGAGTAGAATCTAAAACTGCTCCCTTAATTATATCATGTTCCTGCTTCACATGCAAATGATAAGTTGAATGAGAACTCATATTTTCATGAGGCACCTCATTCCCAACCTTTAAAGCAGCATCTGTGACAGGGACAGTCCCGTCTGGATCTTCTCTATAATTACATGGGCTTAGTTTATCAAAGTAACCTATAAGCCTTTGAGACAGCTTCTTCTTGCTATCTGTTTCTGTGATCTTAGGTTCATCAGTTTCATCATCACTAAGAAGTATAACATTATCATGCCCATAAGGAGTTTTCTTAGGTCCATGTTCAGCTAAAGGAAGAGATAAAGGAGAGGAGGTACCCCCTACAGGCAACTGACAAACAGGATTCTCGACAGCAGATTTGCAAATAACTGACTCTTTCTCAGAATCTCTCTCATGACTAGTCATCTCACTTGGTGTTGTCCAGAAATTAGATGTAGACGGTTCTTTTGAATAACCCAAGGGAATCACATCTTCTGCTGATTTTCTTAGTTTTATAAAACTCAGATTCTCAATTGGGACATCTATCAAATGAGAATCTTCAATAGAGACAACTGATGGATGCAATGTCGTCTCTTTAAGCATAGTGCCGCAAGAAGAACTGGACAGATCTGAGGAATCTAATCTCAATTTGGGAAGCATTGTTTCCTTTGAAGATTTAATTGAGTTGCTACATCGGCTTTTGTCTTTTGATATAGAAGAAGTTAGTGCCAACCCAAGATCTAATTTTGCCCATCTGTATATTGAACTTAATTTCCCTTCCAATGCCTCGACGAGGATAAATAATTCACTAATATCATAACGGAAGAGGAAGAATCTGGAATCCAAAGCACATGAACAGAACTGCTTTGCATGATCCAAGCAAGCATATCGGTCTGGGCAACAATGGCAACCAGCTGCAGATAAGTGTAAATCAAAATAGCAAACACTGCATTCCCTTTCACTCGTGGCATCAAAACTGCTCTCCATTTTCAATGCCTGTGAAGAACTGCAGAGAAATTTCCTCCTTACTTGTTCCATCTCAACGCGTGTCTAAGAAAGACAACAAAGAAAAGTCAGAAGGTGAAATATGATAACAAAAGAAGAAAATAAAAAACTTTCGATATTTGGCACATCAAATAAAGCTAATGGAAGGCCTTTTTTTTCCATTATGCTGTTTAGATCAGTGACAGATCTAGGATTCAAACTGTTTTTTTTTTCTGGGGTGTCCATGCATGTCTGTGTGTGTGTGTGTGTGTGTGTTTTGGTTGGGGGAGGGGGGAGGAATTATGTTGGATCCTTGCCCCCATCCACCCATCCCTGGTTTAGATGTAAGCCCGCCATCAACCGACTGGGACTCTTCGATGTAGAACTAACCTTGAGTGCTTTTGCTAGAACACCCTCTTTTCCACAGACATCTTTCCATCCTAGATTAGCTGAAGTATTCTTCTTCTGCAGGTTAAGCTCCCACAGTGCTCGCACTGCTTCCCTAGCAGCCCCAAGCAACAATTTATCATGAGATATAGAAGTCTTACGTCCTTGACCCCGGTATAGCTCAATGGCAATCTGCCCATGGGGCAGCCAGTCAACTGGAGCTACATTAACAGCCTCTGCACAGTTGAAGCCACAATTGAATCCAGAATGATAAGCTCGAGGGAATGTCAGAACAAACTCTCCAGGATTCTGGACACACCTATAGACAGGTACTCCTTCAGACTTGAGGATAGAAGGAGAAAGCTGAGTGACCTGCAAGAATTAGATAAATAAATATGGCTACTATGTTTACTAAATAATACAAATATGAAATGCCCAAAATGAAACCAAAAGGGACGGAACATGAATGAACACAACTTGTGCCACTCTGTGGCAATCCAAGAAGCATTTTTAACCCCATTACCTATCCCTTAAGACTAGGCAAACAAGACCACATAAGTAAACTCCATGTGCAAGGACATCCAAAAAAAAAAAAAGAGTAGTGGGGAAAAACTGTAACTCACCAGCTTATGAAGCAAATCAGGTTGTTCTTTAAAAAGGCCCGGCAAAATCTTTCTCATGGCCTCTTCCAGTTTGCAAGCATCTTTGCCAGGGACACCATACCACATTTTTGGAGCACCCCAATGCATGTAATTCAATGAATATAAATGGTGGTCCTCCACATGCTGTACCAAATAATTAAACCATTATGAAAAGAATTAGAAGCTACAGTCTAAAACTAAAGATGCTGGCTTGATAGCCTCTTTCTCACACAAATACACACAAATCAGGGTCAAGTTGTCAAATATATATCAATTCCCTCTAACAAAAATCATAACCCCCACCAAGTTCAGCCTCCCTTCCTTAGGAGGAGCATGAACAGACATAAAAAGCTACATAAACATCGCACAAAAAACATAACATGCACAGACACATGTCAAACAAACAATCTCCCTTGTTCATGGAAGGTAAGAATAAATAGGCAATGCAACATCCCCCTTGACATGCAACAACAACAACAAGCCTTACCCCATTGGATGGTATAAAAAAAATATACAAGAGACTGCCCTTATTACAAGCAAGAATCGTGTGAAATCAGGAAATACATGTAGTGACCAATTAATGAGGGAGAGGTGTATAGCCCTTACCCAACAAAAGGAAGAAAAGCACATTCCTATATACAGCCAGGGCACAAGGACACCAGATATATCGCTGCTTTCGTATGAAAGCAGAGATCCAGGAAGCCTAGCAAAGTTATTTAAATTCCAGCCAGACTTTATGTACTCTGTGTGTAAATCAGAACCAACTTCACTACGCTTTCTGGGAAAGCCACTCCCAAAAACCCCCGTTTCCAGGTCAGCTCCATAAAGCACCTAAAAGGGAATACAAAATTGAAGGTAAGGATAGGTACCAGTTAAACGCAGAAAATAGGCAGCAATTGCATGAAATGACAAAATATTGAAACCATAAGTGACCTCAATTTCTTCAGTAGGTCTCTCCACCATTCGCCAATATTCACCCTCTATGTTCTCCACAGAAGGCTCCCATCCTTTTGACATTGTTGTATTACCTCCCATATTAGATATATTATCATTCTTTCTGAAGTATCTGGCTTTAAATTCATCTGCATATCTCTGAAATGTTTCCAAAGTAAATTCTGGGCCAGGTTCAAACCCAAAGGGCCTTTCAATCTCACAAAATCCTGTATTAGGTCCTCTATTACTGTCATTATCTAATCCCATTCTATGGCATCTTTTCCTTTTCCTTCTCGTATTAAGATGAATCCTTGACATCTTTCTCATTGAATCACGATTCTGAAGCTTATCAACCCTTTGAACTCGAGTAGCAAATTTAGAACCCTCCCATATAGCCTTTCCCTTAAGAGGACAAGGGGGCTTCCATGACGAAGGGGGAACAATGCGACAAATGCCATATGGTTCTACTCTGGAACAAATACTTGCTATATATTTCATGGTGTCTTGAAACTCCTGGAAAAAATATCAGATGCGTTAATGATCTGATTCTACAGTATAATTTAAACGAGAAGTAAAATTATTGATGGCAGCAACAGATGAGTCCAAATATGCCACAATAGCTCATCAAGACCTCTTCAGTTGGGTAAAAAATGGGAGCGTCCTCAAGGGTGGGCCTGCAAGCATCTTCTGGTCTCCATCTGGCAATAACCTGTCACAAGATTTTAAAAATCAGTCACTTCTATGATGCCAAAATAACAGAAATTTACTTTATTTTTACAATATATATGAAGATGACACAAGCAGATCCTTTGGTATCACTAAGCATCATAATTGTGTTGGCATGCCAAAAAAATCCTTCAGTTAGTGAACCATATAACACAAACATAAAGCCACAAATAACTAATGCATATGATAAAATCTTAAAGTATAACCTTTTGGCAATTACTGCAATCCGGACATCCACGGATAATTCCCTTTGGAAGACTAGGTACTGAGGAAAAATTCTGCATTGTCAGTCAAATATAAGATGCCACCCAGATGTGTGATCTCTCAATTATGAAATGCCATGCATTAATTTAATACCCCCTCTGGTCTTAAATATAAGACAGGGTTGACTTTTTTGGAGAAATTAGAGAAGCTAAATAAGTTACTTAATCATATTATATATTATGTATCTTTACATTATATAGCAGTTTATCGGTCAACCTAATTAGTTTAGAGAAAAAAATAAAAATAAAAATGTTCTGAAATAATTCAATTAGCTTTCTTAATCTCTCCAAAAAAAGTTAACTTTGTCTCATATGTAGCACCGGAGGGAGTATTATATTACAAAACTCCAGCCCCATATACTAAAACTGAACATAAGACTAACTTGATCAAACCGCTCGGAATCAGAGTCTTCCTCTGAACTGTAATCATACTGTCCATGGTTGATCCATCGTCTTCGTCGAAAGGACCTATGAACCTTTGCAGTATCACTAGCTTGAACATCAGTTCTAGCCTGAATTGACTGTGATTTACAATAAGAAACACTTGTAGAGACTGAAAAACTAATCTTGGTTTTATCATTCTGTTTCTGACTGCCTTCCCCTGTATTCAGTGAGGAAGATGTATATGACTCAAAGCCAGGTGGAACTGATGGAAACTCATCGTTATCTTCTTGAACACAAGTTCTCATGAGTTCTGTCCCCATTTATAATGTCTTACAAAGGCAATACCAAATATATCTGCACTTGGTTGTGTTACCTGTATGAATAAAAAAAAGTCAGCAACGCAAAATCTACAGACAACAGAATATAATCTATTCACGGTCACATTAAACTTGCTGAAATGTCTCCAACAATCAAAATACTTACCGTGAAGAGTGGTTATAAAGGGCGAAATGCAAAATATTTAGATACTTTGAACTTCAGCTGCCTATTACACCTCAAATAAATAACACCATTGCAGGTAATGCAAAGATCCAGTATCTTCAAAAATGGCCGGAAAGCATCAAATCTGCAATGTGACACATCAAAAAGAGAGAGAAAAGAGCTCAGATAGAGTGAAATATCAGGACTCAGAATGGTTTCTTATTATCCACCGCAACGGCAAGAAAGAAAGAAAATGTTTGATCCTAAATAAGTTGTTGTTTGATATTAAATATAATCATGAAAAATTTAACTTCTTATAAACATAGCAAGAGATGGCACTGAAACTTGAAGTACTTAAATACTTTATCTATATAATGAGATGTTACTCATCATAATTGCACTTATAGCTGTTTCATACAGAGCATATTTCCAGCAAGAATTACTCTCAAGTTAATCAACAAACGTACACTCTTGTAAGTTAATCAACAAACGTACACTCTTGTTTCAATAAACAAGATTAATTCATAAGTGAATGATTAAATGATGGTAAATGCATAATTTGAATGGTGCAATTTGAACTTTAAACAAAAGTATATCCAAGCATAATACAATCGTTACTGATGTTATTGAAACCACCAAAATGGCAGGTGCACACTATCAAGATAACAGAACACGAGTTAATACCAAAATTCAATCCAGACATAAGATACATGTCACTTGCGTAAATAGCAATATCCAATCTCAATTATTCAGGGACCAAGTGTGATGAAGAAGCAAAACTATCCAAAAATGTAAGCACTGTCAAACAGGTAATGATAATTCAGTCATACCAAGCTCGCCAAGAATAAACAAAAAAAGTGACGATGACTTGAAGATGCTAAATCAAACACATTAGCCTTAGCAGTAACTTTCAATTTTAATTTAGTGATATATCAAACGTTATTTTTAAAGTGCTCATTTATAATGAATTGCAATGGACTCGGTAAACACAAAAGAAGGAGAAGAGGTGTAAACTGAAATTTATGAACATTTGACAGGAAGCTTACTGGCTAAGATTAGCAGCTAAATTAACTTTTAATCTGCCCGATTGTAAGGGAAAAGGTAGTTCAGAAACCAATCAGAACCTCAAACATAACATAAAAGCTCTTTTAGGATGGATCTTCAGGGGCTTTAGTTATTATCATTAACCAGAATCCATATGCCCAAAAACATAAAAGCTCTTTTAGGATGGATCTTCAGGAGCTTTAATTATCATCATTAACCAGAATCCATATGACCAAAAATGAATATGTACAAAGTAAAAATTGTTATATACTCATCAGACCATTATTATTTGGAATTTTAAACTGGATAGAAACTCAACATTTTATCGTGAAAAGGATAAAAAGAATCCTTATGTAATTTTACTTGGTTTACAAACTCAGTATCAATTTGATAAAATCCACAGCATAGGACACTATTATTCAAGAATATATGTACATGGCCATATATGGATATGTAGATGTGTGTCTGAGAGACCTAAAATAATCAGAATTAAGCTTACATGTTGATCCAGATGTCTGAGATTCCCCTTGAACTAAATGCAGTGTTAAAACTCCAGAAAATCCTTTAAACAATGAAGCTCACTTGGTTACCATTTCAAGAGTGAGGATGAAAACCCTAACTTCAACGGAAGATATTTAAAACAGAACCCAAAAAAATAAAAAATAAATAAAATCTGAAGGAGCAGATCTAACCCTAACCCTAAATCAGATTGCAGGAAGAGAAAGCCCTGAGCCACAACACTTCACCCACAGTTTAAGGGTCCACAAATTCTTATATAACAAACAGACCCCAAAAGAACACTACGATAACAAAGATCCAGAAAAGATAAAGATTTAGGGAAAGATTAACTGTTGCTTCTATTTCAGACATTACCAATTTTACGGAAGGCGCAGACAGGGGTAAATCCGGAAGACGAATTATTTGGTCCAGCTGATCAACAAACAGATTTCCGTAAGAAAAAAGAAATGGAAATTGGCTTGAGTGATATAGGTTTTGGGTGCACTTCGCAACTTCTTAATAACCATGAATAAAAAATAGGGGAAATTCTAAATAAATACCATCTGAATTTGCAAAACCCACAGAAGTTCGTCGAATTTGTAAAAAAACTGAGAGGTACAAATGACCTATTAGGGATATGCAAATTCGGGTCAAATTACCATTTTGCCCTTGTTTTAAATAATTAAAAATAAATAAATACCCCTCTCCCGCGGTGGGCCCCACTGCCTGCAGCCATCACCTCCGCCGGCCACCAACGACCGCCAACGGCCGGCGGTGGTCGCCGGTGGCTGGCCCCCACCTCCGGCGGCCGACCACCACTTCCAGCGGCCAGTAGTGGGGCCCACCGCGGGGAGGGGTATTTATTTATTTTTAATTATTTAAAACTAAGAGCAAAATGGTAATTTGACCCGAATTTACATATCCCTAATAGGTCCTTTGTACTTCTCAGTCTTTTTACAAATTCGACGGACTTCTGGGGGTTTTGCAAATTTAAATGACATTTATTTGGAATTTTCCCTAAAAAATACTCACATTTTTTTTAAATATAATACTCACATTTTATTATTACCTGGGGAATAAGGTTTTGTTTAGTTGAATGGAGGTGAGGTTAAATGAGCTTCACTAATATTAAAATTAGGTTATGAGAGGTTATAAGTTTATTTGATTCAAGTTTCTCATTTGCTTTAGAAGGATTGGTGAGGGGATTTATTTTATTATTTTTATTTTTTTGTCAAGGGGGTTTAATTATAAGTTGACAAGTATATCTGTTACGGACCTACATTAGGCCCAATAGCAATACGGCCCAGCGATAGATATGGTATGTATTAGAATCTATCATCCTAACTCACCCATAAAAAAAGAAATATCTAGAGATATGATATAACATCCAAGATGCTTGAGCTGGAGATCACACAGGCCCACGATATCGTACCTAAGATACGCTTTATAAATTCAGGGATCAAGCCTTAAAGTACACACGTCCTAACTTTAGACTATTTACATACAATCATCACTATGCACGTCTCCCTCATAGATATCCACGCAGAGTAACCTGATCCAATATCAACTCACTAACCCATATGGCTAGACATTTATATTATAGACCAAAACAATATAATTTTCTTTTTTTCTATTACTTTCCTTCTTATTTTACAATTTTTATTAAAATTGTTATTTCTTAAACTATTAATAGAATTCTAACTCAGCCATCATGAGAGGCAGAAGTGGAATAAATTTAATAGACCAACTTGAATTGGGAATCATAGACCAAATTTATTGCTTCCATTTTTTCTAGGATAAAACTTATTGCTCCATTTATTTTTATTTTTATTTTTTTGCATTATGAGATATTGGGTAACAAATTGCATTATGATATATTGTGAAGAAATTTCATAAGAATATAACCGGGCTCGGATCTATAGGTACATGGAAAGTGGCAAATATGATAGGAAATGGGGGGTTTTTTTAGTTCAGAGAGGCAGCTATAAAATATCAAAAAATTGTTATGGGCATTTTGGTTAGGATAGGATACAAAATTTCTCTAACCTGGGGGGGGATTAAATTGGAGGGTTAAGAAAGGAGGGGAGGTGAGCACAAAAACAAAAAAAAATCCCCACCCGTCACCTCCCCTCCTTCCAATCAAGCAGTACTTTTATATCTGCATCCCTCACCTCACGTCAAAAAACCTCCAACCAAACAGACCCTAAAAAGTTAGGCAACATATTAAGATAGGGATAATATAATTTCGTGTCACACATATGCCCCCGAGACGGATTTTGCTTCTTTTTTTTTTACTAAGAAGGCAAATACCGAACGAGTCTTCCCTGATTGCATGAGAAATATCGTTTACCGCGGGAAAATTAATTTTCGGTGTTTGCGAATCTTTTTTTTTTTTTTAATTTGGGGGAAAAAAAAAGGAACGTCCAGAAATTGAGGTTATTAAATATTGAGCGTTGGTGCTTGGAGGAATTCCCACCGCGTGGAAGGGATGACGCTTCAAAAAGCAGAAAGGTTCTGACGTGGACATATTGAAATGTTTTTGTTATGTTTTTTGGTTCCCTTTTTTAATGTTAAAATATAAAGCGACAGATTCTTTTGGGTAAAAAGGGGATAGATTTGGTTATATCTCAAAATTTGCGGTAGAAAATTGAACCTTCTATTTATAACATACTCCTAGCTGATTTTGGTGAGATCTTTTAAATGAGTCGGATCAATTTTTATTAATGGCTTTTTTGCACAATCGATATTTTTTTTTAGGAGAATGAAGTATAAATATCATATGAAATTGCAAAACATCTATTAAAAAATTTAAAAGGACACAGAGGTGATATGGAGGAATCTAGAATTTTGAAATTAAAATGTTTTTACTAAAATGCCCATCTTTTCATCTCTCACTCTCTTTCTCTTCCTCTTCCTGTATGCTCTCTCTGCCCCTATTCATTTCTTGATGGTCGTCGTTATCTGCTCCACTTGAGATGGCTCCAAGCCCCTCTTATGGTGTAGCAAGTATGACTGGACATAATGAGAAAGTGGGAGAGAATGCTTCAGTGAGAGTGCCAACGACACATCTGAGTTAGAGTGAAGGTGGAGGCAAATTGAAATTAGTGTTATTGAAGGAAGTCAGAAGGGTAAGGAAGAAGAAGGCGAACAATAAAATGAGCTCAAGAGGTTGAGAAAGAAGAAGATGAACAATAGAATGAGTTTCACAAAATTCATAATAAGATTGACAGATTTAGTAATGGTTTTGACAAGAGTGAAAAGGTAAACAATAAAAAGGATGCTGAGGAAGAAGGTGAACAATAAAATGGCTTCACAGAATTCGTAATACGATTGACAAGTTTAGTAATGGTTTTAACAAAAGTGTTTACTAATGAATATAAGCAGGTCAGAATTATTGTTTTTGTGAAAATCATTAAAAATTTTATCAAACTCATTATTGTTTCTGTCAGTTCCATGTACGTATTTTGCCAAAGGCCACAAACGCTAGAAAATTTATAAGCTTACGGAAAAACTCATGAACTCACCGGAAACTACATAATTTCTCCACAAACTAAAAAAGCTCGATGGAAACCGATTCCTTCCACCATCACTTTGCCCTACCTCCACTTTCACTCCATCATCATCCTCGCCTTCGCTTCACAGAGAGAAAGAGGATGTCGGGAAGAGGAAGAAAGGGTGAGGAGAGGGGAAGGTGAAGAGATGTTGAGGAGAGAGAAAGAATATGTGAGGGCATTTTAGTAAAAACATTTAAACTTCAAAATCTCATACTCCTCCCAATCACATTGTGTTCTTTTAATTTTGTAACAAACATTTTGGGGTTTTGGATTTAAATGACATTTTCCTATCTTTTTTCTAACGGTTAATATTAATAAATAAGTTAATAAAAATGGCAACTTGTATGCCAGAGATTATATCATCAGTATTATTGTATACTATTAATTAGTTCGATAATGATACTTAAACTAGTTCTAAGATTATTTTAAAAAAGTATGACCCTAACACTAAAAATGTCAAATTCCTTTAAAAACCATATAAAATATCTTAAGTTGCTAGACTTAACAAATTATTAATAGACCATACATAGCAAGGTAAACTTTAAAAATTGAGTCAAACTGTCCCCATACCACTGAGTTCATAAAAAAGCAAAATTGAAGTGTGAACCAAGTTTTTTCTTTATTTTTTCATGTATAACTATAAAAGCTAATTTTAACATGTTAATTTTTTTAGCATGAGTTATAATTAAGTTATAAGACGTAATATCTATTTTCTATATATTACTAATGTATATTAACGTAGGAATTATTCTTTATGTATCCAACAATAATAATTAAGTTAATATTTTTTCCTCTTTGTTGTGCTTGAAATTCAGGAGAATAAGTTGATATTTTTATATTTTTCGATTTAGGTGCAAATATAATAATAAAGTTTTAGCTAAAAGATGTCGAATTGTTTATTTAGATGCAAAAATATACATGATGATTTTTTAAAAGGACAAAAACATCACACCCGCTAATCCTCCTTGATGAGGATTACTTCTTCACTTTTTGTGGGACCCATATGCTTTTGATCTATCTCATCTTTCACACTTTCACCCTCCATCTTCTCTCTTGGGGTGTGTGTGGTTTGAAGGAGGGGAGGAATGGTACGTTACCTTATTTGGTTTGTGGGAAGGGATGGGGGAAAGATCGTTTTTTAGTTTAAGAAGGAAGGGAGAGGGTAGTATAAGATTTTGGCTCAAATCCTTTCTAAAATTTTAAACCAAATAAAAGGAGACATAATTTTACATTCCCTTATGTCCCTTCCCTATAACCAAACACACCTTAAAGCAACATCTTTCAGCCTGTCTCCTCTCCCCCCTCCCTCATGTCAACATCTCCAGGGCTTCCTCTATGAATGTCAATGGCTTGTCAAATTCAAAGAAATAACCAGAGACGACTCAAATATATAAACTTTTGGGACTAGCGACTTGTATATTGAGATCTAAGCATTATGTCACGGCCTTGGACTTGATCTCTCAAATATCGTGCTGGCCTTAGCTAGATCACCCCTCTCGATCTTTGCTAAGTCAGCCGAAACCTCATGAGTAGGCAAAGAGCACAAAGACTAAGAGAACTTTAGAGAGAGAAAGAGAATTTAGGGAGAGAAGCTCTTAAATAACACTTTGATTGAATTCCCTAGGATGGTTACAAATGAATGAGACATCTCCTATTTATAGCCTACAACCTCCTTAATCAACGGTCAAGATTAAAAAGATCCTACGGTGGAGAATGATTCCCCTATAACTTTCCCTAAGAATATCTAGATATTTCTCTATTTCATGAGAGTTCTAGAATTCTCTTTATAATTCTATATTCATGCACAAGTATCTACAATAATGTAGAACTCTCTAGAAAACTCTACCAATATCTACACATGTCTACCACATTCTAAGAGCTTCTAGACTTGTCCATACTTGAAGTCTAAACCTCTTAGTTAAATGCAGAGTGTCCGTGCACGCGAATTATCCAGCGTTCCTTTCCGGGCGTGACAATTAGCTTTAAAAAGCTCGATTTTCGATAGCGTCATGGAATTACCAATCAACAATTTACAGTTGAACTAGCATATGATCTTTATTGGAATTGGTTTCCTTTTTGTCCATATGGACGAGCTTCTGATCTGGACGGTCCAGATCTTTTTTTCCCCTTATCTTTTTTATTTTAGATAAAAAAATCATTTTTCAAAAAATATTAATTGAGAGATTATTGTTATTTTAGATTTTTTACCCATTAAAATTATTTTTTGTAAAAAAAATGAAAAAAAATAGATTTGGACGTACGGACGAGCTCTCTTTGCCCGTACAAAGGATGAGCAGAGTAACTGGGTCTAATCTTTATACTCAAAATCGCAACCATGGGTTATGCCAAAATCAAGCGTAAATAAATAAAAAATTCCATAATTATATAAACACGGTATAGATGCTAGATCAGTCACATACGACATGCCTGAGCTTGCCATTTTCAATTCCTTGCACTAAACTTCTAACCTTTAATCCTAATAACTAATAAATATGTAAATCATAAATTAATAAGAAAATCCCTTTAAGGTCTTAAAGGACCCAAAAAAATATTTAAAAAAATCTTATAGAAAATTTTAAAGTCAAAAAGATCACAAAGAATTGTTAAAACCTATCGATGAAATTGTTAATCATCTACTGAAGAAATTGCTAATGAGACTATTTTGACATCAAAATTTTTTGTAAGAGTTTTTTGAACTTTTTTTTTTGGGTCCTCGAGGGATTTTCCTTAAATTGGGCAAATCTGGTGGTCAAAGGAATATAGCTTGTTGGTACATGCCCTCTGTAGGATCCTTGGAGCCTTGACAAAACGCCCTCTTTCCACTAATTCTTCCATAGTTGGTGGGACTGTGGGAGTGCTGCCAGCTCTGTTAGTATTGATGGAAGAATCTTGGTGGAGAAGTTGTGGTGGCATTGCTACTTTGCTAGAGGAAGCGACGACGATGAGGAATAGTGACCAGAGGAATCTCGAAGGAGTCAAGAGGGGGCCGATGTGTGTCTCTATTGAGGATGTAATCGTCCTCTGTGAAAGTTGATGGCTTCTTTCCCATTTCCAGCGGAGACGCTGAGTAAGGGAGAAGAGAGAGGAGACAGGCTGAAAGATGAACCTGTAGAGAGAGAACACGGCTTGTGAAAGATGAGTTAGGGGTGGAATGTAGAAGGGTCCCACAAAAAAAAAAAGTACTCATTCCTTCCGGCCTTAATTATAAAAGGGTAAAGGAGCAAAAATACACATGTGCTTTACCCTCAGGAGCGCCCAGCACCATATACTTTTTTTGGGAGCAAAAATATACACGTGGTTACTGTTTTGGAGCAAAAGTCACACCAACAGTTAAAAAAATAACGTCCGTTACTTTTACATTCACTGCGTCAGTTATATACTTTTTTTTCCCTATTTGCCACTTTTTAGATAAATAATTACCAATTTGCCACTCTTTTCAAAATATTTCTCCATCTGCTACTTTTAGTCGACTAAACCACGGTTTAGTCGACTAAAAGTCGTGGTTTTCCCTTTTTTTTGGTTGACCGCGCATTTAGTCTACTAACCCAAGTGGGTTAGTCAACTAAATATTATTTAGTCGACTAAACCAACGGGTTAGTCGACTAAATCTCGGCTGGAGGGTTTTTAAAACCCCATTTGCGTCATAATAGAGGTCTTACCTATAGCAACCCTTCCCCACCCCCAATGCTCTGTATTTTCTCAGTTTTAGTACGACCCATCAAGGTTTAAGCTCACTCCACCTTGTTCAAGGTATTATTGTTGTGTAATCGTTGTAGTTTCATTTTGTTCGGCATTTCTTTTTCGCTTGTTAGTTGAAATGCTCCCTTTTGCAGCTGACAAATTGATATTTGAAGGATGAGTTCAAGTTCAAACATGCTAGTTATTGTGATCTACCACAGTGGGAGGCATTTTGAAGGTCCTGAAGGTGTTCAATTTGAAGGAGAAACGAAAATGATGAAAATCAAACGGGGAACTACGTACAACGAGTTGAAAGAAAGAATTCACCAAAAATTGGGGCTACATGGCAGCCAATGCATTCATCGGTTAATTGCCAAAGTGGAGACTGTAGTTGGTAAGGAAAGTGTATACTACATCAGGAACGATATATGTGATGATGAAGACATAGAGTGTGTCATAGATGCATTTGATAATCGAATAGCACAAAATTTTATTGAGATATATGTTGAGCTTGAATCTGGTGAATCATCGTCTATACCCATGCATAGAAGATCTGCACAGTATTATGGTCAAGAAGATACAAGTCTTGACAAATGAAGTTGAAGAGGAGGAAGATGAGAATATGCACAGCGATGACGAGGACGATCTTGAGAGGTTTATTCCACTAGGTGACATATCAGATACTGATGTAGAGGGTGATTTTGATGCTCACATGGACCCAGTAAACTCGAGGACCGTAACAATGCCACCGCTTCGTGTTGACCCAGTTAGTAGTGGTAAGTTAGTAAACTTAGCAATGTGTAGTTGTATTTGTAATATCTATATATATTGTTTTTTTATGTAAAAATCATATTTCCTGATGTAGGGCTTGAGAGTGACCCATTTTGGAATGAAAGCCCTCACTATTCCTCAATTAATTGGGCGCTCTGTGATGATGACATGGACACGTTGTATGGTGATGATGACAAGCAAGATGGCTGGCGGTTAGGTGATCCCTTATATTTGGATCAACAGTTTCCTTCTAATTCTGAACTACAGCATGCCGTGAAGTTGCATTGCATGAAGTCTCATCGTATAGCCAAAGTTTATAAAAGCGATGAGCGTAGGTTGTTGATGAGGTGTCAACATCATGCTAACGGTTGTCCCTGGAATATGAGGGCAATTGTCCAACATAATGGAAATAGTTGGGTGGTCCGTAAGTAGGGTAACGATCACACCTGCCTGAACTAGAGTCTTACCCGAGATCATAAGCAACTGGATTCAGATGTTATATGTGCAGCCATTATCAGTAGGTGATCTTTATTTTTTTGTTTCAGCCATTAAGAGAAGATCATTTAGAACTTGTTTTGTTTTCACCAGGTATGTTAAGAGAAGATCCAGCTTTAAAACCAGTGCTGATACAAGAGAGGATAAAGCGTCTGTATGGATATAATATAACATACAAGAAGGCTTGGAAGGCAAAAATGAAGGCGATTGTGAAGTTATATGGTGATTGGGAGCAATCATTTGCATTCTTGCCCAATTGGCTGACATACATGACGCAGTGTAATGTGGGCTCTGTTTTCAGGCTTGATACTGATGAATGTTTCGACGAACGTCGTTTTTATAGCGACAAACGCGTCTTTCGCAGGGTTTTTTGGACATTTCACCAAACCATAGAAGCTTTCAAATACTGTAAGCCCATACTTCAAGTTGATGGCACCCACCTGTATGGAAAATACAAAGGTACTCTGTTGATTGCGACTTCACAGGATGGAGATGGAAAAATCCTGCCCATTGCCTTTGCTGTTGTTCCTCCCAGTGAAAAGTATGATGATTGGTGGTGGTTTTTGTGTCTCCTACGTGATCATGTGACGCAAAGGCCAGGCATTTGTTTGATATCTGACCGTCATGCCAGTATCATAAGGGCGGTTAAAGATCACCGGAATTGGCAGCCTCCATATGCCTATCATATGTATTGCCTACATCATGTCGGGAGCAATTTTAATACTAGATTTAGGGATATAGCTTTGAAGAAAACAGTTATGAAATTAGGTAAAAATGTTCACATTTTAATTACTTCTTGGACATATATTTCTTCCCTTTGTTATGAGTTTACGTTTACTGTTACGTAGGGTACATGAGTTCAAAGATCCAGTTTGACTTGAGGTTTCAAGAGTTTATTGAAACAAACCCACAATGTGTCAGTTGGTTTGAGCGGCTTCCCAAGGAGAAATGGTGCAGGTCCTACGATCAAGATGGACGAAGGTTTGGTCACATGACCACTAACCTAGCTGAGTGTGTCAACAAAGTCCTAAGGGGTGCACGTAATCTGCTGATAACGGCGTTGGTGAAGATGACTTGTAGTAGACTTGTCGAATATTTTGTCACCAGGCGTGTTGAGATTGACAAACATATCTTTGCAGGTAGGATAGTCACAAAAAAGGTCGAAGAAGAGTTACAAAGGATGGACCAGTTGACAGTCACATACCGTGTGCAACTTTATGACAGAGATTTGCAGTTATATGAGGTTGAGGACGCTTACAATCAATCGACGCACGTCGCCGGTGACATAATGACAGTTGACTTGATCAATCGCAAATGTCAATGTGGGAGGTTCTCATCAAGAAGGTTTCCCTGCAGTCACGTATTAGCAGTATGCAAGATGGAAAATTTGAACCATTACGACCATGTTGACCCGGTATTCACTATCCCCTACATTAGTCAGGTATATGCAACACACTGGTACCTGATAGGCAATGAGATGTTGATTCAACAAGTACAGGGACCCACTGTTATCCCAAACGCAACTTTGGCATGCACACGGGGAAGACCAAAGTCTACAAGGATACAGAATGAGATGGATTAGGTGGAGTCTTAGCCCTCAAGCAGTCGTTACATTTGTCAGACTTGCCACCAATCCGGTCATAACAGCCGCACATGTCCAATGAGGAATAGACCAGCTTAAATTCTATGTAACGTGTTTTGTATTGACTGTATGATAATTTTTTTTTGTCATGACTTTTAAGCAGACCAAATCTATGTATCACCCTTAAGTGTTGCCAAAAACACCTTTCCCAAGTCACATTGACAAGTGAAAATGAGTTGGTAATGATTTAGTGCAAGCAATCAACCTAATTCAGCAGTGGAATGTGTCGCTGGAAGTGGTTTAGTCGACTAAATCATCTGATTTAGTCGACTAAATGGGTTCCAGAGGCACACTCATTCGCCTCTGGAAGTGGTTTAGTCGACTAAATCAGATGATTTAGTCGACTAAACCAGTTCCATAGGCACAACTCCAAATCAAATTCGAACCTGATCAAACCAGAAAAGTACCATCCTAAAGAATAACCAGAAACCAAATTAAAAAATCACTAGCATGAACCAGAAACCAGAAACAATGTCAGCGCCTAACCAGAAACCATCAACGCACATTCAACGTACATCAAACCTAAAGCATAAACCACTAACTATCAACATTCATTTAAAAAAAAAAAAGGTACCAGTTCCACATCAAATTCAAAGTGCAAACATGAAACAAAAAAACTCTACATCTAATCTGCATCTTCATGTGTCTCGGAACCCTCGACTTCCTCGTCTTCCGACACTGGGCGTCCAATCCGAAACTTAGCGATCATATCATCTATCCCCTTAATCCGACCCTGCGTCCACGCCCACCTTTCATCCTCTATCTGCCACCTTGCATCCTCTGTCTGCCACCTCTTCTTCTGATTGGCTTCTATCCGGGACATTTGTTCCCTGCTAGCGTTGATGGCTTGCATGAGATCACGAAGGGAGAATCCACCGCCGGCTCAACAAAGTCCTCCATATGAACCTCAGGTACATCCTCATGGACCTCAGGAGGAACAATGTGTGGATCCGGGCCAACATCAGCATCAGGTGCATCCTCATCGACACCAGTGCTCTGCCATACACCATCGACCACTTTGGCAATCTTGCACTGCCCCAGTAGCCTCTGTCCAAAAACAGAATTCCACGTCTTCTAGCTCACCATCTGCTCAGTCTGCATAGGAACACAAAAATGCTTCAATATCTTCTGAACGAGGTACGCATATAGGAGTGGAGCTCTGCTCTTTTGTTTGGCCTTATACATCAGGCTGCAAATGTAGTGCCTCCAATTCACCGGAATGGCATGACGAATGGCCCACATAACAGGGATGTCACCCTCTACCATCCTCGAATGATTGTATTGACGAAGGAACAATATGTGGGTCATCACGTAGAAGAGGATACGTGAAGTAACAGTCAGCTGGCCCACACTAACTATCGCTCTATGAACTCCTGGCCTCCTTGCCTCCTGCATAGTCGCGTCTCGGTTAAATCCCTCAATGGCTACATTGGTTTCCCCATCATACAGGTATCTATCGTCTTCATCAAAATCAAACCCCAGTATAGTCGTCCAGATGGGAGCCGTCACCACTATGTCAATCCCACAGACGCGAGAGATCAAATCGCCATTTATGTAGCTTAGGTTATGGTAGAAAGCTCTCACCATAACCTCTGAGTAGGCACAACTCATCTCCGCCAACACTGTCAAGTGAGAATTCCCCAAAATGGGCACTATATCAAATCCTTCCTCGGCGAAGAATGGCACGTCTAATGACTTCGGCTTGATAATCGGTCTGGTGGCAAAATTTGCCACGAATCGTGTATGCTCTGCTACATTGTTCTCAAATAGATAACCAAAAGGGAGGTCAACAATAGGCTCAGACTCCCATGCCTGTTGTGTCTTAGAGGATGATGCCCCGCGGATCGCTCGGTGCTTAATGTGTCTCCCACTATCACCGCCGGTGTTTGACGGACCTTCTCTACGACGCATGATGACAACAAACACCTACAAGTCAAACACAACATGATCTTTAGAAGACAATGTGTCTGAGGCAGTTTAAATAACAAATCGTAACAAAAAACCACAAAAAGCCACAAATTTTTTCCCACTGTTAGCCATTTAGTCGACTAAATGGCCTGGTTTAGTCGACTAAATCTCGAGGACATGCTTCTGTTGTCTGACTAACTGATTTAGTCGACTAAACCAGGTGGTTTAGTCGACTAATTGGCCACAGGGGAGTTTTTTAAACCCACATTTGCATCATACTCTGTCTCTTATCCTTATGAAACACCAAATCAACCACAAAAACTCAACAAACCAGCCAATAAACCAGCCAAAGCAAGCAGAAAACGAGAATAAGCAAATGATTTCGCATTTGACCAAAAACTACCGTCGAAATAACAAAATGTAGATGAACACATACCTATACGACGCAAATGCCATAAAAGTGAAGTTTCCTTGGCAACCCACTAACAGATCAAGCAGCGATTTTGTTCGAAAAACAGAGAAGGGAGAGGTTTTTGGAGATTTTTTCACTATTAGGGTTTCTCAGCCGCGATTGGGGGGTTTTTTAAAAACCCTACTGCCGACATTTAGTCGACTAAACCAATCGGGTTAGTTGACTAAATATCGCGGGTTTTTTTAAAACCCTCCAGACGAAATTTAGTCGACTAACCTTAGTGGGTTAGTCGACTAAATTTCCTGGTCATCCAAAAAAAGGGACCCGACGACTTTTAGTCGACTAAACCGTGGTTTAGTCGACTAAAAATGGCAGATGGGGAAATATTTTCAAAACCGTGGCAAAATGGTAATTATTTATTTAAAAGGTGGCAAATAGGGAAAAAAGCCCAGGATGAATGGGCGGGCAATTTCTCGGGGTTTGGGTACATTTATGCCATAGGGACGACAACCTTCTCAATCAATGGCCTCACCAAAAGAATCAATTATTACTCAGCAGGTTCGCTTGGTCCAACATTGTGTTCTTGCAAAAATGTTTGAATGATATATGCACTGCCTGTTTCTATCCTGATATTTAAATAAAAGCACATGGTTGTGAGCTTGCATTTTGTGATTCTTTTAATTAGTTCTATGAACTGGGTAGATGATAATTGAATATTATTACACTTATTTGTATCTCTTGGTGAATAAATTTAGGATTGTTTAGTCATTAAATAATGGATTCTATTTCTTAATTGAGCTTTGGGCTTTTAATTTGATTGAATTCATTTTTATGATTAAATTCCAGATTTACAGTGATTTAGTATTTTCGCCATAACTTTTGATCTAGATATCTGATTAGTCTGATTCTTTTTTCCTTTTTTAGATGATTCAAAGAACTACAATTGTTATGAAGACTCGAAAGGCTGTTTCAGACAAGAAAATGGACGAAATTAAAGCTAAAGCCAGACCCATTTTTCTAGATTTTTATTATGCTCGAATTTTGTAATAAAAGACTATTTATTAAAGGTTTCCTATTTTTGGGCCAATCTTGTAGCCCTAGTGTTTCCTATTTATAGGTTAGATTAGATGTCTAAAAACATATTCTTAATAATGTTTTAGATAGTTTTGGATTAAAAGACAGAAGTTTAATTTTCTCTACAATGTTCTTCACGTTCTTCTTCATCTTTTCTTCTGCGTCTTGCTTAGCCATGCTTGGCTAAACTTCTGTGGTTAATCCAACGTGAGGATTCCATGATTCGTCCAGAGAACTTGTGCTTATTCGGTAATTTAACTCGTTTCTATTTTCATCTTATTGGATCCAATTTCTGGAAATAATTCGAATATTAGATTTAATATTCGGTTTGGTTTATCCCAAGGACTGAGTTCAAACTAGGTTTTAAGTTTTGTTGTGCGATCGCACAGTGGGACGCCGCTGTTCGGACATATTCTAAGCGATCGTTTAGTCGAGGGATTTTCTGGGCGAATGCAAAGATCTCAGTTCGTCCAGAGTCAAACGTGGGTTATTTATATTTCGTGGAATCTGAACATTGGGTTGATCGTTTTTAATCTGCTTCTGAATATTTTGTTCTATTTTTTTTAAAATTTCGTTTTTAATTTGTTTCAACCAAAACCCCCCCCCCATTTTTACTGTTTTTGTTTTGCTGTTATTCCAATCAGACCCGTTGCAAATTCTTTGGGAAAACGACTCAGGTTTCCTATTATTGCAAATCTTTATTGAATCTGGTTATTTTGAGGGACACGACAAATCTCTTTCAAAATTTGGCGCTGCTACCGGGGAATTTGCATCAGTCTAATGATTAACAGTATAGTATAATAGATTAGTGTAGACCACTTTTTTCAATTTTATTTTTCAAGTTTTTTAATTTGATTTTTAGGTTTAGGAATAGTCTAGAAGTTGTTCTGTGGAAGTCACAATTTTTATTGTATTTTATTTTTTTAAAAAAATCATTTGATAGCGTTTCTAGACTTGTTTAGGTTAGTTTCTAGCATTTTTTTTAATTTTTTTTTGTCTTTGATGCCATGAAACATTTTAGAGAAGAACATTCAGTTTTGTGCATTGATGTGATTGATGAAACTGTTGATGATGTTCTTGCTGACTGGTATACAGATTATCCAGATTTTTCATCTGTGAGTGAATCTGTTGTATGTAATTGTTCTGATTATGAATGGTGCCTGAGATTACTGCATCTGATTTTGACTTGCTTGAGGAATTTGATGTTGATTCTGAATTTGAGTTGCATTGTAATCTTGATGTGCATCTTGAATACATGCTTACTTCTGATTGAAAAAAAATTGAGAAAAAAATTATTTAATTTAGTAAAATTTAAAATTTTGTGCTGGGCGCTCTTGGAGTAATAGTTTGTTGTGTTGGACGCACCTTAGATAACGGACGTTAACTTGCTGGGCGTTCTTTTTTAAAAGTTTGTTGTGTTCGATCATTAGCAAGATCTGAATTTGTGGAAAAAATGCGTAATAAAATAAATAGTGGTAGGGATGTAGCAGATTTTGATTCTTGTGTATCAAAGTTCATTAGGCATTTCCGGAGAACAACAAACGGTTACATCATTTCATGGTGGATCGGCAAATTATTGGGCCGAGCTGGATTTGAACCAGCGTAGACATATTGCCAACGAATTTACAATCCGTCCCCATTAACCGCTCGGGCATCGACCCAGGAAAAATAAATTTAAGTCCTTATTGATAATCCACGATCAACTTCCTTTTGTAGTACCCTAACCCTACCCCCAGGGGAAGTCGAATCCCTGCTGCCTCCTTGAAAGAGAGATGTCCTGAACCACTAGACGATGGGGGCATACTTGCGGGGCGCTCCTTTTTAAAAATTTGTTGTGCTGGATGGTTCACTTAATAGTTAATTGTGTTGGACGCTCCTGAGTTAATAATTTGTTATGTTGGACGCACCTTAACCCTAACTAAATTTATGTATGATATAAAAGTTATATTGATATAATTTCAATAGACTCACATGATTAAAAATAATGGTCATTTAAGAAAATCAATACAGATTGACTTGTCCAATTTTTATAATATACTTTGCTAGTTAATTAGCTTCGTTTAACACATGGGGTATTAGTTTTGAGGCCGGAACCTTCAATATTTTATGGGAAATACATTTCTCACACTGCAAAAGAGGTGTATCCTCATGTCATAGATATTTTGATTTTTGTGTTTGAGTTTTTTTTAATAAAAAAGATGTGGGTCCCACCATTTTATGTGTGTGTAGGAATCTTCTTCTTCTCATGCAACATGAGAAATGTAAACTCCATATTTTATATCATATATCTTAGAATAATGTACTTCAAGCCTTAAAAATATTTTCATTTTAATTATTAGATTAATCAATAATAATAATGATAATGATATTGTTGGCTATCTGTTTAGGAAACCTTCAAGTATTAAGTGCGGACACCTTTCTTAATAAGAATTCAATCTTTAGTTGATCATATTGCAAAGCCAACCTTGTTGTGTCGTTGGTTACACAGTTTCTTTACGTTGGACAGCTTTTGACCGAGCCTGCAACCTCATCTTTGCAAAAAAAAACTGTTCTCTCGGTCCTAAATATAAGACATTATTAGCTTTTTTTTTTTAGTGATAAATAAAACTAAGTAAGCTACTTAATCAAATCATATGTTGTGTATCCTTAAATTATATGTTATTTTATTAATCAAACTAATTAGTTTGAGAAAAATAAAAAAAATATATTCTAAAGTAATTTAATTAATTTATTTAATATTTAAAAAATTAATTTTATCTTACATTTAAATTTGGAGAGAGTATGTAAGAAGGCCCATGTGGCCCATCCCCTAGTCGACTCTCCCTCAGCATTGCGTTGCCAGATTAATGAAGTGGAGAAATTATTAGGTTCTGTTTGGTATAGGAGATATTTAAGGAAGGGAAAAGGAAGATTACGAGGGAACTTAAAAATGTGAGCTGTTTGACATACTAAGAAATGAAACTTAAGTTGATGGAAAATTAAATGCTTTGTATGAAGAATTAGGTGTTGATTAAGTAGAAAGATAAGGTGAAATTCTCATAATGCCCCTAAAATAAAATAAAAACAAAAAATTTGATAACTATTTTTTCCCCATAGTGGGACATAAACGAACCATAAACTAAATCATGTGAAGGCTGAGATATAAAATTGAAGTAGATGTCGATGAGATATGAAATTGTGACAAGAATTGGTTTCCAAATGTGACAAGGAGATAAACCAGTACAACAAACAACAACAAAAATACTGAAGTTTATGTTCAAACCACACAGCCAAGTTCGAATATACGTGACAGAAAGTAAACTAATACAACAAAAGTTAACTAGGTCTGAAAACAATGCAAAATACAAAAAGTGCCCTCAGTGATTAAAAGAAACAGGGTATCCACAAGCTTTATCCACAAACCCATAAATCAGTCAAAAATTCATACCCATCGCCACTTACCTTGATTGCATTTCAACTTTCGGTTTCGCCTCCAACTTCAATTGCGTTCAACTTCTCCTTCGCCTCCAACTTTGGCTCTCGTTCCAACCTTCTTCACCACTTCGTCAAGCTCTTTGGTTGCTAACTCCCCGCTCACTTGCTGTTTAAAACAGACCCACAATTTTTAGGGCATTTTTGTCTCATTATTTCACTCTCGTAGGAATATTTGAGCTATCCTCCCACTTTCAAAAGGAATGAAGGTTTTCACATTTAAGGAAAGTTTGGCCAAAGCGAAAACTCACCTTCCTAAGAGAGATTCGCACCAAACGTGTTAAATTGGAAGTAACCTTTCGTCTCAAGTTCCTCTCCCTAGCCTCAGTCAGCGTAACAAACAAGGTGTTAGGGACATTAACTCGGTGCAACCCTAGTTTAACGTCTCTGTCCCGCGCCAACGTCCCTGACTCCCTCGTTCATGCTTTGCGCCTTTTCCGTCTTTCGCATCGAAGGAGAGGGGATTGTGGAGACCGAAATCAATCGTAAGTTCCTTTCTTTGCTTCAGTCCTTAGCTCCTCGTCTGTTATTCACTCTTCCAATTTTTTTCCTTATCTCCTGTTGTGCCCCATGGATTTCCCATCTTCAATCTTTCCCGTCATTAAATTTTACTCATGGCACTCAGCGGCGCTTCTAAAATTGTGATATTTTGCTGGTATTTAAGTATGTTACCAGTATTAGCCGCGTTTCATTTTGTCTATATGAGAGATTCATCTTTTCGGGTGTTATAATTTTTATTTTGAAGAATTAGTTGCCGAGTTCGCTGAGTCGATGCTTGGTCATATATATTAGAATTTAGAAGTTTTGGGTTTTTGGTTTTCTAGTTGCTCTCTGATATTCAGTATACACACACACACACACACTCGGTAATGAGGAATCTTTTTTAAACACTTTCACAGGCCCGGTTTTAGATGTGCACCAGCAGAGGAAAAGGCGAATTTACTGTTGTCTACCCATGGATTTTATCAATCTGAACCAAGCCCTTTTGTTCCTGTCTTCATCGAGTTCGAAAGAATATGGATTGCACATATAGATTTTTATAGCTTGGGAGAGGTTAGCCGAGATTGGTGGACAAAGATGGGACATGCAGTTACCCTACAGAATATTATGTTCAGATTCAGTCATTTACACGGCCTATATGGGTGTCACATGCAGGAGAGCTGTGCTTTTGATAATTTCTCTGGAACAAATTCATCTTCCTTTAGCCTAAACTCTTTCTGGTGTAGAAGCCTCAAACCTTCAAGAAAAGTGCATATTCTGCAGTGTAGGAGTTTTCAGAGAAGTATATCTATTGATAGTGTCAATGAAGTTGATCATAAAAATTGGGGCTTTGAAGATTTTGATATTGGTAATGGTAGTGGGAGAAAGTCTAGGAAACAACTGGATTCAGACAAGACAATAGACTCTTCAATTTTGTTGCTGGAAGGGCCTTTTGTCAGTAATGACGAGGAAACCAATACTACAATTCTTCAGAATCTCTGCAAACAAGGAAGATTAAAAGCTGCGGCAAGATTGATTGATGTTATGGCTCGGAAAAATCAAATTCCTCACTTCCCTTCTTGTACAAATTTAATTCGAGGCTTTATTAAATTAGGTCAGATAGATAAAGCTTGCGGAATCCTGAAAATTATGATCATGTCTGGTGGTGTTCCTGACATAATTACATATAACATGATTGTTGGTGGGCTGTGTAAAAGAGGTCATTTAAGATCTGCCATTGACATTCTGGGGGATATGAGCTCGAGTGGTTGCACCCCTGATGTAATTACATATAATACAATAATTCGTTGCATGTTTGATAATGGAGAATTTGATCAAGCTGTTAGTTTCTGGAGGGACCAATTGAGAAAGGGATGTCCTCCTTATTTGATCCCGTACACAGTTCTAATTGAGCTGGTATGCAAATATTGTGGCACCGTTCGGGCCTTAGAAGTATTGGAAGATATTGAAACTGAGGGCTGTTGCCCAGATATTATTACATATAACAGTCTCATTAATTTCACTTGTAAACAGGGGAGATTTGAGGACACTGCTCTGGTTATTTTAAGTCTTCTATCCTATGAGATGCAGCCCAATAATGTGACATACAACACTCTGGTCCACTCCCTTTGTAACCATGGATGTTGGGATGAAGTCGATGAGATTTTGATGATCATGAATGCAACTTCCAGACCTCCCACAGTTATTACGTACAATATTCTGATTAATGGCTTGTGTAAGAGTGGGCTTCTAGATCGTGCAATAAGCTTTTACAATTTAATGGTTTCTCAGAACTGTTCACCGGACATTGTTACTTACAATACTCTTCTAGGTGCTATGTGTAAACAGGGATTTGTGGATGAGGGCATCCAATTACTCCACTTTTTGGTCGGTACTAGCTGTTCTCCTTGTTTGATCACCTATAATACCGTGATTGATGGGTTGTCCAAAATGGGATCTATGGAGAAAGCAAAAGAGTTATACAGTGAAATGGTAGAAAAAGGATTCATTCCAGATGAAATTACTCACCGTACTCTGATTTGGGGATTTTGCCGAGCAGGGCAAGTGGAGGATGCTGCGGAGCTATTACATGAGACGTGTAAGAAGGAACATAACATTGGGAATTCTGCTTACAAACTTGTCATCCTTGGATTATGCAGACAAAAAAAGGTCGATGTTGCCATTCAAGTTCTAGATATGATGATAAAAGATCAATACAAGCCGGATGGCAGGATATATTTGGCTATAATTAAAGCTGTTGCTGATGAGGGGATGATTGAAGAGGCTAATGATTTGCATCAGAAATTAGTTGAAAGGAAGATTTTGAAGAACGGAACCATTTTGAGATAATTGTAATCTGCCCGTAAAGATTAGCATACTTGAATGATTCTGCCTATGTGCAAATTTTGCATTTCTACGAGGCGATTTGTGTAGTTATATATATCTTTGCAAGTGCTGAGCTCTTTTCGTTTGTTAAAACACGTTGGTGTATGCCATAAGTTTTGCCCCTTCTAAATTATGGTATTTACAACATGGACGCAGCTGCTTTTATAAAGTTGGAATCAAAACATGAGAACTGAGATCTGCTATCCTTTTTTTTTTTGGATAACAATGAAAGACACCTCAGCTAACACTCAAGGGATTATCACTCTCATTACAATCCTTACATAAAATCACTCTCAAATCATCAGGAGGCTGGTAAAACTCATATAGGTCCAGTCTTGCTTCAAGTCCCTTCTTTGCTAAAAAAAGCTGCCGCAGAATTACAAGACTTAGGCACATACGTACACTTCGTGGTCCGGTCGCGTTCCAGCAATAGTTGTACTTCCTTAATGAGGGCTGAATCACGGTGTGAACTTTGTGCGCGATGAAGTATTAACTGTAGACACTCGTTAGAATCATTTCAAGCCATACTTGTCGGAAGCCCATCATCCATGCAGTTTTAAGACCTAGGAGGCACACCTAGATTTTAGTAGTGAGTTCATCCCCATTCTCAACGTGACACATAAAGCCTTTAAGAAAGTCCCATGAATCGTTACGAACAACCCCTCCACAAGCTGACAAGTGCAAAAGTCTAGAGTATACACCATCTACATTCACCTTCACCCCACCTCCAGGGGATGCCAACTCTCTCAGGTAGGGGCTAAAGTAACCCTTGAAGGTTTAACTCGGCAAGACGGTTATTGGTTTGGTGCATGGATTCCATCATTGCATTTGTACTTGCAAGAATATGATCATTTTAGGTGTACTTCTCAAAAACCACCAGATTCCGACGACGCCAGATCCACTGATAAGTGTATATTTTATAATTAAATAAGTATAGATTTTGGGATATATTGATTGGATTTATTAATATTATACTTATTTAATTATCTTTTATATATTTATCTATCTTTTAATTAAATATAGGATAAAAGAATATTATAACAGAAAATATATTGATATCCTATTTTATTGTGCATGAGATATTATTAGAAGAAAGAGATAAAAAGAAATCAACCAATTATATATATATATTGAAGGGAAGGAGCATCAGGAAATATTAAAAAAAGGATATATTATTTTGGATCATCTAGATGAAGACGTGGGGTCCATGCATAAAAATGAAGCAGATCTGTATGTACAGGAAGCAATTGCTATGCATGATTAAGAGCCTGTTTGGTACACAGAATCCGTGGGAAAGGAAAGGAAAATTAGAGAGTTCCCTCGTTTGGTACGCATTTTGGACCAATCTTCCCGGAAACCTATCTTCCCGGGTCTACCAATCTTCCCTCATATGTGGGAAGATCAAATCCCTCCAAATTGGAGGGATTTCACCTTTCCCACATCAATGTTCACACTTTTGACAAATTTACCCCTCAAATTCAAATATGGCGGGACGTTCGAACGTGATGGGAACGTTCAAATTTAAGTTCAAATTTGGCGGGAAATTTTTTTACAGAGATTCAAACTTTGATATATATTTATTAAAAATATATTTTAGCAAAAAAATTATTTTTCTTTTTTATTTTGAATTAATTACTTTTGAAGGTAAAATATACATTTCTTGATTCTTTATCAACTACCACCCCTACATTTTCTTCCTACCAAACAACTCATCTTCCCTCAAACCATCTTCCCTCATTTTTTAGAATCTTCCCTTCCCTTCCCTTCCCTTCCTTTTCTTCCTCTAAATTCCTTTCCTTCCTTAAATTTTCCCCCTACCAAACGGGCCCTAATGGTTTAAAGGATATTAAGGTGATATAATATAATATCCAATGAATCACGTGGCCTAGCGCAAAAGTTAATCCAAGCCATATATATATGATCACCCCGCACAGCAACGGCGAACCACAATTCAGACGTAGAGTGACGACACACAGGGAGGAGCAAGAGGAGCAGCAGCACATTGGTGATCTTCATCATCTCTACGAAAGGACGAGAAGACTGTGGAGGCGACAGAGAAGCTTTCTTTCCTAGCTCTTTCTATTCTTTAAACCTGAAGTTTTATCTTTTTATTATGGGTTTTATTAGAGCCATGTGTGGCTAACTCTTGTTTTTAACCTAGAGAATCTATGAACTTGTTTGGGTTCTAGGTATTATTCCCACCATTAATTTTGATTAATTTTATTCCGTTTATTTATTCTTGCTTTTATTGCTATTGCTTATTAATTGGCCACTAGTAAGCATGTTCTGGGGATTTAGAGTTGAACTTGGAAGAGAGAATTCTAAATTGACCTTGGGATTAAATAATGTGGAATTAGGTTTAAATTTAATAAGGAATTAGGTTTAATCTAATTTGCGTCTAGGATAGGAATATACCTAGAAACTCAACACAATCAAATTAGAGTGAGCCCGATTTAAAACGCATCTTATTTAATTGTGTGAGGCATTACATAATTAATTAAGGTAGGTATATAAATGGACCGGAAGGCATTTATAGACATTAATACTCTAGATTAGCTAATTAGGTTAAGTCAAAATTAATTAGTGGGGATAAAATCTAGGAAACAAATAAGAGATTACTAACTCTAGGTTGTTCGTTTGATTAGTGGTAGCTAGTTTTTATCATTTTAATTTTAGTTTCTTTTATTAAATTCAATTTGATTTGCTCAACTTAAACGAAATTGTGAGATTAATACTTAACTGAAGTTGTAGGTACCAAGTCCTCGTGGAAACGATATCTTACTTACTCTTTATTACTTGATACGGCCCGTACACTTGCGGAACTTTTTAGGTTATAACACCAACACATAATAGTGAATTTGGAGGCCCAATGTTTGCATGTTTCTTTTTGGCATCTAGCATTCCACCATACCCAATCCGAGGTATTCATATTACAGAATGTGCGCCATCTCTCAGTAGGTACTATTTTCCTCCATAACGATTGTGAGTGTGTGCAATCTCGGAACACATGATGGTATGCTCAAAATCCTCTCACAGAAGGTGCAGCTTGAATCTGTTGTTAGACCACGTCGTGCTCGGTTTGCATTTGTGAGATCTGCTATTCTGCTACCATGTTAGACGGGGTTAAGGGCATTTCCCTATTGAATTTTGATGTTCATCGAGCACAATTTGAGTTTTGTCTGAGAATGATCTGGCCTCAGATCATATGGCAGCCATAACCTCTACAGTATAGGGGCTTTGTTGTGAAATTAGGTGATTAACATAGGATTCTATGTTTGAGAGAAATCTGTAAAACGAAATTGCCCATAAATATGGAAGTGTTGCTTGAAAAGGGTTGGTAGACTTCCTTTTATATATCTGGACGGGACTTTCTGCTCCTACGCACCCATTTTTCATTTGTTTAGTGTGTCCGTATGAAACTTCTGTTTTCTTAGTTCTCTCAAGCATGGGGACCTTTACCAACTTTAGTCTGCTGTGTCCCACATTAATTTGATCAAGATGTTTTACAATAAGTTTTCAGGAAGCGTAAAAACACTGTTGAGATCCCTAATAAATTTGAGTATAATTAGAAAGAATGACTTGTGTGTTGTATGAGAAGAAATACTTGAGATATACTAATAAGCTTCAAATAATTCAAACTCAAATCGCCTGATTATTGAAATAAATACCAACTAAATTAAGTTAACAAAACAGTATTAATCATAAGTCAAATCACATAATTTGACTTCACACAAAAGTCATACTACCGCTGATCCTAATTATAAGAATTATTTGACTTTCTTTGAAAAAATTAAGGAAGCAAAATAAGTTATTTAATCATTTCATATGTTGTATATCCTTAAATAATATTTTAGTTTATTAGTTAAATTAATTAGTTTGAATAAAAAAATAAAAATATTTTAAAGTAATCTAATTAACTTCTTTAATCTCTCTAAAAAAGTCAACTAGCTTTTATAATTAGGACCGGAGGGAGTACATCTCTATATAAAAGATATGCTAGATGTTAAAGCAAATTTTGAAAATCAATTTCGTGGTCGCAACAAAAAATATTGAAATTGTCAACCGAAGGCAATTTTAACATAGTTCAGTTATAGATCAGAACTTGTTGCAGGAATATAAATATGGAACAATCTTGATCAGTGTAACTTAATGCAATGTATAATCGTCGTCCCCTCTTGACGTTTTCTGTCCTCCTAACGACGGAGTCCGCATCGAATTTGAAGTAGTGGACTCCTCGATCCTTCCTCTGCCAGAAATCCATCTCGAAATCTGTCTAATTTCAATGAAGAAATGCCGTCGGGCACAGCATCGAATTCAGCGGTCGACATAGAAGTGGGTTCAAATTAAAATCCCAGCGAGAAGACCAGAATAAAATCAATTAATGTCCAAGAATCTAGCTCTTAATTTCTGACAAAGTGAGCTCTTTGTACACGTCAAGCATAGGGAAGGTTTTGCTTAAACGTTTGAATGAATCTTGAGAAATAGCATCCATACTAACAAGGGAATTGGCCAGCTCCATTGCTTCATTTCGCCATCCAGCAAAACCAATCCCTTCAATCAATAATGTGTACGTGGTCTCATTTGGCCGACATCTCTTTTCGACCATTGCAGTTAATACCTCAATGGCATCCACAATTCTGTGTACTTTGCACAGCCCAAGAAGAACAATGTTGTAGCTGATAACTGTCGGCTGATTCTTGCTACTTTCCATGTCCACCAACAACCCAATGGCCTCATTCACCATTCCATCTCGGCACAAACACGATATGAGTGAGTTATATGTAATCCCATCGGGATCGATTCCGTTGTCTACCATCTCCAAAATCATCCCCAACGCTCGAATTTTGTCTCCACTGCTCCAGAGTGCACAGAACATTGTGTTATAAGAACTGACATTTGGAGGACAACCCACCTCTTCAAGCTTCTCAAAGATGTTGAGAGCCTCATCAGCTTTTCCATTCTTGCACAGAGAGGCCAAAATTGTGTTGTAATTAACAATATCTGGCAAGCAGCCATCAGAGATCATAATCTCCAGAAATTCTATTGCCAAATCAACTCTACCTTCTCTGCAGAAAGCATAGATCAACGGATCATAGCTATAAGCGTCAGGAGTTAACCCCTTTTCCTTCATAGCCTTCAACACATCTACAGCCTCCTCAACTTTCCCGTCACGACAAAGTGAGCTGATCAAAATGCTGTAAGTGACCACGTTTGGTTCGCAACCTCTTTGAATCATACCAGCCATCAACTTCTCTCCCTCCTTCCATTTTCCTTGATTCAGAAGTCCTCGCAACAGAATATTGTACGAAACCACATCCGGGGCACAGGTCTTAGAACTTATAGTCAAAATGAACTCAAAGGCTCGATCTAACAAACCTTGTCTGCACATGCCTCGGATGATTGCGTTGTACGTATACATGTCAGGTTGCAGCCCTCTTGATAACATCTCATCCAAAAGCTTCATGGCCTCATCAATACCACCCTCGTGGATGGTTGCTTCTATCAAAATTGTGTAAGTAATTACAGTGGGCTCGCACTTGTCTTTCAATAGCTGATCCAAAACCTTTAAAGCCAACTCAAGCTTTCCCCTGCCTGAAAGATTCCCAATCAATATGTTGTAGGTGACGACGTCAGGAGAAAAACCTCTGCTCTTCATTCTGTCAAGCACCTTGTTGGCAAAGTCAATTCGGTCAGCCTTGCACAACCCACTGATCACTGCATTATAGGCGAACACATCGGGTTCACCGTGCTTCTCCAGTATTTCCATGACCCGAATGGCTTTGTCGATTTTCTTAATGTTGAAGAACCCTTTGATGAGTTTCGTGCAGAGAATGACATCGGGTTTGTAACCCTTATTGACCATTCGCAGGAGAAAGTACAGGGAATCGTTGTATTTGCCTACTTTCGAGGACCTGTTGAGAGCTTTCATCAGGTGGGTATCTTTGAAGTCAAAATTTGGGTAATGTTTGGGTCTTGTTTCAGAATAAACCCGGGCATGTGCCGAGTTCCTTCGATTGCTAGCGTCATTTAGAAGCGGGATCTTACAAGTAATCAGAGCGTAGGGGTTTGATTTTGAAAGTGAAGCAGGCTCCTTCGGCTGGATTCTGTGCGGAATGATTCGCGGGAGGAAGTCAGCAGAAAATGTTGTCATTGGTGAAGATGATTCTTACGGCTTCTATTCTTCATAGACATACAATCAGTTTGCAGATTACAAGTGCAAGAGAGGAGATGAAGTACCTATGATTTGGGGACGCGCCAAGTGGGAAGCAAGAAATTATGAAATCGGGGCACCGAAGTGGATCGATTGAGCCGTCCTCTGATATGCTGCCAAAAGATCCTTTGGATTTCCTGACGCGAGTTGTGGATAAGGGATTGTATCCCGCAATCTGGTCGATCATATTACTCTCTCGCGAAATATTAATATGGGCTCGAATATTGCTCATCGTAATCTTTTAGTCAGTAATGCACAGTAACATGTAAAATACCATGGAATATGACAATGAAGGTGTAACATGTTTTATTTTAAGGAGTGTCTAATATCAAGTACTTTTGAGCCAAAAAAAAAATATCAAGTACTCCCTCCGGTTTTAATTATAAGACAACATTTAATAGTTGGCTTTAGTTTTAATTATAAAATAATATTTTACTTTTTAAATACTCATATTTTATTCTCTCAAATGTTTGTTTTTTTGTGAGTATATGTATGTAGGTATGTGTGTGTCTATAAAATCTAACAATTTAAAAGTTTCATTAACTAGAAGAGTATATATTATATATATAATATATATATATATGTACATATACACACACGCATATATATTGACAAACGCACACACAAATATACATATATGTATAAACACACACATATGTGTATGTAGGTAATATATATATATATATATATATATATATATATATATATATCTTTGTGTATATGTGTTTACATGCGTGTGTCTATATATATGTGTCTTTTTAGATATATGTGCACACACACATATATATGTGTGTATGTTTATATATGTGTCTATATATAAATATATATGTGTGTAGATATATGTGTATACACACACATGTATATGTGTGTGTGTCTACACACACATATGTATATATAATAAGACCATTATTTCAGTAAAAGGGAAAATTCTAGATTGGAGAGTTATGTGGGAGAAGCTATATATTGATTTACTTTTACTTATGTCATTTTTAATTTATATAAGGGCATTTTAGGAAAATAAGTAAAATTAACTAATTTAACTCCTCTCCTTAATCTCTCCAAAATCAGTTAAATATGTCCTATAATTAGGATTGGAGGGAGTATTTTTTTTAGGTGTAAAAATATATACGTGGTTATAAATTAGATGCAAAAATACTTTTGACTGTTAAATTTAAGTTTGTTCATTAAATTTGACTTTTTTCTCTGACTGAATAATGCTGTGGCTTTCAAAAGTGTAAAAATACACATGTGATTTGGTCAAAAGAGCACCTAACACTAAGTGTTTTTTTTTAATTTAATAATTTTATTTTAATCAAAGAAAAATTATTATTTCTCTAGGTATAATTCAAGTCAAAATAAATAAGTATGTGATAATGGAATTTCAAAATTCAAACAGGAAATATTTTAGGTAACCGATTAGAGTAGGCACCAAGGCAACCACCTGGCATCATTAGAAATTTTTCCAACAATCCCTCCTTTAAATTAATGTTTGCAAACATTAAATTTAAGAGTGTGAGGATTTGGGTTAGGCCTTTTCTTGAACAAAATCTTCCCTAAAACATATTCCAAATATTTTATCTAAGCTTCATGAACAAGGCGTGCTTGAGCGGTTTAATCATAATATCAGCTACTTGATCTTAACTTTTGCAAAATACCAAATTAGTATCACCATTACTGCAAAAGGACGTGCAAAAAATGATTTCTCTTATCAATATGTTTGCTTCGTACGTGCAAAGTTGGAGTTTTGAAAATTTTAATTGTTGAAACATTGTCACAATAAATTGTTGTTGCACCTTTTTCTTAACTCTAAAGTGCTTCAAACAATCTTCTCAACCATATAGTTTGATAAGAACAAGCTGCAACAGTTACAAATTCAACTTATATAGTTGACAAAGTGGTTGTTTTTTTGAAGATTAAGAAATAACTCTATCACTCATCATAAAAATAAAGCCTGATGTATTTTTTTATCATCCACATCTCCAACATAGTTACTACCAGAAAAGCCATAGAATTTTCCTTTCAGTTTAGCCTCATAAAAAATTCCAAAATCAACGGTACTTTTCAAATAACGAAAATTCTTTTTGCAACTATGAGATGAGTCTCATTTGGGTTTTCCATGTACCGACTTATAAGACTAACACCATGCATGAGTCATGCCTTCTAGAAGTGAAATACATTAAACTTCTAACCATTTATTTGAAGAAAGTAGAATTCACTTTCTTTTCTCCATCATCTTTCAACAATTTGGTGCCACGTTTGGTTGGAGTAGAAACAAGATTGCAATCCTTCATTCTAAACATGTCCAAAATCTTAAGAACATATTTATTTCATGAAGCAAAATTTTCATATGATGATTGCACAACTTCAATACTAAGAAAATATCGAATTAATCTCAAATTAGACATATTAAGTTCTTTCATTATGCTCTCCTTAAAGGCATCAAGCATGCTTATATCATTTCAAACATAAATCAAAATCACCAACATAGAGAGCCACAACAAGAATTTTTCCATCTTTTCTAGATTTTGTAAAGAGAGTATGTTCATGAGGACATTTTTGAAAACCTTTTATAGAAGCATAGGTATATATACAATTATATCAAGCTTATGGTGCTTGTTTAAATCCATATAAAGTCTTTTTCAATTTATATACCTTTTCCTCACATCTAATTGATAAACCTGCCAAGAATTTTGGGTAACTATAGCTAACACTAATCAAATAGTGTCAAGCCTAGCAACGAGAGCAAAAAATTCTTTATAATCAACCTTAAAATCTTGTCTATACTCTTTTACAACAAAGCGTGCTTTGTATTTATCAACTCCACCATCTATATTTAGATTTGTTTTGTAAACCCATTTGACTCTAATAGATTTTTGCCCCTTTAGGGGCTCCACAAATTCTCACGTATTATTTTTCTCTACATATTTGATCTCCTCATCCATAGTTATTTGGCATTTTCTTTCTTTATCTACTTCTTCAAAGTGAGGGGATCACAATCTGCAAACAAGACAAAGTGAGCTACAAAATCATTAGATAAGTCATCTCCACTTACATAATCTATCATCTAAAACTGTCTCTTTCAAGATTGACCAGCCTAAGGTTCTCCCACTATTACAGTCATTGGTGCTTCTACATCATTTGGAGAATTTTCAAGAGTAGTAGCGGTAGTATTTTCTAGGTGTGGTAGTTGCTCCTTTTTTTATTCAATTTCATAATCACAATAAATTAGAGAAGGCTGCTGCTCATTCTAATTCTAAGTGCTTTCTTCATAAAAAAATAACATCGCTGCCAATCACAGTTTTTTTGGTTGAGGGACTGAAGAATTTATAAGCTTTAGATTGCTCACGTACACCCAGAAAAACACATTTTTCACTCTTATCATCAAGCTTCTTTCTCTTCTCATATGAAACATGAGCATATGAAATGCAACCGAAAATTTTGAAGTGATCAACAATTGGCTTTCGTCCACTCCAAGCCTCTTATGGAGTCATGTTTTGAATAGCAAAAGTAGGACTTCTATTCAAGACATGAATGCTTTAATTCACTACTTCTGCCCAAAAATTCTTTGGAACTTTTTCTTTTTCTAGTAAGCCTTTCACCATGTTGAGAATGGTTCTATTCTTCCTTTACAATCCACTATTTTATTGTGGTGTATAAGCAACAGTAAGATCTCCTTGAATACCATATCTTTCAACTTCAACACGTTTGCTTCTGATGGTTGTGCATTAGGCACTACTTCATCCTTTTCTACAATTTGCCAGTAATCCTTAGATCTTAAGAAGTTCTCCATTACCATGCTTTAGTGATCAAAAAGACCATCAAAGCATGGAATAAATAGCTGCAAAAAATTAGAATTTGAAGAAGACATTATTTTATGATTTATTTTATAATGTATATTTGCCTATTTATAGACTCCTTTCTAAATAAATAAAATCATTGGATTTTATTCTTCTATTTTTTTTATCTATTATATTATTTTATATTTATCAGCTGTGTTGGGTGATTCACAAGTTGTATAAAAATAAAAGCAAACAAAAACAAAAAAGCACGGATATCGTGTACTGGTGTTGCCTGGGACACAAGAAGATGCACTGCTGGATCTCTTCTATAACATTAGGCCTCTAGCATGTGATGATTGGATTCCGATTCCGATTCCGAAGACCGTATTTTCATACGTTGGACCGAATGTCACGTGTCAACTTCTCCCCTCATCCTGCCAAATTTCTATTTTCTGTTGCTAATTTTTTCTTGGGCGAATTTCCTGTTTCTGTTTTCCCATTACAATATAACACAATTCCCTTCGCCATCATGTACCTGCATCATGTCTAATTTCACTTCTCCATCCTGAATCGCTTGGATCTTTGCAGAAGTTCCCTCATTTTTTTTCTCTCAGCTCCTGCTCAAGTTCTATCTCGTCCTCTCCTTAAATTCACCTGCACCGTTTACCCGAAAGATCTGATCTAGGGTTCTAACTTAATCCGCAGCTTCCAATCCGTCTATTTCAAGGGCATTTCTTTTGTTTTTTTTTTAACATATTCTTGATTGATACGTACAATCTCGATTCAGTCTCATTGAAATTCAACTGAAAATTAATCCTGGATTTGGATTGATCTCTATGCCGCTTACTGGTTTGATTTGTGATTGCGAATGATAAAATAGGGATTTGTTTTCATGACCATGGAAGTCGTTGGTGATGCGGCGTCTTTGGACGTTGAGTTGTTGCAGCTCCAAGACGTGTCTGTTTTGGCCCTCAAGTCTAACCTGAATTTTGTTGAAAAGCTCTTCGAGCAGTGGCTGTCGCTTCCTGAAAGCAATCGAGTGGTAGGCTTCATTTGACAATTCTCACTTTTGAAATCAGAATGTTTAAGACTCTCATAATCTTGCTTTATCGGCATTTATTGAAGTTTGCTTGATGCTTTTCTATGAAAACAAACCCAATACGTGTATGGATAATTGAGTGGAGTACATGACTCTCGGTTGTTCCAAACTGATGGTTTAGATGACAATGGTGGAATTTTCTAAGTTGTTTCAAACAGATGCATTATTTAATCTTTTCATTTGAACGACAAAGGCATAGACAAAGTAAAAGAGTGTAGCCATTTTAACTTGAACGTACTATCATGAATGCTTACCTCGAAGTCATACGGAGGAACCCTCTGTGATCTTTGAAGTATATCAAATTCTGTTTAACAACCAGATATGATTTACCTTTTTGTACTCATTTTTGGGGTTCTTCATCCTGACATGCTTAATTTCTGTAGTTTCTCTATTGTCTGTGTGCGTAGGTAACTTCATTGTTGAATGACGCAAAGTCAGGTGTTCCCCTTAATGTCCCGGGGAATTGCTCCAGTCCAAATGCTGCAAGCAGTCCTTTGCCGTCCATGTTTCCTGCAGGCACTGCACCTCCTCTTTCACCAAGAAGTTCTTCTGGTTCTCCTCGCATAATGAAACAGAGAGTTGGTCCTTCTAATTTGAGTTCTCCTTTGAAAGTTGTCAGTGAACCACCTAAAGAATTGATACGCCAGGTACGTCTTAGTATCTCTTTGGTGACACTTTTGTGGTTGTGACTTGGTTCAGTGCTATGTTAACCTTGATAAAATATTTGATCTTCATGCTTGCAGTTTTACTTTCAAAATGGGCGTCCACCACCAAATGAACTGAGGGAACAATTCTTGTTTAGAGCGGATCAGTTATTTTGTGGTCACTTGGATGGACTGCAGATGCATGGTAAAATATAAACATATATAATGGTGATAACCTGAGGGCCCGTCTGGTTTCATCTAGGAATTGAGTGATTTTGAATATTGTTAAAATTTTAGCTTCTTTCGATTGTCACATCTTGATTATTGGTAAATATCTTGTTTTCCTAAATGTCGGTAATAAAGAAAAAATAATTATTCATATAAGATGTGTTCCAACTGTGTTAGAGTTGTAACAATTAGCAGTAAGAATGAAATTATTCTCATTTCTTTGATGTGTCAGAATTCAAATTGGCTACCAAGGAACTCTGCAAGCTGCCATCTTTCTTTTCCTCTTCTCTTTTCAGAAAAATTGATGCCAATGGAACTGGTTTGGTGACAAGGTGTGTACTTTAATCTATCCAGATGCAACTTTGCATTTCTATTTGTGTCTTGGATAGTGCTCCATGGTTTTGGCTGTTTAGTTGTGAACTTGTGATCCACGTTGAAATTATAGGAACAAAAAACAATGGTTTTTAAAGATGTAAAACAAGTATATTCAACGTAACTTTTGTTACTTATTTTCTTACTGAGACTTTTTTGGCACATTCTTTCACTACTGATCAAACTAGAAGTCCAGCTTTCTCGCTGGCTTGCTTTTGATATAGTGTATTCTTCCCTTCTTTAATTTTTCCCTGTATAATTAGGTAGTGTTTGAAAGAGTTACTTGACACCATTTTGTTACATCACGAAAGCATTAATGATTCTCCATCCCATGAAGACTGCCTCAGGTATATGGCAATATGGGTTCCTCAATGGCTTGTTTATGAGTGTTCACTCACTTATCTGGTTCAAAGCTACACAGCAAAGTTCTCTGTGCTAAATGATGTGTTTATAGGGACATAAGCATTGTTATTGTACTTGACAAACTGTGACTAAATTGGATCTATCAACTTTGAAAGTCCTTGTCAAGTGAATGCCTTTTCCTTTGCTGAAGATAGCTTCCCCTCTTTATGGCAAAGTGGCCTTTTTTAGCTTATTTTCTACCCTTGGTCTGTTTAATTCTCCTTTCCAATGGTGAAAGTATCTAAAGTTAATGGTGTTTCCCCTGAAATAATTACTATCACTTATACTTTTTCTTGCTTGATTTTATGTTTCTAAAGGGATACATTTGTTGATTACTGGATCAATAACAACATGTTGACGGCAGATATAGCAACTCAAGTATACAAAATTTTAAAGCAACCGGATCTCAACTACCTCGCACAGGTTTGATCGTATTGACTTATGAATTATATTCATAAAGATCCTTCTCATTTGAGAACGATGCTCTATACCATGTTAGGATGATTTCAAACCTGTGCTTCGTGAGCTTTTGGCTACTCATCCAGGGCTGGAGTTCCTGCAGAGTACGCCTGAGTTTCAAGAGAGATATGGTTTGTCTTTAGTCCTTACTATAATATTGCATTTATGGGTTTGTGCAATAAGATGTAGATGTTTGCATGTGATACTGTAAGTCCTGGGATATTACGTTTCTTTGAAAATTGTCTAATAAATCTATTTACATTTACTTCTTATTGACTTCCTCTTCAGAACTTTTAAAGATGTAGTCCCTTTATCTAGATGATAGTTTTCATTGTATGTTGTTTGTTTAGGAGGCTAGATTGAAAGTCAATTCTATAGTAGAAAAGAGGAAGCAAATAATGAATATGTGGGCTCTAAATCAAGCATAATCTTGTTTCTTTGTTGTACTCTGTCCTTGTTTGTGTAGAAGGATATTTAATAGATCCAATAGCTTTTGAGCTGTAGGTTTATATGTGGTGAATGATGCTTGTGCTATCATTTTTCTCTGATGAAAATTATGAAACATGCTCTTTTACAAGTGAAAAATTCTTGGAAATTTTTCCTTAAATCTTGCTTGGTTGAAACTAGCCTCATCTTGAAAAGTAATCACCTTTGTTCTTACCATGCATGGGCATAATTCTTCATAGTTGTAAGCTTACAATCAGTTCTCAGGCATTCCTTACAGCAAAGAATTTCAGCTGGCCTCTTTTGTTTTTTAATCTGGATTTTAATCAATTCCTTGCCAACAGATTTAATATATAATGAATATCATTTTTATTTTATTTTATCTATGTATTTTTTTGGACATTATATGCATTTGTTGAAAAGTGGCACTCCAACTTTCTGAGTGCAATGAGAAATAATTTGAAATAATGCATTAATCAATTTTGATTTTGAAGTCTGGACATGGACTGGTGCCATTTATCAAGGTTTCTGGTGCGTTAAGGTTGCAACCTTCATGCTTTGTTGCCTTTCTTTGTTTCAGCTGAAACTGTAATATATAGAATATATTACTACACAAATAGATCTGGGAATGGCCATCTTACCCTGAGGGAGCTGAAGCGCAGTAACATAATTGATGCCATGCAGCATGCAGATGAGGAAGAAGACATCAACAAAGTTTTGAGGTACATACACTTGGAGAGTTTTGCTGCATTTAACTCCAAACAAATCCTTTCCTTTTTTTTCACTTGATGATGTTGCACTGCATATTCTCTGTAGGTACTTCTCTTATGAGCATTTCTATGTTATATACTGCAAGTTCTGGGAGCTGGATACAGATCACGATTTCTTGATAGACAAGGAGAACCTTATCAGATATGGTAACAATGCGCTTACCTATCGTATTGTCGATAGAATTTTTTCTCAGGTTTGTGTAAATTCAATGTTGCTTTTGTCTTGAAACCTAAATGCTGACATCTTGAGGGACAACTCCCACCTACTGTAAATAAAACAAGTGTGTTTTTTCAGGGTGCTGTTCATTCGTACAATTTATCAATTTTTTCTTCCTTTTTTTAAAAAATAAATATAAAAAAGAACAATCCTGTTTTGCTTCAATGTCATCTCAGGTTCCAAGAAAGTTTACTAGCAAGGTTGATGGAAAGATGGGATATGAAGATTTTGTTTACTTCATTCTGTCCGAGGAGGATAAGTCATCTGAGCCTAGTCTTGAGTATTGGTATTTTTTCTGGTTCTTTTGTTATTTGCTTTACTTGTTATGCATGATATCAGAGTAGTGGCTAAACATTTGCAATTATGAAGACAGCATTGTTAGATTAGGCATATGTCTGTACCTTGCTTTATTCAGTTTGAATGCGCATCAATGTGCATTTCCATGCATGTGCATGCATCTCCCCCTGGGGAGTAGTGATAATGCGACACAGTCAACATGATTTATCTGTTACTGGAACTTGATCGAAGCGAAGTGAAGCACGGTTCTAAAAAGAACTGCTCAGGATGACAAATTCATGTATCGGGACTTGGGAAGACAGTATAACTCATGCCAGTATTGAGCTTTAGTTTGTTATTGTAAGCATCGTGCAATTGCTTTTTATTTTGAGTTATTGTAGCATCAATGGGAATGTTAGTTTTTAGAGAGAGGGAGAGGTGACTATTAGTTAGTGGCTCCGTGGTACAGCTAAATACATGAAAGTGGAACATTCATGTTTTGTGTTCGAGGGAGTGGAAACCAAAACTTCTCATTTTCACTGACCCATGTGGTTAACTAGTTCCTGATTTCTTCTGATAGCAGCTGTGTTAATCGACTGTAATTGTCATTATTAGGTTCAAGTGCATAGATTTGGATGGGAATGGAGTTCTGACTCGGAATGAACTGCAATTTTTTTATGAGGAGCAACTGCACCGGATGGAGTGCATGGCCCAAGAGCCTGTGTTTTTTGAGGATATATTATGCCAGATTATTGACATGATTGGGACTGAGGTTTTCCTTTCCTCCTTTCGTCTTGTAAGATCTTCCATTATTAAATTTTTGGGAAGTGTAAGAACACCAGCAAATTACCTAAATATGTGTACAAATCTAGTAAGCAGATGCATGAGTTGTGTGAAAATTGAATCGCCTACTTTTTTTATTTAGTTCTCTCCTTTTTCTCATACTCTTCTTGTTTGATACCATTACTTTCATTGTGACAGTTTTTCTCATTTAAAATTCTTCACACTGCAGAACGAGAGCTATATAACTCTACGTGACCTGAAAGGCAGTAAGCTCTCGGGAAGTGCTTTCAATATCCTGTTTAATCTGAATAAGTTTATGGCCTTTGAAACCCGCGACCCATTTTTGATCCGTCAGGTTGATGAGAGATTTGGTTAAAGGAATAAAAATGCTTTGTTTGCTTGCTTGGCCATTATTAGTGACTGTTGTGATTTTTGTCTTGCCTTGCACAGCAACGTGAGAATCCAACATTGACAGAGTGGGATCGGTTTGCTCATAGGGAATACATCAGGCTTTCCATGGAAGAAGATGTAGAAGATGTCTCTAATGGAAGTGCGGAAGTCTGGGATGAATCACTTGAGGCTCCCTTCTAAGACTCTGTGTAAGTGACTTCATTTAAAAGAATGACGGTACTATAAGTATCAGCCCATATTGTGTTGGGACTGAAAAGCGGTTTTGTTGTTTTTGAAAAATCATTCTCTCTAGATGCATTCGGGAGAGTCAGAAATTAGAGATATTGGCCATGCAATGTTGTGATTATTCCTTTTTGTTTGCGTTTGAGCATAATTTCGCTTTGTGATCCCTCTCTAAGTTTATCTTTATTTGTTCTATTAATAGAGGGGTTGAAAAGTAATGAACGCCCCAGCATTGAAGGAGTGGCCATTTATTCAGAGACGCTGGACTAAGGATCAGCTTGGATCTTGCTAACCCTGCCCAAAGAATTGGAACTCTGAGCTTCACTTTGAAACATGTTATTAAAGGGCAAGCAGCACAGCAGCTATATTTTGATCTTGTGCTGGTAGTGAAAAGCACGAGGCCATTATCACGCAAGTGTTATTGCCTCGTTCCAATGCCCATGCAAGCCAGGTCGATTTTATTGATATTGTTGAGTACGCTCGTTGTTTGGGGCATCTAAGTTGTTAGAGCTTATCTGTAGAAAGATGTTTTTCCCCCTCCCTCCCCTAAATATCAAACGGTTGAAAGTTTTGCTTGCTTGGTTTCCATGGTTTATTGTTCTTTACCAGACATGACTTGAGATCGGAAATGGGGGCCATTAAAAATAATTAATGCTCAGGTCACTTGAATTACAGTGGGGGTGTTGAGGGCTAATGATTTGGATGGGGGCATTTCCTATGCGCAAGTGCTCCCAACGCAATCTGTATTCACTCATTTTCCCCCTCTGTATTTTTTAACAAGCGTGGGCACAAATCTTCAGATTTAAATATCCTGGTGTGGATTATAATTTTTTTTTCTGATAAAATATTTTTGAGATTTTTGTTCTGGTGAAGATGGGAATGAAGGGTAAAGGGAATACTGCAGAAACTAACATGGGGACGGAGATAATCATGATTCTCGCATCACAGGGATTTGTCGTGTGGATGGGTTTTTATAAAAAAAAAGTTTTTTTTTTACATTGCTTTTTTAAAAAGTACTTTAATTAAAAGTTAAAGCCATTTTACGTTTGGATACAAGCATTTTTAAATAAAAAAGTTGTTTGGATATTAAAATAGTAAAATACTTTATTAGTAAAATTTCTGAAATGGGCATAACAAAATCATTTTTTGAGATTGTATCATTCAACCAATTTGGAAAGTTAAACCCTTAGATTTTTTCAACTTCTCAACCAGAGGCGAAATCAAACCTTGGGGGTAGGGTTGTCATTTTATTAAAAATCAAAGGTAACTGGTATCAAAACAAATCATTAAAGAATAGTTAGTCATTTGTATTTTCATTCTCTCTAGTATTTGGCATTGGCTTTTTTTTTTAAGCTACAAATTGAAGCTTTTTAAAAAAGCATAATTTGGATTTTTTTTTGTTTTTTTTTTTTGGGTTAAAAAAGCTCTCATCCAAACACATTTATTAATTAAAAAAACACTTTATTTTTGAAAAAGGCCATGCAAACGGGCTGTTAGTAGCATTCCATCTCTTTTCATTACATGCATTTAAAATGGAACATATTAAATTAGTTTTACAAAATTAACCGCGTAACATTGCCTTCGACCTTCAATTATTTGGTTTTGTTATAGGTCATAATGGTCGGTTCTTAATGTAGAAGTTGATATTAATCTTGAATGTATGTAGGACATATTTGTCATATTTATTATTTTTTAAATCAAATTAACCCTATTTGATATTGCATAAACAATAATTAAATAAAAGAGATTAAGGAAGATGATTAGGATATTGTAGAAAGAAACAAGCCATATTAACTAATTTAAAGAATTTTTTTTTTAAAATGTAATCAAAACAGGAGGTATTGCAAGTGAAGGCTGGTATGGGGAAATGAGTTGGTTTTATTTTGGTACTGATGATAATATGAATACGCCGGAATTAAATAGGCCGCCCCTTTTGTTGGTTTTCCGTCTCCCCCAAGGAAAGCGATGATCTTCTTCACACCAAAACTCAACTGCTTTCGACTGTTGAGGTTAGACGTTATTGTGCGTGTGGGCAGACAAAAAATGTAGAAGTTTTTTGGCACTGAATAGGTTTTTTTTTTTTTTTTTTTAAATGTGGAGCTTAATTTTTTGTGTGTTTGGTGATAGGTGGAGCTTAAATTTGATTTGGAAAGCAATGGGTAGGAGTGTAGGGCATGAGGACGCAATAATACAAGTTACAAAGGTCAGTAGGGTAACAAATAAACAGAACAGAAATAGCGGGATGGTGAGTGTCTGGAATTGCTAAATACAAAACATTTGTTTTTGGCGCAATTAAGGTGGAGAATGAAGACCTCCGAGTGACAACTTGGTTTCAACAGTTAAGCCTGGATAATGGATTTTTCCCTTTATAGCTTTAAACATTCATATTCATATTCATATTGATGAGTTATATATTAAGAAAGTTGCTGAGAAAATAGTGAGGAAGGATTCTTGTGCGTTTGTTGTTACGTACTGTGTCGGTGGCGAAGAGGGTTCATAAATCTATCTTAAAGAAGGCATCCATAACATAAGTGGGTCAATTATATTCCATCCTCCTTTAATTTTATCTTATCCCCCAAAAACAACAAATAAATTACTCATCCCCTTTTTAATTTTCCTACCCACTTCACTTCTTTTCTAATCAAAAATATTTATGTACCAACTTTTTTTGTCCATCCTTAATTCAAAAATATTTAAATTAAAGCTGCAACCATTATGCTCTTTACAAGAAATTATCACTTACTCCTTTCCTCCTTACTTTAATATAAAACATATTTGATATTTGTATTTGGTCCTAAATAATCCTTTTTTAATTTACCTCTATTGATGTTCTTTCTGTAATAATCAAGGAGGAAAATGAATAAGGGAATTAAAGAATATAAGTAAGGTGTTTTTTAAAAAAAACATATCATATTAACTAATTTAATTAACTTCTTTAACCTAATTAAATTATATTAAGCATGTGTTAGTTGGTGACACATAGACATAGTGGGCTGTGCCTAACTCTGTAATTTAATCATGTTGGATTGGGAGTAAAAGGAAGAGGATTCTCTCATCATTCAATTCAAACTGTTGATTTGACTTAATGAGGTTGTTGGTGTGGGTAGCTATATCAAATATATGGTTCAAATTTAAAGCCGATGGAAGACAATGAAAAAATGCTAATGAGAGGATCTAGACCCGGAATAAGGCAAAGCGAATTAGTCAAGGGCGACAACAGACATGATCATGGATCCTGTCGTCAGCGTTGAGTTTTTGGGTCACTCTGCTTTCATTTCCTTGACATATCCATCCTCCATCCTATTACGCCATTTCCATATTCTAGCTTCATTTCACTCATGCGCTACGATACAAGTACGTACAACTGTATGTGTCGGGGTTCTCTGATCTATATTATATTATCGTGGTAGCCACTAGCCACGGTACGTGTTTAAAAATGATTCGAAATCCATGAGATTTTGAATTTAATTGAATTCAAGCGACAAGGAAGAAGCGGTCAAATTAAAGTGAAAAACACAAACACCTGAAATCTCTATCCTCAATATATAATTGTAATACTACCTCCGGATCTAATTATAAGAGCTAGTTGACTTTCTTTGGAGAGATTAAGGAAGTTAAATAAGTTGCTTAATTATTTCATTTGTTGTGTATCCATAGATTATATATTAGTTTATTAGTTAAACTAATTAGTTTGAAGAAAAAAATAAAAATAAAAATACTCTAAAGGAATTTAATTAGCTTCCTTAATCTCTCCAAAAAAGTCAACTAGCTCTTATAATTAGGATCGGGAGTATTAAGCAATGATCACGTAACAGTATACGTATTATCGAAAGAAGAGGATAGTGTGGTGGTGGGGGAGAATCGGAGAAGAATATTCGCGCGTAGCAGTAGCAGACTAGCAGTAATAGTAATAAAAATAAGAGAGCGCAAGTAACCTGCCCCGAGTCGAAGCTAAAAACAAACAGCACGCAACAAGGACGGACGGCAGGGATAGAAAAAGCTAACTGCCTCACAGCACTTGCAATCTTCCATCATCGGACTCACAGATGGAGCACATCCTTCAAAACAACCACTATCAACTGTGCGATGAGATCGGACGTGGCCGATTCGGCACCATCTTCCGCTGCATTCACCTCCTCTCCGGCCAACTCTTTGCCTGCAAACTCATCGACAAGCGTCTCCTCTCCGATCCCACCGATCGCTCTTGCCTCCAAAACGAACCCAAATACATGTCCCTCCTCTCTCCTCACCCCAACATTCTTCAGATCTTCCACGTCTTCCACCACGACCACTTTCTCTGCATCGTCCTCGAGCTCTGCCACCCCCACACCCTCCTCGACCGCATCCTCCCTCGCCCTTTCCCGGAGGCCGAAGCCGCTTCTGTCATGAAGCAGCTCCTCGAAGCCCTCGCTCACTGCCACCGTCTCCGCATAGCCCACAGGGACATCAAGCCGGACAATCTCTTGTTTGATTCCGCTAATAATCTCAAGGTTGCCGACTTTGGTTCCGCACAGTGGTTCGGCGACGGAAGAAGCATGAGTGGAGTGGTCGGGACGCCTTACTATGTGGCGCCGGAGGTATTACTGGGAGGAGACTACAATGAAAAAGTAGATGTGTGGAGTAGCGGTGTGGTTTTGTACATAATGTTATCCGGAGTTCCCCCCTTCCACGGGGAATCGGCGGCCGAGATATTTGAGGCTGTGGTCAGGGCCAATCTGAGATTCCCTCCCAGTACTTTCAGGTCCACGTCTCCCTCTGCCAAGGATCTCCTCAGGAAGATGATCTGTAGGGATGTTTCAAGGAGATTATCGGCGGAGCAGGCCTTGGGTATGTTTCTGATTCTCTGTATCCTTCATGCGGCCGGTATATATTTTCCGTTCAAGGACTCTTTCTCATTGTCTCAGAATCAGCGAACAGAATTTGTAATAAGGAAAATTTAAGTACAGCGAAAGAAAGATTTGTGTCAAAATCTGAATCCTAATAAATGGATTGGTACTGTGTGTAATTGTACAGGGCATCCGTGGATCCAGAGTGGAGGAGAGAAAAGGGATCTGATGTGAAGAGACAGAGGGCGACTGGGAGATGATCCAAGCGTATGTCCAACTTCGGCATGCACCTGTATATACGTTTTCTGTCGCAGCAACGAAAATCCTTTTCTTTTTCGTTCTGATGGTGCAGATATAATAAGAACAAGACAGCTAACTACTGAGAATCGTCTTCCTCCACCCACCGTCTTGATCTTTTTCTTTTTATTCTGGTTTTTGCCTAGTGATAGCAATAGCAAGTGTGGGAGTATGATCTAATCTAAACACCCATCCAGCGCTTTTTCTTAATGAAAAGTGTCTGGAGTGTATATTAATAGTAAAGTAGTGTTGATGTGGCGTAATTTTGAGGTGCATGCATGTTTTCAATTTCTGGGTACGTACGGTGTGATTTTCAGCATTCAGTTTAAGAAAAAGAATTGATGATAAGGATCACAATTTGATGGTGATCGAGTTATACGGAGTATATAGTAAGTGCCAAAGACTCGTAAATAATAATAAGGGTGAAGAAGCAATTTTGCCAACTAACTATTAGGCCAGGAGCAATTTTGCCAAACAACTTTTAATGGGACCAAAAAGACCAACAAACAATTAAATTTATTAAAAATACACAAACCCGTTAAATGAGCTCTAACGTCCGTTTGGAATAATGCCAGGTGCGATTTGAGTTAGTGTGGTTCATTTGAGCTGAGTATGAATTATTATTGTTTCAGACGCAGAGAGAGAAAGTCACCGAGGTATGCTATTCGACATTTGTATACCCCCTCTTTTCTTCATCTTCTACCTCTTCGCCTGCGGATTCTAGGCCTTTGCGTCATATCCAATAAAGAAGTTGACTTTTGGTCTCCTGAGGAGGAGAAATGGATCAATCAATTCTTGATGACATCATCAATCGTCTGCTTGAAGTTCGTGGTTGTCTGGGTAAGCAGGTTCAATTTTTGGAGCTAGAGATCCGCCAACTATGTGTGGCTTCTAAAGAAATTTTCTTGCAGCAGCCTAATTTATTGGAGTTGGAAGCACCCATCAAGATTTGTGGTATTTTAATCGTTCTCTTTTCTTCGTATTATTCTGTCCTCTTCTCGTTCTGATGATGACTCTGCCCTTCATCTTTTGAAAGGGGAGTATCATTCAACATTTTCGACTCAGAATTGTAATTCGAGAAATAATCTAACATGCTTTTTACCTGATACCCACCATCCCTCCACGTCGTTGGGCGGTTTTGCGTTTCAACATACAAAGATCTGTGTGTCTATCGTGGGAGATCTCATTTTCTATCAGATAAGGAAATGGGTTTCTAGTGCTTGGGATCTTCGTTTTCAGTATATTCACAGGGAAACGAATTTGGTGGTGGATCGTTTAGCTAAAAGAGGGATCTCTGAATCCTTTTTCTTTCACATTTGCCCAGATTTCTTGAGGAGCTTGCTCAATCAAGATTCTATGGGATTAAATTCCCTCATGTAATTTTCGATTTTTTAAGTCTGACAAGAAGATGAAGAAGCAGCATATGACCACGAGGCAATATTCCAAACGGACGTTAGATCCCATTTAACGGTTTTGTGTATTTTTAACAAATTTAATTGTTTATTGGTCTTTTTGGTCCAATTAAAAGTTGTTTGGCAAAATGGCTCTTAGCCTAATAGTTGTTTGGCAAAATCGCTCCTTCACCCTAATAATAATAAGGATGGTGTAAACCAAATACTGATTAATGCAAGTCTGTGCCACTCAAATAATTGAACTCTAATCACAACATTATTCAAAGGCGGTAATTAAAGTAACGACACAAATTGAGAAATTGGGCGTAGGCTACTGCTGCTGACGTCCAGTGGCGGGGGACACTTACAGAGTCACAGGCAATAAATAAATATATTTTTGTAGTGTGTATAATTAAATCATTAAAATATAAAAATAACAACAATTTCACTTAAATATATTTAAATCTAAATTATTGAAATTATTTTATATACATCAGCATTTCATATTTATCATAATAATTTATTCAAAATTTATATATAAAGCTATTGAGTATTATTATATAAAAAATTAACATGAATTTAATGAAAAATTGATACAGTTTTATGATTTAGAAAAGTAAAAACTGTTAATTGGACATGCAAACTCACAATTTTATTTGATTTTATAACTAACATGAATTTATCAATAACTTAACTCAATTTTGTAAGATGGAAAGATAAAACGATGAATTTGGAAAGTGAAATCACAAGTTTTCCAGTAAAGTAATGGTGCTGGCCGGCCGGTAGGAGTCAGCGCAGTGATGAGCCATGTGATCGGCAAGTGTGCGTATCAAGGGGTCACCGGCTCTCCTCACAGACACAGACGAGACGACTGATAAAATGTAGATTCTATGTGTCACAGTTTGATAGGTTATCTTAATCAATCGTCCCATTGCCACGTCATGCGACTCTCTTTCAAGGTTTGAATTTAAACCCACCAACGACAAAGAGCAGTTGAAATAGATTTTAACTTGTTCAAATTCTGATTCCTTAAAAAGATACATGGTATATTCCCTCCATTAGGGTTAACGTAGGACAACTGGAAAGATTCTGGGGACTCCTTAGATCATATATAGTTACCCGGTTTACTTAATAATTAATCAAACAGCAAGAGCAATAATTGTACAAGATACTGTGTTAGATTCTAAAGTCAACGAAGTAGGTGACCCCATCTCTCTTCTCTGCTCTGCTCTGCTCGCTTCCAAAATTGCCATTTCCACCTGTGGCCTATTTGTTGGGTTATCCATTTCAAAAACTTTGATCCTTATAATAAGATGGGATAGGATTTTGTTACTACCATATTTTGTTATTACCATTTTTCTACCGTTAAATTAGAATCTCATCTACCTTTATAATTTCTCTCTCTTTTTCTACTGTTAGATCGGAATCTCATCTACCTTTATAATTTCTCTTTTCTATTATAAGATTCTAATCTAATGATGGAAAAATGGTAGTAACATTGACAGTAACAAAAAACGGTACTCCCTCCGGTCCTAATTATAAGAGCTAGTTGATTTTTTTGGAGAGATTAAAGAAGCTAATTAAATTACTTTAAAGTATTTTTATGTTTATTTTTTTCTTCAAACTTATTAATTTGATTAATAAACTAATATATAATCTAAGAATATTAAACATATAAAATAATTAAGTAACTTATTTAGCTTTCTTAATTTCTCCAAAGAAAGTTAACTGGCTCTTATAATTAGGACTGGAGGTAGTAGTAACAATATCCTATTTCATAATAAAATACTAATTAACAATTCTCATAAACCAATAAAAACAATTAAAATTAATAAAATTGTTCTACAGTTAAGTAACTTTCAATATTACCCCTACTAATTGTATTAAACTCTAATATTATATTAATTATTACTCTCACCCACTACCCTTATTAATTAGGGGCATACATGAAAAAAAGTAATTAATGCTCCTTAGGAACAAACAAGTGTCTTATAAAAAGGACCAAATACACTTACTAGTTGGTGCCTTATAATAAAGACCAGAGAGTATATATCTTATAATTTTTTTTGAAAAGATTAATGAATCTAATTAGATTACTTTAAAATATTTGTATTCACCATTTTTTATTTAAATTAATTTATTTGACTTGTAAACTAATACATAATTTAATGGGTTAAGGTGCATCCAGCACAATGCACTATTGGCTCAGGAGCGTCTAGCACAATTAACTATTAAGTGGACCGCTCAGCACAACAAACTTTTAAAAAGGAGCGTTCAGCACAACACCGTTAGTAAAAAGTTAACGTCCGTTATCTAAGGAGCGCTCAGCACAATAAACTATTATCCTGAGAGTGTCCGGCACAAAATTCTAAATTTTACTAAATTAAATAATTTTTTCTCAATTGTCATTATTCAAAACTACTTTTATAAATATCTATAGACAAAAATTACTCATTCTTCAATTTTCTCAAAATTATAATTTGCTAAAATAAACAAAAGTTTTGATTAAAAATATAATTATATGATTTAAATAAAAATCAAGGTGTTTTATAGTTTATTATATATGTTAAACGAAAAAAAATATGATTTATTTTTATTTTAGAAGAAATCTATGTGAGTTGAAAAATTCATTTAATGTTACTAAAATTTAAAAAATCTAAAAAATTAATTGGAAAAATCATCATGGTAGAATTGATCTTTTTTTATACATTTAGGATAAAATTATCGCCTAAAAAATTTTGAAGTCAAAATTACCCCTTAATCCTTTATCGATTCTACTTTGTGCTATAGGATTACTCTTTCAATTTGTTTGTGTCGGCAAATGCGTGAAGGAAAGTTTGAATGAATAAAAAAAGTATACACTTTTCTTGTGGGACTTATCCCATATTCCGTATTCAATAAGGCTATGTTATGTTGTTAGCCTTCTTCATACCTATATAATGTCGTACATCTTAATATTGACAAATAATTTAAACAGTTGTTAAATAGTTGGGTTATATTTTTTTAAATTTTATTAACATTAAATGAATTATTTTAACTCACATAAATTTCTTCTAAAATAAAAATAAATCATATATTTTTTTTGTTTAACATATATAATAAACTATAAAACACCTTGAGTTTATTTAAATCATATAATTATATTCTTAATCAAAAAATTTGTTTATTTTAGGAAATTATAATGTTGAGAAAATTGAAGAATGAGTAATTTTTGTCTATAGATATTTATAAAAGTAGTTTTGAATAATGATAATTGAGAAAAAATTATTTAATTTAATAAAATTTAGAATTTTGTGCTGGGTGCTCTTAGAATAATAGTTTGTTGTGTTGGGCGCTCTCGGAATAATAGTTTGTTGTGCTGAGCGCTCCTTAGATAACGGACATTAACTTTTAACTAACGGCGTTAACTCTTTACTAACGGCGTTGTGCTGGGCGCTCCTTTTTAAAAATTTATTGTGCTGGACGCTCCTTTTTAAAAATTTGTTGTGTTGGGCGGTCCACTTAATAGTTAATTGTGCTGAACGCTCCTGAGCCAATATTCATTGTGCTGGACGCACCTTAACCCTAATTTAATCATACATAACATTTAATAAATTTAAATAAGGGGTTTACTTTTCTCATGTTGCATGAGAGAAAAAAGATTCCTACACACACATAAAATGGTGAGACCCACATATATATATAATGCTAATTATATATATCTGTGGGTCCCACCATTTTATGTGTGTGTGACATAAGAAAACATTTCTCCTACAACATGAGAAATGTTTTCCCCTTTAAATAACTTGTTTAACTTCTTTACTCAACTCACTGAATATTCCTTTCGCCTTCTCTCTCACGTCCAATATCCACTCAGTCGTTTTGTTTTTTCCTCGCCGCTAAACCTGCTCTCCTTAATTCACCTTTTTTAAAATCAATATATATATATATATATATATATATATATATATATATATATATATATATATATATATATATATAAACGTATCCCCTCAAGCCACCACGTTCACGGCTTATCATTGGCTTTCCTCACAATTCACTATTCATAAGCCGTTGAACCATTGTAGACAAGCCGTTTCTCCATTTTGGCTCAATATTCACGCTGCTTTAGGGAAAGAGAGTGTATGTAGTATAACAATTAATTGAGGGAAAATTAGAGAAAAGTACATTTATTATTAAGACAAACTCAAAAACGATTTTACATTTAGGGATAAGCCTATTAGAAGAAAAGGACTCTTATATATAGAGATGTATAGAGATGGAGGGAGCATTACACTCCACTGAAGAAAAGTATTTCATATTTGAAACCTCCCGCGGTTACCTTTTCCTTATGAAGTTCTTATGAAATTACTTTTAAGATATTGTTATTTATCATTGTTGAGGTTTTATTTCTAATATATTGTCATTTATTGATAGTTATGTTTGAATATTCCTTAAGAAGCAATATATGTTTGAGTAGTCTGTAAAGTATTATCATCCGGTGTAACGCATGGGAAAACACATTGTTAGTGGCAAATTGGGCAATTGTGATCAAACAGGAATCAAAATTCCAGATAGGAGGAAAACATTGCTTTCATATATCTGACCAGAAAGATCAATCAAGTCTTTATTTTCGTCCCATAAAAAAACAAAAATGATTCAAATGGAAGCCTCATAGTTGAAGGGCTATAATATATTTGGAATAGATGAAAGCCTCATGGTTGAAGGGCTTTCATTTAGTGAAAGCCTCATCTACCCAACTGCTCCACTTTTCATTTATAATATGTACTTTGAATCGATTGGAGAATATTATTAATTAATATTGTTGAAGTTTCATTTCTAATTGGTAGTAATTTATTGATAGTGATATCTTAATATTCTTTAAAGACAAGTAAATTACATCACTTTGAAAGTAAAATATATTTGAGTAACCCACAAAAGTACTATCATCCGTGCAACGCACGGGGAAGTAAAAAATCGTTCACGGGACAATGCATCCTCAAAACCCGTTCCACCTCTTCAGATCTCAAAGCTATAGTCTATAGCGTTTCAAATTCAAAATCTCTTCTCCTTCAACCACACTCTCTCTCTCTCTCAACATCTCCACACCTTTGCAATATCTATTCAAAATTCAAAATCTTCCTCCTTGTAGATAGATGACGATGGGCATAAGCAACAAGAAGATGATGAAGCATGTCATAAGAGCTCTGACTTCTCTCCCTCGTTGAGATCTAAAAGAAGCAAAAGCCATGGCAAGTTTTCTGCACTTGTAATACCCCGGATTTTTAATGATAATAATAATAATAATAGAAATAGAAATGATAACGATAGATTAAAATAATACTAATAAAATAATAATAATTAATTAATTAATTAATAATGTTGTAATCATATTATTTTGTAAATAGTATTATTAGATTGGTTAAGATTAGATCCTAGATTCTATGAGCTAGTTATATCAGATTATTGTGGGAATTCTATGCATTATTTATTAAACCATTATCTTATTATTATACTAGATATAGATACATTATATTATATCTTAAGGTTATATATAAATATATTATGTCTTAGGATATTATATCTTAGCCGTTTTGATTTATTTTGATTTGATTAGATTTTATTAGATTCTAGGATTAGCTCTAGGTTTGCCTATATAAAGACCCGTATGTATTCTCTTTGATTCAGAGATTAAGATTATTCAGATTAATTTCTCTCCCTCAAATTATTCCACAACACCCGATACTTTTCTCTGCTCGTTCTTCTAGGAAATTAGCAAACACGGAGACCAGGTAATCCTAATCCCCATGAGTAGGTTAGATTTATGTAAATTTTGTAATCCTAATTCCCAAAACAACCTTGCATCTCGTGCTTCTTCTTCTTCTTCATCATCATCATCATCTTCTTCTTCTTCTCTACCCTATTTTACTAATCATAATTCCATAAGTCTTAGTGTGATTTTATATCATATGCTTCTTCTTCTTCTTCTCTACATCCTATTTTACTAATCATAATCCCATGAGTCTTAGCGTAATTTTATATCTTGATAGGTAATCCTAATCCCATGAATCTTAGATATAGAGATATTTATATATAATGTATGGAATTGTTCTGCCTTGATTTGCGTGCTTGAACTATATACATATACCTGTCCTTAAATTGAATTCAATTGCTATTGTCTCGGTGTAACACCCCCAATTTCTAACAGTTATAATAACAAAAGATTTAAATAATTTTTATAAATAAACTAATGAATTTCGAAATAACAATCTTGGGGAGTGTTACCGCCGCACTTGTACTGGGACAAGCGCAAGGCTACTTATTACATTAATATAAACTAAGACTTAAATAAAGATGTCTTATCTAAAGCATAAAATAAAATAAAAGAAAGAAACTAGCTAAAGCTTTTTATTATTCTTCCTCACTTTTCATTGCTAGCCCCAACTTCATGACCTGTTTCAGTGAAAATCTGCTCCCCTGAATGATCGTCGCAGCCCATGAACACACACATCAACAAAAGCTGGTAATCCCAATAAACAAAGATAATACAAAAATAACCATAATAATAATAGTAATAAATATAATAAAATGTTCACATGTTATAAAAAAGAAAAATATATATATTTATATATATAATCTAAAATATTAGTTTCATATCAAATGTCTTTCATTAATTTTTATTAAATTTTATTTGGACCCGGAAACCTGCCAGTCCATTTAGTTTAGTGGGAAGAGAATCATGGTAGACCCGGAAGCCTGCCAATCTATCCTATGACCCGGAAAGGCGGAAACCTGCCAGTCACAATCATTAATTGACCATAAACATATAATCATATCTCCCTAGTGTGCACACCTCTTCCCAAAGTTGCTACTAGTGTTCCGGAAACCTGCCAGACACCACTTTGGGAAGAACGGATACTATCTTTTCACATCGGTGGCATAAAGCCCAAAAATTTTGTGTTCGTCACCTAAGGAGGTACCATCCCAAAGCTATCCTCCCACTGTTAATTTGTTTTAAACACACACAAAACAACCTCCTAAATTATCTCTATTATTTAATTATCTTATATATATATATATATTTATATTATTATTTTAATTAAATATAAATATAAAGATATTTTGACCCAAAATCTGTTCATGACTTATCCTATTGCGTAGAAGGTATTATATAAAGAAAAAGAAAATCCAATAGTAAAAGAAGATAACATGGACAATACATACATTTTAATCAATTAAAAAAAAAACTCCCAATGCGAACCAAGGCAATACATAAAGAATAAAACAAACGCACGCAAACCGAAAAGAACAGAACGCACAGGGGAAATATATTTGAATTGCAATACATAAAGAATAAAAGAAACACGTACAGGGTGTATGCTAAAAGAGAAACAAAAAAAAAACAAACAAACGCAAACCGAAAATTTCAATTAACACGCAAGGGAAAGAAAAAGAAGCACAGGCATGTATATATATCCCGCACACAGATCGAGGAGAGAAATCTACACATATTCCTAATTCAATTATTCAAATTGAACCCTATGACTTTGGACTCATGGGAATTAGGATTACCTGGTCTCCATTCTTGCTAGCGACCTAATTTGATTTGATGCGATGAAAGTACAGAAAGAGGGTTTGAGAAGAAAACGACGAAGGAGGAAAAGTATCGTGTGTTTTTAGGTTTTGACGGCTAGACCTAGGTTTATAATTACAAATTAGGGTTTTAGTTATGGGCTGGGCCCTTTAATTATTCCCAATTAATAAATTAACAACACAAACAATATAGATTTCTAGATTCCAATATATTATTATTATTATTATATGTTATTATTAATTCTATTATTAATCAGGGTATTACAAATATAAAATAAACAGATATATATTCTATATAATAAATAGAATATATAATAAGATTTTCTAATATAAATAAAAATATATAATATGAAATAATAATATAATTAATATATTCCTATTACAATTTATCACGATACAATATGTGTGTGTGTGTGTATAATATTTCAATTACATTTTATATTTCTATTTATTCTAGCTAGAATTTAGAATCATAGCTAACATATAGGATCACTAATATCATTACCCAACAGTAAGGTAAATTAAAATGACTCAATTATATATTTAATATAAATAGAAATGGATTATATTATATAATCTAATTAATATATTCTCAATTAATAAATTCTTAAACCATACAATTAAATTCTAAACTTTTATTATTACTATAATTATTTCCAAATAATAAATTATAAAATAATATAAACATTATTAAATTCTAAATCTTTATTTACTATATTGTTATTATTATTAAATTTCATTATTACTTTATTATTTTTATTATTAGTAGTATCATTATCATTATCATTATTATTGATAAAAATCCGGGGTATTACACTCGGCCTGTGCGCTCCAATTATACCATATATATATACCTGTGCATTTTCTTTTATATTGAATAATGGTGTATCGCCTCGACCTTCGTGATGGAATTGTATATTCATTCACTTGAATCAAATTCTTCTCTGTGCGACATGCTTCTTTTGTGATTAATTACAATTGTTTCATCTCGGCATGCGTGCGACCTGATCCCTTGTGCATCATTTTTTTATTTTATTTTTTTCCTCTCTCTTGTTTGTTTTCGTGATTACAATATATATTATACCCTGTAGAATAAATTTGCAACTGTATCATAAAATATGATATGAACAGATTTAATCAAAATACCCTTATAACTGTATTTTATTAAAATAATATAAAAATATGTAAAAGAAAAGTAAATAATAAAAAAATAATTCAGGAGTTTATTATGTGTGTGTGTTTTAAAACAATTTAACAGTGGGAGGATAGCTTTGGGATGATACCCCCAAAGTGATGAACACAACCCTTAGGCTTTATGCCTCGAAATATTATGTGATGAGAAAATGATGATATCCGTTCTTCCCAAAGTGGTGCCTAACAGGGTTTCCCGGGACACTAGTAGCAACTTTGGGAAGAGGTGTGCACACTAGGAAGAAATACTTGATGGCCAAATTTGATTGATTGTGACTGGCAGGGTTTCTCCGGTCACAGGGTAAACTGGCAGGGATTCCCGGGTTTACCATGGTTCTCTTCCCACTAAACTAAATAAACTGGCAGGGTTTCCTGGGTCTAAAAAATTTTTAAAAGATGATGAATGATAATATTTGAGTCAATGATAATATATAACTATGATGAGTATGAGAAATTGATTTTGTGGATTATAAATATATATATATGATATTTTCCCTATCATTATGTAATTAATTTAATTATTTATTTGTTTATTTGTTACTATTGTTATTATTTTGTGACTATTAGGATTACTAGCTGTTGCTGATGTATGTGTGTTCATGGGCTGCGATGATCCTTCGAGGGAGCAGAATTTTAGTGAAACAGGTGCCAAGGGATGGGGCTAGCAGTGGGAAGTGAGGAAGATCATCAGTGGAATTCTTGCTTAAGTTATTTTTGTTTTTGTTTTTGTTTTTTGTTTTTTTTTGTAATAAGTAGCCTTGCACTTGTCCCAGTACAAGTGCAGCGGTAACACTTCCCAAATTTGTTTATTTTGAATTTCAGTGATTATTTATTAAAATTATTGAAATTTTATGTCATTATAATGGTTAGAAATTTGGGGGTGTTACAGCACTGCTACCTGATCTGGTCGAGAGGCGGCAGAAGATTTATTCGCAGACTATGAATCGAGTTTCACAGCGCCTTCTCTCACACTCTCACATATCGAGATGCCTTTTCTCCCTTCACTTCCGATCGACTCTCACAGCGCCGACAAAGCTCAATCTTCCTAGACTCTACTCTACTATCTGCAGGTTTTTCTCCAACAGCTTAAGAAATGGCGTCATTCGAACAAGTCCCTCATGGAAATGCCAAGTCCTACCCCTAAGAAGATCTCCATCGGATTTTCTCATGCCGCTATCTCAATCTAGTTTGTGAACCTTTCCTTTTATTTTCCTTTCTTTCTTGGAAATTTCGGTTCCCTGCTGTTGTTCTTCTTAGTCTGTTTTTGGTTTTAATGATTTCAAAGTTTATGAATTTGAAACTTCTTAATATACATATGATTTTCTATGTGCTCTCTCTGTTTATCCATATGATCTTCTTAAAATAGTGGGAGGGCTTTGTCACGGCCAAAGTAGCTATTGGCATTTATAAGCTTCATCTGTTTTTTTATCTATCAAATGCATTTACTTGACTATGTGTTTGATTGTGGTTGTGCTATCTAGGGGGGAAAAATCCTCTCTCGCCACTTTACTTGACATATTTAATCAATTTTCTAGATGCTTATCACGTAATTGATGGACATGTAATCACCTGAATGCTTTAACAATGTTGCTAAATGAACCTCATCCTGAATTAATGCCATTTCTCTCTGTTTGCAGTTATTGTATGAAATTTGCGATCCTGGGAATGATACAACATCATTAAAATATGTTGAAGACAGTAAGTTCTCAAGAGACCCAGGCTTTGATGCTCTTGATATAACTGGCCATGAGAATACACATTCAGCCAATCCATATAAAATGCATAACTCTGGCTCGCAAACCAGTTCTAGAAGCCAAAAAGTTGGTGGAACTGGGAAAGTAAAATTCATTCCTGAGGAAGAAGCCATTCGACTTTGTTGGGGTAAAGTGTCCTCAAAATCTTTTCCTGCGAATTCTTCAATGCAAAACATTTATAGTCAATCAAAGGAAGGCGGTGCAAAGGTTTCATTTATGAATGTGAAACCTAATTCTAGCCCATCATGCTTGGGACATGAGAAACTTCCTGGACACAGTGGAGTTCAAAAGACTACATTAACTAACCAACAATCTCCTCATTCATTGGCAAAAGGTAACAACCTTGATTGTCTCTGTCTATCTTGTGCCCCCCTTTCCTTCCTTTAAAAGAAAACCTGGAAACACATTTGCTGATGCAAGGCATTTGATGGAAATAGAATTTTATGTATAGTAGTTCTAACTTTATTGGAATCTCTGCAGATCGGTCAAGGGAATGTGATTGGAGAGATCACTCCTCAAGTTTCATTGGACCAGTCAACAAAGAGGAAACTTCTAGAGCAAATGCACTTAAGGGTGATGATAAAGCATTGTATTCAACACAAGCAAACTCTCTTCCAATCAACACTGAAGGTATCACTCAATAGTTATGGGCTATTTTATGCTTAAATGTTTTGCTTGCTTAATTCTTTGTGCAAATTATTGTTATTGGGTAACTTATTGCTCCAAGATGTGTCGTCTCTTTGTTATTTCCTGCTCTTTGGTGCTGAAGTACGAAGTAATTTGATGACCCCAAACTAATAGTTCACAGATAATTAGGCAAGCATATAGTATCAGTATTATCCTTTTGACCACAGTATGTTAACTTCAAATTTAGTATCTCGTCATTTATATGTAAAAAAGATTCTTCAAATGCACTAAGGAATGCTTTGGCTTGATATTTTGTTGTTTCTATATGTTAATTTCTCTGTATATATTTGATTAATGACATGGTTTTACTAAAAAAAATAGAATTATTTATAGTTCGTTGCTTAATTTTGTTTGGCTATAATTTCATTGCAGTACAGGTAAAACCAAATGTATAGCTGAATCAAAAGGTACAAGCTTCTTATGTAGCGATTTTCATGCTTCTATCTTTAAGCTGACTTGGCTGGCATGTTTTTGTATTGTTGTTTAAGCTCTTTGGGGTAGCTTTATGATCTTTGTTTTATACCTGAGTCAAATGAAAATGAAAGCTCATATGCGTCTGATCTGTGTCAATTTCTTTTATACAAGTTCCCTTGTCAAATGTTAGTTCTCCTATTGGCATGGTCCTTTATATCTTTATCAGCTTTTCTGAATTCTATTTTTTTGGTTTCAATAATTCTCGTTTGAATCCTTAGTAGACCATGCAAAGATGTTGTCCTTTAATGGTCAATGTGTTTTTTTCATTTTGCTAAAGGATGAGTGATTTAACATAGAAAAGGGTGCCTTACTCTCGATTGTGTTGTATGTGTTCAGGATGTTATATATTTGAAAGGGTTGCTAAGATGAAACGTGCCCACTGTATAAATGCAGCAATTTACAGGACAAAAGCAAAGTCATTGCACCATTTCCTTTTTAGTGAGTCTCTATTTTTTGGTAAGTGATCATACAAGTGCAGGTTAATTTTTGTCAGTAATTATTATCTACAAAAAATATTAATTGAGCAGTGGCAAGTAAGGTACAACGTTTCAAAGGAGGAGCATAGAAGATCTTATAACTTAGATAGTTACTGCACTTGTGCACAAGACAAAGTTGTGCCTATTTCTTTGATTAGTTAAAAATCTTTATTACAAAGTTGTTTCCAACTTTGTACTACCTTTTCTTTATGTAGGAGCCTATTTCTTTGATTAGTTTTCTCCAACTCCTCTTTTCTTTATGTAGAAGCTATTCATTTGATCATTATTAGTTTTATCAAATTCCTTTTTCACAGAGTTTCTCTGCTATGGCAATGTCCTTTTCCAATATTCTTTTGTAAAGAATAATATATACATGCTAGGTAGGAGCAATATCTGTATTTAGTGAGATTCCTAGCAGACAAGAACATCATATGAACTGCACCTAAATGTTATAAGCATGATCAATGTGAAATCTCTGAGTCTATTTACTTACTACCTGTATGTTTCTTATGTTTTTACTTTCTAATTTGACTTTCTTTTATACTATTCTACTTCATCTTTGATTCCACTATTATTTCTGGTTGTTTTAGTTTGATGACTTTCTTCTTATTGCCTTGTAGGTTCATACAAGATTATACCTGTTATTGAGCAATTTCCCTGTCTTCATAAATCCACTTTTTGAAAAGTTGCATATGGTCAAAATGTATTTGTCATTTTTTTATTCCTTCGAGCAGAAGAAGCTGTGCTAAAATTTATTGGTGCAAGTGGATGTTATACTTCTCAATACTCGATGAGGATTCCAAGGCGGATGTAGTGCAGGACATATGAAGGCAGAACTAAAGTTTTATTTTATTTTATTTAAACCAAAGGAAGTGGCGTGTAAGATTGCAAACTTCTAGGAAATTGTCCTATTGCATTTTCGTAAATTCACTTTTTCTTTAGTATCCATGAAATCACCCCAACTTTTGATGAATCCCATATGTAAAATAATTAAGATTTAAATGGCATTTTGATGAGCTTTGTGACCTCGTATAGGTAATTATTCTTGGGGCTTTTACTAGACTTTTTTTTTTGGCTTATATATTAAATGTAATAATGAATTAAAAGAAAATATGCTGAGATTTCTTTCCTTGATAATCACCAAAAAATTTTGCTCAAACAAGAGGACATAACTATAAATTAGAGATAAGATTACAATGGTCATATAATTGATATTCTTGGGGCTTTTATTCTAACCTTCAATAGCACTAATTATTCACTTATTTATTAAAATAATCAAGTGATTTGAAAATTTATGATATATTTCTTATGAAGATTTTTATTAATATACATTTTTTTTTTATAAATATGTCATTTGTTCTGTTATACTTATTTGATTAAATTGTAAAAGGGAAGATATATATAAATAATAAATATACTAATTATAACATGGACAAATGTTTATTAATATAATTATTTTCCCTTTTATTTTTGCTTTTCCTTTTTTTGTAAAAATTCTATTGTTCAGAAGATAATTGATTGTATTTAGAGAGAAAAAGGATTGTATAAATGTCTATTGGGGAGAAAATATATAAAAAGAGACACTCACGGGGATTGTAAGTTCTATGCCTTTTATTTCATTGAGAAGATTAAGAAAATATCTATAATTATATCTTTTCGATGTACAAATATCTATGATTATCTTGATTAGATGTTGTTTTTATTTAGTTTTGTTTATGTTGGACTTTTTCCTGATAATATCCCACAACCAGTTTTTGAATTACTATCATCGTACGTAGTAACCTGTGAAGTACTATCACCCGTGCATCGCACGGGATAGTATAAACTCGTTTAAAAAAAAAAAAAGATCCCTCTATATTAAGAGTTAAAAAGATAAGTACAAAAGGTCACACTTCAGACAGCGCACAGTGGACTCAACATAAAACTCCGACAATAGTTAAAATTGAGATTTTACATAAAATCAAAAGAGGGATAAAAAATCATAAAACGTAAAATCATAACAAAAAAATCAGAAAAACATAAAAACGTTTGAAAAATTAGTAAAATCATTTTAATGAAAAAAATCATAAAAATGTAAAATCGTAGTGATAAATCGAGATTTTAACTACTATGATTATGATACACAGTTGAAAACATGAGCAAATGGTACACCTTAGGAAAGATCCTCCTACTGTGACACCGCATATTAAGAAAACCGTTTATAAGTTGACCAAGAAATTTATGTTTTTGGTTGCCCACCCGATTCACTGAAGCTTCGCGTTGACTAATCCGGATTTGACCCGCGTCGCGCATCTGGCTATGGTGGGAGAGTCTCCCAGCCGGAGTTTTTTACATTCACAAGTTTCTTGGTACCAACGGCGTTTGGCTCAAATGGTAAGAAACTTATGCTGTTAAGAGAAATTAGGTTTGAAAAAAATGGACCCATCTGAAGTCCCATATTGATAAACCGACACGATACAAAGACAAATCAAATTAAGTAATCCTTTACCATAAATCATAAACACTCCCTACCAGTTTTATAATACAACATTTTTATTTAAAACATCAATATTTTATAAGAACGTTTAACATTTTTTTTATTTAAAACATCTACAACATTTTTATTTAAAAAATATATTATCATCGGGTTGGAGGCTGCTCTTTATCTCTGTTGGAACTCGAAACTCAAGGCACACAAAAAAACCTCACATACACCACTAGACCAAGTCAACGTTGGCTAAAAGGAAGTTTGACTGTAAACTTGTATAAAAATGTATAAACTTCAAACGCCGTATTTGGAGGCAAATACTCCTATTCCTATTCATTATGATTATATTTAAAACTCGAATGCTCCAACGCAGTCGGGTTAAGATAATGTTTTAGAAAATCTTCATCGTCCTGCTCTCCCAAACAATCCTCTGCCTAACTAGTAACTAGCCACTGCTTTTAGATATACTACCCCGTTTCTTAATATGAAAAGCTTTTACATTAATGAACAAAAAAGTATTTTCCCATCCCATCATCAATTTTACATTTCAGATAAAAATTATTCATTACAATAGGGTTAAGGTGTATTTTTGCCCTTAAAGTATGCATCCAGAAGCAATTTTACCCTGAAGTTTTAAGCGTAGCAATGTTGCCCCTAAAGTTTAAAAACGGAGCAATGTTGCCCCTCAGTTAAAAACCCTAACGGTCAACTAACAGTCAACGTTAGGGTTTTTAACGGAGGGGCAACATTGCTCCGTTTATAAACTTTAGGGGCAACATTGCTCCCAAAAAAAGTAGCAATTTTGCCTCTAAAGTTTCAAAATGGAGCAATGTCGCCCCTCCGTCAAAAACCCTAACGGTCAACTAACGTTGACTGTTAGTTGACCGTTAGGGTTTTTGACGGAGGGGCAACATTGCTCCGTTTTGAAACTTCAGGGGCAACATTGCTACACTTGAAACTTCAGGAGCAAAATTGCTCCTGAACGAATACTTTAACGATAACATTTAATTATTTTCAGTGCTATAAGATCAATCCATAAACATTTTAATTTTTATCAATTTCTTCCTAAAATATTCCTATTGATACTTTCTTAACAATAATTAAATGTAATGATAATTTAATAATGCACATATATATGTTATAAAGTAAATAATGCTTGTAACTCATTAATACCACATATACCTCAATTTTACTTTTTTTGTGACAGCTCGGAGAAATTTACAATATGTATATGTGTTGGCGCGTGCGCATGTATACATATGTATCTATATATGTGTGTGTGTTATATATATACATACATATACATACATACATACATTCAAAGACGGACGCAAGTGTATGAGAAGTGGGGTAAGTGCCCACCCTTAAAATCTGCGAAAATATCTTCTCTTAAAATTCAAGTTTCCCCAAGAAGATGGTTGAAAAGCTTATTTTGCCAAGAGGATAGTTGAAAAGAAAAAAAAATATTATGTATCCTTTGGTTTATTTACTTGTAAAGTTAGCATTAACTTTCCCTGTAGCAATTGCATCTGTGGAAATAGCATTTTTAGGGATGAAATATATCAAGACTGCACTTCTTAATCGGATGGGAGATGAATGATTGTTTAGTCCCTTATATTAGAAAAGATGTATTTGATAGAATTGATAATAAAGCAATTATGTTAGAATTCCAAAAAATAAGACCTAGAAGGATGACATTGTAATTATTTTTATTGTAATGTACTTTTGTTATTAATATATGTGTTTGAACTTATTGAGTACTCACTCTTCATTAATTTCCTGGATCCGCTACTGCATACATTTATATTTATATATGTGTTGATATATATACGTATGTATACATATAGATATATGTGTGTGTTCATACAAACAAAAATATATATAGACACACACATATATATGGGATTGTAACCACACTCACACATGACACATTTTTATTAGGGGGGGAAAAAGCCCTATATCTCATAGATTTACAGTATTTTTCGGATTATGTGAGAACTTGAACACTTAAAAAGTCGTATGCGATTGAAGAGGTACAATCGCATGGGGCTATTGATTTCACAATGTTTTTCTGAAGCCATTTTAAATTTTAAATAAAGCATTTTAGAAAAATAAGTATAATTAACTAATTTAACTGTTAACTTTAATCTCTCCTAAGTTTGATAAATATGTCTTATAATTAAAATTGGAGGGAGTAATAATTTTACATTTTGGCGACATAGAGGAAAAAAACTGTAATGTTAAGCGTATGGATTATATAATTTTACATTTTGGCGACATATAAATAGTAGAATTTTTATTTAAATTTTACATATTAATTCGTGTAACTTTTTTTTTTCCCAATTTATAACATGATTTTTATTTTAAAATTCTAAAAATTCTGTATCCCCGCACAATCCCCACACAATATAAACGCAATATTTGTATATAATTTTACATATTAAATACAAACTTGCGTTGACGTTTGTTTAAAATTCTGTCAATATAAATATTAAGCAAAGGAAAGTTATTACTCCTTCCTTCCGATTTTAATATAATAGCCAGTTAATTTCTTTTCCAAAGGAAAAAAAGAAAACCAAGCTAGTTAAGTTACATTAAAATACTTATATTTATTATTCTTCAAATTAATTTATTTAACTTATAAGCTAATATAACATCTAAAGATACACATCATATACTATGATTAAGTAATTTAATTAGCTTTCTTAATATATAAAAAAACCAAAGTCAACTGGCTCTTATTTTAAAGACTGAAGGGAAAATAATAATTATAAACAAGAGAGGATTCTCCCAGAGCCGGATTTGCCAGCCTGATGAAATTGCCGAAAACATGATGAAATGTATGAGCAATGTATCAATGGTTCTCAGCAACATAAGCTGATGTATCCATCTGCACTTGAGAAGCTTATGCTTCAGAAGAACATAAACGAAGCACTAGTGTACAAGGAAGACCGGGGGCTGGTTATGGCTTTCCACCTTGAAAACCAACTTCGTACCAGCACAAAACAATGGTTTACATTAGTTCATGATGGTGTTATGCCATTTTACAACTTCAGCAAATCATAGCCAGACTAGATGGAAGTCAAGTGCTTCAACACATCACAATAGACGACATGGAACTCTGTTTCCCTTTCTTGCCAGTACTCCGTTCAAGACCTCTCATATTTTAGAAGCAACCCCGTTTCCTCCAAATATTCAATTCAAACCTTTGTACCCAAGAAGGACTGCAAGCCACAATGGGAGAAAGAAGTCAGAGTAGGCTGATGAATCAAACAAATTGTGAGCGTGAACAATCGAAAACATGAATAATAGAAGATGCGGT